>JAQFVV010000020.1:150000-887500 GCA_028023455.1 Epiperipatus broadwayi
TTATTTTATTATTCTGCATAAATCCTCCCATTACTTTTAACATCACCTCAAAATATCTATCTAACTATAATTAAAATATTTATATCCAGCTTTCTTTCTTTAAATGCTCACTCTTTATAATATAAACATGTGCTCACATTTTATTAAAGTATACATTTAATATGATTCAAATATCACTCATATACATTTAAATAATAAATAAATGAACACATAATTAATCATATGATACACACACACAATTAATGTAATATTTGATTCCAAAGTCTTTTTATGAAAGCTAATGCAAGTAGTTATTTCATGGATATTTATAGTTTTGTACTTGATTAAATTTACCTTAAAGTTCTTGAGATGTTTAAAAGCTTCTCTCACTTATTTATGGCTATGAATTAAAATTCTGAAGACAAAAAATAAATGTTTATCTAGGATTTAAACCCTTTCATACATGAATATGGCAATGTAGCTTTCTGCTGACTCTCCTGATTCAAACCGGTTGGTGATTATTCCTCGTAGGTATTATTTATTTATTTTATGATGTGCGTAGGAATTACTTGTGGATCTTGGCATGGATACTCTGATGATTCCCAGTGTTTACATTAACATGATTTCTTCATCAAACTAACTGCTGATGTTATTGCAGAGAAGATTCATGCTGGCTACGTATATGATGGGTTCAGCAATGGATTCTATATGATAGAACATTCGTTCTGAGTTATTTCAATATATTTAGATCAAATTTTTACAAATTCTGATTAATTATTGATTAATTAATGACTTTTAAATGAATGCCTATAACAATACAAAATCTCCTTCCTATAGACAGTGTTACTTATCTGAGGATCGATTCTGCAGAATACTGCAATCCTATTGGATTTGTATTTCTCTTATTTAAGAGTTTAAGATTTGTTATAGTCTTTTCATTGGCTTTTTATTCTAATCAAACAGTAGTAATTAGTCCCTTTGTTTGTTAATTATATTTCCTTTGTTTTGATTTTAAGTTTTCAGTTTTTGTTATTTGCATTGAACTAACTTTCAATTTTATCATTATAAAAAAATTCCATTCTTTTAAATATTATTTATAGACACAAACATTTCACTACTTAACAATGTTGATCATTTTTCACTTCTCAATTCTTTTGTTCTTTTTTTTTTTTCAAACTTTCATGGAAATCTTTTTTTTTTTAAGTATTAAAAATATTTTCTTAAAATTTTATCACTAAACTTTACTCTTGATAAATGCTAAAAATATTATGTAACGACCTCTCTCTCTCTCTCTCTCTCTCTCTCTCTCTCTCTCTCTCTCTCTCTCTCTCTCTCTCTCTCTCTCTCTCTCTCTCTCTCTCTCTCTCTCTCTCTATCTATATATATATATATTACTGTTTACGTCTATATTTAAATACAAGTCTAGATGTTTTAATCCTTTCTTTTTCTCTATAATAAACATAATAAAATACTTATTATTACTTAACTTCATAATTGCATTTATTATAATCATATTATTCCCCATTATAATTATGTCATCTACATATCTGTAATACTGCACATTTGTTTTTATTTTAAATATATTTATCAACTACATTTTTCTCAGCAAAATCAGCCATAATAAATATGAGCAAGAAATTAAGATATACATGTGTAATCAGAGATATTAAGCATAAAGAAGTTAGTAGCAATTTAGTAAATATTTCAAAAGCTGCATATGCAAATGAGCAAACACAAATTAAAAAAAAAATTATGTTGTTTAATAGTTGAGACATGGATAAAAAAACAATTATTAGTGTCAAAACTGTGAATATTACTGATAATACAAAAGCTAATATAGGGTCAAAATTAATAATGTTATTAAAAAGAAAAAAAAATGGAAAGATAAATATATAATAAAACTAATTGTTGATAAAATAGGAGCAGATTATTTAGTAATAACAACAGAAGATAAAGGATCAAGATTTGCCATTTTAGATAAACAGGAATATGAAGAAAAATAATAGATGATTTAGAAAAGCACACACAATATATATATATATATATATATATATATATATATATATATATATATATATATATATATATAATTATTCAAAACAATACAATAATTAATACAGTAAAACAATATTTTAAAAAAACAAATATATACCAATTTAATAGAAGTACTTTCAACTATCTATGTAGTCGTTGTCAACTAGATTCAAATTGTATTAGAAAAAACCGTTACAAATGTAAACAAAAAGTAATATGTCATACATCAATTTTCCCACAATTCATTAATTTTTATATTGGCGGCCTTTCTGTTTATCAACTGTTGCTTTTCACTTTTTATTAACATAGCTTCTTTAATTTTGCATTTATTATTAATTCTTTCAATACACAAAATCTTAACTTTATTAAAATCAAAATCAAAACCATAATTACATGTTACATTATGATCAAAAAATACTGATGGTGATACATAATCATTTCTAACATTCTCTTGTCTTGATTTTTTGCACTTGTTTATATAACAACAAATGCTCCTTTGATCTTTTCTCCAATGTACAAAAATCAAGACAAGAGAATGTTAGAAATGATGTTGTATCACCATCAGTATTTTTTGATCATAATGTAACATGTAATTATAGTTTTGATTTTGATTTTAATAAAGTTAAGATTTTGTGTATTGAAAGAAATAATAATAAACGCAAAATTAAAGAAGCTATGTTAATAAAAAGTGAAAAGCAACAGTTGATAAACAGACAGGCCGTCAATATAAAAATTAATGAATTGTGGGAAAATTGATGTATGACGTATTACTTTTTGTTTACATTTGTAACGGTTTTTTCTAATACAATTTGAATCTAGTTGACAACGACTACATAGATAGTTGAAAGTACTTCTATTAAATTGGTATATATATTTTTTTAAAATATTGTTTTACTGTATTAATTATTGTATTGTTTTAAATAATTATATATATTTTATTATAATTGGAATACAGACATTGATTAATAATTTATATATATATATATATATATATATATATATATATATATATATATATATACATATATATATATATATATATATATATATATATGTTTTCATTCCCCACATATGTATTCTTTAATTAGAAAAAAAATATTTTACATATATAGGTTTATATGTGCAAGTAATATATATATATATATAGTTTATAGAGAGAGAATGTAATAAGAAGTAATATTTAATATATTGACCTATTATGTTTTTTTATTAAATAATGTGTTAATTTATTTAGCTTTAGTTTTTGTTAAAATAAAACAGATTGAAAGGTGTAAAAGAAAGCGATCAAGATTAGTAGATAAAAATGTACACATGTGAGTACATTTGTTTTAAACTTAAGACATTTTTACACTTGTCTTTATTGCAAGCTTTTGTTGTTTTGTATTATCTAAATCTTAGATATCCAGAGAGAGGGAAGGAAAATGCTTTGATGGAATAAATGTGATTATTAATTTTCTTGTAAATTGTGATAGACCCATCACCTTGTGAAACTCTGATTTTTATCTCAAGATAACAGGATTTGCAGGTGGCTTTTTGGTCAGAAATTTAAAATATAAAAACAAGTGAAACAATATTTAATGGTCAGGTTTTTTTTACTATTAAAAAGAAAGATGAAGTCATTCATATATAGTTTTAAAAGAAAAAAAAGTATTCAGTTTAACAATTTTAAGAAGGAGAATCACTGAACAAGATGCAGTAAATTGCAGTTGTTGAAGTTGTCTTAAAGCTACAAGAAATATACAGTTGTTTTATATGTTAAACCAAAATTATGAAGGCAATTAAAAGTTGAAGAATTGGAAAACAATGAGTCAACAATATTGAGAAGGAGAGCCAGTCAGTTTCGTTTTTTGTTTGTTTGTTTCTTATAAACATAGAATGAACAGTTTTATTATTTTCTTAAAAAAGAAAAAAAAGGTCTGGAAATAAATAGTGAGTTTTTTTTTTTTTGCTTTAATATCAGCATAAAAGATGTGTTCCTATATATGTAATTAATTTACAGCAAGAGATGATATAAAGAAATGGAACAAAATTGAATTTCTTGAAGGAAGTTAATAAAAATTCTGTAAATATGGTATTAATATATTTTTGAGCTGTGTATAATACAATGAATTTACCATGCTAGACTCACTATTTCTGTTTCTTGAAACCTGTCATCTATGGGATGGCTCACTGATCTATCAATGGACTCATATACTGGTCAATAGTAACCAAAAGAATGGTCGAGTTTAAAGCCAACCACATAGGATATATAATGGCCTTCTTTTGTGTCTCCTGCCCTATTATAGGCTCATCACCTATGAATGGATGGAGAAGAGGAAAGAAGATAAAAAGAGATGTATAAAAGTTTTATAACCAAGTTTAATTAAGTTATAAATCATTTTTTAAAGTTTTCTTCACATTTATCTAAAGTGTCTACAATAACTCTTTTAAAATGGTAGAGACAAGCAAATCAACCAGTTCATATTTATCTAAAGTATTTGTAATAACTCTTTTGAAGGTTGTAAAAACAAGCAAGTCAACCAATTCACATTTATCAAGAAGTGTCTACAATAATTTTCTTTTGAAATGGTGGGATCAGGTAAATCAACCAGTTCATACTTATCTAAAAGTATTTGTAATAACTCTTTTTAAAATGGTAGAAGCATTCCAAATCAACCTGTGGAAGCTATAAATAGGCAAGCGGTCTGAAAATTCAAACCTGGGACATTCATAAGAAGTGAACATGATTGGGTAACTTTGAACTTTAATTAACAAATCTTTTATTCTTACTTATTAAAAGTAAACTTTAATTTCTAAAGTCAAAGCATTTTTTTCTTGATACAGAAAACATTAAGAGTTTGTTTGTTGATTGTGTTATTCTTAATAATACATGCCAATACACACATCATTTAAATTCATTAAACATAGTTTTTTTTCATTATTTTGATTTTTTTAAAATTTATTGTTATGTATTGTAATACTAAAATGTTTTTAATTATTATTGTTCAACCTATCCAAATAATGCTTTATAATGTTTTTTATTATTATTTATTTTTGCATATTAAGTTGGATATCATTTATTTTTGTTGCTCAAGGTTGCAATAATATTTTTATATGTGTTTTATGTATTAATACATCATATATGGTTATACATTTTAAATATATATGTTGACATATTACAGTGTGTGTGTGTGCACAACTGCTTATACAGACATGTCAAAAAAAATAGGTTATGCATAGTTAATTTAAATATAGTAAATTGAAGAGCAGGGCTTAGCATATGAATGAAAGTGAAAAAAACACTCAAATTACATATGGAATTTATTTTTATGATATGTAATAAGTAAGGAAGTAAGCATTCAATAAAGTAATTTTTTCAAATGTCATTTCAAGCTAACTTATTTTACATATATGTAGTGACAAGAAAGAAAAAACATATATGTAAAATTATTGAGTTAAGCATATGGTAATAAAATAGTTTGTTTAATTATATATATTTAATAAAGTCAATTGTACATTTGTTAATTTAGTTTATAAAAAAAGAATAGTATTAATAAATATAGTTATATCTTATTTGGTTTTCAAGTTATTATTAAAAATATTGTATTTTTTTGTCTTGATTCTATCATTTTAAATGATCATCATCACTCACAAATATTCACAAATATTAAGCATCACTTGCAAATGTTAAGCAAGCTAGAATATTGATTTACATTTAAGGATTTAGTATTATGCTTGACATCTAACCAAGTTTTAATAATTATAGGATAATAATAGAAAGCCAACATTATGTTGTGCCCATGAGTTTTGGTCATCATCATCAAGGATGAATATCATATTACTGGTTAAATCACCATCTAGACATAATACTGTATAAGAGTTATGATCACCATCATCATTAAATAAATATTAATCATTAAATCCAATCTTTAAAATAATTAATATGTTTGGGAAATAGGGGTTTATAGAAAGTTGAATATCATGTGGTGAGATTTGTGATGATCATTCATCATCACTGGTATTATTGAATCCTAGTTTTAACTATAAAAGTACTTGGAATAAATAACTATAAACATATATAAATGCTAGTGAGTGTTATATTTAAATCCCAGTTAAACATAGGATGATTTTGAGAAGTGCCTATAAGTTTATGAAAAATAAAATAGTTGTCATGAGTTCATTATTAAGCTATGGCTGGAGTTATCATCATCATCATCATCATTATATTATGACATTTAAGTAAATTAAATAAGTAGTTTAATGGCCATATAGATAAGTAATGGTCTTCACTATGTTTGTTTGGAAGCCATTAGTTAGAATATACTTATGTCTGTTCATCAATGTACGTAAACTGAGCTAGTAATGTATATAATAGTCTTGGATATATAAATTTTGTGATATTGGGATCTTATGATTTTATTGACATGAATAAAATATAGGAATGTCATTTTTTTTGTTCATTAGTCATCCAAGTCATGTATAGTAAAAATGTACCGAATGAGTTTGAACTCAGTACACTGTGGACAGATAATATTTATCTAGATTTAAAACAATCTAGTGGCACTTGTGGAAATGACATGTACTTAGCTAAATGGAATAAAGAGTGATTTAATCCCTTTTCCAACTTCATAATATTAACTTTATGTGGTATTTTTATAAGTTGTTATAAACCAGCACCAGTGTGTGCATGTGGACCATGAATGGTTGTATATACATGGAAAGAGGAATGAGATGGTTTCTTGAATAAAAGAACCTATTATTGGAGATAAGTGTAATGCATGCCAAGGATTTCACAGTAACTTTATTCAGTTGCTATATCTAATATTAGTTTATCGAATGACAATGGCTAGTATATTTTATTGGTCAAATGACTTCCCAATATCGAAATATTTTAAATCTTTAGTGATTACAGTTTTAATTTTCATTTTGTTATTTTATGTGTTGAGAAATGGGATAATTTATTTATTTCATTATTAGCTTGACAGAATTAATGTTTAGGATAGTTGCAAATGAGCTATAATGTTATATTTAATTAATTACAAATAATCACCCAAATAGAGCATGACATGTATATGTTCTTATTTATATTTTAGCGGCATCCTTATTTAATTATAAATTGTATATCAGCTAACATAGTAAATTAATTTTACATTTACTTTTACTCGGTTACAAATGATGCACCACTGGAGCATATCATATATCCTGTTTAGTAGTTTTTAAATTATAGCAATTATCATTTTATCACTCATATATATATATATATTATAACAGTCAGGTGGGTGATCAAAGGTTAGAGTCTTACCGTATCTGCCAACAAGGGCGCCATCTAGGCAATTAAACCTAGAAAATTTATAAAGTAGGCAGATACATGCTGTTAAGATCCCACTTTATCTTATATTTAAACCATTAGCCCAAGTCACTAGCTCAGTGGAGACACAGAGATAATAATATATAACTTTGTTTAATTTCATATCTTAAATATAAGAAAATAAAGGACACTGTCAGTAATTAACACACAGATGATATTTATTTATGCACATATATAATCATTTAAATTTGAGAAATAACATTTATTATTTTAGATTTTAATATTAACATTTAATTTAAATTATTATTTTAAAATTTTAAGATTGTCCGTACAAATGAATTTAATATATTTTTTTTTAATTAAGATTATCGAGTATAAATAGACTATATAGATTGTATTTGAAAATAAATTATTCTATCCCTTATTTAACCTTAGGCCAAAAGTTCACAGTCAAACCGGCATCAATCCATCTGATACATTGATGTATTCAATATAGAATGAAAATATGACAGCACAAATATATATGCCATACTGTCAGGAATGTACATCTGAACAGCATGGTTAGAGAAGACATTGACTCTTGTCCAATACAGGAATGTTACATCTGTATGGCAAGAAGAACAATAAAAAAACTCCATAGGAAGGGCCTGCATTTTATCGACTTACTATTCCCTTCCATAGGCAAAATGGGAGTGTGGAGCATATACAGTGATTCTGCTCATAGCGAACCTCACACTACCTCTACTAATTACACCAATATATCAAACCCATTGACCCAATCTAACTATGAAATAAATAACCTAAGATTACCTCCCCTAATTAATTGATATAACTTTACAAATCTATATAGCCATTCATGCCTGAGTTAAATTTAACATTTATATAATTTTGCACAGATGGATTTATAAAAGTTTGTTTTTTAATGTTGAGTATAGATTGACTACTTAAATTACACAATCAAAAACATTTCAAAATAAACATACTTGATCAAAATATAAAGTCATTGAAGAGGGAATTCACTAGAAACCCAATGGCATTCATCAAAAGATGCCAAATTGACACCAATAACTAAAAAGACATCCGAATAAATACATTTTAGATATTCAATGTAAGATTTTATTATTTACCAAATGTCTATTTATTTTAATCATATATGAAAACAAAAATGTAATTAAACATGAACAAATCTATGCAAGCGTCTATACCAAATTAAATTTAATGTATTTAATAATTTCTACAATAAATATTAATAAAAATAAAAAAAAATGGGAATGATTTTTGGCAAACTTAAATGAAAAAAAAATTAAGCAATAATTGATTTGGAAAAGTCAGATAATAAGTCATTTTACAAAAATTAGATTTAGCTTGTTTATTAAACTTGTCAAATCTTGATGAAAGTTCTTAATTACTTTTAACTTTTAAAATTGTTCAGTTCAATAGCTTACAGTAGAAGAGTCATGGTTCTTGGTACCAATTCTCATGATGCCCCCTATGGAAGACCGGTCTGATGTTTTGGAGGTGACCTTAGCTGTTTCAATCCTGTTTTTCAGTCATTTTATTTGAAATAAGTGAGAGAGAGCGATAAGTGCATCTTATCACTCTACTCACAAAATCAAGCTGGAACTGTCTGGAACTGTCCTTAATTTCAATTTTTTTTCTTTTGTAATCATCCTCTGTATTCAACAAACAAAATGTCACTAATCCATCATTTTCATTAGGGTACGAGCTGAGGATTGGTGCTTCTATTGGTCAAACTAATTCTTTTTATTCTCTTATCTATATCTTTCCTCTGACTTTTTAATTATATAAGAGCCCCAGGAGAAAGTTTGCTTTTCGATAATTAATAAACAATCATTTCCATTTACAAAAGTATTTTATCTTTAGATCTTTTACTTTTTTATAAAAAAGTATGTTCAAATACTTTTTTTCTCATTATTTAAAAAAAAAAAATATTTTTAAAGTTTTGCATCTGTGCGAATATATATATATATATATATATATATATATATATATATATATTGAACAACTCTTTAATTTTTTTAGCTTTTAGTTTTTAATAAATTTATTTTTATTTGCAAACATAAAGTTTTTACTTTAAATTAATATTTACTGAGTCTATAACCTCGATAATATGCATATAAAATGTGATAGTAGGGACCTCTACAAGTGTTTTAACCACAAGCTTGTGGTTAAAACACCTGTAGAGGTCCCTACTATCACATTTTATACGCATATTATCGAGGTTATAGCCTCAGTAAATATTACTTATGTAATCAATGTGCGTTTAATAAATTTAAAATTACAACTTTAAATTAATGTAACAGCATATATATAAATTGGTTACAAAATAACAGCCTTTTGTCAGCCCTTTTCATCATTACATTATACTTGTTACAAATCATTATATTCTGTTACAAATATTTATACTGTTACAATATATAGTGCCCTTTCTACTAAGTACAAATAGGTTTACTAAGTCAATTTTTGAAAAAAATGTAAAGGGTACATTTTAAATAGTATAATTGCTGTATAATTTTGGTAATATTTTTAAAACTTTGTTAAAGTAAAGTGAGAGTAGTAAATATATAAAAAACTTTATTAATATTTTCAAATAATAAGTAAAGCTAAATATTATGTTTTTATATGGTTGTGAAAACTGGCAATAGTCAAATAATATACTAAAAGCCTTATTAAAGAAAATGCTAAGAGCTAATTTTAAAATAATGATTTAAAATTACCTAAGCTAATATATTTTAGATAAATATTATATTTAATATTTGTGTTATAAATTATTTATTAAAAATATAATATTTTTTGGTAGACAGATGTTTTTAATTTATTACAGTTTAAATAATATCAAACTTACTATTTCAAATTATATCATTATATTACTATTTTTGTACATATATTTTTATAATTAAATTTTTATTTCTGTTTTCTGACAGTAATTAAAAAATTGATACATATTGTCTGGTTTTAAAAGATCATGTGATCAGCAAGTACTCATACTTTTGTGCTTAAAGAAAGTTTCAAAATTGCATTAGAATTGTTTTTTTTTTTAAAAAAAAATTGAAGGTATTTGTGTATCATGAAAGTAAAAGTTATTAAAATTATATAATTGGGTAATTTTAAAACAAATGTAATTAGTAAGGTAAAGTTTTAAAAATAGTTACATTAAAAATAAATATTGGATAAATTACAAAAGTAATATTTTAAAATGTTGTTTTAAAGTGTTTAGTTTGTTTAAATGCAAGTATAAAATTAATTTAGAATTAAATAATATAATATTTGATATTTAATATGAGTCATAGATTTTATTTTTAAATTTTAATTACATAATCTTGACTAATATGTAAATTAAATCACAAGTTGAAGATTTAATAGTCAATCAAATTGTCAATTTAATTGGGTATACAAGTGGTTGTTCTCATTTTTCTGGGGTGCTTAATAACTGAATAACTCTCTTTATAACTTGTTAACTTATTTCAATATTATTATCGTATATCAACATCAAATTTGTCTACTTCTTAGTATTATTATTTTTAAGGAAATGTTTTGAGGAATTAATAATTTACTAAGTTAAAGTAAATAAGGCAGTTCTAAACTACAACAATTCTCTGCCAATTATTTTTATTGAAGCTTAAGCCAACTTCATGGAAACTATGGATTTAATACTAAAAAATGTATTCAAAAAAATTAAAGATGAAAGTACAGCTACTAAAGGAAGATACAATTTTAAATATATTGGGTAAAAAGTTATATCATTATTTATTTTTAATATTTTTAACATTGTCAAGAAAATTGAACAGAAATATTCTTCAAAATTTTAACATTTTTATGCATTATGTTTTAAGGATAGATAACTGAATGTGAAGAACAAAAAGTTATATGGGAAAAAATATATAAATTTTAGTATAAAGAAAAAAATATATTTTTAAAAAAAAGTTTGCAGTGAATAATTTTAAAAATAAGCATTGTCTTTAAAAGTGTATTTTAGGCTTCTCTTGAGAATGATTATAAAGATAAAAACTGATATTATTAAGGATATATATATATATATATATATATATATATATATATATATATATATATATATATATATATATATATATATATATATATATATATAGACCAGTCATTATTAAAAAAAAGGAGACCATAAATCTTTTAATATTGTAAAAACTGATATTTAAACTTATTCATCAAAAACGAATAAATGGGTAATTAAAAATATATTACCCTGACTGGAATATAACTTTATAAATGATTTTATTTGAAAAACCATAGAATGATATTTTTAAAGAGATATAAAGTGTGTATTTTATATACAAATATGTACAGATTTATATAGCCGACACTGATACATCTGAACCGGGTATAATCCAAGTGAATGGGAAAACTCTGGATATTATTTTAAAACTTTCCCAAGCGATATTACATTTAATAATTATTTTTGATGGAAAGCTGCATACACTAGACTGTTATTTATAAACTTTTATAATAAGATTAATGATTATTGTTCAAATAATTTTGGATACAAAAGTCCACATTTATTATCAGTTTTATATCATTTATGAGTTTTCGCACTGTGGGGAGGAGGCAAAGTTATTTGTTCTAAAGCTTATGGACAGTGGTCATCTTAGCAACTTCTAGCAAAGAAATATTAGAAGGAAGAAAAAACTTTTAATTTGAACATTATTGAGAAGAAGTTGGATTTAATAACTATAGTTTTATTTATCATTTCACATACTAATTATAGTATTTAGTTTTATTAGTGTTAGGTAGGAAAAATTACATTTAAATATTTTATTTAATCTAACATAATTAATATTTTAAAGAATATTTTATATCTTATAAAGTTTTCGTACAAACATTTTTAAGGTATGATAGTAATGAATGGATGTTATTATTACTTAATATGTTTTTATATGAAATATTGAACCAGAAATGTCTACGAGTGACTGACCACATTAGTGTCACTCAGTAAATCTTGGTAAAATATATTAATTTCACATAATGTATATTCTATTATTTCTAGAATTTCTTGGAATACATTTATAGTATTACCTTATCATATGAATATATGAACATATTTGCATGCTTTAATTACACATAAAACTTTATTGTTATCTAAAGATATGAGCTAGGATTTTTTATAAAGATATGCATACTTTTTCTTTTATAATACTAATGTAATATAACTTATAGATACTTATAATTTTTATATGATTCTTTAATGGATGAACCCTACTCTTAGAAAGACTTTAAATATTGATTTTAATATCTTAAAAGAAATTATTTGTAATTTTTATGACTGAGTTTTAAAAGTGAATAAACGTTTTCTTGTTGACTTAGATTGTTAAAGCTACATGTGAATTTTGCTTATTATTTAGAATAATGCTAGATATTTTTGCGATGTAGATTGATAAATCTATTGTGACGTTTTAAGTGATAGTAATTTTGAGATTATGAAAAGAAACCATGGGATTCTTATATGTAGGAACTATGGAAAATAGGAAAGTAACTTATATTATTATCTTAGTAGTTTATGCAAGTATAGATAACGTAGCCCTGTTCTTGAATATATTTTCCATGGGCAGTGTCTTTCTTGGTATTATGTATTTTAATGTTGGAATGAACTGAATAAATAACCTAGACATTATGACTATATTGGAAGTCACTAGACAGAGAAGTCATACCTCTTCGTTTACACTGTATCCATGTATATTATACTATATATTTTATACTATTGAGTCTATACTCTAAGTTAGTTCTTCATACCTACGCTTCTTATCGCTATCTTAATTTCAAATCTTATTGCGTAGTATAGTATTGTTTTTATGAAAGAAAATAATGAATAATTTTTGAACTGTCAAATCGTTATTTTGAAGGTATAGATTAAAGTCAAATACAAATGAGATTTAATATAAATGGTAACAGTGAATAATAAGGAATCATTGATATTTTCATATTTTTATTAAACTATTTTTAAGAACATAAAAAAAGATGATAAAACTTCATGAGACTTTTGAATAATTTTGATTTTTAATTTTTACCTGAAAATGCATATTTTTTCAAAAAATATAAACATCCAAAATGACCAACATAGAATAAAATGAATGTTATATTATTGTGAATATTATTTTATGTTTTAAACTTACAAGAAACACACACATAAAAATTTATTTAGAGTAGTGTCAAGCAAGGTATATAAAAAAACATCAGTAATATTATTTGATTAAAGTTAATTTATTTTATTGAATGAATCAAGATAAATATGTAAAATAACATTAGCACTATCATATTAGATGCTCTTTTAATTAATTATAATAATCTATGAACATATTTTAAAAATGAATGTTACTTCGGTATTTCATATTTATATATTTTTGTGTACACTTAAGAAGACCATATGTTTTAACTATGTCAATTAATGGATATTATATTAAACTATAAGTGTATTCTTAAATTATTATTATTATTATTATTATTATTATTATTATTATTATTATTATTATTATTATTATTATTATTATTATTATTATTATTTTAAATAAATGTGTGAATGTTTATAAGTCGAAGTAAAGGCTTATTTACTTGTGTATTTTTTTTTCAATGTGAAAATATGTAATTTTAATATTATTTTTGGAATTTGTTAGATTGTATCAAATGCAATTGTAAATAGTGTATATAGTTTGTCAAAAGTATAGAATAATAAATTTTGTTAAACTTGTTTTTATAAAACTTTGTGTTATGTTAATTACTCATCATTACAAATACATGATTGCCAGATAACAAAACAAACATAACATTTGCACAGTACAGATATAACCATTTACTTAAAAAATCACAATGCTTCCGAATACAATATATTTGAGAAATTTCTTTTTGCATTAATATTATTATAATGATCATAATTAATTGCACATCTTTATTGTATAGAATTTTAACGTTGTTTGTTGCCACATATACCACATATTCTATTTAGTATACCATATGAGAATTAAAAGATTATATTATATTATTATATTTATTATTATTGCTATTAATTACCATAATATTAAACGGTGGATAAGATTAATAATTTTTAACGAGGAATAAGATTATTATTTATTATTATTGTTATTACTATTAGTTAGGTGTATTTGAGGATGATACAAAATCCGTTATCACACTTGTCTACAGGATATTATAAATTGATTAAAGTTATTTTAAAAAACCTGGGATAATTATAGTTATATAGTTTTAATAAAGAGATTAGAATTTACTTAGTAACATTATATTAAATTAATTGTTATTATTTTAAAGTTGTACGATAGCTGTGAATTCATTGTTATTTGAAATATTAGGGGGGAGGGTAGTATTATTATGCCATTGAAATTTTATCCTGTGGGATATTAGCTCAATGTAATTCTTTACTGCTTGCACTTCAGATAATTGTTTCATGATTTATTGATTTATTTTTTAGTTTTTATAAACCGATCCATTTATTATCTATTTATAAGTTAGATCTAGTTAAATAGTAGATATTATCATAGGATATTGTTTATTATTGATTATAATAACATTATATGTGTTTTAGCCGAGCATACTCATTTTATCTGAGCTAGTCGTATTTTCCTATCATTATATTGAACAGATGGTGATATATATATATATATATATATATATATATATATATATATCATTCAATCATGTTTTCAGGATTTATATATATATATATATATATATATATATATATATATAAATCCTGAAAACATGATTGAAGCAAAATATAGCAATTCATTATGTAATATGCATACAAACAAATTGATTAATGAAAGTGAATAGAGGTTTTTGTATCCTACTACATTTTAACATTAAAACATGCAAAAATTGCCATACTGTAGTGCCACTTAGTACAAGCCAAAATAAACAATGTATGACAGAAGACTTGTTCATACAAACCCTATCTAGTTTCTACTCATTCAATATCTCAGGATTAGTTTCTTGCTTGGGGATTTCATCAGTGAGGAGTCTTGGATTTGAGAGTACTGTACCTAGATCTTAGAATCTAATGAAACCCTACAGCATTCACCTTTTATTTCTACTTAACTACAAAACTATGAGTCTATAATTGAAAACACAATAATATATTCATAGTTATATTTAGCTGAAAAACAATTATTTCCATAACTAAATGTTTGTTTTATTTACAATTTAACATTTCATAAACATGTTAAACACATTATCCAAACTAAACTATAAAACTTTGACATTAGCACTTTTCAAAAATAAGACAAAAAACTTTCATTGGCTAATCAACATGTACACATTTTGAGAGGAAAAATCAAACTTGCAGTTTAAACAAAAAAGTCCGCCACCATTAAAGTAAAAACATTAAATTAAAATAGCTCATATAATATGGATTAAAGCTAAAGTAAAATCATATGAATTCAAATCCAGCCAACTAAGAGATTCTAAATTAAAACTCTCAAAAGTGGCTTTACGTTATTCAATATTTCCGAGTATTTTCAAGTTTAATCCAGGAGTTAGATCAACTCAAATTTGAGTTATCTAACAGCATATATCTTGCTTTTCAATCACCTCAAGAACTTTTATCAACTATATTTCTAGTACTCCTACAACCATGTGTTGTTAGTGTGATGTTAGATCAGGGAAGAAAGTCATCACCCATGAAGTTGTAACCACCAAAACCAAATTTAATTCGACCTTCATTTATTCATCTATGATGCGAATAGCACCAACTTTACTATTTAGATGTGAAGCTACAAACCCAACATCTTAATACAGGCCATATGAAGAGAGAAATTCTGATCACCTTAATGGACATTGTACAATACTCGAACCCCACCATAAAATGGGTTAATGAGGATAGTTATAATTTTTGTAGGACATTTTTTATATGGACTCTTAATTGACCTTCAGGTTTATGTTATATTTTTTAATTTACTTTATCTATATTTTTTGTTTATTTTTATTCCTTTATTACAGATTGAAAGAGAATGTAAATTACTGATATGTTGAATAAGGGAGAAACATTACTTGCATTATTTTTAAATTGAAATAAAATATCGATTCAGGCATAAAATTGCTTGCAATTTATCTAAGCAGCACCAAAGGAGAGATAAGATTTTATCCTATTATACATTGAATGTAACACCTGCACAATGCCACTTATTTTTTCGTTGGTTATTACTAATCATTTTATCATTTATTTATTTATTTGTTTTCAGTATATATGATTAATTATCTAATGTAGCTGGTCTGCCCTATCTTGGTAGATACAAATCACAATAAAAGGGAGAATTACATACCAACACTACGAAATTGATATGAATCCAGTAATAAACTTATTGAAGATAACAAATTATGATTTCGATCAAGTTTAAATTAGCAAGCAAGCATAAACATAAATAACAAAAAAGTAATAATTGATGTTTTTTGGGTTAGTCTTTATATTTGATGAATATTTTTGAAGAAAAACAGGGAGTGGATTAATGATATTAACAGTAATAATCAAAAAAATGTTTGTTTATATCTAAACAAATTATTTATCTTTGTTATAACCTTGTTGTCTAAATTATGTTAATTGTAACTAAATTTGTCAAATATATGATTTTAAATCAAAGACTATCTGTTGTGTTCTTCTATATTCAGTTGTCAGTTTGTTACATACTTTATAAATAGTGACATTAATATAATCTGAAATAGAATACTATGCATATTATTCCTAAGTTTGAATTTTGGGATTAATGGAAGTTAAAGGTGGAGCAAAAGACATAGGTATACATGTATATTTTTGAAACATGTTTGTGTGCTAGTACATCATCTACCAGAAGTGAGATTGAAGTGGTCATGAGTCAACATATTTAAAAATCCTAGATAAGCTTTTTTACTCACTCAGATGATTTATCAAGTATACTGACACATAATGCCATCACATTTTCAATACAAGATGGGTTTTTGGAAAATGATAGATTATAAGGTGTTCAATAAGTGGCATTATGCCATCAGGACGGGTTGATTTTATTGAGGAAAAAAATAGTAAAGATATTAAAATAAATAAATTTTGCAGTATTATAGATATGTAGATGACATAATTCTAATGACAATAGTAGGAGTATCATGAATGTCATTAAAGTGTTAAATAATAATAGATATAGTACATTTACTATAGAGAAAGAAGAGATTAAGTATTTAGACTTGTATTTAAATAAGACTGTAAAGACAAATATATATAGAAAGCAGTTAATTAAGTAAAAAAATATTAGCAGTGTAATTGATTCTAAATTAGACCAGCTATGGTTTCAAAAATGGCAGCTTTGAATGATTTTAAAATTAAAAATGATAGACTCAGTTTAAATAAAAAAAGGAAGCATATACACAGGACATAGAAATTGCGAAGTAATATATTGAAAGTGGTTATAATGGAAAAGTAATTAGAAAAATTAAATACCAGAAATGGAAATTATATAAAAATGAAGAGTAAGAGAATAGATAAAATTAAGAAGTTGATTTTAAATCCTTATTCACTTGAAGTGTATAAGATAATAAATACATTTAATTCAAATGATGAAATAAATATAGGATGAAAGAATAGTAAATATCTAAGAAAATAAATGAATGATGGTATTGAGAATAGAATCATCATTGTTTATATAATTACATGTGACAAATACAATGATATAAATGACAATCAGGCATAAGTGCAATTGAAAGAGCTAAAGAGCATAATAGAGCAATAAAAAGCAAGAATAGTAAGTCTGATTATATAACCATTATTTAAAAAAACAGGGCATATAATAAAATGTGAGGAAATTATAATGGGAATAAAGAATATTAAAATTATATATACACCTGGGTCTCGTTTTACGCGGATTTATTTAACGTGATTTTGAAGTTACACGATTCATGTTTCTTTGGAAGTTGAATTTCGATAATGCACTATTACTTTAAATAATAAATTTTGCACAGTTACATCATATTGAAAGTAACAGCACATCATTGGAATTCGACTTTCATCTTAGTAATTTCAATATTTTCAGTGCTTTATAATAGTAAGATTTTATGCAATAATGAAATTAAAATCATGATTATGTATACCCACATTAAATTTTACAAGATTATAATATTAGTAAAAATCAGTCATATTTCACATGACCTATATAGCTTGTATTACCAATATGTAATATATAAAGAGCCTGCTAATAGCTCTAAACAAGCTTATTTATTTTATTTTTTATGATAAATGCTACAAGAGAAAATACCTGAAGACTTTATCTACGATGGTCCCCATCCCCAGACCGTTTTCAAGCTATGGCTCTCATCAGTGAGGAGTTAGGACATTAGATTCAAAATATTAACTCAATCCAAGCATTTATCTAATTCTTAAATATTAAGAAGAAGATCCAAATCTTCAGACACCTACATGTCTTCAAACTCAGCTCTTTAACCAAAGAAACTATATGAGCCTGAACTTATTTCAGTGATCCCATATATTAGTAGGCTTAGCAATTTAATATAGCCAAAGCCCTAATAGCAAAATTATAAAATAAGATTATAATGTAAATTTGTTCAAACATTGTGCGTGTTAATTTTGCATTTTAAATCACATTCTGTTTTTGCTTTTTAAAAAAGAATGTAATCAATTATTAATCATTTAGTGTCTGCAAGTTTATTTTTAATTATTTTCTTATTAATGACACTAATCATGAACGTGCTCTTAAATTCCAATGAGAGCAAAATGGTTGTATGTCCGGATATCACAAGCTTCATAAACAATTAATAAAATCATCATCTCAAAGATTAATTACTAATTACATTGTCATGAGAAAACCATTAACACAACATGAGAGTGAAGTTGGCGCTCGTTGTATTTCCTCATGTAAAGAATCTGATTTTTTACCAGTTTGCAAACAAACCTGTTTATTGGCAAGTAGCGATAATAATTAAAATGTGTATAAAAATGTCAATTATTGTACTATAAATTAAGCATAAAAATATATTGTTTTGAATAAAATTAAATATTATAGTTAAAAAAGTTTGTCTTGTATCATTTTTTTTCAAATTTTAAATTTTTTATTAGTCATATTTTATTTCCTTATTTTTTTTTTGCGCAAATTTTAAAGTAATTTTACGTTGGTGCTTTGCTTTTATGCGATTTTTGAAAAATCACAGTCTGTATCCCCCCCCCTTTTCAAGATAAGTTACATCTATTTTTGCACAATTTCTTTTGCGCGTGTTTTCTGAGGAACCTATCTATTGCGTAAAATGAGATCCAGGTGTATATATATATATATATATATATATATAAGTAGTTTTATAGAGAAGTAATTCTTTGTTTTTATTGTTTTTGTTTTTTCATTAGTTAGTTCATATATATATTGTAACCAGTTGACTTACATAGCATACCCTAATATAGTGTGTGTGCATAAATATATACCTAAAATAAAGGAAAAGTAGAAATAAACATAGAATAATTATTTGTAGATATTTTTCTATATTTCCTAAAATAAAATAATGATAAGTAAAGGGTTAAATAACTCTGGGTTTAAAATGATATTTTATTGTAAAATTAAATATTTTAAAAAGGTCTGATAAACATTACTTCTAACTCAAATTTTGAAAAGTAAAACCACCAAAATTTTTAATTAATTAAACAGAGTTTTTATCTATTAGAAATCCCCTCAGTAAAAACATGTATATGTTTTCAAAGGGATTAGAGAGCTAAAAATAAAAACTTTGTTTTCAATGAAGGTGTTATTATGATCAAAGATGATAAAAGGGCTGATAACAAAATTAGCTCTAGTCTGGGTAATGATTTTTGAAGAGAACAGTCTGGATAGTGATTTTTGAAGAGAACAGTTATGCTTGCAGTTTTTTAAGAGTTGGTCAGAAGAACTTTTAATATTTTAAGCAGTGGCCAACTAGGACAACTTCAAAGTTTGGGTAATGATTTTTGAAGAGAACAGTCTGAATTGTAGTTTTTGTAAGAGCTGAACAGAATAGCTTGGCTACTAAAACTTTTTGAGGAAGTGGCACAAATTAGCTGACCAAAATGGATAGCTGCAGTTTGTTGTTAACTGTAGTAGAGAGTTGACAGAATAGTTACCATAAACTGATGTAGCTGAAGGCAAGATAGTAGACTGTTTTCCTTTGCAGGAGTTTGAATTCACATGGAGAAAATGACCCACTTTTTTGTGCTGAAATTCATAGCCTTAAAAGTGTTCTGTAAAACAACTTGCTGACCTCAAGATTACCAATCCAAGTCTAAGTGGAACTCACTACAGAAGGAAGAAAGGCAACCATACCTGAAATATGTACTTTTACCTGACGATGACAACAAACCTGGATTACATTTTCTGATGGACCAAAAACCAAGCTTGCCAAGAGAAAGCTTGAAGAAATTGGTGTACTTATGCTGTTGTTTATCAATACATGCAGGGAACCACAGATAAACATGTTGTGTGTATATACAGCAAGTTATTTTATCATAATATTTCTTAAAACAACTTTTAAAATTATAAATTAATAACTTAAAGCAAAACAAATAAATAATTTGCTTAAGTCAAATGTCTAAAAAAAGATGATTTGGTATATATATATATATATATATATATATATTATAAAGAAATAATTTTCATATTCATTAAAAGAAGAATATATAACTTAAATACAAGCATAATTTTGTTTGAATTAAAATTGTAAATGCAAATCTTTTAAATTAGTCTAAGAACACTGATAATTAATCAACAAGTACCTGCCAAACAAAAGTTGACTTTATTTAGTTTGATATAAAAAAACAGAACTTATAAACTGAAATTAAGTTTTAAATTATATATTTTGTTTATACACACATATATGTATGAAATTTATGTGTTTTCCAAATGAATTAATTATGAAAAAATATAATATTATTGTAACAAGTTGAAATAGATAAGAGTCAGTATGTGTATATACACGCACACTCATTTATGTAAAATTTTAATAATTTTTTTGATTAAATGTTAATTCATTTTTTTATATTAATTGTATATTATAAATTGCGTATCTGTGTGCATATATATGTAAACCACAGTAATAACATGAATTGTAACTTGCAATTTTGTAAATTAATGTAACAATTCAAATTTTGAATAGTAATTATGTAAATCACAAATGTAATAATTATTTTATGTTTAAATGAAATGTCTTCATCATATATTATAAAACACATGTCTGTGTATGGATATATGTATGCATTTATAGAAACCCATCAAGGAATAATGCAGTTAATGTAATAATTTGAATTTTGTAGTAATCTTGTAAATTACAGAGTGATGACTTTATTATTGTGTATCATTCAAAATCAGAACCCTTAACCTATAAGACCTTAAATATCATTTTTTGTTATTAATAAACTTGTCTTTAATTTTTAAAAATTGTTTTCACCATCTCTTGGTCACATACAGTAATAGAGCTTGTGTTCCCTGGGCTAGATTCATGCACAGATAAATGGGGATGTGTACTAAGTGCTTTGGGAAATCCAGAGATAATCAATCATCATCCTGGTTGGTGCAAAAGAGGATATTCTTTAAAGCCCATGCACTATTTTTTTATTTTAGTTTAGCCTTATTAGGATTTAAGTTTATAGTTGGCCAATACAAATGTCCTGAGCAATGATGATGATCAGCATGTTTTAATGTCCCAGCATTATTGTTTATATTTTTCTGGTTATGTATTCTGATGGATGAGCATTTAGTTTGTACATCTGAATTAATGGTTAAACAATTGCCCAAGCTGGCAAAGGCTCAATAGTTAGCCTGGTCTACAGAAGATCCATTTCCAATCCAGTCACAAGGTTGACTGTTGATATATTATACTGATTTATTTTATTTCCATCAATGATGATGATAGATGATTATTTCTATAGCATATTTACTTATACTTATTTTTTTTATAATGCTGGTTCAATTTATATGAATTAGTTAATTATTTGCTCTTCTGTTTTAGCTGTATTGATCTCTCAGAGATTTTTATAATCGTATGCTCTTATAAAATATTATATTACTTATAGATACTGCTGGCAAATTATTGATATTTCTTCATTTGCTACCACCCCATCCTGATACAAATGATCACAGAGATTCTCTAATCTCATACTCTTATAATTTAATTTTACTGGGTTTGATGATGACTTTCCATTACCCCAGATTCACTCTTTTCCTTCCACATCCTATCAAAATCCCCATATATATATATATATATATATATATATATATATATATATATATATATTTATATATATATATATATATATATATATATATATATATATATATATATATCATAAATCATTGTATATGGAAACATAGATAAATGCATTAGTATAATCAATGCTTCAATAAAATTGTGAACGAAATGGTGACTGCTAAATAATTGGAAACTGTAATACATAAAAATTTATAGGTATGTTTTTATATATAATGATAGTATAAGACAGGATATATTTGTTGGTTGATAGATAGTTGTTATAAGATAAAAATAAGATGAATAAGAAAATGTATAATGAATATATATATATATATATATATATATATATATATATATATATATATATATATATATATATATATATATATATATATATATATATATAAATAGAGTAATTTTGCCTTACATTAGGGGGGTTACTGATAAAATCAGTAGAAGACTATCTTGTTTTAATATAAAGACCACTTTTTCTACTGGCAAAAAAATTGGTGATTTTTTGTATAAACCTAAAGACAGAATACTTTTGGAACACCAAGGAGTTTATGAAATTCTGTGTTTCCAGTGCTCAAGAGGCTACATGGGTCAGTCTAATAGACGAATTAATGTCAGAATTAAGAAACATAAAAATGCTTTTCAACAAAAAATTAGCACATCAATTTTTACTTCCCATTATTTAGAAACTGGTCACAAACCTAATTTTGACAATACAAAACTACTTGCTAATTTGCAAAGATATGATTTAAGAACCATAAGAGAGTCAATTGAAATATTAAAGAGACCTACTAGTTTAAATAGAACCGATGAAGCACAACATATTCTAGCTATGTGGAAACTTCTCTTTTTATCCAATATTAACTTAAAATTAACAGGTAAAAATACTGAGGAAAATAAACATTTTTATAAGCCTCATATTGTGAATGCTGAACTGGAATCTCATTTCTCATCTCGCACACAGTCACGTTATTTGTTAAGATCTAACGGTTTTTCTTTCAAAAGTTAACCTTGAAAATGGTGGCTGCTATTCCGTCGAAATATCGGTGCTCAATGGAAAATAAGACACCGTACATCCCAAAAACTTATCATTTATCTATATATATATAATGAATAAAATATGCGTTAATTAAAAACAATATTGTAATTATAATTGAAATAATAATTTTAACGGTTTATAAATAATTACAAACAATCTTAAAATCTGCAGAAGTACTTTCGGTTACTTTCTAACCTACCTCAACTGCCATTAAATTCAAAAACCAAAAGCGGAAGCAAATGTCGTCAATTCAAATTCCACGAATCTCATATTTTAATGTTAGAAGCTTGTCGATTTATTAAATGCGTTTTATTACCGTTTATAAAAATTGCCTCTTTAATTTTTCTTTTACTATGGTTTCTCTCTTCATGAAGAATTTTCACATTTTCAAAATTAAATTTAAATTTATATTTACATGTTTTTTCGTGATCAAAGAAAACTGAAGAAGATATTAAATCACCATTATTTTTATTTTTTACACGCTTATATAATAATTCATGTTCCTTCAATCTTTTCTCAATACTGCACCTAGATTCACCTATATATGATAGCATACAATCACAAAAAATTTGATATATGACATTACTTTTTTGCTTGAAAGGTATGACATCCTTCGAATTATTGACTAATTTATTAATATTGTTTGGAACGTAGAATGAAACATTAAACACATTCTTATATAAATCCTTAAAAAATTTTACTTGTGCATTTGAAATAAATGGAATAGATATCCATTTTTTATTATTAATCTTCATTTCTTTTAAATTATCATAATTTTTTTTTTCAATTGACATAAAGCATTGTTCATTTGTTCCATTTTATAACTGACATCAATCAATTCCTTGGCAAATATCTCAATATTTTTTAGTTTATCACTTTGGTAACAACATAATTTTTTCATTACGAAACAAAAAAGATTTAAAACTTGCCATCTTATGCATCATTGGTACTTTTGATTTACAATTTATATATCCTCTTTTTTGCAGTGGCTTAATTATTAGTTTATAATTTAACACACTGTTATCTCTTGTGATCATTAAATCTAAATAGTTAATCTTATTGTCCTGTTCTTTTTCAATAGTCCATTTCAAGCCATTCAACTTATTTAATTCTTCTATAAGCAAATTTATACTATTAGTATTTCCACAAACAAAAACATCATCTACATATCTTTTGTAAATTTTAATATCTCCAAAAATACACATATTTAAAATACTATTCTCATAAGTAGATAAAACGAAATTGCAAACTTGTGCAACTACAGGCAATCCCATAGGCCAACCTTTGGTCATTTTATAATATTAACCTTCAAAAGATGCAACAATGTTATCATTAAACAATTTTAAAGAATCAATGACAAATTTTATTGTATATTTACAAATATTTTTTTACTTTTTAATGCATGTTCAATTATTTTTATGGAATTCATTCTATCAATAGATCCATACATTTCTGTAACATCCAATGAAGCAATAACATCATTTTCATCAATAATTAAATTTTTAATCCTTTTTTTCAAAGTCAAATGATGAAGCAATAGTATTATCCCCAAATCCTAAAAAAAAAAAAAAAGATTTTTTTTTTAGGATTTGGGGATAATACTATTGCTTCATCACTTGACTTTGTAAAGAGTATTAAAAATTTAATTATTGATGAAAATGATGTTATTGCTTCATTGGATGAATAGAATAGAATGAATTCCATAAAAAATAATTGAACATGCATTAAAAAGTAAAAATATTTGTAAATATACAATAAAATTCATCATTGATACTTTAAAATTTTTTAATGATAACATTGTTGCATCTTTTGAAGGTCAATATTATAAAATGACCAAAGGATGGCCTATGGGATTGCCTGTAGTTGCACAAGTTTGCAATTTCGTTTTATCTACATATGAGAATAGTATTTTAAATATGTGTATTTTTGGAGATATTAAAATTTACAAAAGATATGTGGATGATGTTTTTGTTTGTGGAAATACTAATAGTATAAATTTGCTTATAGAAGAATTATATAAGTTGAATGGCTTGAAATGGACTATTGAAAAGAACAGGACAATAAGATTAACTATTTAGATTTAATAATCACAAGAGATAACAGTATATTAAATTATAAACTAATAATTAAGCTATTGCAAAAAAGAGGATATATAAATTGTAAATCAAAAGTACCAATGATGCATAAGATGGCAAGTTTTAAATCTTTTTTGTTTCGTAATGAAAAATTATGTCGTTATCAAAGTGATAAACTAAAAAATATTGAGATATTTGCCAAGGAATTGATTGATGTCGGTTATAAAATGGAACAAATGAACAAAGCTTTATGTCAATTTAAAAAAATAATAATAATAATTTAAAAGAAATGAAGATTAATAATAAAAAATGGATATCTATTCCATTTATTTCAAATCCACAAGTAAAATTTTTTAAGGATTTATATAAGAATGTGTTTAATGTTTCATTCTACGTTCCAAACAATATTAATAAATTAGTCAATAATTCTAAGGATGTCATACCTTTCAAGCAAAAAAGTAATGTCATATATCAATTTTTTTGTGATTGAATCTAGGTGCAGTATTGAGAAAAGATTGAAGGAACATGAATTATTATATAAGCGTGTAAAAAATAAAAATAATGGTGATTTAATATCTTCTTCAGTTTTCTTTGATCACAAAAAAACATGTAAATATAAATTTAAATTTAATTTTGAACATGTGAAAATTCTTCATGAAGAGAGAAACCATAGTAAAAGAAAAATTAAAGAGGCAATTTTTATAAACAGTAAGGAAACGCATTTAATAAATCGACAAGCTTCTAACATTAAAATATGAGATTCAAGGAATTTGAATTGATGACGTTTGCTTCCGCTTTTGGTTTTTGAATTTAATGGCAGTTGAGGCAGGTTAGAAAGTAATCGAAAGTACTTCTGCGGATTTTAAGATTGTTTGTAATTATTTATAAACCGTTAAAAATATTATTTCAATTATATATATGTTCAAAGGTTTGATGAAATGTGGAAAGAAATTATCACTGTTAGCAAATAAAAAGCTGTAATATATATGAATGTATTGGTATTGATAGTATAAGAGGGGAGTTGTTTGCTTGATGACATATAGTAGTATAAGATGGAAAAAGATGAATAGGAAAATGAATAATTGATATATACATATATGGTTAAATTATAAAAGTGATATTTTTGACTGAGTTTATTTCTAGTCACGACTACTAGAAAGTGTATGAAGCTGTAGAATGCTTATTGTCACATGATAAATTTTAAGAAATTGCACTTTGAGAAGGGTCATTTGTGAACGAAACTCAATTTGATGACATTAAATTAAATTGTATACAAATTATGTGTTTATTATCTTGAGTTATGTATAATTCGATTGGTTGGGTGTGTATATATAATACTTAAATACAAGTATGGAATATATACATTAAGCACGATGTATCCAGAGACAATTTGAAACCAGCATTTTATGTTCATTTTAATCATCCACTCCATCTTATCCAATTAATGCGCACTACCACATAAATGTAAAAAAAAAAAGATAAATGATCTCCAATATATGTATAGTTAGCCTATTTATTCAGTGTATTTTTGTAGCTTTTATAAATAAATGGAGGAATTGGTACTTAGGATTTTTCAGTCTACATTAGTCCTCCACTCCATTTCAAACAATTTACACGCATGACCACATAGATGCAAATGAAAGAGATAATCTCTGAAATCTACTATAGAACCAGCATTCATCAATTAAACCAAATCATAATGTGCCACACATATATGCAATCAACAGTTTGCTTATAACTAATGAGTTCTTGTAATGCATAAAATTATTATAAATTTGGCATAAGTAACAGGTTTGTATTAAATAAACTGAATGTTGAAAATTGCTTTTGTTTACTATTTTTTTTATTCAGAAATATTTTATTTATATCATATTCATAATATTTTTTTTTTAAAAATTAACTTTAATTTAATTTTTTTTAATATAAAGTTTGTATTCATAATAATGTTTTTAAAATTTAGTTTAATTCAAAAACTTATTTGTTAAATATAAAGTGTGCTAGTCTTTAAAAAAACAACAAACCTAAAGAGTTAAAATAATTACATAAGTTACAATAATTATTAGATGTGATATGTTGGACTATTTCCACCATCTACGAGTGAATATTGTTGTGTAGAAAATTTTAAATTTTATTTAACTTTCCAAATACAAACAACTTGTTAGTAATAAATCACAAATAGATTAGGTTGTTACTAACAACTTGTTTGCTTTTGGAAAGTTTAAATAAAGTTTAATATTTTCTATACTTTCGACATTCACTCATAGATGATAAAAATAGTCCAACATATTACATCTAATAATAATATACCATCATCGCAAACCTTCAGAAAAATTAGAATAATTAAGGCATCCGATTCAGCTGTGTTATTCCCAAACGTACCATATATTAGATTGAGAGCGTGAATATTTTATATTATTCACTTTACTTTCACTTTCTTTATTATGTGTATATCAATATTAAGAAATGTTAGAATTAATGCAATTGACTAAGATAATTACTAGAACAGCTTAAAATTCTAATTCTAATCAGACAGAAATCAACAGCTACAAATGCACTATACTGCTATATTAATATAACAATACTGTGTATGTGTAGCAGTTGATTATTTTCTGTTGATAAGTTTTTTTATAATATGCTTATTAAAATTTCTATGCATTAACATTTCTTCTTAATTTAAATATTAGTTTTTTTTTTTAATTCAATTTTAAACATTTTAAATTTAAAGTAACTAATTAATTAATTCTTTACTATTGTTTATTTTTAAGTCAGGTATTGATTTTACATGCATTTTGAAGCATTGATTATTTTGACCGAGTGGAGTAATATAATGTTAACTTTCAGCCCTCCCTTATGTGCACTTTTTGATTAGGTAGCACTAATATTTTAAATAATACCTTATCATTTTCAGAAAATATGATGAGTCTAACTATACCTCAGATGGGTACTGGGGTACAATAAAAAACAAATCACTCCCTTATCCATTAATACTAATGGAACCAATCTTATTGGCTTTCCAATGATGCAGCACATCAGCAAACAATTCTGCCAATTAATGCAAAAAGATGGAGCTTCTCCTATAAACAGCTGGTTGGATGCTGGTGACCCCGGCGAACATGGCATCATGAAAATCCAAATCAAAAAGAAGATAACATCACTCCCTGACGGCATTCATCCGGGCCTTCATGGCATCCCAAATTTCCTTCTCAAACACCTCAGTCAATTCACTATGCCAATTATTAAAAAAATGATTGATCACCTAACCTCCGGCAACAGAAACATAACAGATCTTTACCCAGTGGCACTCGTGCCTTTTATTAAAAAAGCAAAACCACTAAACAACATTAACAGTACCTGGCCAATTTCCATGACCCCATTGCTTATCAAGATAATTGAGTCAGTCATTAAAGATCAAAACCTAACTCAAAATTCTTAGCCATATCTCGTCAAAACAATACGGAAAAAAGGGATCATCAACCTCGCATGCTATGTCCTATGTAACTGCACTGTTCAATTACATCAGAGGATATCATAAATCAAAACCTATTGCTGTCCAGCTGAATGTTGCAGCAGCATTTGATTCAGTCCAGATAAACATCTTCCTGGATATTCTGTTGGAATGCGACATTCCAGCCGGGATTGTACAGATGGTCAGCAATCTGCTCAACAACAGAGAAATTTTTCTCTCTCTTGATGTCAAGATCACACCAGGCTTCAAGCCATACAAGTCGATCCCTCAAGGATCTCCACTCAGTGCCCTTTTCTTCACAGCATACATCAACCCTCTTCTGACGGATATAGGAAAAAACCTCCCTGGAATTTTCCTTCCCTCTCTCAATAAAAACTTCAATGTATTTGCATATATAGATGACATCATGGTTGCGCTTTCCACCATTAAATATCTTCCCCATCTCATGAACATATTAAACAGAAATACAGCAAAACTTGGCCTACAAATAAATTTTAACAAATCTTCCATCTGGAAGATAATCTCTGGTAAACAAATTAACTCTCCCTTTTCTGAAAAACCCCAAAGATACCTAGGTTTCCCAATCTACAAAACTCCAACTGCAATGGCAAGAGAGATTGAAGATGCAATCCTCCATTCAACTGAAGCCATCACCACTTCACTCTCTAGAGTATACCTTTCATTATATGGAAAGGTTGGCCTCCTCAATATGATCATAATGCCAAAAATCTCATATTATCTTCCATTCGTTAAAATGTCTAAAAGGTTTCAAAATAAAATTAACCGTTATGCACCAAACTTCTCTGGAGAGGAAGGACAGTTGCTATTAGCTTGCGAAGTATCCAACGACCACACAGGTTTAATGGACTGTCATTCCACTCAATACAAGCAATCATTTTACAGAAAACCCACAACACTCTACATAATCTGATCCTCTCCTGCGGATACCCTAACATTATTAAAAAAAATTACACTGGCAGATCGTCCTCCACCCTCTTCCAGTTCATGGACAGAATCCCTAATAGAACACCTACAACTTTATAACCCGATAATTCCCTTTAACCTTAACCAAAAAATCACCTTATGGGAAGCATACAATATAATCAACTATAATCAACAACCCATTAAAACCAACCTAAAAGTAACCAATCAAAGACTCATTACACACTTCAAAAGATGGAGTCTGGAACCCAAATTCCTTGACTTCATCATTAAAATAAATCTTAATGTGCTACCCATGAATTGGTTTCTTTATCACTGAAAAGGTTTTACCAGCATTGACCCTATTTGTGGTCTGTGTGCTCGTGAAGTGAAACCATAGACCATATTATACCCCGGTGCCCAAGAATTAAAACTCTGAAAGATATAATTATAATCAATTCCAACATAAGACCTGATATGATTTTCTCACTTGAAAATGTCATTCATAATGGATTTTTTTCAATAATAAGGCTTTCTACCTTTGTCCTTTATTCCATATGCATAGTGAGATGCATTAGTCTCATGGAATTACCCCCACCACAAATCATATCACTGTTTTATCAAATGCTCAAAAAAATCAAGAAACGTGACCAGCTCCTTCCTCCAGTAAAGTCTTTGATGACACCTGGTCTTTAACTGCTCTTTCCTTTTCCTGTTTATCAATTCTCATCTACCCAGCATTATAGAATAGTCAATTGTAAAAGAAAATATTCATGTTTATATTAAAAATTCTAATACCATTAAATAGAACATTATAGAATCATATTATTGTACAATTTATTCATTGATTTATCCTTTATTAGTATGTAATCACTATTTATTGTTAATAATTTTTTTTATTGAAATGAACATATACTGTAACAATAACATTAATAGCAAAAGTTATTTTCTATATTATTAAGGTCATTTTGCCATGAGATGTTCTCAAAAATCTGGTTTATAATTTCAAACAATCATTTGTATGATGGGCATGGTTTATTCACATCATTTATACATTAAAGGTAGGAGAAAGCAAATGAAAAAAAAAAAAAAAACATAAGAAATATTATAAAAATTGTTAACTTATAAATTTATAAAGATAATAATACAAGTATAGCGTTTACTTTAATCTTAATAACAAATATGTGCAAAGTAATAATAATATATTGTTTTGCAATCTAGAACTTAAAATAATGTTATTAATTAAACAAAATAAGTTAGTAACTCTTTGGATTATTAAGAAAGTTATTTGTTAATTTTAAAAAAAATTAAAAAAAAAATTAAATAAGTGTTATATAAATTCCAACAAATATTATTTATACATACTTCCAAGAACACCAGCTGTAATAAAAAAAAAAAAAAAACAGAATATAGTTTTACTAAATAACAATATAACTCATTATTTTGTTTAAAATGTAAGTAATTAATTAGGCAACTTAATTTAAATGTATAGTTGTAAAACAATTTATGGTGCTGTATTTCATTAAAATTATATATATATATATATATATATATTGTAGTATAAAATATATTAATTGATGTAACTAGTATAAAAATTTCTCTTTCTTCTTTTGGTGATTTGATTGGCTTGATTTGCACTTTGAACAGATTACTCTCTTATATTATTTTAATAAATTTAAATTTGCTTCGTTCCATATACTAACTCACATCAAAACGTTTAACTTTTTAAAAATTTGACAACACATAAAAATTTGGTAAAATATTATTAAAAATAATATTTTGTTTTATTTGTTTAAAATGATCTTAAATTATTATTTCCATTGAATTAAAAAAACCATTTGTTCAATTAAAATTAATTATTAAAAATAAATACAGTAATTACGTATGCGTCTCAATGTAAAAAGAAAAGAGCGCGAATTTAAGGGAAGATCGTCTGTTAGTTTGCTTTTGGAGGGAGAAAGAAAAGAAAATGGTAAAGGCAAATGGTGTAAATTTGATAAGCTTATTTAAAATAGTTTATAAATAAACGGATTACCACAAAATTTTGCTATAAACGTAAATATAACATAGTGGTAATTAATTATAAGATGAATTGCTAAATTTAAAAGTCTGTTCAAGTCGGCTGGCCAAGTGGATCGAATCACCGGTAATAAATTTTCCAATATTACATTTTTAAAATGTCGGAGCTTCCCAGTTTAAGTTTGAAAGAATTAAATACAAGATTTTGGTATGTTTTAAAATATTTATTATTCTACAATTTGGAAAAATTAAATAAGTATTTTAATTACAGAATTTTTTATGAATATAAAAATTTGCTTTTTAAAAAAAGGAAGAAGTTTAAATTCAAGTAAAATGTTAAGTTATCAACATAGTTTAATATTTCCGTATCTAATTCTAATAAAAATATAGTATTGATTAATATTTAACTTTACAATGACAGTAACCTATTTGCTAGTTAATTTGTTTAACATTTGGATAATAAATAGTCTTCAAAGAATTAATCAAAGCTATTTTCTAATTTTATCGTCAGTTGGAATGATTGAATTAATTGCTATAATTAGTATTCCTAGATTTAAGCGTGGATGAATAAATATTCGCATGGATGTGATAAACTTGGAACATTTTAATAGAGAAATGTAGAGATTAATAACTTTTGAAAAACATTTTCATTTAAATTCTGCGTGTCATGTTTTTGAAATTGTTTCATGTTTATGTAGCCGTAAAATCGGTAATCTAATAGTGATTATAATAACAAATACAAACGGATAAAATTGCATGTATGGAATTCAACTAAAGATATAGCTATTGCTTCGTATATTTATTGTTCAACGCATCGTACATGGATTCCACGGATCCTATTTGGAATTATAAAATGCTATACAATCCAATTTGTGATACACGCACCTGCTATAATTCATGTAGTGAACTATAAAATGCTATACAGTTAATTTATATCACACACACACACCTGTTAAATTTTATGTATTTGATGAATAATGTATTGTTTAATTTTATCGTTATATGAACTTGCATATGAAGTTCATAAGTTATATTTTATTAAGTTTAAATTAATAAGGGTTGAATAAAATATTTATTCAAGAGAATAGCGCTTGCGGAAAAGCTTAAAAGTACTAAATGAATTCATGAGATGTATCAATCTTTATGAGATATTTTGTGAGTCTTTCCAGATTTATATTCCTATGCCAATATTACTTATATTATATTACACATGTTTATTTTAAGCAAGATAAGTAGTACATTAGTTGTCCTGATTAGCGTAACATTTTATTATGCAAGAACCCACATTTGCTAAAGTGTTAGTGTATTCTGAATAGTCAGAAGAACTGAGGATGATGATTTTGCACTTTAATGTGAAGTAAATAATAATGTTGTTTTAGAATGTTAAAGGGCTTTAATCTGTGCTGGTGGTTAATCCGCAGATTATTTTAATTGCCATTTTTGTATTTTACACACATTCCTGCGCTGGTGGTTAATCCGCGGAATTGTGTGATTATACGTATTACTTTATGATGGTGTTTAAATACACAAAACGTTTAGTATTATTTAATTCCTACGTGTAGATGAATGCATCCACAGGAATATGTTTTGCTTCACAGATATAAGTTGGGCAAAGTATTTTAGTTAATCTGCTAAATCATCTTCTTCATTTGTAAGCATAATTTATCGGTTAGATTATTAAATGGTAGCAGGACATTCTATTCAAGTACTTCATAATAATTAACTGTTGGTTGATTATTATTTACCGGAACGTAAGTTTAAATTGTCACTTTAATTAATGATTACATTATAGCTAAATCATACAGACATCATATTATTTATTATATTATTATAGGTGTACAGTAGGGATTTATTGAATCTGGAAATGACGTTCAATATTTCATGAATTGATGCTGAATTTATTATAAATTCCTCAATATTCAGTATATAAAATTGAAATATAAGGTGGGATTAGGTTTTTAAATACTGTACCTATGAGATGTATTGAAGAAAGTCGATTGATTTATAATTTATTTATTTGATTTGTTTATTTATGTTTTATTTAGAATATTGAAATTAATTACTTATTGTTCATAAATTTGTAAATAAACGTTGATTTATAATTAAACTTACTGTGCCGTTGCTATGTGTCATTCATAACATCAGAAATCATAAATTTTGGATAGAGCATACATTGAAGAGCATACATTGAAGTACATACTATCGTCAACATGATATGAGAGTTTATAAATATTTTTTTGAGAAAACATTTAGATGCTTTTCGTCTTTGGTAGTTTATGATGAGTAAGGTACAATAAAATCCCATTTACCTTTTCCATCATTTTGGCTTTGCGTAGTTGATTCTAGTATAAAATATAAATTAATTATTAAACTTGTAAACAGATTTACCAAATAATGACATGATTGAATATATTTACTTAACGTTTTTAAATTGTCATTTGTCAGTATAATAAGAGTCTCAATAATATAGTAAACTATAAAAAAAAGAACCCAAGTATTTATATTTATTTATTGCAAAGCTTTACCTGGACTAGCATTTGTATTAGAAATCATATAGATGGTTTAAAATTTCATAATCTTATGTAGTTCCACAAATTACGCCATCTTGTACATGGTCGGCCATCGGGTCTCATACAAGAAAAATCGCAAATTAAGGTTTAAAGGTAATAACATTGCACTTATAATTTGTTTAATGTATTTTATCATACTACTATGATAGGTCTTCACGGTATACCCTGGCTGCGATCAAATTAAATTGTAAAAGTTTATGTTAGATCATTAGTTTGGTCTGTAGTGTGGTCTTTGGTGCATAAAATAGATAGCATGATATGCTTTTGGATACAGCTCTTAATAGCTGACAAGGTGCAGCGGGAGTTGATCAGTGACCAAGGTTACAATTCTTAGTGCACTTACGTTACATGATTGAGACCACACAATCAAAGGGTTACAATTTTTATCGGCCCGATATGTTACGGTTACAATTTTGGTGCCACAACATGATCGGCTCGATATGTTGAGGTTATACAGTCATTATAAGTGTGCAATTACAGTTTTTAGCACTTTATAAACATGCGACTTGATTAATTGATTGTTACAGAGTACAAAATGGTAATATGTGAACTGAATTAATTAATGATTGTTGATTACAATTTTAATTTCCCATATTACAAGAATATTATCATGTGACAAATGCTCTACAATGGTGATACAAATATTGTATGTTTTATTGCTATATTTCTCCAAATTACTTATATAGATTTCTGATGACCATAGCAATCGTATTCCAGGATATACCAATATTTATGATTGAATTGGGAGAAGTTGAAATTATCAAGGGTTGATAAAGTAGTTGTTGTAATACTGTAAATATTTGAAGTGGGGGTTCAGATTGTTTTAGTGTGAATGTGATATATACCATCTGGGATAGATTATTGGTGGTGAAGATTTAGTGGTTGGTTGGCTTGAACAAGATTTTCATTGATTACTGTTATTAAAACACATATATTTAGGAAAGTAAAAGCTTGGTTTCACAAAATATTGAAATAGTTGTTATAAAATACTCAAAATGAGTGATTCTGAAGAACTTCATTATCCTGAGAGAACTCAAGAAGTTCCTGATTTTGATTTCCAACAAAGGTTTATGATAATGCTTCAACACATAGAGATTGGAATGAATGAACAGTCTCTAAAATTGAATGAACAATCTCTTTCCCAAAAAGAGATGTTAATTTTTCAAAAAGAGATAACTGAAAAATTGAATGAACAGACTCTTTCTCAAAAAGAAATGTCTGAAAAGTTAGATAGTTTCGAGAATAAAATGGCTGAAGTTCAGGAATTTGTGAAAGAAAAAATAGAAGCTGCTAGGATAAAGTCAGTAGAGGAATTTAACCAAAAATTTAAATCCTTAGAGAGTAGTTGTAAGGCAGCTAAAGGAGAGTCCGATATTAAATTAGAAGAAATTAAGGCTAATTTCTTCGATTATAAAAAGCACTTAGAAGTTCAGATAGAAGAAATTGGAAATAAGTTTATAACCCACGAGGAGAATGTGGACACTAAACTGAAGGTGCTTGATGTGGCAATGGGAGACTCAAGGAGTCAGTTGGCACAAATAGTTAGTGAAATGAACTATAAAGTTCAAGAAGTAGAGTCTCAATCTGCTAAATCTATTGATAAAATTAAAACTGAAATGGAATTTAAACTTCAGAATATGAATGAGAGTCATTCAACTTTTGAACAAGGCATATTTAAATCCATGAGTGAATCTGTGACAGAAAGCAGAGCAGAATTGGGTAGCATTAAAAAGATTTTGGAGGAAACTATCAATAGGTCTAAAGTAGAAAATAAAGAATTAAAAAAGACTAATGCTAAATTTAGTGGAGATTTAGAAATGATGCAAAAAGAGTTGAAGGAAGTGAGGGATAAAGGTCAAGAGTGGCCAAATGAATCAAATGAGTTTAAAGAAGGGCAGAAACTAGAGGCAATGATTGAAAATCTTCAGCTGAAAGTGTTAGAAATTCAAAAGGCTCAAGAGAAAAACGATAATTTCATTGGTCAAAACACCAAGTATTATGTAGATGGGACAGAGACCTCTGTTAAAGAAGTAGTTGTATCAGACGGTAATTTTACTGGTATCCGCACAACTCCCATTCTCCAAAAACCATTAGGAATTAAATCTGTAGCTAATGATGTCAAGAACACAGATATATCTATGGGTGGATCGACAGCTCTTAAATTTCTAAAGATTAAGCCATTTAAAGGGGAGTATTTGGAAAACCCTCTAGAATTTCTTCAAAATCTGGAGGAATTGTTTACTTTATGTACATTTTCAGAAAGAGAAAAACTGGCTATCTCCAGCAACCATCTTTATGCTGCTGCAAAAGATTGGTGGCAGTCTTTGTTTGATTGTCCTCAAACATATGGAGATTTTAAACATTTAATAATGTCAAGTTTCTGGGGTGAGGATCGTCAGGATAACATGCGTTATCAAATCACTCGAGAAAAGTATAATGCTAATAAAGGTAGCTATACTCAATTTTTTCGTGGACAGGCGGTCAAACTTAAAACTTTAACTGCTTTCCCATTATCTGAGCATCATATAGTCAGGATCTTAAGACATAACTTACCTCGACAGATTGAACAAGTTTTGATTGCTGCAGATAAGTATACAATTGATGAGGTGTCAGAGATCTTAGATGCACTTGAGACAAGTGAATGTGACTTGGAAAACAGATATAGAGGTGGAAAGGAGGCTAGAGCTTCTCATAACTGTTCCATGGCTAATGTTAATGTTGCTCCAATAAGAAGTCCTTATCGTGATAACAGATACCAGAGTAGGAGTCGTAGTTATAAACGACCAAAATTTTATAATAGAGTTAATAGTCAACCTAGTCTAATTAATAAGACCCAAGATAGAGATCAACCTTCTGTTAGTGGAATTAAACCATCTCACAAAAAGGATATTCAAACAAATGTTAAAAGTAGTACATTAAACTAGAAGGGGCCTCATGGAAAAGTTCCTCATGTTAGCAACTTAAAGAAAAACGAATTTAGAAAATTTTTAAGCTTGTATAATGGACCTTTCATGATTGAAAGCCAGGTGGGAGAGAATGCATTTATGCTCTCAACCCCTGAAGGAATCCGAGGCACCTACAATGCACATAGTTTGAAACCTGTACCTTCAATAAATTAGGGGGATTTATATCGTATAAATGTTATATCATATTCAGATTGATGATAAATTATAGATAGGATAATAAAAATAGTAACTTATGATGTACCTTAGTAGAATTTGATTAAATGGAATTCTAAAGAAAGATAATTTTTTCTGTAGGGGGGTGTAAACTGTAACCATATATTTTAGTATAAAATATATTAATTGATGTAACTAGTATAAAAATTTCTCTTTCTTCTTTTGGTGATTTGATTGGCTTGATTTGCACTTTGAACAGATTACTCTCTTATATTATTTTAATAAATTTAAATTTGCTTCTTCCCATATACTAACTCATATCAAAATGTTTAACTTTTTAAAAATTTGACAACACATAAAAATTTGGTAAAATATTATTAAAAATAATATTTTGTTTTATTTGTTTAAAATGATCTTAAATTATTATTTCCATTGAATTAAAAAAACCATTTGTTCAATTAAAATTAATTATTAAAAATAAATACAGTAATTACGTATGCGTCTCAATGTAATAAAAGAAAAGAGCGCGAATTTAAGGGAAGATCATCTGTTAGTTTGCTTTTGGAGGGAGAAAGAAAAGAAAATGGTAAAGGCAAATGGTGTAAATTTGATAAGCTTATTTTAAAATAGTTAATAAGTAAACGGATTACCACAAAATTTTGCTATAAACGTAAATATAACATAGTGGTAATTAATTATAAGATGAATTGCTAAATTTAAAAGTCTGTTCAAGTCGGCTGGCCAAGTGGATCGAATCACCGGTAATAAATTTTCCAATATTACATTTTTAAAATGTCGGAGCTTCCCAGTTTAAGTTTGAAAGAATTAAATACAAGATTTTGGTATGTTTTGAAATATTTATTATTCTACAATTTGGAAAAATTAAATAAGTATTTTAATTACAGAATTTTTTATGAATATAAAAATTTGCTTTTTAAAAAAAAAAAAGAAGAAGTTTAAATTCAAGTAAAATGTTAAGTTATCAACATAGTTTAATATTTCCGTATCTAATTCTAATAAAAATATAGTATTGATTGATATTTAACTTTACAATGACAGTAATCTATTTGCTAGTTAATTTGTTTAACATTTGGATAATAAATAGTCTTCAAAGAATTAATCAAAGCTATTTTCTAATTTTATCGTCAGTTGGAATGATTGAATTAATTGCTATAATTAGTATTCCTAGATTTAAGCGTGGATGAATAAATATTCGCATGGATGTGATAAACTTGGAACATTTTTAATAGAGAAATGTAGAGATTAATAACTTTTGAAAAACATTTTCATTTAAATTCTGCGTGTCATGTTTTTTGAAATTGTTTCATGTTTATGTAGCCACGTAAAATCGGTAATCTAATAGTGATTATAATAACAAATACAAACGGATAAAATTGCATGTATGGAATTCAACTAAAGATATAGCTATTGCTTCGTATATTTATTGTTCAACGCATCGTACATGGATTCCACGGATCCTATTTGGAATTATAAAATGCTATACAATCCAATTTGTGATACACGCACCTGCTATAATTCATGTAGTGAACTATAAAATGCTATACAGTTAATTTATATCACACACACACACCTGTTAAATTTTATGTATTTGATGAATAATGTATTGTTTAATTTTATCGTTATATGAACTTGCATATGAAGTTCATAAGTTATATTTTATTAAGTTTAAATTAATAAGGGTTGAATAAAATATTTATTCAAGAGAATAGCGCTTGCGGAAAAGCTTAAAAGTACTAAATGAATTCATGAGATGTATCAATCTTTATGAGATATTTTGTGAGTCTTTCCAGATTTATATTCCTATGCCAATATTACTTATATTATATTACACATGTTTATTTTAAGCAAGATAAGTAGTACATTAGTTGTCCTGATTAGCGTAACATTTTATTATGCAAGAACCCACATTTGCTAAAGTGTTAGTGTATTCTGAATAGTCAGAAGAACTGAGGAGGATGATTTTGCACTTTAATGTGAAGTAAATAATAATGTTGTTTTAGAATGTTAAAGGGCTTTAATCTGTGCTGGTGGTTAATCCGCAGATTATTTTAATTGCCATTTTTGTATTTTACACACATTCCTGCGCTGGTGGTTAATCCGCGGAATTGTGTGATTATACGTATTACTTTATGATGGTGTTTAAATACACAAAACGTTTAGTATTATTTAATTCCTACGTGTAGATGAATGCATCCACAGGAATATGTTTTGCTTCACAGATATAAGTTGGGCAAAGTATTTTAGTTAATCTGCTAAATCATCTTCTTCATTTGTAAGCATAATTTATCGGTTAGATTATTAAATGGTAGCAGGACATTCTATTCAAGTACTTCATAATAATTAACTGTTGGTTGATTATTATTTACCGGAATGTAAGTTTAAATTGTCACTTTAATTAATGATTACATTATAGCTAAATCATACAGACATCATATTATTTATTATATTATTATAGGTGTACAGTAGGGATTTATTGAATCTGGAAATGACGTTCAATATTTCATGAATTGATGCTGAATTTATTATAAATTCCTCAATATTCAGTATATAAAATTGAAATATAAGGTGGGATTAGGTTTTTAAATACTGTACCTATGAGATGTATTGAAGAAAGTCGATTGATTTATAATTTATTTATTTGATTTGTTTATTTATGTTTTATTTAGAATATTGAAATTAATTACTTATTGTTCATAAATTTGTAAATAAACGTTGATTTATAATTAAACTTACTGTGCCGTTGCTATGTGTCATTCATAAAATCAGAAATCATAAATTTTGGATAGAGCATACATTGAAGAGCATACATTGAAGTACATACTATCGTCAACATGATATGAGAGTTTATAAATATTTTTTTGAGAAAACATTTAGATGCTTTTCGTCTTTGGTAGTTTATGATGAGTAAGGTACAATAAAATCCCATTTACCTTTTCCATCATTTTGGCTTTGTGTAGTTGATTCTAGTATAAAATATAAATTAATTATTAAACTTGTAAACAGATTTACCAAATAATGACATGATTGAATATATTTACTTAACGTTTTTAAATTGTCATTTGTCAGTATAATAAGAGTCTCAATAATATAGTAAACTATAAAAAAAAGAACCCAAGTATTTATATTTATTTATTACAAAGCTTTACCTGGACTAGCACTTGTATTAGAAATCATATAGATGGTTTAAAATTTCATAATCTTATGTAGTTCCACAAATTACGCCATCTTGTACATAGTCGGTCATCGGGTCTCATACAAGAAAAATTGCAAATTAAGGTTTAAAGGTAATAACATTGCACTTATAATTTGTTTAATGTATTTTATCATACTACTATGATAGGTCTTCGCGGTATACCCTGGCTGCGATCAAATTAAATTGTAAAAGTTTATGTTAGATCATTAGTTTGGTCTGTAGTGTGGTCTTTGGTGCATAAAATAGATAGCATGATATGCTTTTGGATACAGCTCTTAATAGCTGACAAGGTGCAGTGGGAGTTGATCAGTGACCAAGGTTACAATTCTTAGTGCACTTACGTTACGTGATTGAGACCACACAATCAAAGGGTTACAATTTTTATCGGCCCGATATGTTACGGTTACAATATATATATATATATAACATTTTATTGAGTAACTTATATGCATTGTGCATTTTACATTTTACATTTTATTTAATTAATTTATATTTACCATGGATATATAACATGAGTAATCTTTTATCACTAAACAATCTTTCTTTTTTATACTTTCTAAATTCAGGAATCTTATCTGCAAATATAATTTCACTTATACATTTTAAAGTAATTTTGATAATAGTATCAACAACCTTACCAGTCACTTGATGGTGCTGGTGCTACTCATAAACAGTTAAATATACTGTTTTTGAGACAGCCAGTAATGCCTTGTAGTGTGTTACACTATTTATCTAGCAATTCACATTACTTTCAAGTGGCATGTTTTTATCCTACAAATGATCGGAATTGGGTCTGTGCAATCGTATAAATTGAGAGTGTGTAAATTTGAAGTCAGCATAACATTTGAAAGGTCATTTAATAAAGTATTATATTATATTTAAATGATGTACTAATGATGTCCAAAAAATTTTCAAACCATCTCAGTAGCTGTGAAGACTTTGTAATGGTTTAAAAAGAGGGAAAGTTTTGTTATAAGTGTGACTTCTTAAAATGGTCACGGCAGTCACAATCTGTGAATTTTGAACTCTTAGGTCATCCCTACTAAACCTGCATCAATAAGCAAAATGTTAGCAACAATAATGGGAAGATAAATATGTAAATTAATTATTAAAAAAACTTTTCTTTCATTTATACTATTTAAAAGAAAGAGGAAAACGACACCAAGCAATAAAATTGTTGCATTCATCAAAACGAAATTAAGAGAAAATAATTCATTCAGCTTAAAAAGAAATATAATTTTGATTACTAAAACTATTCTATAATTTTGTATTTGAATAATGTGATAGACATAAACTAGTAAGTTATAAATTTTTTGGTGAAAGTACATCATCATTATTTTGATCATTATAGATTTACGTTCAAATGAAAGTCTTTTTAAGTTCAATCCATCTTCTCCAATCTCTAGCCTCTCTTCTCCGTATCACCCCAGCACAAAATGGTACATGAGTATGTCAAAATAACACTTTGTATACATAACTTAATATAGGTTTTATTCTCTGTTATACTATGTTCACATTATTAATAATGGAAGAGTATGAATATATATATATATATATATATATATATATATATATATATATATATATATATATATATATATATATATATATATATATATATATATATATATAAAAATGTGACCTTCTGGTTTAGCACGAGAGATATTATTTGTAATTGTGTGGTATTATATCAGTAACATCTGATATTATCTTCCTTAAAAAAATGAAATAACACAAAATTTTTAAAATTTTTTAGTTATAATTTAAAACTATGATTGTAAGTACTTATAGGTGCAATTTAAAATTTATTAGATGTTTAGTAGCTTACTTTACAGAATAATTAATGATGGGATAGGGGATGGCTTGTTATAAACATAGTCAGTTCACTTCAATTTGATGCTAAGTTGTTTTATTTGTTCTTAAATAAATATTAGACCTAACATGATTCTCTAGTTCATTTATTTTGCATATTTTAATTTATAGTATAAACAGTGGAATATGTTTCACTCATCATCATTAAAATAGCCATTTAGTCTTATCAGTTTAGTGTCTATAGTGCATTGTTTGTAAATATTCATGTATGTCAATATCATTATTCAACTTTATTTTTCATTCATATGCTTCATTAAATCATTAAATATCACATCTCATATTCAAATATTTAATTTCATAAATAATAGTGTTTAAAAACAGCTTTAGTACATTTTAAGTGAATTAACTGAGCATTGGATAAATGAATTATTAAACAATAATTATACTAGAAAATATTTTATTTATTAAAGCAATTGTTATTAGTTTTTATTCTGTTGTTTTTAAAGTACAGAATATTTAATTCTTAGTTCAATTCAATATTAATATTTTTTATATTTATTTAAAAGACAGAATATTTTTCCCCCACTTGCTTTTTTCAAGACAAAGTTTCTTGCATAAATTAAGTCTTATTGTAATGGGAGGAGCAATTAATTGGTCTATGTCTGGTGATCTTTGAAATTTCAGATATCTTGAACTATTGGAGGAGAAAAAGTGTGAGGTAATATTATAAAAATCTATAAAATAGGGCTTCAACTGTAGTCCAACACTTCTGACTACTAGTACTTCATCTCAAGTCCTTCAATTCCAGTGCTGTCTCCAACTACAACTACAAACTGCTAAAAGATCTTACAATACTGTTTTATTTTTAAACAAAGTTTAATAGTATCATTTTTTTTCTTCCAACATTCAAGCTGAAAGTAAAATATATTATTGTTTCAAAGATATGTGTACTCAAACCACACTAAAATATGTTGGTTCTATCCTTGGATAACTACTTAAATTCTCCAACCATTATCTAAATACATGTAAGTGTCTATATTATATTATTTAAGTTTAAATTGCCCTATTAAAAGTAAAAATGGCAATGTATAATAGTATTATAAATTTGTCTAATTTAAACTTTAAATTGAATGGGAAAGAAGAATGTATGTTTATTTGTCAAAATTATTTTTCTCAAGTTTTAATTATATTTTAATGGAATAATTGCAGCATGTGTAATTTGCAAACTATTGTTAAACATTTTCAGAACTCTTTCTAAAAAAAATTATGCTAATTATAAAAGAAGATTTAAAAGAATGTGTATGAATTATTTAATTTTATCTTCATTATTATTAGAACATTTTTGTAATTATTTATATTTTTACCTATTTAAAAATACAAGACTAAATGTGCAATTTGTATTTTTAAATTGGCTATTTCCATTATCTAATATGTGTGTTGAATGTCTTTAGAAAAGTTTAATTTTAGTTAAATATTCCAAATATATTCAACTGTTAGTAATATCACAGCAAACAGGTTAGTATATGCACTAACTGTTAGTAATATCACAGCAAACAGGTTAGTATATGCACAACGTTTCGAGAGGTATTTTTCTCCCCTCTACTTCAGGTGTTGCTGGCCTGATCAGTGACATTACTAGGATGGGATTTGAACCTGCGTCATTAGATTTTTGATTATTGAAATTTAAGGTAACACTCTAACCAACTGAGCATGCTAGTACTGTCACTCATCAGGCAAGCAACACCTGAAGAAGAGGGGAGAAAAATACCTCTCAAAACGTTGTGCATATACTAACCTGTTTGCTGTGATATTACTAACAGTTAGTGCATATACTAACCTGCTTGCTGTGATATTATTAACATTTGTTTGCTGTGATATTACTAACAGTTGGTGCATATACTAACCTGTTTGCTGTGATATTACTAACAGTTGAATATATTTGGAATATTTAACTAAAATTAAACTTTTCTAAAGACATTCAACACACATAATATTAGATGATAGAAATAGTCCAATATAAAAATACAGCTAGAACACCATCATCACAAACCTTCAGAAAAAACACTAAATGTGCAATTGAGTGTACTATTAATATTTACCTGTTTTCCAAAACTAATAGGAAAATATTTTTTTTAAATGGTTAAATTATATGACTCTGCTTTATTAAATACATTCCTCACCCGTTGTGAAACTTTTCTGTCTAAAAATATTGCTAATAAACTCATCTAGACAAATATTATTAGCTAAAAAATTACACATACTTCGAATGTCCTTAAAAATGTAAAATAAAATGTTTGAATATCCTAGGAATGAAGTATGAACTACTACTTTATTTGCATCACAAAAATATATTGCTTAATTAATAAAATTCCTCATATATATATAATGTCAACAGCAATTCATCAGCTGATCGCTGAGAACATTGAATCTGCTCTTAGGAATTAAAATAATATTGTTTTGTTTTCTTTCAGAAACATGTTTGTGTTATATATTTGTCAATGTTTATATTTGTGTGCAAATAATTATTATTATTGAAGAAATGACCAAGGAACGTCATTCATAAACTATTAATAAACTTTTCGTTTTTATAACCAAGAAAGAAGAAAGAAAAGAGAACTTTATTTTTTATATTATTTAATAGAATTCAGATATATAGTGATAGTTTAAGGGTTGTTTTAGTATTTTCATTATTATATGTATTATTGTTTTCTACTAGAACATCTCATAAATGTGCAATATTAAGGAAAATATTGTACAAGAATATTTTGTTTTATTAGTTTAATATAAGTTTATCATGTGTTAGATTATAACATATGTGTGTGCGTGGAAAGAGAGGGAGGAGGCCATGTAATGCTAATAGGGGTAACAGCTCTTCTTTAAAATAAGCACATTATTTGGGTTCTTATATTATATCTATGCATTTTCAATAGATTTAAAAAAAAATTATTTTCAATAATTATTTAACCTAAAATATAAATTTTTATTATTTGTCTAAGCCAAATTTTTTTGCTTTAGATGTGTGCTAATATAAATGCACTATAAAAAAGATTATTTTGTCTTGTTTGCCAATAGAATTATTGCCTTGTTTTCTAACTGTTATTAGTATGATACCAAGTCCTAAATAGTATATTATCAGATATGAAATATTGTTTATTGCTTTTACAATTAGTAAGTGACATTTTGACAGTAGTTCTTTGCTACTGGGATTTGAATTGTCTTTGCATTATTATGCTTGTATATGTGTGTCCATTATTAAACTTAGCTATAACCATATGTTAATTGCAAGTACAAATGTTATATAATCAATTAATTTTGGAGGAAGAGGATGGTCAATTGTTTGGAAGGGTTGCAGATTTATTTAAGTGAATTATTGTTCTTTATTATGCTTGAATGGAAAAGAATTTGTGTGGCTATACATAGTAATGTTAGCAATGTTTTATAGTATTTATGGGATTGAGTAATCTCTCCTCTTTGTTATTTGAATATTTAAACATGGGTAGATTGCCTAGTGAAGTATGTATGGAATCAAGTAATCCCTTTTTTTCTGTATATAGAAGTGTTTTTGATAGGAGTAGATGGAATCCTCCAATTTTGATATTTGGTATTATGAATTAAAGTATATGAAGTTAAGTATATTATCTCCCTGTTCATTTGGTGAAGACATTTATTCCTACCAGTTTATTTAGTCTCAGAAGTAGACTTTGGAGTTGTTATGTTGATATTTATCTGATTTGAATTGTAGAAATCTTTTATCTCCATGTGTTATTGAATGTTTTTCCAGCTTATACTATTGCCAAGTGCCAGATAATTTATTGATAAAAAGAATAATAAAAGAAGAATAGATTTTATTACAAAACAGCTGTAATAAAGTTAGTGATTAAAGCTTGACAGACCACTGTTTTTGTCTGTATTATGATCATATTATAACTTCATATGCAAACCGATTAGATTGATTAGAATTAATTATTTATTATTTGACACACAAAATAATACAGATTCATGCATAAAGTGTTATTTTGAAAGATATTGAAAAATCCATTATTAATGTATAACTTTAATTATCGTTTTCAAACATTTTGTAGTGATCATTTAGATTTCATATCATCAATTTTTATCATTCAATAATCTATTGATTAAGTAAGCAAGCAAAGATAAAACATAGTTAATGAATAGAATTGTTTATTTCTATTTTGGCAAAATAAAAATATAGTTATTTAATAGAATACTTTACTTCAAGGTTTCAAAGGCAAAATATATTAATCAATGGTATTATTTATTTTATTTTGCAAGATATAGTTTTATAAGAATATGTTTAATTAATGGAATTATTTATTTTATTGTGCAAGGTATAATTTGGTAAAAATATATTTCATTAATGGAGCTATTTATTTCATAATATTAAAACATAGATTGATATTATTTTTAGGTTTCAAACCCCTTTACTTTAGTTATAGTTAATGTGCAGCATTTGAAGTAAAACTCACAATTTTAATTTTATTTTATAGTGTAATTAGAATATTTAATCCATGTTGTTCAATATAGGTTTATTAAGTTAATTGATAACTAAGTGTTATAAAACAAAATGTTGAACACAAGATAAATTTTGTAATTGATTACTAGAAATATAAAGTTATATTTCTTCATTCTATGGGTTTATCATAAGTACCTGATAACTAAAAAACATTTTCTTTATAGTAAAATATATGGATTTAATTTTGGTTCATTATTTAATGTTACCAATATAAAGTATTTCACAAATCTATCAAGATGTTTTGATAGATAAAATGTGTTACATTTGAAATTTAAGAGATAATATTATGTTATTTATTTTTATGAAAATTGTAACTAGTGATGCTAAATACATCCAAAATTTGTACTGACACCAAGGAGAAATAGATTAAATGATGCTTAGCTAATTTTTTTTGTTTTTTTTAATAAATATTTTATTAATCAAAATTTGCATTTAGAATTCTTTTATAACATTCATTCGTTGTTTAATATTTCCACACATGCTCACACATTTATTTTATTTAATGTGACATAATTGTATTTTCATTTAATTATGATAAACCTCCAGATATGATGATATTGATTTCCTTGATTCAAACACTGTATGAGATGCCAATTATCTACTGAGTTTCTAAAAAGGTTTTATTAGTTAGTAATTGTTTAGATGATGAATTGAAATCAAAATGTACCTGATTTCTTTCATTATATAACTGCCATTATTTAGTTAGGGTATTGATTAGTTTATATTATTATTTTCATAATATTAAACAATAGTTATTGAGAGATAGAGATTTTAGATTAAACCATGCCATAAAACAGATTCCCCTGAAATCTTCAATTTTTTAATTCAGATTAAATAATAAATTCTGTTAATTAGATTAGATTAGTATGTAATTAATAATTTAGTAATGATAGGTTTAGTTTAAGTTCAGATCCAACTAATTATACAGTATAATTTCTAAATATTATATTTAGTTATTAGTGTAATTTTCTAATATGGTAGAGGTTGTTCAATGCATATGGATGATGGGAGGAGGTGGAATATAGATTATAATTAGTTAATTTTAGTTGGTAGAATTTTACCAATTTAATTTTTGTTTAGCATAGAATTTAATAGATGTTTTATTTCCTATTCATTACAATATTTTTTCCCACATCTAACGTACATTGTACACCTCATACACCTCTGTATCTCTCAGCTGCGTTAGTTTAAGATTAAACTTTAATTAAGAGCCTCATAAGTACATTTAGGATAAAGTTAGATTAATAGTTTATTATATGATCCATAGAATTGGCACCCCCGGGTATTTTTTAGTGATGGTGATCGGTGGTGAGGTATTACAATATATATATATATATATATATATATTAAAATGGTATTATTTAGCGATCATCCTGTTTCACCTTCTATGTTCCACAGTAGTATCTTTTCCCTCATGTCAAACCCTTCCAGTCGACATATATAACCTTACAATAATTTATTTTGAGATGTAATAGTGTATATTTACATGTTTGTGCATATATTTGTATATGTACACACATCTAATAGTTATATTAATGTTTGTATGTATATAATGTATAAACAGTTATAAATTTAAAATTGATAAAATGGTATAATTAAACTAAGTTGTGTGAACTTTGTTATATGTGTGTAACCACCTACATACACATGTGAAAGAAGCCTTAATGCAATAGATTTGTAAAGCATTACAACTCTTTTAAATTAATATCAATTTGAATTATTCTCAGTTAAAAACACTTTATTTAAATGCATTAGTAAATAAATTTTAATTCCTGCTATAGTCTCTCACACATATATAATAAAATGTTTACAAACTAAACTCTTTTAAAAAAAGTTATCTGTTTTTTATAAAAATGTTGTAAATTCTGAGAAAAACATCGATAAGCAATTAATAAAATTTGGTATCAAAATTTTAAATATATTTAAAAAACTAAGGACAAGGAGTGACCTGTTTAACTGTCATTGTTTTAGCAAAAAGATTATCAAAGATTTCATTTTTATGGATTTTAAATTACTGATGAAAAATTTGTAGAATACTGAAAACATGGCACTCAAGTTACTGGGTTTTTTTTTATATAAATAACCTTAAATTTTAAGTTGGGGGTTCATGTATTTAGAATTTGACATAGTAATTGCTGCCAGTCAATATGAGTGATTGGAAAATGGAGCTTGGCAGCTACGGCCACACCATTTGCCAACTCTGCTTTCGAGAGATCAGTCTGTGGAGATGGAAGAATAGGGAGGCCACTAGACTGCCAAGAAGATATCAGGAAGGGATCAACCCAGGCAAGAATCATGGTTCTACAGCCACATAGAATCCTTAGCAAAGAAGATATGGTAACAATTTTCCTGTAGAACTCTTTAAAAATAATTATAATAAATGATCTAAAAATTAAGCTAGCTACTAATATGTAATGTGCACAAACTTCTGAACTGTAATAATGTTCTAATAATTAAAATATATTTAAATCTGTAAAAAATATATTTAAAATTCTGATAAAATAATACATGCAAACTTGCCTATTTATAAAATTAAAATCTAAAACTCTAAATGCTTGTTAAGTAATAACTTATTCAGTTATTATTCTATTACTTGATAATCTGTGGCCATGCCTTTTTTATTTGTTTTATATATATATATATACTTTATAATTTATGCTATGCCCAGTTCAGAACGGATATATATATATATATATACTTTATAATTTATGCTATGCCCAGTTCAGAACGGAGATTGATTTTATAAATAAAATTTGAGGGGGAGATAATTAGAGGCTCTCTTATAATTCAGTAATTTCACTCATTAGCACACACTCACAAAGCTCTGCTCTGAAAACCTAAATATATCAGTTAAGCTATTATGTGTAGCTTATTCTTATTCTTATTGCTATTTGAATTAGATTTTCACATTAATAAATTTAGTTAATAAATGCATGAATGAGTTCTAGAGCATATTATATGGATTGCTTAAGTCCCAGATATACTTTAGCCCTCTAAACTATGCAGATTTGTCAATAAATTAGATTATTTTAAGTATCCTTTTTTGCATGCTTTAAGAATGCTTATTATAAACTGGGGTATGATAGTTTTTTTGAATGAAACTATAGAATTTTTCATACCCTAAATTAGTAATTAATATTTTTAAATTTAGCATGGCAAATGTTTCTTTAGGAAGCACATACATGCATTTATGCCTTACTGTATGTTACTTATATGAATGGGCTTCTGATTTTAATGGTCATGCCATATACTTACTTCAGACAGCTCTTCTTTAGAACTGGAACATGAGGGTCCAGATTGTTTTATAAGCTGCTCAGATGACTAAATTATATGTTCAATGTATTCATAGCATGTTGTATGGTCCACGGGAATTGAGTACTTGGTACTGAATCCCATGAGTAATTACACACTCAAGATGCACACATCTCTAGTAATATATCTAACACTGTATTATCTAAAGGCATACTACAAAGGTCCAATTCATCTCTCCACAATGGAATAATATTTCAGCATTGATCTGAATATGTAGTCTAGTTATGTAGCATATTGTCTGCATAGAGATCTTACACTAGTTCATTAAGAATTATTAAATGATCTTTAATTAAATGTTATGGTGATAAATCATCATTCTTGCACTGACTCAATAGTCATGAACCTAATAAAAAGGGCATAGTAAAAATAAGGCATGAATAGACCATAGATTATTAAATTTGTAATAAACTCTTTTAAATTATATTACATCAGATGAGACTCTAGTCTCAAGCTTGCTCATCATTGTTAAACCCGTGTGTTTTGTTCAATACACTCATGTTTATTTAATCTATATTTAAAAATTAAAATATATTAAATTATAATCAATGTGTTGTGTATCATTTGTAATCCATCCCAAATGTTAGTCAAATTTCTTAATTCTAGAATTAATTATTAATATGTGCATTGTCTACCCAGCCGCATATATGTATGTTTGTTTTTAATTCTGTTTATAGGAGAGTGTATTATCAGTTATATTTTATAGGCTTGCATAATGTATTTTTTTATTATTAACTTTTGCTAAATGCTTTGGCAGACCATCACAATTTTATTTTCCTTATTTGTCTCTCTTTTATTAACCTGAAATTTATTTTAGATAAGGTGAGTTTGTGTTTCCTGTAGTCTACCAATCATTTGGCTGGTGGTTTATTATGTTTAGTCTTCTAGTTTTCTGAAGTTGGGTATTTTGCTTCTATTTTAAATTACATAAAATTGTAATCTTTACTCGTGTTTCCTTGCCTTTTATGTGTAATTAACCAGGAATGGCCTTAAAAGTATTATATTATGAACTATCCTGCGGATAAATGATGTCTCTAATTTCAATGTACTAGAGAATATTAGTTTCATACTGTTTCATTAGTTTCATGCAAGACTCTATTTCTATCTTTTTTGATATCTCTGAATTTGTAAACAAGAATTATTTTATATAAATTGCCAAGAGATAGACATTATAAATTCCTCTCTTGTAAATTGTAGGTGAGTAAATGAACTTATCTTCCATGGTGTTTAATGTTTTTCAAAACTCTCTTACACTGTCTGATATATTCCAGTAAAATCTAGGTTGAACATTTATATTTTGTTTGCCTGTATTTATTTTGCTTAAATTTAATAAAAGTTTAGATTATTTAATATTAGTTTTGCTGATGTTTGTCTCTATTGTATTTTCACAATTTTCTGAACAATAGTTAAGATATTTTTTTTTTTTTTAGGTGTCATAACATCGGCCGGGAATGCTATCACTGGGTTTAGTCAGTGCCAATCATAATCATCATCATTAACTTTTGATCATTATATATATTTTTTCAGGTATGTAATGACCTGGTGGCACCCTCAGTGATCAAAAGAAGGTAGAGTCAACATTACAATATGTTCACTAAATGGAGCTTACCACTAGCTCCAAACAAGCTTTAAATTATAAGTGCCAACAGAGAAAGAATTCAAAATCTCTATCATACTATCCTCATTTCTGGACCAATTGGTTTCGAGCTTAATGGCTCACCTCAGTGAAGAGTTAGAATTTCAGAAACTAGATCTAAAACACCAATTCAGAGCACTTATTTAATACGTTACTGTCAGTTTGAAAACTCGAATTTTTCAGGAACGTAAATTTCTTCAAATCCAGCTTTACAAAACAGACAGCTATAAGGAACTGAACTCAGTTCACTTTCAACAAATAATAATAGCTAAAGCAATATTACAGCACAAAAGCATTCAAGGGTATACTTATAATAATTAATAAAACAAGTCACAAATTGTGCAACTTGCCTTTAAGCTTGTGTTAAAATGTTCGCTAGGTGGAGCTTACCACTAGATCGAAACAAGCTTTAAATTATAAATGCCAACAGAGAAAGAATTCAAATTCTCTATCATGTAATTTGCTTAAACTGTCTATTTTCTATATATGTAAATAGAGTAATTTGAAATCAGGATTTTTCAATCTTTTCATCCTTCATTACATGTCAAGCAACCGATACATATGGTCACATACAAGTGAAAAAGATACATGATTTCTAATATATATTGTGTAGATTCAGCACTCATTATTTGGGCCATATTATCATAATCTCCTACACATATATACAATCTGTGCTTGCCTTATATTAAAGTAGCAATTACTCAAACTTTAATGGACAGGCTTCAATCTTCTCACCCTTCCTACTATTCTGCCATTCATTTCATTGAGAAACCAACGATGAATGTTCAAAATTCTTATAACATTTGACATTGATGATTGCTGTATCTGCAAGAAATATGCATATTGGGAATCATATATCATTTTCACATGCATTTGGTCATGCATAGTAGTTGGTTGAGAAAGATGATAGACTGAAATTTCCTAAGTTCAAATCCCTTTAATTATACTAAAACAGGCAAAAATCACTACAGGTATTGCCATTCACTGCAAGCTACAGTAATCAATGGATGCCAGAAGGCTTGTGCATAAAATACCATCTAACTTGTAGTGCGTAGCCATACGTATACTGAGTTTTGCCTGTTTTAATAACAGTTATAAGCAAGCATAAGAAATGGTGATCATGTGATGTTTATTGGCTGTTTATATACGCATTGCAATTCACTGCATATTAGATGGGATTTTATGCACAAGCCTTCTGGCATCATTGATTATTCTAGCTTGCAGTGAGTGACAATACGTGTAGTGAGATTTTCCTGTTTAAATATAATTAAAGTGATTTGAACTCAGGATTTTCAGTCTATTCATCTTAGAGTAATCAATGGATACCAGAAGGTTTGTGCATAAAATCCCATCTAACTTGCAGTGGATCACAATATATATACTGAGTTTTGTCTGTTTTAATAACAGTTATAAACAAGCATATTCCTCAACTATATATTATTTGTCATTTCATTCTTCATATATTAATCCACCTTTCAGTTTTCCGATTTCTCTTTAAAACAAATAAAAGTGTAAATAATTATAAGAATTATTTAATTGGTTTTGCTATCTAGTAATGTTTTTTTTTTTTTTATTCTTAGTGCCATAATTTATTATTTCTAATATATATATATATATATTCAAAATAATCTTTATTTGCACAAGAAATAAAATATACTTTGTAATATAGAGTTCATGTTTACAATCATGTCTGACACATTAAAGACTAATTAGTTATTAAATTAGATGATGAGTACAGGATTAAAAATAAAATTTTAGGTCATGCAACTTAGCAGGTGTGATCTAATTTCGCATATAAATCCAATGTCGTGTAAAGTTTGAGTGTCATGAATAAATAATATACATGGCCATTGCTAAATATTTAATTGACTCCATGTTTGCTCAGCAAGGTTAGGCAGGCATGTTCTTAGATCACTTTCTTTAGCTTTATATAATACGTTTATGAAAATGTATTCAATAGAACCAGCCAACTCTCTATCAAATAATACCCTACATCTAATCTTCCATATGATAAAATTTATGAAATTTATATTTTATTCTTTTATTAAAAGGAAGTTTACTGTCTATGAATTTCATCCTTATATTTTTTTATTGATTTAAACATAAGATTTCTTTTATATATTTTTAACTTTCTTGAATGCCATTTACCGTACACATATTCAGATTTTTTTTATATTTTATTTTAATTATTTTTTACTTACAAACTTTATGGCCAAGGCAATAAAAAGTAATATTTTGTTTTTAGTGTTCCAAAGTTCACACAACATTTAGCATCAAAGTGTCAATCATTGAAATCGATCCGAGAACTTACATTCCAGTGTTTGATACCGTATAACTGTAATAAAACGGGAAGGTCCCCGAAGATAACTAGAACTACTGACTATTGTTCATGCTTTCTTTGGCTTTTTTTTCTAAATTTGAGTCATTTTAATGATGTGATAATATTAAAACCAATTATAATTTCCTGCTCAATTTATGGGGTATTCCTAACGATTAAAAGTATCAATTCCTGATACTATCTTCCTCTACATCAATTTGCCTCACTAGATTTTATATTTAGTAGACTTATATTAATGGATAAATATTTTGGGGGTATGCCTACTATATTACATATTTGATGTACTTATTTTATGTTAGTAAATGTATAATCAAATACTTGCAGAATCTTATTTGGATGGTTGAAAGTTTATTTCCTTTTTGTAAACCGTTTTTCTGATACTGTCATTCAACCCATTAATAACTTGAGTTATACTGAAAGTACCTAAGAAATTTCAGAGTATTGATATAACTGACATAGATCTGAAAACTTTATAGTGAACAGTCGCACCATACCAGTGTTCCAACCCACACACATAATTTCAGCTGTATTCTCATATATTTGATTTTAATATATTTTTTGTTTACCAGCCACATTCTGTAATTAACATAATGCATTTCAACATCATTAAAAGAACTAAGAAGAGTTCTATTTACTTGGCACAAAAAAAAAAAACAATGCAATTTTATCTACCAGTTGTTGTTTTTTTTATATTTCATTCAATGTTTTTCTATAAAAAAAAATTTAGATTATCCAGTTTTTAATTATCTTCAAGGTCGGAAAGTTTGTACTTTTCTTTCACTTCTGTCTCCACGTTCCAATATCCTCACAACATTTTTATCTATTAAAGTTTTTCATTTCGAGAATTGAAATCTTATCTCATAATTTTAACATATCACTTTTTCTAGTCCAAAAAATTCATTATGTTCACGTAACAGTCTAATACAGCATAAACAAATTATCAAAATTACTGGTCATAATCTTAATTATTTGTAATTTATACATTTTATTACTTAAACAATTAATTTGTCTTGCATTGGTGGTCGAGAGGTCAGTGCGACTGCCTTGCATTTGCAGGCAGTTGCCCGGGTTGCGGGTTCGCGTCCTGACCGATGCTATGCCACTTAAAATAAAAACAATTAATTTTACTTCCCTTAAACAATCATGAACGATTTTCATACTATACGATGAGTTTGCGCCGTTGGTCGAAGGTTCGACTGGGGATCAGGAAATCTCAGGAACGATTCTGATTCTTGAATTTCGTATTAACTTCTGAACAATAATACCATTCATTACCATTTATAATCGATTTTTACAAAGTCGTCTATTTTATTTATAATAAATTCGAATACAATTAGGCTTTCAATATTTGAGACTTTTTTTTCCATATGTCATAGTATCGGCAGAAGGCGAACCCGCAACAACCGTCTGCAACCAACTGCTTGCTTGCAAGGCTGTCACGCAGTCCTTTCGCCTAACAACGCTTGACAATATTTGAGACTTATTGGTAAAAATCACAATAATTTTTAAATTCATTACTCATTCATATTTTTGCGCCTGCACAATGGTTTAAGAATGTTTATTTTAATTTAGATATGTTAGTTTGATTGATGATAGGTCCATATTTATTTTTATTTGCAGCAAGAATAAATACAAAATGAATAATTATCATTCGGTCTCAAGTAAATACAAATATTTAAATTTGAAAACTATTATTTATCGGAAAAGCATATAATTAATTATAGTTGATTGTAAACTCAAAAGTATTAAACTCATTCAAAAAGGTCCATTTAATATCTTTAAAAAAAGTTACATTTAATATCTTAAAATTCTTCAAAAGTGTTTCTTTAAACCAAAATCCATATTTTGATAAATTGTAACAACTTTATAATAAAATTGTACCCAACTCTATCACATGACTCCAGCCAAAATATTACTGTTATAGCACCATAATTTTTCACAACCCCTATACCACTTACTCTATGCTTTAGTAAGTAATAATAGACACAAAATGATTGTGCTTATTAAATCATCTATCCTGTTCTCTCCTGTCCAATACTACTTTCAAGCTTTTGTTTTTATCAGTAAAGTGCTTTGCAGCTTCAATCAGTGTACCTGGGTTTTAAGATCCAATGTGCCCTTTTTCCAGCATTTGTGTTTTATCTCTCCATTATATTATCAAGCTCTGAACCAAATTAAAATACATATAAATGTTTTCAATTTCAAGACAACTATATATTAGTGCATTCTTAATTTTTTTGATAACTATTGACACATCTATATGGTGGCAAGATTTGATATAAACTAATGCAATATCATCTGACTACATCACATGGCATTAGATTCCATATTGGTGTTATAGCAGCATAATTTTTCACCATCACTATCTCTATGGATGGAATAGAACAGGATAAGTATTTAATAAGCACTATCCTCTGGAATCTATTACTCTTTACTAAAGCTTAAGTGACATAAAGATGGTGAAAGTATAAGCTGCTATAACTTTATACAAACATATATTGCGAATTTTTTTTGTAAATACTACCATTAGAAACAACAAAAAATATCTTACATCTCTACTATCCTTGGAAAAAGTCTTCTCACCCATTGTTGATATATTTGTATAATAGCTTATTAAATTATTATTACTGGATTGACAAAATCGATCTCTGCATCTTCACATAAAAGATTGTTCATAAATTATTTTAAACTAAATCAAACCCAACATAATATTATTCCTTTCAAAAGCATATCTTTCTCTATACAACGATTATAGTCTTCACAAATTCCGTTCATCAAAGATTTATTAACAGTGTAGAATACTTACATGGGAAAAATAGTGGCCACCTTATTCAGCAATTTGCAGTACCATAGCAACATAAATGGTTTAGGACTACATTATATCCATTATTTACAATAAAAAAACTATTAATCATATATCACCCATGACAATAATATACCCACATTTAGAAGTGACTCTTAAAATAACATTTATAGGAAAACCTCCTGCATACACAAAATCCCTGCATACAATCTTAGGACATATTAAATCAATATCTAACCCTAACATAACTTCCCCCGCAACACAAATAGAGCTACTGGAATATATATATATATATATACTTCTACACACAAACACTAATCAGAACTTAGATTTGCAAATGGCGGGCATTGATAATAAGCAGCTGATACTAAATTAAAATATTGGACACTGGAGCTCAGATATTTTGATTTTCTACTCAAAATGAACATGTGATCATTACCAACATTATAACTTATGAGATATAACAGAAACATACCTAACATTGATAGTATAAGTGAGTTGTGCCACAGATCAGAAGAGAACCAAAAACATGTATTGTTTGAGTGTAATAGTCTCCAATACACTCGATGTTATATTACAAAAATTGACCAGAAAAAGAATGCCACTATAAGTTTAATTATAGAGGTTTTTTTTCCGTATTCTGGCTTCAGGTAAGAAGTATAACATTTATACTATATACATTATGATGAACAAGGTGCACTTAACATTACAATAATAATTCAATATTTTTTTTTTATATTTAAAAAAAAAAAAATTAGAGATAATAAAACAAAAAAATAAAAAAATCACCCGTCAGACATTTTCGCAACGACATGGTCACTAGTCCATCAATGCTCTAACCTCTAGTAAAATATATTTCATGTTACCTATTTTATTATAAATGTTTTTAATAATAGTATATTTCACTGAATGCTATTGAAAATACTTATTTTAGTACTATTTGATGAGTTTTGTATATATTTGTTTGTTTTTTTTTTCTTTTAAACTGAAATATATATATATATAAACTGAAATATCTTAGATATAAATTCCTTTTAAAAATTTCTTCTAAAACTAGTAATTATATAATAGTAGCGAAAAATAAATAATAACCATTTTTATTTTACTTACGGTTAGGTATAGGAACGCTAGAGACTTCGGAATAGAAAACGCAAAAAAAAACTGCTATAAAGAAAATCATTTTTATGTCAATGTAAAAATAAAAGAGACCAGTTATGTTAAATGCCTATATTTATACGCACTGCATCAATAGATTACGTAATAAATTAGAATATAAACTAATAATTCTATTCAAGCTATTCGTGCAAATATAATTTATAAATATTTGATTTCCGTTTTATTATTATGTACCCTGCGCATATTGTTGTCAATCTAATAGTTGAGTTAAATAATATATATATACCGCTAAATGCTCTGATATATAGCGTATTCTTAAAATATAGATTTATAGATTAATAGATAATTAGACAGATAGATAGATAGATTGATAGATAGATAGATAGATAGATAGATAGATAGATAGATAGATAGATAGATAGATAGATAGATAGATAGATAGATAGATAGATAGATAGATGGATAGATAGATGGATGGATGGATGGATGGATGGATGGATGGATGGATGGATAGATAGATAGATAGATAGATAGATAGATAGATAGATAGATAGATAGATAGATAGATAGATAGATAGATAGATAGATAGATAGATAGATAGACTTAAAAAAATATGAAAAATGCTAATATAATTGTTGAGGAGATTGGTATTTTGGGAAATTTGAAATAAAGGTCCAAAGATGTTTGTTTTTAAAGAAACGATAAATTCTTAAATTTTAAATTTATGTCAATTCCATTTCTATTTTGTATCTGTCATTTTAATAATATTTATACCTATAGTCACAGATCATTGGATATGTTAAAGTGTACGCATGTTACGTTTGTAAATCAATTTAACACATATTTTCACTTTAATTTTAAAAAAAAGTGGATGTAATTTTAAATAAGTAATTTAAATAATAATTAAAAAAACAATATTGTTTAAAATAAAGGAGAATAGACAAGCAAACTTTTCTTTCATAATTATAATATTTTTTTTAATGTGAAATGAGATTTATACTATAATAAGCTGGTTACTGCAAAACTGTAATTAACTTTAAATAAAAATTGAATGTAACTAATTTGGGATTTGAATTGCATAAAATATAGATCAGTTAGTTAATAATATAAATCTATTTACAGGTCCTCAAATAATATTAGGTGTATAATTTTTATAAACATATAGTAAATGAGTATTACAAAAAGGTAAAAGTTGAAATTCAAAATTTTTCTAATATACTAGGTTTGATGGTCACTAGACCACTGCCAAAATCATATTATCATGTTAATTTAGAAGCTAAAAATTATGTCTACATTTAGACATAATTTATTACGTAAATGAGTCTGAATATGTAATTGCTGCATATACATATTTCATTTTTTCAATGGAAGTCATGTCTCATTACCATAATAAATTATGTCCATATATAGAAATAATATTTAACTGATAAATTAATACAACAATATGATTCTGAAGTGCTCTGACGAAAAGTGTGCTTAGTGAATTATAAGAGAATTGAATTTCAACTTTAACCTTTTTTGTAATATTCCATTGCAATGTGTTTATAAGAGTTCCATTAATTAAAGAAAAAAGGAATACATATTTAGAAATATTAAATATGTAATATTCATCATCATCATTTTCAATCAAATCCAAGACACTGCTTGATGATCTTTCCAAATTTAATTCAATATTGAAGAAGTCAATCTTAGCTTAAGATTGGGTTTACTAGTTCTATCTACTAACATGAGTTTAAACCCTATATGCGATCCTGCTCCTTTAGTAATGTATATATATTTTATGTATATATTTGAGATGAGCGCCGAAATTTTATAAAGTTTAACTTTTCAATATTTATTATTAGTAATATTAGCGATTAAGCCAATGCACATGTGAAATAATGGGTGGATTCATTCCATTCTTTCTAAAACACTATATCTCATGTCTGGAAAAAAATGTGTATTCATTTATAATTTATCTTTAAAGCGCATGTGCATTGGCTTAATCGATTGTGTAGTAAGCCCATCCTATGATGGTCATCTGCTGCTACCATACCATAATGCTTCCATAGAATGAAGTAAAATCCTGACAGAAAACGTTAGAATGCTGAACAGAAACTTGCTGTCATATAAGAAATAACGTGGATCCCTGAACCACTACGCATGGGCTGACTTTGAAAAAATGGACTCTTAAAATGGTGCAAGGTTAATTATTTCAAACAACCACCATTGAACCAAAATCTAGCTTACCTAACTAATCTCAAATGTCTCCTAATGTAATATTTATTAACTTTGTATCTTACTGAAATGTAAATTGCTCTCAAAAAATTTTAGAAATCGTATTCTCTCTCATATGCTCTAACTTTCTTTAACTTTGGTGCAGTCATTTATTTATCTGTATTTATTACTTGATTTTATATGGCTATTTTAGTTACTATTAATATGCCAATCTCAAACTATCTGACGAGTTGAATTTCTAAAATCATTATTTCCTTTTAAGTAAACCTCCATCAATTAACGTTATCAACATCCCCTTCAAACATAATGTATTATTAATTAATATGCCAGACTGTTTTTATGAGACAACATTTTGTTTATGTTTTAGTATAAAAACTTGTTATCTGTTTAACTCTGGATTCTTTCTAGGGTGAATCCAGAACATGGGCTAATTAATGCTCTGAAACTTTATTTATTATATAAAAATTATTAATTAAATTCTGCAAGGGTGACCTATTATTTGTTTTCTATAACCACTATTCTTAACTCTATTTTTCATATTCTTAAATGATCAAATGCTTAAACATTTTCAGTTATCAAAATGTATGAAGGTGGGATTGAATTATATTAAATAGCAGAAAAAAATGGGGTCAAATCTTAATGTATATTTTATTAAATGAAATCTTCCCTATATGTAATAGTGGCATATCATATTATTTATTTAAATTATGGCATGCAAAGAGGGATCATTTATTTTAAAAGCAGTATATCCCATTCAATGTCATTAGTGACATCCATCCATACCATGTTACTGACATTTGGCTCAATCTTTGTGAATTTATAAATATATTACATGCTTCTAATCTGGGGCTTGTGACAAGATTGAACGTATTGATTTCTTTTCATGCCTTTTCCTGTGGGTAGTTTAGCTGCCCAGGACCACTTTCTTTATGTTAAAGGTCTCTGCACATCATGGCATGCTAATCCACTTGTATCTAAGCACTGACCCACAACGGAGTTCTTAGACATCATTTTCATCCAGAAGCACATCCTTTTCCTCTTATTTCTTTATCAATGTCAGTACTGCAAACTTCTTCATATTATTATTTCTTTTGCTTCATGACTCAGTTTTGATGTTATAATATTAAAATTGAGTTCAAATTCAGGTTGGTCGCTGAACTAAATCTCAGGCTTGACTGGGTTTGAAGTACATTTTGTGGGTTCCAGCTCATGCTAGATGGATCAACATATTTTGACTGATACAATATCTCCAAACAATAGACATTCTACCCTATCTAACATTAATAAACTTTATTACATCTAATCACACATATAATTCATTTCCTACTATTTTATAATCTCTTGAGATTCGGGTTTACATGTTTAACATTCCAACAGTTATCATTTCCTTTAAATATATGTCCAACCTGATGACTTTTTAGTTTCTTAATTTTCTAAATGATGTCAGTGATGCCTGGTAATTCAATCAATTATATATATATATATATATATATATATATATATATATTGTATTGAATATATAGCAATATAAATTAATATATATATATATATATTTTTAATTCTAATATTCTCAACAATAAATGATAAATTTATAGTATTATTTCTGGGTGATCAAATACTTTCATCTGAGTTTATTTTTTCTCATGTCATAGCAATGTGTGTGATGAGATTTAAAATTGTTATTTTTTTGTTATGTTATTTTTTTCTCATTTTCAAATTCTATTGCTTGAGTTTTAAAAAAATATTTTATCCTCCAATAGCTTTTTCCAAGAACATACATGAAAAGTGTAAATTAAAGAAAATTAGCTGTACTGAAAAATGCTATTGGAGAATAAAATATTTTTCTAAAACTTTTCAACCAATAGAATTTGAAAACAAGGAAAAAATAACAAAAGAAAAAAAAAAGATTTCAAATTTCACCACACACAGTCTCATAATTTGAGAAAGAAGTTATGAGGAAAGTACTTTTTATTTTACTGAAATGTCAGTTATTTAACTATTATATTTTTCTTACATAGAAGCTGCCCAAAATATTATTATGAATTCATATATATATATATACACCTCTCACTATGTTTTTGATTTTTTCATATATATATATATACACCTCTCACTATGTTTTTGATTTTTGCAGATCTCTGAATTGTTCTATTTTTAAATGACCACATCTAAAATTCATAAATAGATACTAATAAAACACATTTATTAAAGTCCTTCATTTCAAATCATAATCGTATTTTCTTTTAGTATCAAAATCATTTATCCATTCAAGTTAAATTCTAAAATTAATTTCACCCATTAAGTTTTCATTTTTATTATTAATATTATTAAGGTTTATTCAATTATAAACTTTTAATTCATAATTACCAATCTACAAATTATTAAGGAACATTAAACTTATAGAAATTATAAAACACACATAATTTGCATGTGTATTAAAATTAAAATACGTTAAAAGCTTATAAATATATAAAATAGGACGACCTGAAATATTTTAGAAAAGAATTTCCTGTTATCTGACAAGAGGACTTTTGATTTCTTTTCAATGATTTCTCCAAATGTCTATTCCATAATTCTTTGTATTGCGGTTGTTATTACTATGTGATTATGCAGAGAATACATAAACATGGATGGGCTGCTCATCAACACACATTTGTCAGCATGGTGAGTTTAGTGGCAATGTGAATTCTGAATACAAGATCAAGAAACACCAAAGCTTTTCGTTTCAATTGCATGATAGCTCATAACTGAAATATCAGTTGAGTTGTTGAAGGCAGAGTGAATGTGTGTGGAAGTGTTTTGTTTATATAAATATGTATAATCATGGGAGTCAAACATATATCATGACTCTTATTCCCAGAAGTCTTTAAAAATTTAGATTGTTAAGAATCTTATTATTGAAGATCCAGGCTTTCATTTGATGAGAAACTTTTGTTAAATGAGATTATAACACTAATCATATGTTTTACATTCATTTATTACATTAAATAAATTTGTTTTAATTATTATTGTCATTTATTACAATAAATGTTAAAATTAAGAGCGTGCTAATAGCTCTAAACAAGCTTTTTTTTATTTATGATAAATGCCACTACAAGAGAAGGTATTCAAATCATTTTTATCTTGGATTGTCCCCATCCCCAGACCGGTTTCGACCTATGGGTCTCTTCAGTGAGGAGTTGGGACATTAGATCTAAAAAACCAACTCAAGCAAAGCATTTATCTAAAAGATAATTGTTAGAAGAAGATCTGAAACTTTTAGACATCTACATGTCTTTAAAGTCAGCTCTCCAACTGAAAAAATCATATGGGCCTGAACTTAATTCAGATACTCCATATATTAGTAGGCTTAGCTCTTTAATTTAGCTAAAGCCACAACAGCAAAATAATAATAGTAATAATAACAAGTCAGATGTCACATGACTTATATATAGGTTGCACTTACAAATATGTAAAATTAAGAGCAATAAATGTTATAAAATTTGTTTAAAGAGTAGAAAAAAAACAATGTTTTACAGCCACCTGGATTACAAGGAGTATGACACACTACAATGAAATAATACTTATAATATGTGAGATAATTACAAAATACTTTGAATTTTGTGAAATATGAAAATAATAAAATAAGTACCTGTTTAATTTTAGCAATTATAGGAAATTAAGGCATTTGTATACTGCTTGTAGCAGATGAGACTAATCATTCTCAAAAGAATATAATATGCAATCAATGTATATTGACAAAGCAATTCCTTAGACAATTATTTATACACTGCTAACATATACATTACTTAGAAGTCTATTTATATAATAATACATATCTCTAAATAATTTGTCTTTTTTTTATATCAGTCATGAAATTATCTTTAGTATTTGCCCGACAGTTGTGGTGATGGTATATTATTAGTTGTGATATGTTGGATTTTTTTCCATAACCTATGAGTGCATGCTGAATGTATAGATAATTTTTAACTTTATTTAAACTTTTTACGTACAAACAACTTGTTAGAATAACACACAAATAGAGAATACAGGTTAATAATTATAAAATGGTTCATGTAGTACTATTCTCCACTCTTCTTCAAGTGTTGATGACATGATATGCACAATGAGTAATCACATAGTCCTTGAACTAGCACTTCTAGATTCTTGAATATTTAATTTAAGGCAAACATTTTAACCAACTGAGCTATTCTACAAATGCAACAGATTGTAAAAATATGATGTATTTATATACGAGTGTTGGTTCAAATCCTTCTGAGTCCGTCAATTTTTTACATAATATTATTTTTTCCTAGGAGGCTTCCATACATTCTGTATTGCCAAACTGGGTTGATTTATAGATTTTTTTCATTTTCTTATGAGCAGCTTTTTTGAATTTTCTTCTACACATTTTTTCCTCTTTATCCAATATTTTTTGTATTTTCCCAAATAAACATATTGTAATTAATAAATACATGATTTGCTATAGTAGACCATCTGTTTTCTCTCTTTTAACTATTAGCTTGTGTTCTTCCAATCAATGTTCAACAGGGTGACAAGCCTCACTAATATATTTCCTTTCACATGCAAATGGTATTTCATGGATGCAGTTTGTTTTTCAGCATTTCCACTTTAGGCTTAGTCGAAGTAAAAATTCCTTGAAGAGTTGTATCACTTTGTAAAGCTGCCCTAATGTTATATTGGCTGCATATTTTCTTTAATTTGCCTGCCTTTCTGGTATATACAGATACACTACAGTACCAATAATGGTGTTTTCTTTTTGTGTCTCTTTGCATTGTCTATTAAAGGTTTTCTTGATGACTTCTGATGAAGTAACCATCCTTCATAAGTTTTTGTTCTATGTGAATCTTTTATTTTTTCACATCACTTATTTTCTAAACAAACCTTCTTTTCTCTATTCAATAATGGTTGTAAAATTTCATGTTTAGTGCTTCTGCTGTGTTTACATATATATGTCAAATACTTGTCAGGGTGTGTTGGTTTCTTATACAGTGTTGTTTTTACTTTACCCTGAGGAAGTCTTGTTACAAAAATATCCAGGAATTCCCATTTATGTTTTCATTCTGATTTCTTTGTGAATTTAATTGACGATCACATTGTTAATATTCATCCAGAATTGTTGTAATTGCACATCAACATGTGTCTCTACCACAATTATATCATCAACATACTGCAGCCACTTCTTAGGAAGACATGGAATAGTATTTATGGCTGGGGTTTCATGTTCATCCATGTAAATTTTGCTTAGCATGCATGACAGGGGTGACCCCATGGCCATCCTTTAATTTTGTTGGATGAAGTCTGAGGTATATTTATGTTGTTGTTATGCAGAATGTTAATAATTCCATTATACTATCAATAGATTGAGTTGTTCTAGTTTGTAGATTATTATCATCAGATAACCTTTTCTTTACAATAGACAATGCTTCATCACATGGTACATTTGTAAACAGACATTTCACATCAAAGCTTAACAGTGTGTTAGTTCTTTCCATTTTCATGTTCCTGAATAATTCTACAAAGTGCCTACAATCACTGACAAACTATTTTTTCCTTTATGCCATGGGACTAAGAACTTTGGGAGAAAAAAATATCAGCAATTTTTGACATGGTGAATTTCTACAACTAATAATAGGGCTTAATGGAACATGATTTTAAGGATTTTACATAGTTCATACAGGTGAGTAATCTTGTTGAAATACAAAGTTAATTTCCTTTTCTCTGAATCCCTGTAATACCTGTGATGCTTCTGGAGTAATGATTGCAGTTTTACCTCTGAATTTGGAATTGGATTTTTTGCTACTTTTTGTAATGTTCTGACATAAGAAGACATTGTATTTTGTTATTATAATCAGTTTTTTATTACAACTGCCATATTACCTTTCTCACCAGAAAGATTGAATATAGGTGTATCCTATTTGAGAGATTTAATAGCTGTTTTCTCATCACATGAAATGTTTGATTTCTGCTTGTTGACTTGATAACCTTCAAGTGTCATTTTAATTCTCCAGAAAAACCCTACCTCTTCCAGAGACAAATTTTGGGTCACATCCTTAGTGGTGTAATTACTTACCTCAGTTGTCTATTTTGTGTTATTACTAAGAAGTTGTTTGTATTGCAAAAAATGTAAATAAAGTTTAAAATTTTCTATACACTCAACATTCACTTATAGATTATAGAAATAATGCAACATATCACATCTAATGAAATTATATTTCACTTGAAGTCTATATAGTCCAATATTAATATACAAACTATGACAACTGGAATAATTGTTTTCTGTTCTTATAAAACACAAAAACGTTAAATGGTTTTCATGTCTGAATTACACTTATTTATATAAAATATGGCAATCTAATTTCCTACATTTATCAACAGTAATACAATGCTTAATATTAAATTTTGTTTTACATCTGACAAAACTGTAACTAAAACGAATGAAATTATGTTAGTGAAGATATGAAAAGCATTTTCAAGTGAAATGAAGATTTTGTTATACCAGAGATATAAAAATTAACTATGAAGTTGCAAAGTGTACTATAACGTTTATAATTTTAGGAGGTTATGCAGACATGCTAGTATGTTAAACATTTGAATGTTAATTGCTAGTCCCTATGTAATCACATGATAATTCAGAAAGTGCAAACATTTTGAAAACTAAAACAGTCATATTATTACTGATACATATTTCTGGAAACGAACATTTAATTGCATTCACTAATGAAACATGGAAATTTTTAGTCTATTAATCAACAAGATGCAATATTCAATTTTAAATAGCACTTTATGAAATAAACAAATTTTAATGGATATATATATATATATATATATATATATATATATATATATATATATATATATATATATATATATATATATATATATATAAACTGATTAATTCTCCAAAATATTCAAATAACAATCTTTATTGTGCTTAAAGCCAGAACTGATCATTAAGTTTATAAATATTTTGAAAACTATATATATATATATATATATATATATATATATATATATATATATATATATATATATATATATATATATATATATATATATATTTTTTCTTTAACAAAATAAGCTAGAAATATTTAAGTCTATATTGCTTAAACTTCTATCAATTCTCTTATAAATTTATTTATCTACTTTATGTAACCACCTCATAACAATAATTTTAATTTTAAAAGGTACATAGCCGATGGAATAAATTTATGATTTTTCTGTTATTAAAAATTAAAATAAAATGTTATTTGGACATAGAATAAAAAAGTAAAACGGTCTCAAAAGAACAATTATTTTCCTCATAGAATAGGAACTTTTGTTTTTTACTTTTTTTTAGCTTTTATATTTGATGAATAGGAAATGTTGAAATATTTTATACTTGTGTCTATGTGTGAAGACTACAATTTGTAAATTGTTCTGTATTAATAATGGTTTATTATTATTATTATTATTATTATTATTATTATTATTATTATTATTATTATTATTATTATTATTATTATTATTATTATTATTATTATTATTATTATTATTATTATTATTATTATTATTATTATTATTATTATTATTATTATTATTATTATTATTATTATTATTATTATTAAATAACACTATGCTTGGAAGAATCATGGGATATATACAATAACAAACATGTTCACCCATATATTCACACACACTTATAAATTTACTTATATTTATAGTAAATATTGTTTTAATTTCATGCCTTCAGGCCAGATGCATCGCCACTTATTATAGGGAAACTAAGACCACTATCAATAATAGAGCCAGTCAACATATATATATGCATATAGGAGAGCCAAAAGAACAACGACGACAACATTTCAATATTTCCGGAACATGAGAAGCCACCCTGTCATAGGTTCGAACAATCCAACCCCAGAATTGTGTGTACTGAAACTGACGACTGCAAAGGAAGATAAAAGAAGCGTATTTTAACATCAACGATAATAAGGCAATTAATAGACGCGAGACATGCTTCGCTACTGCCATAAAATGGACAAACTGATTAATTTACATATACATTTGCATATATTACCATCTAATATTGTCACAATTATTACTATTTTGACTATGATTATGCGGGATAACACCTCGAAAGCGCTTATCCTGGATTAATTCATTTGATTGTTTGCTATTAACAGCTTCTTCTACCAGCGTTTTAAAGCGCTTGTATATTATTAATGTAACTATTTCTTTTACACTTTTTTTTTTTTTGCAAAAATAAAAATAGTTATTGAAAACGCAATTTGTATTTAAAAATCTGCGTCATTGTATGTGTGAGGCTTTTTATTAGGTAGCTTACCGTAATTTGAATTATTTTAAATTTTCGGACGTTTTAAAAAATAATTATAATAAATATTTGTCGATGTTCTATAAAATGTTTTCTATATTTAAAAATCATTATTAACATTAAATAGTGTTTTCTAGCATTTCTCCTTCCCAAATATTATATTTCATTAATAAATTTTAGAAAAATATTATTAATAACGGGAAAAAATTATATATATATATATAATTGAAAAGGATGAAATTATTTTTGATCTCGATAAAAGTAATGTATTTTTTTTTTTTGCAATAATTTTGTTTTAAATAAATAGAAGGAGTAATGAAGTAAAATTATTTATTTTACAAACGTGGCAATGACAATTTATTCGAGTGTTGAAAAAATTGTTTGATTTTAAAGTTTAAATTATCCTTGCTTTAATAAGCATATTTTTAAAAAGCAGAAGCAATAATTATTTTTCTCTCTCTTTTTATTTTATTTTAACGTTACTATCACGATTTTGTTCAATTAAAAAAAAAAGGAAATTGTCAATTGTAACTGCTAAATAAAAGGTAGTAACAATATTAAGCCAAATAATTTAAATTCAATTTTTAGACCGAGAATGTATGCATATCTAAATACATAATTGCATACTGAGATTATACTAAATTTTTAGACCGCGTGAGGATTTAGATTTAATTATTATTAATAGACATAAACAATAATAAAATGAAACATCGGTTCATTGTCTTAGATGGGATTAAAACATATTAATATATAAGAAAATTCTTAAAAAATAATAACAACAAAATAAAAAGTAGGAATTAAAAACAAACAAAAAGAGATTATTATTCAATGAAATATATGTTGTATGCAATTTGTTTGTTAACTGTAAAATGGAACTCAAATTTTATAATTCAAAACATTGTCTCTTATATATATATATATATATAAAATTAAGAGCATGCTCTAAACACGCTTTTTTTTTATTTATAATAAAAGCTACTACAAAAGAAGGCATTCAAATCATTTTTATCTTGGATTGACCCCATCCCCAGACCGATTTCAACCTATGGGTCTCTTAAGTGAGGAGTTGGGTTTGGGGAAAGGGACAATCCAAGATAAAAATCATTTGAATGCCTTCTCTTGTAGTAGCATTTATCATAAATAAAAAAAAAAAGCTTCTTTAGAGCATGCTCTTAATTTCACACATTTGTAAGTGCAAGCTATATATGTCATGTGACATCTGACTTTATATATATATATATATATATATATATAAAGTAGTATATATTGCAGAATAGTTATTGTAATAAAATAGTAATTAAATAAACTAATTATAATTATAACAATTTAATTATAATTATTACCTTATAATTGACTACTTTTATTACAATATATATATATATATATCACGTAAAAATAAACATAAACAAAATAATGTTCCAACTAATACTTTCAATCTTGATATAATAAAATCATGTACAATTAATATCTTACAATAATTTATACCACTAGACTAGCTCTTATTTGATATTAAAGAATATGGTTCGATTTAAGTAAATAAATAATGAACTAACATAATAAGAATCATGAGACATATGGTGAAAGATAAAGTAGTAAGGATTACATTGAGCATATATCCTAAAACATACATTTTCAATGGCATATGAATACTACCCCCGTTTTATTTCAAGTAATATTATAAGCATTTTTAAGATTTTAAAAAATATTATAAATAATCAAACAATATTATTAAATAAATAAAAATTCTGTTATTAAAATATAATTATCTCAGGTTCTTCAAATAAAATCTCTAATTAATTTAAATCACCTGTAGCAAAGTATGATAAGGGATTTTGTATCAAACCTAACTACACCTAAATGACAATAATAATAATAATAATAATAATAATAATAATAATAATAATAATAATAATAATAATAATAATAATAATAATAATAATAATTATTATTATTATTATTATTATTATTATTATCGTTTTATTTAACATTTGGCATATTATAAGTATCATATATCCTTGAACTATATGTTGCAATAAGAAATTTACTTAATTATATGGCAGTATTTTAAAGAATAAATTATGACTAAAATAATCTTATATTATAGAATATTAACATCACATGACCATCTCTACTTCTCACTATATATATATATATATATATATATATATATATATATAAAGAAATAAATAATATATATATATATATATATATATATATATATTATTTATTTATTTATTGCCACACACAGCAAGGTAGATTAATCAATGGACTCCAGAAGGCTTGTGCATAAAATTCCCATCTAGTGCCTACTCATCCAATATTCCCAGACTAGTTTTTCTGGCTTATGGTTTTCATCAGTGAGGTGCCTTGGATCTGAGAGCACTGCATCTAGATCTTAGGATCTAATGCAACCCTCCAGCAGCAACTTTTATCTCCATTTAACTACAAAACTATGAGTCTTAAACTGAAAACACCTAAATGTTTTCAATGCAAGCCCGTTAGCTTATATAGTCATATGGGTCTGAACTCAGTTTGGTGTCTGTGGTTCTTTAACAACCATAGCTACCACTATCCTATTAGGCAGGATTGGTTTTAAGCCAATAAACATCACATGACTATCTCATTTTATGCTTGTGTATAACTGTTGTTAAACAGACAAAACACTATATTTTGCCACACACAGCAAGCTTGAATAATCAATGGATTACAGAAGGCTTGTTCATAAAATCCTCAACTAGTGCCTACTCATACAATATCCCCAGACTAGTTTCTGGCTTATGGCCTTTGTCAGAGAGGAAGCTTGGATCTGAAAGCACTGCATCTAGATCTTAGGGTTTAGTGCAACCTCCAGCAACAATCTTTTATTTCCATTTAACTACAAAACTTTGAATGGAGATAAAATGTGTTTGCTGGAGGATTGCATTATATCCTAATATCTAGATGCAGTGCTCTCAGATTCATGTCTCCACATTGATGAAGGCCATAAGCCAGAAACTAGTCTGGGGATATTGTATGAGTAGGCACTACATGGGTATTTTATGCACAACCTTCTGGATTCCATTGATTACTTTAGCTTGCTGGATGTGGAATATATATATATAGTGATTTTTTGCCAGTTTTAACAACAGTTATACACAAGCATAAGAGGAGATGGTCATGTGATGTTTATTAGCTTAAAACCAATCCTGCCTAATATGATAGTAGTGGCAATGGTTGTTAAAGAATTATAGACACCAAAATGTACAAGCACTGAACTGAGTTCAGACCTATATGACTATATAATCTAATGGGCTTGGATTGAAAACATTAAGGTGTTTTCAGTTTAAGACTCATAGTTTTGTAGTTAAATGGAGATAAAAGGTGGTTGCTGGAGGGTTGCATTAGATCCTAAGATCTAAATGCAGTGCTCTCAGAAACAAGGCTTCTCACTGATGAAGGCCCTAAGTCAAAAACTAGTATGGTGATATTGGATGAGTGGACACTAGATGGGAATTTTATGCACAAGCCTTCTGGCATCCATTGATTACTCTAGCTTGCTGTGTATGGCAATATATATATATATATATATATATATATATATATAAAACTATATATATATATATATATATATATATATATATATAGTGAGTTTTGCCTGTGTTAGCTATAGGATATTGCTGTATCATATTCTGAATAACAATTGTCATTATTTAAATAAATAAATCATTTGAATCTATAATGTGCATAAGCATATTACATGTTTAATTCTGAATTCTGTGAATCATAACCTGTGGTTGTAAATAGATCAAAAATAACATGGACAAACAATTTTTATAAAAAAAAAACAAAAAACAAATTTTAACAGATTTATGTATGTAAAAAAATATTTACAATTTTAATAAAAAAAACTTACAAATATTATATTAATGTTACAACCAGTTGACTGGAATTATTTCATATTTTGGCCAATTCACTTCCTGGTGACTTTTTATGTAAGCATTATACATTAAAATGTGTTTAAATGTTATATTTTATTATAATAAATTTTTCACACAAAATTTTTGTGAAAAAAGATAAAAATTCAAAATTTCCACTTCATTATCTGTTGTATAGGCTTTAAATTATTCGGCATCAGGGGGCATTGAAGATTCCAATGATGCAAAAATGTGTTTATTTGTGAATTTATTACAGTTTTAGATATTTTTTACAATTACTTACACTACATTTATTAGATATCAAGAAATATAAATTATTAAATACTTAATTTGACTTGTAATACTTTATTTTCAATCAGTTAATGTTATATTACTAGCTAACATAAATATGGTCTGAAGCAAATTTGGAGTCTTGCTATGATGTAAAAAAAAAACTACCTTATATTTACGAGGAAGAAAGTAATCACAATTTTGCAATAAATATTCAAAAAATTTAAACTTTTAAAACATAATTCATTAGATATAAGATAAATAAGTATTTATTCATTCAAGTTTTAAAAAATATCCAGAAGTAAAGAAGACTTCAAAAAAGTATTCAGAAGTAAAGAAGACTTCATTGAATTTGTAAATGGAAAATAATCTTTTTAGAAATGATGTGTAATTTCTTTGTTTTGATTATGGTCTCTTTTTTTATATTTACAGAAACTAAATGTGAACATTTAAAATTTATTTCAGTAACAAATAAAAATATTGATCAAATGAAGTCAATTTTTTTTTATTTTCTGATAAGTAATAATCATTTTATTATATATTTTACATTGATGTGTGAGACAAAAATTGTCAGAAAAATTTGAAATGTAAGTGGCATGATGCTGTATTTTAAAAGGATTAAAATTATAAAAAATATACAAAATAAAATAAAAGAAGGATTGAAATTACAAATTTATAATTAAAAAAAAATCATTAATGAGTAAGTCTTCACTTTGGCTTATGAAATTTAAAATTTTGAAATACATATCATGTATTAATCATTCAAAAATATTCTCTTATTTATCCTACAATATTGTATTAAGCTTATTTATGTTAATAAAAAGTAAATTTAAAATAATGTTAATTCATGTATTATGTAATAAATTTGCTTGGCACTATTCTACCTTATGATGTGTGTTTTATGTTTTTAAAAAAAATCAAATATAAAGACTTAAATAAAATATAAGCATCCATCATACACTAATACACTTCATTTGATGTTTCACTGTAAAATATGCATTACTTTATCAAAATGTTGTCAATTTATGAAAAATCAAAGATATCAAAAATATTTGAAAATATAAATTATAAATAGTTTATGATTCTTTTATCATCAAAAATAATTCAAAAATATTAAGAAAAATTTTGATTTCTTTGTATTTCACTGTCAACATTATGCATTAAACATCATTTGTATTTTTACCCAAGACCAAAAACATGTCTTGCCTTTTTTAAGCAATTCATCTCTCTAAATTTATCCATTATTCATCTTTCAAAAATAGTAGTCTACATGATGGTTTACCACTGAAATTCAGATAGTTATACAATACATAGGACATGAAGGAATAACTAGAGTAAAGACTCAATTGTACAAAATAATTCAATAAACTTCATGGAAATCAGTTTGAAGTAACAACAGGTATGACTTCATCTAATACCTTTTAAAATTATGTCTTGGCTTTCTTTCAACAATTACAGATCATTAAAATACAAATATTGAAAAACTTTGTCCATCGAAATAAATACAAAGTACAGGGCTATGTTAACTGTATTTGTATAATAACTTCTAAAATATAATCTAGGCTAATTATCCTATCTTTTTAACACATCGTACTATATAAGCATTCAAGGTCATTACCATTTAAAAATTTCAAATAGAATTTAGACAATCAACATCATAAAAAAACTAAGTAAATTTCACAATAATAAACAAAGGTACATATCACTTTATTAAACCATGATGACTATAAGAAAATGTTCCAACACAAACGTATCCACAAATACAAATGAGATTTGATTTTAAAATATTTGTTCAATATTCATATATAAAATAAATATCATATGGTTTATCTAGCAAATACTCAGATAAAATTATGGTCATTTATAAAGTTATAACAAACTTTATAATATAATAAATAAAAATAAATCTATTTATATTTCTCATAGCTTATATCTCCTAATAAAAAAATTACATGTGTTATTAACTCACACATCTATATGTTCATTTATTCACGTAACATAATATAAATATCTGTAAAACTCCAAGCAACTTTAAGAAAAAATATACATTATATAAAATAATTATAATAATTTAAATCACCTAATGTGATTTTACTATTTGTACATAACATTTTTCATTTTTCGATGTTTTTTAGTCCACTTTGCATAAAATATAAAAATTAACATATTACTCATACTACATTCGGTGTAAAATAATGCACTTTAAATTGTTTTCAAAGAAAAAAAATAAGAAAAATTATTAAAAGTTTAAAAAAAATTTAATATTGTTAGAATTTTAAAAAAATCTATCTAAAATGTGAGGTTTACTATATCTCATAACTAAATTATAATTCTCCTGTCATGAGGGGTCAGAATGACTATGTCAACATGGGTAGGATGACAACATTGACACTAACAAGAGCTTTGAATGTTCCACTATCATATTGTCAATGAAATGGAAGGTTGAGGGTTGTGAGTTGGAATAATTTGAAACCTGTCTATTAAAGTATAAAGATTGGCTATCTTAATATAAAGTTAAGCACTGATTATATATATATATATATATATATATTGTAACCCATCACACCTATTCCCAATACTAACAGTTACCGGGGTACCAATTCTATGAATCATAGAACAAACTATTAATCTAACTTTATCCTAAATTTATTCATGAGGCTCTTAATTAAAGTTTTCACCTAAAACTAACTCAGTTGAGGGATACAGCGGTGTATGAGGTGTACAATGTACATTAAATGTGGGAGAAAATATTATAACTAATAGGAATAAACATCTATCAAGTTCTATGCTAAACAAAAATTAAATTGGTAAAATTCTACCAGCTAAAATTAACTAATTATACTCTATTTTTCACCTCCTCCCATCATACATATGCACTGAACAACCTCTACCATATTATACAATTAAACTAATAACTAAAATAAAAATAATAATAATATTTTAGAAATTGTAATGTATAACTAACTGAATCTAAACTCAAACCTAAACCTATCATTACTAAATTTTTAATTACACTAATCTAATCTAATTAACTGAATTTATTATCTAATCTGAATTAAAATTGAAGATCTCAGGGAATTAATTTATGGTATGGCTTGATCTAACACTTCTATATCTCGCTATTATTACTTAACACTATGAAAATGATATTACAAACCAAAACATACCCTAATTAAATACTTGCAGTTAGATAATGAAAGAAATCAGGTACATTTTGATTTCAATTCATCATCTAAACAATTATTAAATAACAAAACCCTTTTAAAACTATCAGTAGGTAATTGGCAATTTATATATTGTTTGAATCAAGGAAATCAATATCATCATATCTAGAGATTTATTATAATTAAATAAAATGCAATTATATCACATTAAATAAAATAAATGTGTAAGCATGTGTGGAAGTGTGGAACACGAATGAATGCGAGAGAAGAAACTCTAAATACAAATTTAAATAACAAAATATTTATTGATCAAATAGAAAATAGTTAAACAAACATTTTTTTTCTTAAATTGGTATGAACACAATTACAAAGGGATTTAGTATCATTAGTTACAGTTTACACAAGGATAAATAATACAACATAATTTCTTAACTTTTTACATCTACTACATTTCATTTATCAGAGCATTCTGATAGTTTGGTAAAACATTTTTATTTTTAACTGTAAATGAACTAAATAAATCCATATCATTTACTATAAAAGAAATGGCTTTTTAGCTATCAGTGATTTATGATTGACTTATACAAAAATGAAAAAAAAATATGACCTTACACTTCCAGTAACTGATTACCAAATTATCTTATATTCAGCATTTTTCTGGATAACACTCATTTACCAATTAAAATTTATGACAACAACATGGATTAATATTCAAATTACACTGAATAAAATTAAGATTTTGCATTTTACTTTAAATGTATTTTAACTAAAATTAAAATAAGGGGATTGAAAACTAGAAATAATATTGGACTATCTTACCAAAGAAAATAAATACTATTAATTAAATGTATTTTTCTTTGTAATTTTGAAGTAAAGTATTCTATTGAATAACTAGGTTCTGCTTTGCCAAAATAAAGAAAATCACTGTATTCATTAACTATGTCCTATCTTTGCTTGACTATTTATGCAAATTATGATTAAATGATAAAAATCAATGAGATGAAGCCTAAATGATTACTACAAAATGTTTTAAAATGATAAGTAAAGTTATACATTAAAGGTGATTTTTTTTATATCTCAAAATTAACAATTTGTGCATGAATCTGTATTATTCAATGTGTCAAAGACAATAAATAATTAATGTTAATCAATATAATTGGTTTTCTTATGATACTTCAATATAATCATAATTTGGACGAAAGCAAAGACCAATCAATCTTGATTTATTAACTACAATACAGCTGTTTTATAAGACACTATACTCTCCTTTTATTCTTCTTTTTTATCCATAAACTATAAAACACTTGGCTATAGCATAAGCTAGAAAACCTCCAATATACACATGGGATAAAAGATTTCTATAATTCAAATCAAGTAAATACAACAATAACTCCCAAGTCTATCTTTAAGACTAAATAACTGGTGGAATAACTCATCACCAAATGAAAATCAGGGAGACAATATATCTAGCTTCATACACATTCAATTCATCATATCAAATATAAAAGGAGGATTCAATACACTCCTATCAAAATACTACAATACATGGATAAAAAAAGAAATTATTCTATCCCATACACTACACTACACTGGGCAAACAACCCATATTAAACATTCAAATAACAAATACCCTGATTCAATCCCATAAAACATTATAAAACATTGTGAACTTTATAGCATATAGCCACAAAAATACTTTTCATTCAGGCATAACAAAGAAATGATAATTCTCTCTTAAATCACATTCTAATCCTTCAAAATGATTGATAATTCCCTTTTCCTCTGAATCCGATTGATTTAAAATCATTTTTACTTGCAATTACATATAATTATAAATAAATTTAATAATGAACACACACACATAAGCTTAATGATATACAGACCATTTAAAATCACAGTAAGCAAAGAATTACTATTAAGATATTAATTATTACATCTAGAATTAATAAAGAATAAATATCTCATATCTGACAATATTTAGGACTTGGTAATGTTCAAAGATTGGTTGGAGAATAAAATAATGATTACTGTGGACAAAGCAAGACAAAATATTTTTTTTTATAATGCATTGATATTGACACAAATCTGTAGTAAAATTGAACCTAGATAAATAATAAAAATTGTATATTATGGATGAAATAATTATTGAAAATAATAGTTTTCTAACTTATAATATATATATATATATATATATATATATATTATAAGTTAGATATATATATATATATATACGGTAAAATTTAGTATAATGAACTTTTTTTTAAAAATAATTATTCACCCCTATTGAACTATAAATGGATTCTTCCGTTCATTTTATCATACACATGTATTACTAACACATGTCCAAATTTATCTTAAATAATAACAATAATATAAAAATTATCAGCATAATGTATTCTTTCATTATGCTATTTATGAGACATTCTTGAAGGAAAAAAAAATACATATGATAATAATAGATAAAATAATAAAACATTTCTTAACTAATACTAACATATCTAAAATACCATTACATAAAATAAAGTTCTCTTCTTTTTTCTTGCTTCCAAATGAAATGAAAAGTTTATAAATAGTTTTAACATGACTTTCCTTGTCATGTCTCCAAATAAATAAGGAAAATAATTATAACGCACAAAGATAAATATTGACACACAATTTCTGCAGATAAAAAAAATTAAAAATGTTACTTTTAATTTAAAATAACAGATTCAATGTTATAGCGGTTAGCTATGAATTCCTGTTGAGCTAGGTATTATGAAACATCAATTAGGCAATGCAGATTTTATGACGTATAAAGTAATATTTCATATTTCATTCACAGAATTTAAAAAGGCATTTAATAAGGTGAAGACATAAATTTATCCATCTTACAATTTATTTCTATCATTAGTTTAGGAAAACATATAAACATCATTAATCCACTTATTTGCACATTTAATCTTTATTTCCTTCAATAGGTAAAAGTAGAAATAAATATCTACTATTCCAATAAATATATCAATAAAATTATATAATTCTTGTGTATATTTTTGAATTTTTTTTTATACTTAGCATGAAATTTATTTAATAAAGTTCTGGAAATGTTCAATCTAAGTTCACATCTTTTCCACTTATAAACGACACACATTGCAGTTATTCCATTCATGATATGATAAAAACTTAAAAAATTAATTGTTAGAAAATAAACAAACATTCTTCAATTATTTCCTGTTAAGTTTAAATTTAAATAAAATAATTTTACAATCCTATCACGCATTCCCATTTTCTTAAATAATAATAATTTATCTTGAATAATATAATATAACACTTACATGTACTTTAGCACAATGGTGACAAAATTCAAACAATCAGCTGAGAGCAAAATTGATGTATCTTTTAGTGCTTTTAAGTACACATTTTCGTAAACAAATACTATATTTAAATTTTCAACTCGAACTTTGGAAAAGGAATAATAATTGCACTATTAAACTTTGTTAAATAAAACTTAATTGTAGTTGTCCTTAGTTAGCTATAATTGCCCTCTTTAAAGTAATAATAATTGCCCTCTTAAAAGGAATAAGTATTCCTTTTTATAGATTTTTTTAATAACAACTACATCACATTTTTCTCTTCCAATTGTTTACGATATTTGACATTACCAGAAAAAGATTGGCAATCGGCTCTTCCCCCTGCAACTTACTTAATATATGCAAAAACTTGTGAAAGTAAAAAAAAAATAGAGACAAAAAAAATTATTTCGTCTTTTAAATAAATAAAAAAATAATATTGAATTAATAATTAAATATTTTTTTTAAAGCAGTAGAATAAAACTGATGACAATTGTTTTAATAAATAAAATATTTTACAGTATTTGTCATGAAATATTTTACCTGTCCATAATCCATTGATTTATTTAAAATGTAATTAAGCTAGATTCTAATTCTGTTATTTATAAAATTAAATATTTGAATGTGATGTGGGGTATTTAATTGTTTAATAAAACATATGAATGAAAAATGAAGTTGAATAATTCATGAATATTCAGTAGTAATATGCTATAGGTATTACACTGATATGACTGAAATGACAATGTGAATAATGATGAGTGAAACATAATTTACTGTTCATCCTATAAATTAAAATGTATAAAACAAATGAACTGGAAAATCATTCTAACAAATCTGAATACTGCTTTATGAACAAATAAAAGAATTAAGCATCAACTTAAACTATACTGACTATACATATAACAAGCTACTCCCCTATTCTATCATTGATTATACCCTAAAATAAGATACTAAACCTTTAAGTAATATTTTAATTACACCTACACTTACTTTTAATTACATTTTAAGTCAAAATAAATTTTTTTAAAAATTTTACGTTATTTCATTTTTTTTTTTAAAGAGGATAATATCAGATGTTACTGATATACTACCACACAACTATAATGAATATTTCTGGTGCCAAACCAGAAGGTCATAATATATATATATATAACGAAACTATATAGTATATATTGTATAATATATATATATATATATATATATATATATATATATATATATATTAACAATATTCACTAGAATAAAAACTACAAAATTTTAAAAAATGCCTGTATAAAATTAAAGATTGTAACGGGCACATACGTACGTTACATTATTTGTTATTAGTAAACATAAAAAAAAAAAAAAGTTCGCCAATAAAAATTTCTTTTTTTAAGAATTAAAAACTGAAAATTAAAAAATCATCTTAAACTTGCATATATATATATATATATAAAATCGCACAGATAAATAATTATTAAAATAAAACTTTATTTAAAAAAAGAGTAGTTTAAAACTAAATTTTCAGAAAAGATTTAGAGATAAAAATATGTTTAAGTTTGAAAACAAATTAATTAATCTTTTGTAAAATGGAAATGATTATTTTAATTAGTAAATTAGCCTTTGGGCATTTAAAAGTATAAGCATCAGTCAGATAGGAAAACAATAGAAACTTTTAGCGAATGAAAGAAATCCATCAGGAAATCGGACCTCAACGGAAAGTTTTTCACCATCATAATGTAATGTTGAGTTAATCCAAAAAATTATTATAAAAGGAAAGGTTTGAAAATAAAAGAATTAATTAGTTATTACGATGTGACTATATGTGTTAGTGTGGAGTTGAAGGAGAAGGGATTGAAAAGACGCACCCTTCAATCCCTTCAGTTTTGTTAAAAAAAAAGCCAAATGACATCATTTTTTTTCCCACATTAAGGACCAACTATACTAAAAGACCTCTGGATAAATATATAAAAAAACAACGGCTAACTCAACCAATCTTTTTAGGATGGTGTGGGAATTCACGTTCAAATGGCAAGCAACAGATAAAGATGAACTGTTTAAAACCGTAAGAACTTTATAATTAATGACCATTAAATTAAAAATTTTCCATATTTAAAATAATTAAGAAATAGAATCCTATCTGACCAACATTATTTATTAATTAGTTATAATTTTATTTAATGTATTTCTTTTGTAAAATCATTTCCATTTATTTATTTATTTGTTCTTTAAGTTTTATTATGATTTCTGTTTTTCATTAAACTAGTTATATAAATATTAAACTTAAGTCGGGCATGAATGGCTATATAGATTTGTAAAGTTATATTAGGGAAGGTAATCTTAGGTTATTCATTTCGTAGTAGAATTAGGTCAATGGATTGTATATATTGGTGTAATTAGTAGATGTAGTACAAGATTCGCTATGGGCAGAATCACTGTTATACACCGCACACTTCCATTTTGCCTATGGAAGGGATTATAAGACGTAGAACATTGTTCCTTTCGATGGAGTTTTTTTTATTGCTCTTCTTGTCTGATAGATGTAATATTCCGATCTGATGAGAAGCAGTTTCTTCTCTTAACCTAATTGTGCTGCCGTATTCGTATTACATTGAACACATCGATATATATCATATGGATTGAAGTTTGGTTTGACTGCGAACCTTTGGCCTAAGGTTAACAAGGATTGAATATTTTCTTTTCAAATGCAAATCTATGTAGTCTATTCATACTCGACATTCTAAATAAAGATGCATTAAATTTAAGTTGGGTATAGACACTTGCATGGGTTCGTTACTGGTTGATTATGTTTTTGGTTTTCATATTCGATCAAAATATATATATAGACATTCGGTAAATACGGATACCTTATGGTGAGTATCTAAAATGTATTTATGATGTCTTTTAAGTTATTGGTGTTAATGCAAGCATCTTATGGTGAATGCTATTGGGTTACTTACAAATTTCCCTCTGCAATTGACAGTATCAATGATTTTGTATTTTGATCGTTTATGTTTATTTTGAAATGTTTTTGACAGAGGAATCTATGTAACCAATCTATACTCAACATTTTTAAACAAATCTGTGCGAACTAATAATAGTATAAAATTTAAAATGTAAATTAAAAACTAAAATAAAAGTAAAAATAATGTTAAATGTCAAAGTAAACATATTAAAATAATAATGTTAAATCTTATATATATATATATATATATATATATATATGCGTAAATACATTTTTGTATGTTAATTACTGGCAGTGGCTTATTTTATTTATTTTTTAATATTGAAATATAATTAGATAAGATATTATATTATTAAATCTCTGCTACTCCCTGAGCTAGTGACATGGGCTAACGACCGGATATCAAAATATATTTATTAAAAAAAAAAAGTTGTTTTTTTTTTACTTACGTATCTGCCTACTTTATAAATTTTTCTAGGTTCAAATGCCTAGATGGCGCCCTGGTAGTTGCAGATACGATTGACTGCTGTCTCCACCTTCATCTCCAGATCGTTCCAATATATATATATGAGGATAGTAATCTAGACCAACTGATGTTTGCTGGTTTAGCATAAAATAGTAATATTGGTGATTATTTATCTTTTCAACATGTGTGTAATCAGGTGGGTCAGCAATATGAGATGGCACTGAGAGTAGTGGGTCATGTGAATGTCTGAGTTCGAATCCCGCATATATTACATAAATAAATGCAGGTTTAAGCCTGCATAATGTATTAATTTTAATTGTTAGTGTATTGTAAATAATATAATATTAAAAACTTATAATTATTCTTCCTCTTCATAAATGTCTTATACAATATGTTCAGTTAATAAACTAAGGAGTTGTTGTTGATATGCAATAAACATTGTCAAAATATTTTTTCTCTACCTCTTCTTTTCCTTCGTCGTGTAAATTGCCTTTTTAATATCTGCAGAAATTTTTGGAAAAATAATGTCAATCCAATTGATAAACACATAAAATACTGCCTTTTGTCTGCAAAATCTTTTAAGAATGAGCACTATTTATCCAATAGTTATCTCAAAATCCATTTCCTTAGAAAGGTAAGTTGTTTTCTTCCATGTATATATGTATTGTAACAGACCGTAAAATGTACCGGGAGTCTACAGGGAGAGATATTTAATTAATTGATGCCCCAAATGTTTGGGTTGCCAAAATATGTAACGGACTGTAGAACCCTTTTAGGATAGTACACCCAGAGCTTTCTCTGCTTACAGGTCCTATTACTACTCGAGGTTCTAACTCAGTGTAGACATTTGCCTTTAACTCTGCTCAAGGATGGAATTAAATAGGGTGGCAATAATGTGACCTCTATATAGATCCTTAATGGCTATTGCTAATAATAAATTAAAAATCTGTATGCATGTATAATAGCTATTCTGGTGAGTGAAGTATGAATGATGCTTGACAATCTAGAGACCAGAGAAACAAAGGTTTTAACTTCAAACAATAAATATTTATTAACAGATCATGCTTAAAGTTATAATATTTATAAATCAACAGAATATATACATGATTATTATGAAACATTAATTTATCTCTACAACAATAAGACTAGCTGTAATTTAAATGTTAAAATATGGGTTGAAATAAGAATTATAAAATTTAGTGCATAATTTACAATAATGTATTAATTATTTTAAATATAAAATTATATTACTAATGTACGATTATCATTCTGTTTATGTCCTTTAAATGTACCTCAAGGTTATGTCCATGAATTGCTAATTTGTGTTTTGTATAGTTAAGAAAATATTATATATTTTACTTATTAATTAGTTTGATTTTAATGTATTAATTATCTAATAAATGTAAATATTTAAAATCTTACCTTTTGTTTCAGTCATTGTCCAGTTTAATTTAAACCTTCAATTATGATAATATTTTATTTACAAACATATATAATATATTGATGTATAGTTTGAGTTGTGCATCTCTCTCATCCTATAAAAATCTAAACAAATGGGTTCTTCCTTTTTAAAAAAAAAATGTTTGCCACACTTGAACAAAAAGGTGAGAAAAATTCACAACCCAACTCTCAGTATACATTTAAAAAAAAAAAAATATTTAAAACATAAAATATAATGAGATTTTGGAATTCCTTAAAACAATAGCAAATTAAATTTTCAAGAGCAGCTTCTGTATTCTTAGCAGATAATGTCTTTCTTTCCTTCATGTATATTAAGTCATGTTGACATTCTAAGCATTAACAATTCCCATGACGAAATTGAATTCCTCGGCATTTGATTTTAAAGCCATGCATTTCCATTCCATAACAAGATCTTTCCACGTTGATTTAAACAATATATACCAATAAATATGATCATCCATCACACGTCAATGACACCAAGAGGATAGAAAAATCCCCTGACACTCAATTAGCGAAAGTGCATTGTTAGATATTATTTACACAATATAAATTATTAAATATGAATCCTTTTCCAAGGCTTATGTTATATTATAAGGCGAACGCTATTTCTATGCAGTTTTATTTATATATGTATGAAATGCATGATAAAGATTTTACTTTAAAAATAATGTTAATAAAGTTCTATTTCATCATTAGTTGATTTTATTTTATCCAAGAAACATTTGATAGTAATTATATTTTTTAACAATGTTAAATAACTATGATGCTCTTAGCATTTATTTGAATGAATGAAAGTTCATCAATTAAATAATGTTTTTTTTTTCCTTTTAAAACATTTTACACTTATCAATAATAAAATTCTAAATATTAAATAGTTTAATATTAATAAAGAAAGGAAATCACAATAACTAATATAATAATTAAAATATTCTTTACAACTTTACTTTCATGCACTTCATTTGAACAAGAAAAAACAACAACAACTAAAACAAAAAAAAAAATCTGTTGCTTAGATATTTTTCCACGTTCCCAAAATCAACAAAGGTTTACTCTTTTTTCCTCTTTTAAACAAAAGAAACGTGGTTACTAGAATTTAATGTCAAATATTTTTTTTTCTATTTTGTCACGTCATGATTTAAAATCTACATTCATGTATATATATATATATATATATATATATATTTATATATATGTGTATATGTATATATTTTATTTTACATTTAATAAAAAAAAATAAATGTGTTCATTCCTTCATGAATGTATGGTTATGTTTGTGTGTATATATGTGTGTGTATATGTCTCCAAATATCTAAAAAAAATTAGGTTTTAAAAATTGGCTGCTTATTTAATCTTTATACATTTTTATCCTAAAACATCAGTTACTTATTATTATTTTTTTTATAAGGATTGGACATCACCTTACAGTATGTTTCAGTTTATTCGGGAACAGATACATCACTTGTGATCAGATTTAATAGCGCATAATCCTAGGATTAAAAAATAGATGTATCTTCATTTCCAAAATATATATTTCAATAAGACATGTATAAAAAAATAGATGAATCCAGGTTTCATTATAAATGTTAACTTATTTTTCATATAAGAATATTATTTATTTCATTATCCATTTTTTTTCTCTATTGTAATGATTTTATAGTAATTAAAACAGTAGGTTTTTAAATATATACCATTATTTGTTCAACATAACTTTCATTAAAAATTACATCCTTCACAATAGGTATCTTTTCTTCCTTTAAAATATCATGACTCTTAAGAAATAATGTCAATACAATGTTAATAAGATTTAAAAGAGAGTGTGATATATTTTATAGCCTCAATTCTAATATCTCATAGAATTAACAGGTAACTTACTTTAATCTTTTCCAATAGTTTTTTCCTGAATCATATTTTGCAAAAGTCTTAAAATTTATAATTATGGACATCTCCATTATATAACATATACTTGTAAATAATATCTGTTTGCAATTACAAAATATTTTGCAAAAATCAACCGATGAATTTTTATATGGCACTGGAAAAAAATGTGCTTCAATAATTCTTCAGTCTTTCCTCACAAATCTTCTCATGATAATAAGTTTATGTTCCATGATTTATTAGAAATTTTAATTAAGCTTTCAAATAGATAGCTGGCAGTAAATTTTATGAAGTTACTCACACGTGTTTAGTTATACTAAATATCAATTTTAACTTTTTTTACTTTTATAAAAGAAAATTTAATTAAAATTTAAAACTATTTGACTATTAACAAACTGATATTACTTTAAAAATAATAGTAATATTAAAACAATAAAACTAACTATAAGGCTGATAAACTAATAGACTATTAGTCTGATTATAATTTTAATTACACATAGTTTTATACCTGCTTCAAAAACGATTTTGATTGGTTAATTCAACACCTGATTATAAATACATTTACATATTTGCCAATTATGTGCTTATAAAATCACAAAATAAAATTATCAGACATCATTTTTAAACAATATTATAACAAATATTTGATTTACATTTAATTTTATAATTATATTACACCAACCAAATATTTTAAAGTAGCATATTTTAATAATTTTTCACTAATTTAGCAACATTTAATTTAAATGTATCTATTTTTTTTTTTAATTTTGCCTTAGTAATTTAAAATATCTTTAAAAACTAATTAAATAATATTCTTTAATTATTTTTATCATGTACAAATGCCTCAATTTTAGTAACAATTTTATAAAGTAATTAAAATAAGTCTTTAAATTCATGCATGTGTTCTCTAACACTAGCATCACTTGACCATTATTCCAGACAGAAATGTATCAATTTTTTTGAATTTACTGTATGAAATTGACTAAATAAATATTTCGTTAGAAAAATATTATATTAAATAAAATATTAAATACAATAATAAAAATTTGGATAATAAATTTTGATATTTTAAACATTACCAAAATTAAAATATATAATACATTACAAGAATTAAAACTTTCATAAAATAATTTTATACAGTTTAAACTTAATTTAAAAGCTAAATTTAATAACTTATTCAAATATTAAATATTATATTAAAAATAAGTGGTTTTCAAAGGTTTATTTAACAAAATATCAAATGCATTCTTACCAGTCATTCCAAACATACAATTTCAACTTATTCAGCTTTTGTTTTATAATGTAAGTATTTAGAATACCTTATACATATTTTAAACAACTTATAGATTTATATCAATAAAATTTAAGTCCCTATAAACATTATTATGTCAATTATAGAAATATTCATCTTAATTTTTTTTTTATTAAGAAAATTAGCTTTTCAACACATTTTGCCCTAATGACAGGGTCCAATATATATATATATATATATATATATATATATATATATATATATACCAAGATTGTTTTGTTTTTAAATCTCTAACTAAAGGAAACTTGAATTTGTTTTTATAAATCACTAGCAGAAAGACATTATAAATTGTTTTAACCCTTAGGTGAGAAAACAGACTTATCTGCCAGAGTGTTTAATGTTACAATACTTTCACATTACTTTGTGATAAACCAGTTGGAGGAATTTAGGTCAAACTTATATATTTTGTTTGACAAATATATTAGATTTTAAAAAAAAAAAAATTATTTATAATTATTTTTGACTGACATTTGTCTATGTTTTCTTTTCCTCAATTGACAAAACAATATTAAAGATCTCTTTTTCTTTCTGGTTGTAGCTGTAAGCATTTATCATCTTCAACTATTGATCACCATACATTAATTATTTTAGGTGGTTAGTCATCTAGTAGTACTCTCAGTGATCAAAAAAGTAAAGAAGTAACCATATATATATATATATATATATATATATATATATATATATATATATATATATATATATATATATATATATATATATATATATATATATAATTATTCAAAACAATACAATAATTAATACAGTAACAATATTTTAAACAAATATATACCAATTTAATAGAAGTACTTTCAACTATCTATGTAGTCGTTATCAACTAGACTCAAATTGTATGCATGTATTTGGCAGAATAACTTTTATGTGCAGGTAAGTGTGTAATACCTGATAAGTAGGACTTATAACTATGACTTACCAATTATATATATAAATGATTATGTGTTGACAGTGAATATGTGGCATAACTCATTTTATCAACTGTGCAATTGCATTTATAATTGCAATGAGCCTTCATATCAGAGAGACAATCAAGTAATAAAATAAGACCAAAAATATATAATTCCTATAGCTTTAATTATACGGCATGGGAAATAAGATTCATGATCAGGACTTTGTTTTTCTGTATTTATACATACTTTTCTATTTGGTAAGAATGTGTGTCTATTTGATTTATATATACATGTATATAAAAGTGGTGTATTTATTAAAAGTATATTATATGTGTAAAATTAAATGTAAGTCTGTGAATGCTGTAGGCATGCACATTAATTATAAAGTACTATAGATTAAATGAATAATATTAATTAAAAGATATGAATCTATCCTAAGCAAAAAATGTTAATTCCTGATCAGTGTCAATGATAGTGAAAATTGATGGCTAAAAATACGCAAATAAAATGTAAAATCTTTTATCTGGTCACAAGGAATGGAAATGGATACTTGAGATATGGACCAACATGTGAGCAGATAATGGACAAACAAAAGATACCTTTACAACAACAAGGAATGTACATAGAAGTACAATGGATGGTACAATTGGTAGGTGAAACTCCAGGTATGCAGGTGTTCCATCCTATGGGTGCTCCAGTCACCCCACTTTCACCTGTTGCCTGACAGAGAGGTTTACCACCAAACATGCCAAAGTAAACTTAGGAGCTCATAATAGGTCATATTGATCTACAGTATTATTTTTGTGTGCCTTCAGGCCCATAAAATTGTGTTATATAGTATATATGTATAAAACATTTAAATTAAAATGTATATTAAAATTACTTTTAGTCAATAATCCTAAAGCCTAATCCTCTATTAATAAAACTTCATTACATGTAAACACTAGTCATGTCCATTCCATAATCAGAGTATTCTTTTTATTATTTTTGTGCAATCCAGAGGGCAATAATTTTCCTCTGGACACAACAATTAGCACAGTCATATATTCTGAGATGAACCCATGGCTAGTTGCACAGTTATAAGTCGATAACAAATAGGACAGTGACAGCCAAATAGGTAGGGGTCAAACTAATTGAACATTTAGAGCAGTCAACTTATGAAAAAATACCAATATGAAAAATTCACTGAAATGGAAACAGTGATAGAAGAATTTGACATCAGAGAGGCAAATGAGTTGTCCTGTATCTACAGTCAAATTCAAATCCTGGAAATAAGCCAATAAGTCATGGCAGAGAATACACATTGATTGCTGTGGTCCAATTCAGGGACATTTGCTTCAGGTAGCTGTTTATGCTTACTTAGTATGGTCTGGATATAAATCTATCCAAAATATAAGTTGTGAGGTTTGTTAGGAGCGGCTTATATGTTTCAGATTAAGCAAATGTGTATTTTATAACAATTATAGTATGTGAATTAAAGTAGTGTATTTTTCTTGTTTTTCGGTGATGAGACGATATCCACCCCAGCATTTAAGCATCGGAATTAGGCTAGGAAATTACTGTGTTTTGTTAATTAAATGATTAGAGTCAATAAAGTCTTATTATTTCTCATGTATTCCTGTGGATTGTTTTCCTATCATTTATTCATAGCCAAATGTAAGGTAGTTTGCTGATAAGAAAATAAAATAAAGGTAGAATTGTTTTTTCTCACAGAACAGCTGAAGAAGAATTAGTGTTAAAGGTTGATTAACAATGGCATCATCCACATTATGACATTGTATCCAAATTTTATAAGTTAACTGATTGGATTTAGCTATTTAAATTATTTTATAACAAGTAGCACAGTTCATATGCATACATAAAATATTAGTAATTTGGAGTTTATGAAGAAAATCCATCATTGATTTGTAATTCTTTAATCAATGTTTTAAATCATATCATATTAATTGTTTTAGGTTTGATAAAATCCACTCTCAGAATGTTTCATCCTAATTTTGAATGAGCAAGCAAAAGAAAAGATAGTGTGACCATTTAATAGAATTATTCATTTCATTTATGAAGGATAGATTGACCTCTTACTCATAGATTTAAACCACTCTTGTATTATTTTGATGTGAATTTTAAGTAAAAAAGCCAAGAATTTTAGTTCCATGTTTTATTATTTTAGTGCCAGTGTTTAATAAAGTTGTCTTTTTCATAAGCATATCAGAATTGACTATTGAAACAGTAATATTCGTATTCGAATTTTAAGTTTCACCTTTGTCTGATGTCTCTCACTGACCGGTCTATCCCGCCCAAATTTAAACTTTTTGGTATCGAATTGTGTGTAGCAATATTAAATATGTATAAAAATATGTAGAATTCAGCATAAACACGCACACATTTCGATCTCAAATTAAAGGCAATAAATAGGGATAAAATAGTATAATTTAGATTTCTTTTAGTTATATAATTTTGTATAATTTTAATCATTTATTTTGGATTATAAGTTCGTATTTATTGCTTTGTTTAAATTTCATTTAATAATAATTCTAAAAAAATCTGATGTAATATTTAATTAAAAGTTAAAATAATCTTATGTTCCCTTTTTGTCTTTGAAATTTAAAAGCATCGGTCAGTGATAGATAATAGATTAATTAAAGAAAAATTCCCCAAAATGTAATAAGTAAATGTAAAATGTAAACAATAGAACGGCAGCTTTCTTTAATTAAAAAACCAACAAAATGCATTGATTATCCTCAGGGCAGATTAAGTAGAACCTAAAAATACCTTAACAAAAATGTGAAAGATCAAGATAAGAAAAGAGGCCATCTTAAACTTGCTGGAGACATTCACTTAAACTTTAGCTTTGCTCTCGATCACTGAGAGTCTCCAAAATATAAAAATAATTTGTTCCTGCCAAGGTATGACTGAGTAAAGCACCTAGATTATTCATCCATTGGGAGATGGCCTATCGGATGCCGAACTTTCCATTGCCCATCATAAATTCACCATGAAGATCTGCTGCCTGAAATAAATGAGAAAGCTGCTGCTGCTGTGAAAGTAAATGAAATATCTAAATACAAGAAAGAATTGCCACTTGTGAACTTTTTGCTGCTAAACTAATGGAATCAGAAAATTCCTTATAAAACAGGTATCTGTCTGTGTTCAAACTCTAGAGTATTCTAATAACATGCTATAGCTATTCTTCTTCATACTACTTATCTAAATTATAAAATGTAAAAACTACCATATGTATAACTAAAACTGAATAATTAACTTAATGTGTAAATTTCTCTATTAATCTAGCTTACCTCATTCTATCTTGGGTGCGTATTTTTAAAATCTACATTTTATCTATATTTATTATTTAATTATTGCATGCTCACAATTGTCTCTATTTTCAAAGTTTAAATCTATGATCGTTTGAAACAGTGAATGTGTGTCACATTTTTATTAATATGTACTTTGCCGGGCCGAGGCAGAGACCAACTTGACATTCTTATAAACCATAACTAACTTAACTTTCATCTAAATCGACACGCATTCTGTGCATTACTTATTGTAATACAGGGTCTACTACTTCGCAAATGGCTGACGTATTAGTTATAATAATTCCCAATTTATATAGGTTTTGTATTTATTAAATCATCATGAATAATTCCAGAAAATTACATTTCTTTTAAGAGTCGCCAACGTTCTTTAGTAAATGTTGATAATGTAGGGCCGAGTTAGAAATCTATTTAAATCTCATCATAACCATTTATACATTAAACATGTGTTACATTTTAGAGATGCGATGACCCATTCCGCTGTGAAATTTCCGGATTCTTCAGGGTTGAAATTAACCCCAGTCGTCCTACACAAGCGGGCATAATGGGTGCTCTCGTAGGACTTGACAACGTTATGCAGCCAGTTGGAAAAACTGCGACATGGACCGCTTGTCCCTGGTTATGCTTATGTGACACCTTACTTCGTCGGGCCGAGGCAGAGACCAGCCTGACATTCTTATAAACCCATTCACAGCATTGCAGTTTCGATATACTACCATTCCATATCGCCTTTCTAAAGCGTACCACGTGTTCCTTTACTTAATTTTATTATTCTATATATCACTCCGCCTCTGCATTATCTTCGTAATTCACTCTCAAATAAATGTTTGCCCTTAGTTACAAATAAATATTTTAATTAAATAAATATATGTCCGCCGCTACTCTTAAATCTTACTTTAGACTCTTGCATTGCAAAGGTATAAATTTTCCAAGGCATGCATTAGAAATACTTACTGGAGAATTTTAGGTAGCTAGATTAAGCCTTCAAATAAGTGAATTCCCCTTGTAAACATTACAGTATCGGAAATACCGCTACTGAGTCCTCAAGATAAAATAATGTCTAAACAAATAAATGTATTCCTTTTGTAAACATTACAGTAACGGAAATACCGCTACTGAAATCCTCAATATAAAATAATGTCTAAATAAATAAATGTATTCTTTAAAATATAATCATGTCGCAAATTCTGCTACTGAAGCTTTGAATCCCTAAAATATTATTAGTAAATGATTTTATTAAAATGTATTAATAAATAATTTTAAACTATACGTCTTCAGTTACATTTCATTTATTCGATACCCATTCTATATAATATTTCCTCGATTATGTAAATATGAATGTTTAATTAATATTAGTTTGATTATTGGCTAACTCGAGAATAAAATCATGAGTCTCTTGCATATCCCTGACCACCATGCCTAAGGAAATATTTACTAATGTCGCATCAGATGCGTTGTTTTGTGGATTGTATTGTGGAACCGATAAACTATGTTCGAACTCAGTACCACGGGTGGCTTCACTACTCGATGGTGCTGCTGTTCTGTATGGTGGTCAAATCCTGCACTATGTTTACGAGTCACATGTTTTCTGACTGTTACACTATTGGCTAGCATATATTATATAAGTAAAATGTCAAGAAGTTTAGTTTCACAATTTATAATTTTAGAGCTAGTATTATAATGTTTCTTTTCATAAGCTTATAAAAATGAACTGATAGATGGCAAGTATTGAAATAAATTCCAGAATATTTATTTTAATGTAATTTATTCTCATGTAGACTATTCAACCATTGATGATGGAATTATACAAAACATGTATAAGCATCAACTAGAAAAACAAATGTTTATTTAGTTATCTTGAAATAAATGTTTTATTTATTTAAAAGCTTTGTTCAGAGTTCTTCTTTGACATGCATTAATATCTATGTTTCCACACATGCACCCATACTCACATATCCAATATGACAAGATTGCACTATTCCAAAATTTAATGATGAACATGTTTAGATCTGATGATGTTGCTTTATTGATCCAAACACTATATGAAATGATTGATTATTTAGTGATTATTTGGACATTTTATTACACAGTTATTATTTAGATGATGAATTAAAATCAAAATGCACCCCATTTCTTTCATTATCTAACTACTATTATTTTTTTAGAATAATGCTTATTTGTGTCATTAACTTGTTTGATGGTAATTAGTAGTTATTATAAACTATAAATTTAAAATTAAGCCATACAATAAATTAATTCTCTGAGATATTCCCTTGTTATTTTAGATTAGACATTAATTCAGGTACTTATTTTTAATTACTGTACAATTAAAAGTTAAGGTCTGTTATACTTTATTTTGTATTTAATTCTAAAGTACCATACAGTAGAGTCAATCCGTGTTACATCTTTTTATTAATTTAATTTTTTTATGCAGTAAAGGTTGTTGAATCCATTTGGATGATGCAAGGAGATGAGGTTAAACTATAATTTGTAAATTTAGATGGTCAAACATTACCAATTTCAATTATTTATTTATTTTAAAATTTAATAGATGTTTTATTCCTATTAAATCATAATGTTTCCTCCCATATTTAGTATTCATTTTATACCTATAGATCTCTGTAGCCCCCAACTGAGCTATGCTATGATAGGATGGCATTTTAAAAGTCTCATTAATAATTTAAAGCAAGATCAGACTAATAGTTATTTGTTGATAATAAAGGTAGGAGAGGTGCAGAATATTCTAGATACGCAACCGGTTTATGCTACTGGCTTCCTCAGTGAGGTGGTAGGATATTCAAGCATTAGATTAAATATACACGGATAGCCCAACACTTTATCTAATGGATTATTAAGTAGAAAATCTGAAACTTTCAGACATTGATATGTCTTCAATACAGCTATCTAACTTAAATAGCCATATGGGACTGAACCAAGTTAAGGTATACCATATACTAATAACTTTAGCAATATATAATCGCTAATAGTAAAAAATAATATTACAAAGAAATCAAGCTTGTTAAATTAGATCATGTATTTATGACTTGTTTTCATTGTTATATGTATATACATATATATCGATACGAAGATTTTCAGTTGTTGCATATATAAAAGACATATTTTGCGGGTTCATCCGTGTTAAAATATTTTAAATATTGATATAAGGACGTTTCGACTTAGTCACACAAGTCATCCACTGGGTGATATTTGTTCAAATCCTTAAGTTGTTTAAATATTTCCTCCCCGTAGAGGTTAATAATGTTGATACGAAGATTTTCACGGGTTGCATATATAAAAGACAAATAATATTAAAATATTAAAATTTTACTACAAATTATAAAGATATGTATGTTATTAAAATTCACTGATGTACAAATAACACTTTGTCAGTCAAAATATTTATGATTATTTGCATTTATTATAAAACAACAGTTAAGACTTTTTTTGTTAAGGAATGTTAATTACCATTCCAAGGTGAAATAAATAAATATTTTTAGCACTTGTGAAAGATATAAAAGACAACGTAGAAATTAGACAGTTGTTTTTTTTTTTTGTCTTAATCCTAAAGAAAAAGGTAAGAACAGCAATATATAAATATATGTGTATCACGATTAAAAGTTTCAAATTATATATTGTCGAACATATACACCTAGAAAATTTGATTAAAGTGTTTCGAAGAAATGTATTGTACATAAAAACATTGATTAGCATAAAACTGAAAATAAGCATATATTAGATTAAAAAAATAAAAGTTCGCACTACTGAAACGTATTTAATATTAATATGTATTATCTCTGTAACGAATGTTTTCATATATATAGCGTATCACGTATTAACATGACAATATTGTCAAAAGAATATATATATATATCACGATAAAACTAATAAATATAATGGTAATTATCTATTACATACAGTCTTTCAATCCACAAAAAAGACTAAATATAATAATTAATTACCGTTATATTTATTATTTTTATTGTGATTACAGTTTATAATTAACACATTTTATTTATATATATATATATATTGTCACCTCAACTTTCTCCGCGCACTCTTTTACTTAGTTAATCTCAATAAACTCTCATTTATTTCAAGTAGCTAGTCAATTGAATTTTATGCTTTAGGATCAAATATATACCGGGGGCGCCAAATTGCAGCTATAAATTGTAATGCCCACTGGAGATCATCATTAGTCAATTTAGGACTATAGGAGATACTGGAGAAAGTAATTAAATTGTCTCTCAAAATAATAATAATAATAATAATAATAATAATAATAATAATAATAATAATAATAATAATAATAATAATAATAATAATAATAATAATAATAATAATAATAATAATAATAATAATAATAATAATAATAATAATAATAATAATAATAATAATAATAATAATAAAACTATTCTGTCTATGTGGTCTTAATTTCAAACTCAGCATTAGTCATGCAAATATTTCATGATAAATTTATTATAAAATTCATACTAATGAGACAACTTTCTTCCACAACTTTATTATAGATATTTGATCTCGAGTGGTAACTACAGAAAATGCTATATACAGTTCTCATTTATATCTGACTGGAAACAAATCAGTAATCAATGCAGAGAACTCATAATCTATGTTCATAATAGAAACTTATTATTTAATTGAACATTAGATAACATTTATCACAAATAAATCTCCTCATTTAATTCCATTACTTTATTTTTCGTTCTCAGCATCTATCACTTTCAATAGCTACAATTATATAACACGGAATGTCTGTGTTATGTTCTTTAATCTGAGAATTCCTAATCTTATTTCTCCAAATACACATATATCTGTAGATCAACTATCAATTCATGATCCCTGTTTTAATAATCGTATTTTTGTGTAGTGAAGAATGTCTCCCACAAAATGCTTTTTCCTTCTAAACACATCAGCACAGGACTCTAATTGACTTATTCTGTTACAGTGTTGAAATTTATCATGATTTAGAAGCTGAACTACAATTGGTAACTTATTCTTATCTGAACTACAATTGGTAACTTATTCTGATTAGTTAGCCATGTTAATTTTCCTAAATGCCAACCATCTATCACTGATTTCCATGATCAACATGAAAACAATCAGAATGTTAAATAACAAAAATACACCTGAATGGATATTCTCCAAGGCATATATTCTTTTACACAAGATCCAGCTCCTTTCTGTGAATCCATTGCAGTCATGATCAGTATTTGTGGGAATTTTAGATTCTCTGATCAACACATTCAGCGGGAAAGCCAAGGGGTCCATAAGACTGCTAAAAAGCTGGATACCATAGTGTAAATATTCAGCGAGCTAACAACTATGATGTCCAGGGTAGAAGAGATTCTTAGCCTCAAAAAGCAATACAAAGATAAACAAAAGGTGCTTGCCAATTATATTGCAGTGAAAAGATCTATTTATCCATAAAGAACAACTGGATGTGAAGCTACCTGAGTTGGGACATTGGTGCATGGAGTATACCCCCACCATCATAGATATCCATAGATAATCGTAAATACATAGGAAGCACTATGTTGGAAAAAATAGATGGTTACTTTAGGGAGAAGTTGCAGAATTCCAGCTTTGATATTGCACATGCTTTGCAAGGTGACCCAGTCTCTCAAGATCATGCCATTACTGAGCATCAAATTCTTCATCGGCTGAGGTATTATCCAGAACCTGTACATCTGGGCCTTCATGGAATACCATGATTTGTCTTATTGCACCTGAGTAATTTTACAGTTAAAATAATCCATCAAGTCATTGGTGTGCTGGGTGGGGACTTTCAAATTATCTCTCAACTGTACCCTATTGTGCTTGTACCTTTTCTCAAAAAGCCATTGAATCCATTCCTGTTAACAAATTTAAGGCCAATATCAGTAACCCCGTTATTAATAAAAATCACTGAATCACTTGTTAAGGATAAGATCCAACAGTGGCTGCTCAGTAAAATGTCCTTGCACCAATTTTCCCTTGAGGCAGTAATGATATTTGCCTTATTAGTGGAGTATATAAGGACCAAAATACATCATGACCTATTGTGGTGCAGGTGGACTTCATGCCAGCATTTGACTCCATGGTGCCTGCAGAATTATTCTCAATTTTGGAGTGGTACAGGGTACCCAAAGTCTATATCACTATTACAGCAACAAGGTAAAATTACTTTAACATTAGTATTTAAAAAAAATAAAGAAATCAAGTATGACAAAAAAAAATTTAATATTTTTAAAAAAATGAAACAGGACATACTTTTTGTTACTTTTTTTATTAACTATTTAATTTTATTTAAAACAATATGTTTTTATGGTTAATTTATTTTACATTTTTTTCAAACATATTTTAACCATTATCGCTATTTGAAAAAATGTGGATACATTTCAGAACTGATAAGAAATGAGATTCATCACAAGAGGAAATACAATTAGTGCTAACTTCAGTCTTGTTCTGTGTTTAATAAGGGCATCACTGAAAACTTTCATTTCTACCTTCAAGTCACTCTAAAACTGTCATCATCATAGTCACTTTACTGTCTTTTTAAAGCTGAAAACATATCATAAGGCATTGATTTGTTCCTGCTCATTTTGATACAAAAGGGAGCACTTGACATTCAAAATGAACATGTATATTTTGGAGTATTTTTTCCATATTTTTTTTTACATATTATAAACTTATTTTGATAAAATCTGATGGAAATATAATTATTTTTAAAAAAATGTTAAGATTTGAGCAAAAATTATTTACTTTTACACAAACGTACATTGACAAAGAAATCAATGATGTACACAACATTTTCAAATAGGTTACAAACATTCTTTTTAGGTTCTCCACTATATTTTATTTTTATAATTATAAATAAAAAAATATGTTTGGAAAAACTTTCACTTTTATAATGTGACAAATTATTAATTTGCTTTTTACAAATGAATGTAATATTAAAAGACAAATATATTTTTACTGATGATTCTGTAATTGACCAATCAAAAGTTTAGAACTTTAATTCACTCAGCCAATAAAAAAAAATTAGACTAACATTTAATAGTTTTCTGTCGACAATGTAATTAGTGATTAAACTTTGAGACAATGACTTTACTAATTGTTTATAAAGCTTGTGATATCCAGACATACAACCATTTATCTGTCATTGGAATTTAAGAGCTCATTCACAATTTGTATCTTTAACAAGAAAATGACTGTCCAATTCATTAGAATGTTGAAGACTTTCTCAAATCATTTTTGCTGTGAAACAAACAGGTTCCAATTTTGTTTCATTAACTTTTTCTAAATCTTCTACTATATCTAAATTTATTGCCAAACCTTTTTTCAACAGGCATTTAAAATATGTAAAATATAATGTGTGTCTATAAAATGGGAAATCCCGATTTCAAGTGAAATATTAACATCTTTATCACATAAATGAAAACCGCATAAAAATATATTATTAAAAACATGAATCATATAACTTCAAAATCGCATAAAAAAATTCACACAAAACGAAACCCAGGTGTGTGTATATATATAACATAATTTTTAAACTGTTGAACATAATGTAATATTTTGGAAGATTCCTTATCATCATCATTTCATCATCATTCGGATTTATCTTATAGAATCCATTAAAAAGATGAGACTATCTCATATAATGATAAAATAGTATATAATACATGAACTTATTTCATTTGTTTTTTTTTTCACTTTAGCTTGTTTGTAATTGCAAAATAATAGAAATTTTACATTTTTTATTATTACTAAAAAAAATAAACTTCCTAATTAAACCAATAATTAGTGAAGTTAATTACAGATACTAAAATGAATGGTTGTGAACTTTTAAAAAGCTTTGTCTTCTCATAATTATATACAGTGAGTTGAATAAGCACAATATATAACTAGCAACACCCATCCTATATATCAGAACCAAGACAGCTTCTCTATCCCCAAAATTTAGATTTTCTATCTTACTTTGAATAAATTAGAACTTGCTTGCTATGATTATAAAAAGACAAAATGTCTTACAGGTGCTCAACCATTTATTTTATTATTGGTAAACACCTGCATTTTTACACATTTAGACATTTTTTTTTTATTATTGTTGTTTAATGGCTTTAGAAATGGTATAAGCTTTAAGACTCTAAAATGTTTGACTGTTTTTTTTTTTTTTGTTTCTTTTTTTAGAAAATGAAATCCAGAGTGTTACTTATTGTGTTACTATATATATTTTGCTCTGCTATTACAGTTACAAGGTCATATATCTCAGATTCATTTGACGATAGTGTAGGATATTGTACGGGTGACGATGTAAGTTTGATCAAATTAAAAAAAATCTATATATAATTTAGATGTATACATATTGATAACAGTGAACACATCACTTCATTTATTAACTTTGTAACAGTCATAGTTGTACATTCACACAACAAAATCCAGAGTTTTGGCAAATTATTCAAAGGCTGATCTAGGTGATAGGTTGAGACCACAAATAAGATTGCACCTCAGTTTATCCTTCACCACTCCATGAATGACATATATGAAGTCACTTTTCAAGTTTTTTAATTTGTGTGTCAGCAGTAGCAAAGGATGATCAAACGGCAGAATAATAACTAAATTACTAATAATTTAGTCAAACATATTCATCTATAACCCTGTTGTATAATGTATATCAGCAATTAATACTAATATTAAAAAATTAACAAAGATTTAAAATGCACTACGAATAGCATGCAACACCTTGATTTATTAAATATAGAGATTAAACAAACATAAGTGCATTGAACAACACACACATATGTAACAAGGATGAGTAAGTTTGTGAACAGATTCTCATCTGATTCACCATAAAACAAGACTATGCATGCAGATCAATGCTGAAATCTTATTACATTATGGAGGGATAACTGGAGCTTTGTAGTAGGTATTCAGATACTATGACATTATATATAAGTTACTACACATGTGCACATCTAAAATGTGCCATTAATCATGGGATTTGATACCATGTACAGAATTACTGGACACTGTACAATTTACTGTGAATTAATGAAACATATACTTATGTGATTGGAGCAGTTTATAAAAACAATCTGAACCCTTGTGTTCCAGTTCTAAAGAAGAGCTGTCTGAACTAAGTATATGGAATGGTCATTAAATCCAGATGCTCATTCACATAAGAAACATACAGCAAAGTGTAAATGCATGTATGTACTTCTTAAAGTCACACTCACCATGCTAAATATAATATTAATTATTAAACTTATTGTACATAAAATTCCATAGTTTCATCCCCAAAAGTACCATACACAAGTGCATAATAATAGCATTTATAAGTCATGCTGAAAGGGGTGTTTGCAGTAATCTACCTTTATCAAGGAACCTGTATAATTTAAATTATAACTTAGGGAGGAGTAAAACATATATGGGACTTACAGAATACTCATAATATTTTATAACTCATTCTTGCATTTATTAATGTGAAAACCTGACTCTCCAACAACAATAACCTAAATATAATAGCTTTACAGATATATTTAGGTTTTCTGAGCAGAAATTTATATGTGTGTATTAAAAAATAACATTACTGAATTATGATAGAGCTTCTAATAATCCCTCCCCAAAATTGTATTCATAGAATCAATCTCCATTTTGAACTGGACACAGCATACTTTAGGAAACTATCAAATATACTAAATAAGAAATGCATGACTGCATATTACCAAGCAATATAATAATCACTGAACATATTTATTATTTAATAAGAAATTTGAGTTGAATTCATTTATATAAAATAGACAAGGTGTACAGATATTATTTCATTAGAATTTTAAATTATATTTTACAGATTTAAATTAGCTTTACTTATTAGAGCACTGTTACAATTTAGACATTTGTGCACCATTAACATTAGCTTGCCTAAGATTTAAATTAGTTATAATAATTGTTTTTAAAGAGCTCTGTGGGGAAAATCGTTACTGCATATTTTTTGCTGAGGTTTTTCTGTCGCTATAGCAACATCATTATCAGCTTCATTTCCCAGACTGCCATAATGACTGGCAGCATGCTATTACAATATCCACTAATAAAAGTGAATCCCCAAGAACTTAAAATTTACAGTTATTTATACAAGAAAAATATGTTACTTAGAGTGCTCTCTTTACAGCATTCTACAAAATTGTCTTAAATTCCAATCAATAATTGTAAATCCGAAAAATGAATACTTTAATCATTTTTTGCTAAAATAATGATGGTTGATGAGATCACATGTTGTTTTTAGTTTTTTTTTTTTAAAAATACATTTAAAATTTCAATCCCAAGTTTTATTAATTGCTTAAGATGGTTCTTCTAAGAATTTACAGATTTTTTTAAACAGATAATTTTTTTTTAAAAAAGTTTAAATTGTGTAAACATTTTCATATATGTGTGTGAAGGATCATCCCAGAAATTGACATTTATATACAAATGCAATTAAATGAAAAGTTTTTAACTGGAATAATTCAAATTTATATTAATTTAAAAGGGTTGTAATGGTTTTTTTTTTTTAATCTATTGCATCATGGATTATTTTGCATGTATATGTAAGTGGTTATACACATAAAATAATGTTCACACAACTTAATTTAATTATATCTTTTAATTTTATAATTTAATATACATATATTAAACATATGCATATAATTATTACAGTAAATGTGTGGCTATACCTATATAGAAGCACACATTTTTAAATACATCTTATTACACATTGTTAATGAAGAATTTCAGTTAATATACAAACTTGGGAGGGTTCAAACTGGTGAAAGGTACTACTGTGAAACATAGTAGAAGAAATGAGATGATGGCTAAATACCATTTCAACGTATATAAAATTAAAAAAAAACACTAACAATCAATTAAATAAAGTATTTTCAACAAAGTTAAGATAGTAAAATCATTTATTAATTTATATTGTTTACAATCCATAATTATTTTAGATACAGTACAGTGTGGTAAGATATGATGTATATCTAAAATATTGTGAATTACTATATAACATTAGTGAAGTGTGTTTACTGAAAACTTATCATGGAGAGTGTTATTATGGTAATAGTTTAAAACTAAAATGTGTTTCTGTTTTTCCAACATTTTGTGTGTAGTTGATCATTATCCCCACATTTATATGATGACAATTACATATTTTTAAAACGTATATATTATCCTCATTTATCGAAACATCAGAGCTTTCTCAGAAACTTATGAAACTGATGCAGCAAATGCACTACCTTAACTCCCTTCTTCATAGACATCCTCCAACCATATTGTAGTCAACTACCTTTAGCTCATAATTCCCTCCCGTATTAAGAAGATGGGTCACTTGAGGACAACGCTAGGCTACATAAAGGGCCTAAAATATTTGGAATGACAGAATATTCACTAATGATGATGAGCAACCTGACATAAAATAAAATATATGATCATTACAATAACTCAAATCAGAATATGAAACTCACAGCTGTTAAATTTAAACAATTTATAGACAATCACAGTAAACAAATGTCAGCCCAATTAAAATTAATAATAATGATAATGTGTATTACCATTAAAAAGAAAGTAAAAAATCATAAAGTAGTTTATTATTGAGAGCTTTGGCAGTTACATTGATTATCCCAATTCAATATATTCAACAAGATAAAAATAATGTTTTAACAGTGTTTTATAAAATATGATGTATAATCTATGTGTGGATGATATTTAATAAGAAAGATGATATTAATTTATCTCTTTGAACACTTATGCATATATGCAATGACAATAAAGACCTATGTGTATGAGAATATGTAACCTACCTAATAATAAGATAAAATAGAAGAGGGCTATTCAACATAAGAGAGGCATGTATAGATACTAATTCTAAATGTATCACACAAAAACAAGTCAGTAAGAGATTCAATGATACATAGCCTTATATTTAAAAAATGTGAGCTCTACCAAAATGTTGTGGTCAGAGGCTTTGATAAATTCATCAACATGTTGCAACAGTAACAAACAATGTGGGCATGCTGACTATACCAATGCCAGGCCATAACAGAGTAAGTAGACTGTAGTGAAGACAGTAGAAAATCAAGGACACCAGAGAAAATATAATAATAATATTAACTGAGTAGATAATTAGTTACTCCAGTGAACTGAAAGATGAACAATATAAAATAACAGTGATATTTGTGCAGTTGAGATTTAAGTGTATGTGCACAGGTAGATAGATGCTTTTTATATAATAACATGGGTGGACAAACTTTTTTGCTTCGGGGCACATTGTCTTTCATAACATTTCTAGCAGACCACAAGTAACATAAAGTATTATTTGAAGTATTTATTTATGTTTTATTGATTTATCTTATTTAAAATGTCATGTCATATAACATTATGAATTACATTATTTTTAAATAAATCTTAAAATTTTCTTTCTCTCAATTTTAAATGAAATAAAAACCACTAATTAATAAAATGTTAATGACATTCATTTGTTGTTGTTACCAGACTAATCTGCCAATAAAAAAAATGTTTTTATTAAATATAATGAATTATGTATTTCAGTTCAAATTTTACATTTGCAACTAAAAAAAACACAGGTTTTTTCCAAAAAAATTTTAAAAATTAGTTTCATTGACTTGAAAATATTCACACATTGAGAAATCAAATTTTATTTTATTCTTAAAATACAATAATATATACTTGCATCAAATACAATAATATTTTATTTTTAGGAAACATAAATACAATATACAAACAAACAATTTAAAGGTAAAAAAAATAATTTTAAATTCTTTAGTAGCACTATCAATTACTTAGTAATTCTCATGAGCTTTAACTGAATTTCAAATTTTAATGTTACGTAAATTTGCATAAGTGGTGTAGGCAAGTTGCAAATATGGTCATACACAGCTTATGAAAATTTACATAACATTAAAATTTGAAATTCAGTTAAAGATGGCAAGAATTACTACATAATTAAAAACACTATTAAAGAATTTAAAAGATTATATTTTTTAACCATTAAATTGTTTGTTTATATATTACATATAATATTTTTATAATGTGTATTATACTTTTACATTTAATATATTGTGACAGTCAGATGATGTATGTTGGTTTAACCCAGTTCTAATACTAGGTGCAAGTACCTCAAGGCCACCCATACATGAGATATTAAATCAAGAATACTATGACCTCTGCCCTATAAGCCTATTCTCGAGGCTAACTACAAACCAACAACATTATCTGAGACATGCATGAATCACTTATCATCCGGCCAAGCTTAGCATCAGGGTAGATACATGGACAGGAACCCCTACAGAGCTAAATAGTTAAATGTGCATAAAAGTACTATGAAAAATGTGTTTTGCATGCCTGGATCATTGGAAAAGCAAAATGAAGCATTAAAATAAAATTAGAAAAACTGATGCTTTTTAGTTAAATAAGACATTTAATTAATGACTTTAAAATATTAATAATGATTTAATGGCCTCTGCTATTCCCCTGAATTACTGAAAAACTAATTAGACAATAAAAATGGATTAAATGATATAATAATTTTGTGGTCTAAGTCTTTTCTTCCCAATTTTAATAAAATTGTCAACTCGAATCTCCTTGATAAAGTACAATAAAAAAAAAGATCTTTCACAAAGCATTTCTAATTGCTTTGTGCTAAAAACAGTTTACAATTATTTAAGACGTATATAGCTAATCAGATATACATAATGAGACTAATGGCGGACAAAAGAGGTGTTATCGAGAAGAACAAGTTGGCAAACAAAGGAAACTTACTCATAGTTATTTTACAACACATAATTGGAATTAGGAAGATATTTTAAAAGAAAAATTAACATTTAAACATAACCATAATGGAATACAAAATATTTATACATGTTAGTAATGAAGAATAGCGAAGGAAAACGGGTTAAATATATAGATAGATGATCATGCAATATATATATATATATATTCTAACCTAATTAAATGATTTGAACGTTCCTCTCATCAAAATAAAACGGGCTATTTCTATAACCTAGTAAAATTAGTGAGCGGTATTATTAAATATAATACGGACACCTCCAACCCTCTATTGTCTAATATGATATTTGAAAACTCTTCGTTAGGTTAGTTATATAATTCGGCTACAGAGATATGCAGCTCAGACAGAGATCGAATAAAAATAATTATCATTAATAAAATAGATTTAATAAAACCATTTAGAATAAGCTAACATTCTCTCTCTATCTAAATACATTCTCTGAGCTATAAGTACTTGCCCTGTTCGACAATGATAATGATGATTTTATTTCATTGTTAATATTACTGACTCAATAAAACATTCAGCAATTTGTCAATATGATCTCAATATTCTATTATTATACAATTTAAAAGTTTCCATCTCTTTAACCATGCCACACTTGTAATATTAATCATACTGAATTAATTTTTTCTTTAAGAGCACTTATAATACTGACACTAATCTCAGGGTTCTCTGTTATATTTAACAAAATGCTCGGCAGTATTGTGTTGTCCAATAGAACTGACATTCTGGTTGGCTATAGAAAACATTTAACTTATTTAAATTCCAGGTGTCTTCATCCACATATCAACTATTATAATATTTAGCAAGATGAAGACCTTATTAAAGAACAACGCATAATTTTGAATAATACTGCCAATTTATAATCCAGAATCTCAGTCGGAATGATGAAAAGACAAGGGTGCTTTTGTGTCCTTACATCACCCATGACAACACAATAATTAAACTAAGATTTAATACTTAGCAATTCACTTACATGTGTATGGAACAATGTGCAATTAAAACCTACTAGTTTGGGAATAAAGTGATTTTACACATCCATAAAATAAAATGTTTTGGTCTGAAGTTTCAATTCCATAAATAATTCTTATTAAATTAAAAATATAATGAAATATTCTGATCTGCTTAAAATTGTCTATCTAGTGTATTTAATTTGAGATTTCATAAATAATTTTTGGACTCAAGAAATTATTGCAAGTATTATGCAGATACACTTTTATTTAGCACATAAGAAAATGACTCCAAACAGCTTTTAATAAGACTATATTTATTATTAAATTCTAACAATATTCCAATTTATTCTTACAATTTAACAAAAACAATCCCTTAGGATTAACATAATAAACCAAAATTATACACTTTAGTTGATCCCATATGGATAAAATAAAATAATAACTAATAGTAATTAGTCTATGCTTTTAGACTAGGATTTGAACTACTTCTTCATTTTTGTTGTACATTTATTTAGATAAAATATAACAAAATAAATATTATTGTCGATACACTAACTTATCAGTTTAGTGTATCTTATATGAACGGCTGCTTAACTTTATTCTGACTATTTGTTTTAAAATAAAAAATAATTGGATTCTAGGCAATGCGTACAAACGATTATTATCATCGTATCTTTAACTAAATGACAGTTTTTATTTAAATAACTTATTATAATTTATGGGTTATTTATCAGAAATTACATTTATTATTTTAATGTTTACCTGAATAACAACTGAAGTTGTTATACACACTGTTTCCTCCGTATAAGTTATATTGTGAGTGCTACTTAATAATTAACTTGAATTAAACTTAGTATTTGAACCCTCCTTTGGCAAAATAAAATTTATAAATCACACAATTTTAAACTTATTTTCTACATTGACTCATGTGTAGATTACCCGCACTATTCCGACGCACAGTCCAGACATTGATTATATATACTAGCATTCTATTTTTACTAAATGGATCGTGAAGAATTTACTTCCAGTATACCCGTTATCTTGCCATAACTTTTAAATAAAACACAATATTCTACACCTTCTGTGGTGGAATTATCTCTATTTCTCATGAGGAAAATGGAATAATACCGTAGATACGAAGAGTTAACGACTATCTTAAAATAGTTTGGTGGGTCCTTGCCTCTTACCTGGGCATAGTAGGAACACACACCAATATAATCCTCTCATGGGATTTTAACGAACGAAATGAACTAAATACGGTATAAATGCTGATCGTCCTGGCTCTGGGAAGCGATCGCTTGGGGTTATAACCATACCCGAATTCTAGATTTATTTATTCCCCTCATGGAAAATAAAGCTTTTGGGGAGATTATTTTCCATCCCACAAATAAATACATACAATTGTTACTAATGTGAATATTAATCATATACTGATGCTATTCGGGGCAAGACAAGCAAATACACTAATTACACAAAATTTATATTCCGGGGTATACTTAAATCAACGTCTGTAATCAATGGATAATACAAAATAAACATAATAATTTTCACCTTTGCCAAAGAAACATTCAACAAGTAATTGGTTATATAGTATTTTGAACTAAATTAAGTGAATGCGTTAATAAAAAAAATAATTGGGAATAAATTCCGCAATTAACATAGTATAAATTTGTTTTAAACTTTAAATAAATAAGATTCTGTATAGCACTTCTCTTTATTTACTTCTGATAATTTTAACTAGATATTTTATCTATTAAGTATCTGAATTTTTATACTTTTATGTATTTAACATATAAATTTATACCCATAATTGCCTATCATAAGTAAACACATTTTATAACATTATTTTCCATGTCAAATATAAATTTAACCTAGAATAATTAAAAGAAAACATACCTTTATGATTACAAGGTCATTTAAATACTACTTGAATATACATCTTTTAACCTGTTGATAAAAAAAATATACATAATTTTTTTTTTTTAATAAAAAATATTACTTAACAAGTGTTTATTATCTTTCTAGAAAATGTTTTCCGTTGGCAATTTATTTAGATGAAGAATTTGATCCTTTCGTAGTTCACGAAGTAAAATTTTTGGAAATAAGAAACACATTTATTATTTCATTTTGATAAAAGTTGCTTCTATTCTGGCGCATTTAATAATTAAGCAAAGAAAACATAATAGCGTTGGATATTAATTCTTCTTTGAATTAACTTATATAATTTTGGGATCCAAGAAAGACAATACATAATTTAACATGACGAATATTTTGACGTTTGACGATCACATATATACAATTCTTTTCCTTTTTAATATTGGCGATACGTACCATTTTATTTAGCTAGCTGGTTTAAGAATAAACTAATGCGCGACTTTTAGGAAATATTATAATTATAAAGATTGCAGCTGACTTACGTAGATAGAATTTTAAGGACTCTAGTTGAGGTATAATATAACATATTATATTATAAAGTTATAATTAAGTCACTTATATTGGTAATTTTTATTTCTACTCTAGGAATTATAAGTCTTCTTTAATAATGAATTTCCGTAATATGCACGCATACAAAATTTTCAATACTTGCCTTGAGAAAATTTATATTTTCCTTTTAAAAATTATGCAGGTGCATAAGTAAATATCCTTTATCATTCATATTATTTCTAGATAATTTTCATTGAATAAATTATATTTTAATGTGAGGAGCTTTCATTATTTTTAAATGCAGACAATGTCAGTTAAAAAGAGCGCGAAATTTTATAGTTAACTTTCCTTAGCTTTTATAATTTGTCTTTTAAATTATAAATTTTTCTTTTATACCAAGAAAAAATTATCAAATAAGGTAAAGTTAATAAATAATTGTTTATTTGCTGGAAATTATTTATATTATTTACTTTAAACATAATGTCGCTTTCAGTGATTACTGTAGTCAATACTGGTCATTTTAAACTTTAGCACATGATAGTATAATCTTTTAGTATAAAAACTTTATAATAGGTCGATGGACATAGAAAAGCAGAATATCCTATCAATTAAGATTAGCCAAACATGATATAATCAAACCTTTAATGGACTGATATTTATTTCTGCAATAAAAATTATAAAAAAAATTTGTTACCGAATTTCACTACTGACTCCCCCTTGGACTAATAGCAGACTAAACTTTTTTCCAGTTTTTGGTGGTCTTGTTTTATTTTAGCGACCTCTTACAGAGAAAAAATCATTTAATTATACATAAACAAAAGAAAGGAAAAAAAAAAAAACTTATTACAGTTATATTTTGTTCTGTATGGTTTAAATGGATTACAAGGTACTTTGACAAATAATGTAAAATAATAAATACATGTAATTGACACTGTTTATTAATGGTGTATATTTCTGTATACATTATTGTCTAAATAATTTAAAAAATAAAATTACCAGAAGCTATGTTGTTATGATAAGATACTCATCTATCCCCCCCCTTGTCCATCTACAATCAATTACTATTTATAATATGCCTTTATACTATATTAAATTGCTCTTATGGTTATTATTTTTAATTAAACTATTTATGCTCTTTTCCAAAATGACATTAAATTACTAAATTTATTAATTATTTGCTTAAAATACATTAAAGTGAGTAACTAGAATACTTTATTAATCACTTAATATTATTACTATTTTATTTCTTTATTTTCTAGAAAAAAGATAGCATTGTTTTCCTATGGAAATGATGCTAAATAGACCAAGTGTCAATACTTTACACACTAGGTTACATATATATATATATATATATATATATATATATATATATATATATATATTATTGTTGTATACTACTGGGTCAGTAACTGGTTTATCAACAGTCAAATTACTAAAATTGTATTTAGAGATACGACATTTTAGCCACAGTGAAAATTATATGATCAATTCTGTATCTTTAAAAATTGATTGAAGCTAAAGCAAGTATGAGTATCATAATTACTCATGAGTGTTTAGAAAATGGTTCGTGGGGTTTAAGAAAATGTTAAACTTACTAACAGTTTGGAAAAATAATATTAAGTATATTTAATGAGTTGGAATTTTATCGGACTGAAAGCTTTTGTGCAAAAGTAAATAAATGTTATTATTTTAAATTTATAAAATTCATATTTAATTGAAAGTCAAAATTAATATAGGTATATTCATTAGCTGTGATACGGTAAAAGAAAATTGTCGTTAATTCTGTTTTATACAATTGACTGTTTGATTTTTATAATTTATTTTATGTATTGCCTAATAGGTGTATCAAATTTTATAAAACTAGGTAAAGAGGCTGGATTAAAATGGTCTATCGGGGACAAACCAATCATATAAACACTGAAAACATACCTCTTTTTATTATTAGATTTATATAAAGTTTTAGTAATATTGTAGAGATTGGATATAATGATTATTTATCATAGAAATTGAATATTCAAATATTATAGTTATTTCTAAGTAATAATGATATAATAAAGGCATTACATTATGTTATATAAATTTCAATATTTTATTTAAAGTAATGATCGTTGATATTAGAGAGCTAGAATAAGTTAATAATCATTATTTTAAAAGAAGTTCTTTAAAAGGACAAATAATTTTAACAAAATATTAATTGAGTTCAAAAATGTAATATTTTATAAGTAATATTTTTAAAATTTTATTAAATCATAATTTTAATTTGAGACTAGAACACCACCAAAAATTGAAAATGTGTAATTGTTCTCAGCTAAAAGTAAGGAATTAACCAATGGATAAGAGTATTATTTGGACTAAAAATATGATTACTATGAAGTATGGAGGAGATTAATAATATTAAACAATTGAAATTACTAACTATCCAAAAAAGATGATATTTTCTGAATTTTTAAATTTTTGATCAATTTTTTAGTGCCTGTTGTCGTTTTATTTAACTAATTGATAATTTTTAAAAGTATTTTTGCAAAGAAGATTATTAAAAATACTATTAATTTAGAAGAACTTCATGGAAATGATTTTTAATTTTTAAAATTACTTTAATCATATTTTATCTAAAAATTTTAGCAAACGCGATAAGGATGGATATATTAAAATAAAATGGATATAAGTTAATACTTTCAGAAAAATATTTGAAATATTTGTTAGTAATAATAATAACACTGAAACTGTTTGTTGTATAAAAACACAGCTAGGACATTATATAAGTCAAAAATACTTGTTGGTATGTTATTTATAAAGTTTATTAAGATTTATTTTAAATAGTAATAGAACAATTATATCTCTTGAATCTATTTTATGAATATTATATATTCAAACTAATTAAAATGTTGTATATCTTTAAAGGTAACATTTTAAAAATATTTTCAAAATTTGAAAGAACCAGAGAATATGTTATAGAGAAAGCGTACTCAAGCGATTTTTGATATTAAAAATAATAGGTCTTAGATTATTTAAAATATGTTAGAAAGATTTATTAAAAATGTGGAAGTTTTTTAAAGAGACATAAAAATGTAGCTGAAAATTAAAATTAATAAAGAAGAGGCATGTATAAAAAGTGTTCTATGGATCAGATAAGAATGGATCATAAATAGAAATAAAGTGTTAAAGTTTAATGAATATTTAAAAGTTAGAATTAGATGGATTGATGCATGGGACCACATGAAATATTAGTAGGAATTAAGCTTTATGGATTAAGTTAATAATGGATTTAATAATTAATAATCCATAAATACTAAAACCAAGGATTCTTGTCTATAAATTTTACTAAATGGATTAATAGTTATTTTTTTTTTAAACTTTAACACGCTTCGGCAGATAAGAACATTTTTAAAACTCCCAGAGAAAATAACTAACATTTTGATTCATCAGGAACTATCGTGCATGATCAAAATGTACAATTATAGTTTTGGATTCAGCTTTAATTCGTTAACCTAGTTTAAATCTAAATTTTATATAAGATTAGAAAAAACTTATAAAGCATTAATTTATTAATATTAAAATTTTATAATGTAACCAATCTAATAATTTAGTTCTAAATATATTTAGTATAAAGTATAATGGAACAATGAATTATTTTTTTATATCTGCCCAAGTGGATAAGGAAGCCTACTGAACACAATGATAACTAGATAAAAGTTCATTGGTGAAAACAATAATACTATTGATAATTTAGCAATTGTATATTTTTTTTGTTTTCTTTTAGATCATCCATAAATTGGAAGAATGAAGGTGTGAGTTTTTTTTACTTATATGTGCCTACATTTCATACAACATTTTAAAAAACATTATGAGATAGGATTGCAATTTGAAAATGTGCATACGATGATTTTTTTTTTATGTTAGTGATATAATCCAACACTAACAAATAATTATGTGATTCTTTTAAAATTTTCATCATTGTGAGGATCATTCAAATATTGTCTAAGTGGATTGTGGCATATGATTAGACAGTATAGAAATTATTAAGTAAAGCAGACTTTTTTTGACAGAACAGCTAGATTGTTTAACTATTAATGAATTTTATTTATTGTTTTGTAAACGGAGATAGTTATTTATACCATGTAAAGATGTGGAAAATCCGAGAAATAATGTTGAGATAGGGCTTGGACAAACAGTACTTAGTAGACAGGAAAACCAAGATGATGTTTTAAGAAATAGGTGTCATAAAGAATGGAAGCCAATATTTCCAGTCTTATAACGAATATATCAGCATAGTTAACAAAGTCCTATGAGCTGATACACATTTTATTTGGACAGTCTTTATATTTCTTTAAATATTTGATGTTCTAATAAAAATGAAGAAATAGTTCTTTGCATCGTCATATTGCACTAGAGGATATTAGGCAGGTAAATGTGATACCTCTTGTTTGCGACCGTACCATGATTTTAAGAGATATGTTGAAGAGTAATACTCTAGCTTTTCTTCATGTAATCACCTATGCATCTGTTTATCGCTATCTTTATTTTAATGTAACTGCACTGCTTGTAAGAGATGTATTAAGAGAAATAATAAATAATTTAAAGAACTTAAGGATATGTACTATCGTTTTGATATAAGATTTGGTTTATTTGTTAGAAGGAATAGGACGTTATAACTTAAAATTGAAGAACCATAGTATCCCTAGAGGAAAGAAAGAATCACTTAAATTATATTTTTAGATATATTTCGAAAATGAGAATATAAATTTTTTTAAAATAAAGTATCCAAACAAAAGATATTTTCTTTAAAGTGATAATAATTTTAAAATGCTTTATTATTATTTTTTAAGAAAAAATACTATATATATATATATATATATATATTGTTAAAATGCATTTATTGATTTATGCCATGCCTTCGGAGAAGAGATTATTAATTATTATAAACATAAAGAGACATTTTTGTTCTCGAGTAAATTAAAGTATGCTGTTTGGCATATTTATAGATCTCTGGTCTGAAACCTACTTTGATATATTAGTTGAGCTGCTATGTTTAGCTTAATATCATGTATATGTTGCTTATTAAAAGGTCTGTTTAGTTAAATAGGAGAGAGTGATAATTTAAGGCATATTCAGTAGTTAGCCCAGTTTAAGTCCCAGATATGCTTTAGCCCCCATTAATGTATTTTCATAGAATATGTAGTTAATTAATAAATTAGATCATTTTAATAAAGTCCTCTTTAGCACAATTTCAGTGTTTATTTAACTAACTGGCGTAGGGTAGTTTTGTGGAAGAAACTATAGATTTCGTGCTTTACTAATTGTAATAATTAAGATTTAGAAAGTGTTGTGAATGAGTTTTTATGAAGCACTGAGGTGCATTCCGCCTTGCTATCATATAATTATTAAGATAAGATTAGGTTTTAAGGACTATCTTATCATCCTAGTTCGGACAGCCCTCTCTCTTGAATGGAATAATTATTTTAAGGATCATTCCCATTACCACCTTCAGAACTGGAACACCGAAATCCAGCATCTTATATTATGGCTGTTCAATCATCCGAACTAAAAGTTCACATATAGCAAGCGACCGGTACCTGAGAACCGAGTAAACGTTAACTGAATCTCATGAGTAAAGGCACATTCAAGCCGCATCTCTGATGTAATTTGCATAGTGCGTATGCTACAAAACGCCAGTTCATCTGCTGTTATATTAATTGTTCAGCATTGATATGAGCCTAAGATCTAGTTTATCTAATGGTATCTACATAAAGAGCGCATTGACTGCTCATCACGTAATGATAAATTTAAGTACGCATTGTATAAAGTTGCCACTCTCTTAAAATTTAACCCTTAACAAACTGAGTAGGAATGGCAGAGCATGATTTAGGCATCAGTTTAGATGTAAAAATAATTATTAAATGTATAAACGCTATAATAAATGATGTTCGTTAAGTACAATTGATTACAGAACGAGTAGTTCGTATTTTCACCATCCCACCTGCGAGTGGAATATGCAGTATATTTAATTGTTATTGTTTGTGTTTTGTCCATATTAAATAATTTTAAAACATATTAACGTCTGTAGTATTAATCACTTTGTTTATATTAAATCACCATCCATAATTATTAATATATGCATTAGATAATCAGCCATAAGTTGTGTAAGTGTGTTTGGTTAAGCTATAAAGCAATTAGTTAATTATCCTCGAGTCTCTCGCTTTACCCTTTGCTACTGAAGGCACGGAAATTAAGAGATTACAAGTGTGGCCTCATATATGTCATTCATAAGGTAGTAAGTCCGGGAGGGTTGGTGAAGGAGCTGATGAGGTGCGGTTGGATTTGGTCTCAAACCCTCATCTAGATCAGCCTTGGTATAATTTACCAAAACTCTGGATTTTGTTGCGTGAATGTTCAAATATGACTGTTACAATACATGTGTTAGTTTATTTCCTAATGCTTAAATCCAGGTGGCACCTATGTAATTTATGTGAATAAATAATAGAGAAAATGTAAAATGTTGAATTATGCTAAGTCTGACCTTACAATTTTTATATATTATGAATCTAGAGATTTGTTTCTATTTTTCAGAAAATAGTACTCATAATAACTATTTCCAAAAGATTATTTTAAAAATATATATAATTTCAGCCTTTATTGCTTTTTTTTAGTGCTGAATATTAATTTTGAATCATCATTGTATTAAATACGATTAGAAAAAGTTAATCAAGTTTTGCTTTTTGTCATAATTGAAAACAAAGATTAAGAGATGTTTTTTTATTATTATTTAATGACAAATATATTTTTTTGCTATTCAGTTTACTGATTATAAACTTATATTTAATATTTTAACACAGCAGGGAAAGACTTTTTCAGATTCTTTTGCAGATGAAGAGTGAAGGCTGAGACACTATTTGCTACGTTAATCCACAGCTATTTAGTGAACGGTTTTTTATAGTTTTTTTAGTTGTTTTAATATGACTAAAAATAACTAGTAACCATTTTGATAAAAAACTAATGAATATCTAATTTAGTCATGCACCAACTACCTAATAAAGTCATAAAATTTCTTGAAAATTATTAGCTTTTTAATAATAAAAAAAAAATTCAAGCTTCATTTAGCTTTCAACCCAAGACCTTGGTCATGGCAGCTGGGTGACAAATAATTAATTTTATTTTTATAATGAATATATTTTTTTTCATTTTATTTCTTTTAATCATTGCTGGCCTCTGTGGGCAATTTTAAAATTTTCATTTGATTTTTTGTTTTATTAAAGTGAAATTATATTATTAAAAAAACATTAATTAACAATAACTGCTTGCAATTTGGGACATTTAAAAATCTACATTAAATTAAAACATTGTTATTCATACATCATTTAAACATTAAAATACTTTCATGATTACTAATTCTATTACAAATTTTGTAGGGCAAAAGCTGTTCCAACAATTCCTCATACTTACCACAAAACATATCAATTACAAAGTGATGAGAGAGTGAATATTTTTCCATTCTTGTTTTAACTTCTAATTAAGAATGTTTAGTTATATATTTACTGGCAAATATTGAATAATTACCTAAATTCCAAGCCTATTGTAAAAAAAATATTCAAGTTTACTCAGCCTGTACTCAAAGCCAAGTCATTATCATGGCAGACAGATATGCTACCATTGTATTACAAGGCCTCCTTTACATGCAAATATACTATTTTATGGTAATCATGACTAGTTTAGATATGATCATGTACTTGCTAATGTTCACTATAGTTATGGTTTGACAAAGATATATTGTATCAAAAGCCTAGTTCAACTAAGTAACAAATATTAGTTTGTAACAAAGATTTATTACTGTAATTGTTGACATATTCTGGTAGAATATATTCTATTATATAGAATATAAAACTGCTATAAAACAAATATATAATAAATAATAAAAATCTTTAGAGATTGTATACTTTACAGAAATTTATTTTGGTAAGCTTAGCATGATTGGAACAGTATAATATTTATAATTTAAATTACACACATATATACATATTCAAATAAATTGAATGTTGAATTTTATAAGCAAAATAGAGATTTAAAACATAATTTTAATAATCGACCAATCCTAAATTTCTCAAGCGCTTATGACTACCAACAGCCAATCAGATCTTAAGCACTGGGACAGAGAATTTAACAAGAAAAGAGTGGTTCCCACTCTCTTCTTTACTTGTCTTTCTATATATCCAAGCCAGTCCAAAGTACTTATATCTGAAAGCGTGAATCTTAAATATTATCACACTTAATTAACTGAGTTCAAATTATAAACATACAGCGTGAAATCTTTCGATTTACTACGCAGCAGTTTTTCGATGTTATAACTTTGCAGCAATATATGTAAGTAATATTATTTTTATAAAGCACAGACGGTATTGAAATCAAACTGAGAGGGTGCAAATTTCTCAAGCGCTATTTAAGATTCACACTTTCAGATATAAGTACTTTGGACTGGCTTGGATATATAGAAAGACAAGTAAAGAAGAGAGTGGGAACCACTCTTTTCTTGTTAAATTCTCTGTCCCAGTGCTTAAGATCTGATTGGCTGTTGGTAGTCATAAGCGCTTGAGAAATTTGCACTCTCTCAGTTTGATTTCAACACCGTCTGCACTTTATAAAAATAATATTACCAATCCTAAATTAACAAGAAAGTTTGACTCTTTAGTTAAGAATAGTTAATATTCATTTAGCAATTAGATGTAGGAAAGAAATCTCCAAGGCAAAAAATAGCCCAAGAAGAAAAAAATCATTAATTTATTAATTATAGTACATTTATTTATACCACTTTTAAGCAATTAAATAATCTAGAGAGAAACAAAGTGATATAAAAATTAATTTATATACATATAGAACATGTTAAATAATCTAGTAAGAAGCAAAATGATATAACAAATTTATGTACATATAGAATATGTTAAATAATATTTGAAAATCTAAATTTGGTTAAATGAATAAAAATATTGTTCCAATTATTTTTAGGAGAAATTTAACTGTTGTCTAAAAACATCCACAAAATTAATCAAATTCTATTGCAGATTATGTATATATGAAACAAAGGAAATTAAGAAAATAGCATCATATGAAAGTAAATATAACCATCAGTCCATAGTGTGATATAAAAATTAAAATGGACATTAAAATTGTAGATAAAGTGAATAAGGGTACTGATGGTCTAAAGGTGCTATGCATAAAAACTTTGAAAGCACATTGAAAAACAAAAATTTGAATAAGAAATGTTCAAGAAACTTCCCAACAAATGTTTCTGCACACAATTTGAAAATATTGATGATGAAATTACAATAACCCAATCTGTTCCACTAGGGCATTTGAAAAATAATCTCGGAGTAGATAAAGAACGAAAATTCTCTTCAAACACTCTACAGTTCTGCGGATTTTGTAATCTATCAAGAGAATTATGCTACAAAAAACAATAAGAATCAATAAATCAATTTTTTAGCTATTTGGAACAAAAAATATCATTGGTAGAAAATTTTCAAAAATAATACATGGATATAGACTCTCAAAAGTCACATCTAATTGATTTTGAGAACTGTATACATTATGTGTTCTTATATAAGGTTACACTGGATCTTTTTATTATGTTTCTAAATAAAACTGAACTACTGTACTTATACAATTTTCTTAAAAAGATATATTCAGGAATTTCTCACATGCCAAAGTTAATTTTTTTTTCATTTACATAAAAATTCAAAAAGTTCTTAGATCTTTTTTAAATGTATAATAATGATTCAAATTTCTCTTTACAATTATAGGTGATCCCTATATTTCTTCCCCCAAGACAATGTATATAAGATATTAGAAAAAATATTTTTAAAATACTAAAATCAGAGAAACAATCTGATAATGCAGAAAATTAATAAAATTTTATATCAATATTTGGAATATATTTTCAAGAATTCCAAGATCTGGCAAATATAAACAATAGTTTCAGGTCACTAATTCATTTCAATCCTGTCATATGGGCTTGCATCAAATGTAGCTCAAATAACATGCTTTGTAAGGCCATGTCTGCTGGTCATCATCCTATGCAGTAGAAAAGGAAATAGAAATTAACAGCTGTGGGCTTTGAGAATTTAATATGTGAAGTAGAAGCTAAAAAAGATTATGCATTGACAATAATAATTAAACCACCAAACATCACATGATTACCATTTCTTATAATTGCTTATAACTGTTATTAAAACAGGCAAAACTCTCCATACAGTAGTGCCATTCTGTGCAAGCCAGAATAATCAATGGATGCCAAAGCTCCTCACTGCTGAAGGCCACAAGCCAGAAACTAGTCTGGGGATATTGGATGAGTAGGCACTAGATAGGGATTTTATACACAATCCTTCTGGCATCCATCAATTACTCTGGCTTGCACTGAATGGCACTACTGTATGGAGAATTTTGCCTGTTTTAATAACAGTAATAATTATAAACATAATTAGAGTGATTTCTTTTAGTAATGTGGCAAGCGACTAGTGTGCAATGAGGTTTAATCACAATTATATACTACAAAAGTCACACTATTTTACAACATATAATTGTATTGCTAGTAAAAATAGTTAAGTTCTGTCTTTTGGTTACAATGTTTCTAAGAAAAAACTTAAGGCCTGATATGTATAAATTAATTGTTATTCTTTTAAAATATACTACTTTTTATTGTCAAATTTAAAAAAGCCCCAGTAAGCTGTTTTATATTGTTCTAAAAGTATGAAGAATACATTTGCATCTTTGTTCCTTAGCTACTTGTTGAAAATTAAAATAATTTGTAGTTATTTCTATTATTAATATTACCATACTCTTGAAAGATATTAGCCATGAACAGAATCCCATTGTTTGATGTCAGAATTTTTAAGTGCCTTCTAGTTGTAAAGAGACATAAATATGCCTAATTTTTGATATAATATCTGAATTTTGTAAAAATGCAAATTTTTATTGTTTAGTAAATTAATCTATTAATATTCAATATCAAATAAGTATAGGTGTGAAAATTTTAATTGTGTAAACATTGATCAAAATTTCTTTATCTTATCTATATTTTTCTATAGATATAACAGTATGAAGTTATGTAATACAGTATATTCATATTCCTCATAAAGAGTATAGCACATTGGTTAGTGTAGTTGTCTACCTTACTCAAGACTTGAAGTTCAAGCTTAAACTGAATAACTCTTGTAATTTTTCAGATTATAAAGCCAATTTGGAGATTTTTAGCCACCCTAGTTATTTATTGATAGTTTAAATGATAGTTAATAGTTTTATATAAATAATAAAATTCCCATGTTAATCTCATTTAGTGTCAATGACTGTGGAATAAAAAAAATATAATTATGATTAATCCTTTATTGCAGGTGAGAGAGATATCATTCACCTGTGGAATCTTATTTCATATTCCTCATATTTGTAAAGTGGTCACATTGTCAAAGATCAATGCATTGATCCAATTCTAAAAGGTGTTTAGCAATATAAAGTATTAATAATTATTTGATAATTACACTTTCATATAGTTTAAAGCTTAGGTTTATCTATTTCTAATTATTATTTTAAAATAAATAATTGAAGTAAAGCTGCAATAATATTAGCTTTAAAACAGGCAAAACACTCTCCATACCTAGGTGCACTGTTCTCAGATCCAAGGCTCCTCACTGACAAAAGCCACAAGCTAGAAACTAGTCTGAGGATATTGGATGAGTACGCACTAGATAGGGATTTTATGCACAAACCTTCTGGCATCCATTGATTACTCTGGCTCACACTGAGTGGCACTACTGCATGGAGAGTTTTTCCTGCTTTAATAACAGTTATGAGCAAGCGTAAGAAATAGTGATCATGTGATGTTTAGTGGTTTAATAATAGCTTAGCTCAGGGGTCCCCAATCTTTTTGCATTCAAGAGCACATTTTATAATACCGGCCAGGTGGCAGGCACCATTTATTTTTCAACCAGGTGGCGGGAGCAGCATTTATTTTTTCAATGTATAGTTGGATATTGTTCATAATACACATAATGTACAAAAAAAATATTTCTTTCAAAAATAAAAATTTAACATATAATTAACGTTTATATTTTTACACTGTAAATTATAGTATACCCTACAATTTGATTACAATATAATACAATAATTTATAAGAAATTTTAAAAATTAAATTTATTTGTATCAAATAAATAATTTTTTATCGTGTTCAGATAGCGGTGGGCACACGTAAAATGGTCTGCGGGCACCATGGTGCCCGCGGGCATAGAGTTGGGGACCCCTGGCTTAGCATATCAAAATCTGTCATTTATAAAATATATTTTTTTATAGTTTTTAGTGGATGATTTGAAAATGATTGTAGAATTTCATTAACTAATATCACATATTTGTGTTGTCACGTGAACTTTAGTTTAATAATTTTTCAGATACTTTTTCTAATTATAATTTTGCCTTTTTGGCATAATTACTGCAATGACTGATTTTTCAAATTGTTTACTTCATCTAAGAATGCTTGAAATAATTTATACTGCAACATCCATTAATATCTCACATATATTTGGAGTTATAGTTATTATGTGTTTAACCTTTCAATTACATATGGGTGGGTAAGAGTGAATAGTGCTAAAAGATTTGATATATGTAAATCACTAAATGATAGTTGAAATATATGTTTATGATGCATAAGGAAATTAATCTTTCCGATCTATGTTGTTCATTAATGTATAAATATCTGTGCACTCATCTGTCGGCAAGAGTTTTAAAAACACTAATGAGTCACTTGTGTTTAGAGCATGCTGATAGGTGAGTACATTAATGAACAGCATGTGTAAGAAAGATTAATTTTCTTCTGTATCATTAAAATATCTTATGTAAATTTTACTGCAGATTCAGTTTGTCATAGAATTTATAAATGAAAATCAGACTTATAAGTTTTCAATTCTTGGTGCTGCAGGTGTATACTTCCTTATTAATAAAAAGAATTGTTTTTAGTCACTTTTGTAGAAATCATTTGTTTAATCACTCAAGTGATAGAATCAATCTTGCTGAAAATTTTGTTCTTTTTTTTATTTTGCTCAGTTGGTAATCGATTTAAAAACTTTTAATCCATCTTTTATCATTGTGCTACACTATACAAAACTTTCTTTAAATAGATAGTTTAAATAATATTTTAATTTGCAAAGCACAGATAGTTGAAAATTGAAATAAATTGAGATACTGTTGAACCTCACTGCACTCGTTAAAATACGTATACGACAGCCAATCAGAATGTCATGATAGCCATCTAAATGACAATCAAACCTAAACACACAACAAAGATTTTACGAGAAAAGGGCAGCCATTCTTTTCTCAACTTTTCTTTCTATATATCTAAGTCAGTCCTAAGCATTTAAGTTTGAAAGCTTGAAGCTTTAAATATCTTCACAAATAACTCACCGTGTCTAAATCATAAACATACAACGTGAAATCCTATAGCAGTTTTTAGAATACATAACAAGTAGTAAAGTATGGAAATAATATTTTAATTTGCGAAGCGCAGATAGTTGAAAATGCAGTGAGGTTCAGCAGTATCTCAATTTATAGATAGTTTAATTATATTAAATTCTTAAATCACTGGAAAAAACTACAGTTACCCAATTTAAAGTTTTCAAAGATTTAAAATATCAAATGAATTATTTTTGCACAACTGCTTCACTGTTGGTTTTAATATACATGGGTTGAAAAAAGACTACAAGTTATGACTTTTACTTGGAGGAATTTATCTGAATTGCATCTAATTCAATCGAGTGGATTTCAAAATTTTCCAAGACTTTCCCCACAAATTCAGACTCGAGGCTTGCATTGCTTTATTTTAATATTTTGAAACCTGATGTGTAACAGGTTAATTCATGATGCAGAAGGATTCTTAGCTTTACTCTCAATAAAAAAGATATGTGGTTAATCTATACCTTTAGTTATTTGAATTTTTTTATATTGAATTTGCAATGTGTACTCCCGAAAAATAGGATGGGTAGATTCCTATAATCAAGTGTTTTTTTACATGTTTAGATATGATTCTAAAATATTACTATTCTTGTTTTGATTTTTAATATATATATTCCATAAAACTAATTTATCTTAAATCATTTTCCACGTTTGTTAAAATATTAACTATCTTTAGCATCTTTTCTGACAGAATACTTAACTATAATGATTTGCTTTTTTAAAAAATTGAATAAATTCTTTCGAATTTTTTTTTTTTATATATAAACTGATACACATTTACTAGATATCTCCATGTCACGTGGATAAAGTGTGACATATGGCATAGCTATTGTAAAATGTAGTTGCAATTGCCTACAAGGTGATCAGCATATCTGCAGTGAATAATCAATTTTTTTATTGATTAAGACTATATTTTTTACTTTTCTTGAATAAATTTTATCTGTAATTTATATTTTTAAATCGAATCGCTGGTGTTTTTTTTTTTGTTATTAATTTATTGATTGCTATAACTTTTTTTTCATGCCTTTTTATTAAAAAAGTTGTTTAATTTTATATTTAGTAGACGACAATCTTTTTTTTTATTTTTAAATCACTGTTTTTGGACAAAGCTGCTACTCTGCGATGTCTATTTAGCGATGTCTTTCGCTTAATTATTGCTTTCTACATAACAAAACAACTGTGTAGGGTTAGGGTTCTGTTGTTTGTAATGCTAAAATAAGATATCAAAATCGTAACCGTAGGACAAAAGAAAGAAACTCAAACTTTTTTAAACAACAACAAACACATATGTCTTATTTACTTATTAAACATGTTTATAATATGTGCTTTCTATGAAATTTACAAAAAATCGTGTATATTTTTATTGGACAGCAGAAATACTCGGCTTCTGTTGTCGGCAACTGCGGAAAAAGTTGATCGTCATCCATTTTATCAACTACGTGGTATTTCACGTGAAAACGAGATTTCGCACGCGATATCGGCCGAATTCTTTTTTACCTACCCTCGGCAAGCTTTTACACCTCACACATTCTCTAAACAAGGGTGTGGCCATTTAGAAAATTACTATAAATTCATGTTTATTAAATAAATTATAAATACAAATATTGTGTAACGTATATTGTAAAAATTTGACTAATCCAACTAAACACACATATATATCAAACTGTAAACGAAAGATAAGTGTGTGGATTCACAATAACTGTCGCGAAGCAGAAATAGGCCGCATTATTTCTGCGTTACGCATCACTAAACGGCCTTCTAATGGTTAAGACAAACATAGATGTTTTCTATAGCCGTAAGTCAGTCCTTGTTTAAACGGCATTTGTTAGGTGTTTTGGCGAGCCATAGCGCCATCTAAGTGGCCAATCCCGATTATGTTATAAGTACCCATTTTTAAATGGTAGTATTTTTATAACAAATATTATTAATTTTTTTGCTAATTTGCTGATAGTAAAATCAAAAATAGTTGGATAATAATATAAAAAAGATAACTTGAATTTATTAAATTGTCAGTTCCTTGTTGTTGTGTCTCACGGGTCCTCATCAACTGCAATAAAACAATGACTTTAAAAAAACCTCATAGCCAATAAACATCACATGATCACCATTTCTTATGCTTGCTTATAACTGTTATTAAAACAGGCAAAACTCTCTATACATACTTGCCAGAAAGCTTTTATGTGCAAGCCTTCTAGCATCCATTGATTACTCTGGCTTGCAATGAGTGGCAATATGTGTGCAAAGAGTTTTGCCTGTTTCAATAACCTCATAGCATAGTAGTTAATATCTCTGTTATGTTCAAGTTGGATTTGAGCACTATCTGATTGATGATTTTTTTTATATCATCAGCAACTTTGAATTATTTTTAAAATTAGCTATCCCATACTCAATACCTAACTGTCCAGTATTGAGTAATAATTGATGTCTAACTATTGTTGGGTAGCAAGTATAATATGTTTGGTCACATGAGAGTTGATATTCTAATTATAAAAACATGCTTGTAATGTGGTGTGGTTTTCTACCCTGGGGTAAGAGAGGATGAGGTATTATTATACATCATTTAATATTGAATCCATAATTTATCTTTTAACTAGACAATCTTTACTAAATAAAAAAAAAAGCATCTGTTCCCCCATTTTCTTTTCATTTGGACCCATAAATAATATTTTAAAAATGTGCAATAATTATTTTTTTATATTCTTTTAAAAACTTAATTTTTAATTTATGTTTTTATCTAAAGATTTATGATGATAGCATAACTAAATTATAGCTATGAAGTAATTTAAATATCAATATTATTATTTTGACACAAGAGGTTTGATTATTTTTCAGGATTACTATATAAGATGATCAAAAACATGTGGGCAAAATAATCATAATATATTTTCATGGAACAAAAAACAAGTTCTTTTTTTTTCATGTGTCATAGCATCGGCCAGGAAGCGAACCCTCTAACCCGGGACAACTGCTTGTAAGATGGCTGTGCTGACCACTTGACCACGAATGCTTGACAACACAGTTCTTAAAAGAAAAGGGCTAAAGAATTATTTGTATATTTTTATAGGGGGGAGGGGCAATAGTAATATTTTTTTAGAAAAATTATTTAGCTGCTGTAATTAGTTTAAATCCTACTATTAATGGTAAAAGCTTATAGTTCTCTCAATTTGCTATAATCTTATTGACTTTAAAATATTGATGAATGATTTGTCTAGAAACATAGCTTTGCTTATTGGAGGATCAACAATGAACTCTTGACTTTTATCTATAATTTAAACATAGTTTATGTTGACTGCAACTTTTTTATTTATTTACATTAAATAACAATGTAATGATGTGTAAATTAAGTTGCCACCAATATGATATGGTTATCTGATAAAAATAATTGGAATGATGCAAATATGGTAGATTATAAAAATGTATTCATAAATATCTATATATTTATACATTAACATCACATGATCACAATTTAAAACAAATCCTGTTTAATAGGATAGTGGTGGTTATAGTTATTAAAGAACCAAAGTCACCAAACTGTATAGGTACTGAACTGAGTTCAGACTTATATGACTATATAAGCTGATGAGCTTGGATTGAAAATATTATAATGTTTTCAATTTAAGACTCATAGTTTTGTAGTTAAGTAGAGATAAAAGGTGGCTGCTGGATGGTTGCATTAGGTGCAGTGCTCTCAGATCCAAAGCTTTTCACTGATGAAGGCCACATGCCACAAACTAGTCTGGGGATATTGGATGAGTAGGTACTAGATGGGGATTTTATGCACAACCCTTCTGGCATCCATTGATTATTCTGGCTTGCACTGAGTGGCAAAACGTATAGAAGGTTTTGCCTGATTTAATATTTATACATGGTTGTATTTATATATTGGACTATTTCCATAATCTAGTGTTGAGTATTGAATGTCTTTAGAAAAATGAAACTTTATTTAAATTTTCAAAGTACATTCAACTGTTAATAATAGCACTGTCACTGGTCAGGCTAGTAACACCTGAAGAAGAGAGGAGAATAATACTTCTCAAAATGCTGTGCATCTACTAACCTGTGTTCTATTACTAACAGTTGAATATACTTAGAAAATTTAAATAAAGTTAAATCTTTTTAATGACGTTCAATACTTAATACTAGATGATGGAAATAGTTCAAGTTATATATCATGTTGTAAAAGAATACTAAATATTCCCAAAAAATGAAAAACAATTTGGTCAATTCTACTCAAGCAAAATAATATTTGAACATCAACTTTGTAGTTTGGTATAACTTTATATCTAGTTACCAATTATTGTTGCATTGCACAGGAAGTTCCAGGATCAATTTTGGCGCTCATAGTTCTGGCACTCAAACTTCTTATGAACTCCCAAGCAATAAAACTAGAACGCCTTTTTAAAAAATCTAAATTAATTATAGTGGGATTAATAAATAAATAATTGAATAATTTATCGATTGGGAGTTTACAAAGTTTCCCATGCAATTCGAGCACAAATGATAGAATTGAACTGTGAATTCATGGATCTTGAACTCTAATCCTCTATTCTAGCATTGATTTTTTTAAAAATTTTATTACAATTTGGTCTGCAAATGTCCAACTTTGAGCATTCACACCAGTGACATCATTCACTATAAATAACTTCAACCTTTTAAAAAAAAAAACTTTTCTTGGAAAAATGTAACTCAAAATAAATACATACAAAGTATATATAAAGAAAAGCTTGGTTTAATACTTTAACAGCATGGTATGCTGAGCATGCTTTTGACTAACTGAAAGTTATATTCATAAAAGAATAAACAAAAGTGGGGATTTGCATGAAATTTGAATAGGATGTGAATAAGTTAATTTAAATGAGCCACTTTTTTGATAGGGGGACATGAGATTCTTTTTTGGTGATTATGTGTATATCGTTGGCAATATTCCAGGCTTTCTTTCAGAGCAGTCAATGCTAGCAGATGTAATTCCTCAAACATGGATCTAAACATGTCCACAGCTTCGAACCTACACCTTCCAGCATTGTCTGCCCAAAAGAAATGATCCTAAATGTAAATTTTAAAAAGCCTAGCATATGCAATCAACAAAAATAATCCTATGTCCCCCTCTAAAAAAATCCTGTGTCCCCCTCTAAAAAAAGTGGCTAATTTAAATTAACTTATTCACATTTTATTTAAATTTTATGCAAATCCCCCACTCTTGTTTTTTTCTTTTATAAAAATCAGAAGCTTCTTGGACAATTATTGCTATGAATATAATTAATAGGTAGTAGAAAGCATGCTTAGCATAGCATGCTATTAAAGTAGTAAACTAAGCTTTCTTTATATACATTCTATATGTTATTTATTTTAAATCATTTTAAATAAATATATTAATATATATTACTGATCATTTGTTAGGGTATTATATTTTATTTGAAGATGTATGCATAATATTTAAAACCTTAATGAAATGTAAAATTATATTCTCATGTGTCATAGTATCAGCCGGGAAGCTAACCCGGGACAACTGCTTGTAAAGCAGCCGTCGCTGACCTCTCAACCACCAATGCTTGACATGTAAAAATTATATTCGATATGAAATTGTAAACAATTAACAATCATTACGCGTTAATATTTTAAAATTGCTTACTCTGGCAAAGAGGAAAAAATCTTTGCATCAATTTTACCTTTTCTGATTCAGTTTTAGGATATATGACTTTAGTAGTTCTTTCTTCTTCCCACTCTTCAGCATTAATTAATAATTCTTTGGATTCCCTTGTAAATATTTTTTCTAATTTTCTTTCAATTTCTGCTTTTGTATTATCACTCAACTTAGATTTGAAAGTGCTGTAAACGAAAATAATTCCTCCTTGGCTTTTAGTCTCTTTTTCTTGAAGAGGTTCCAAATCAGAAGTCTTTTTTATAACTTTGCGGTCTTTTGCGCTGACATGTTGAGGAAACTTAGAGGCAGTTTTTTTTACCATGTCTTTAGAGGAACTACTTTGTTGTGACGGCGACATCAAGTCATCTTCAAAAACACTAAACTCATTCTCAAAATCATAATCTAAAATTTTAGAAAATTTTTCATAAGATATGGGCAAATCGTGTTTAGCAAAAACTTCTTCAAAGGAAGAATATTCGCTACACTTTAATACTAACTCGGCTTGAATTTTAGAAGATATTAGAACACTTGCTGATAATTTCCTAATTCGTTCCAGCTGATACGCTATTTTTTTAGCCTCTTGATATAAATGTTCACAGTTTTCTTGCGTTTCTGCTATTTTACTATTAATATCAAAAGCTAAATTAGCGTTTTCGGTTATCTTATCCCAAAGTTGGTTAATGTCTAGTTTACTATCAGGTATAAAGCTATTTGGCGTATTAACTAAATCACTAAGTTGTTCCGAGTGATTAGTAACTGACACAGATTCCATAGATAAAAAATAAACAATGCATTTTTAACTGGGAGAAGCCTTACCAATAGCCATTCATGTTTATGCATCTTTTTTTTATTAAAGTTATTTTGGATTTTTTTACGTTTCTTTATTTCATAATTGATAAGGTTAAAAAAAAAAAAAGTTCGTGCAAGTAACAATGTTAGTAATGCTATATTTGAAATCTTATTTTCACGTTTGGAATGTGAGACCGAATTAAAAGATAAATTAATGCTAATAATAGAAAAATGATTTAAACACGCTTAGTTTTTAATTATTTTTTGGTTTTATTTCTTCCATAGTGTTTACATTTATCCGAATTCTGATCAAAATGAATTTTAGCCGTATTGCAATGAAATGTGCAAGATGTTTATAGTTGCAGTTGATGATACCCAGCATTTGATTATTTACTCTTAGATGAAAAAGCGGTAATACATCGTCTAATTTCCCATACCGCTCTATGGCGCTGTTGCTAGTGAAAAACAAATAGATATAACGTTACGATGCATTACCGAAAAAGCTAATGTCCTGTCAGTTCAAGTTTTAGTAAAATAAAACTAATGTTCTATAATTATAATTATTAAATGACTGCTAAAGAAACCAATTCTAGTTTGTATTTTGGTATATAGGTATTAATTTTTTAGCAACCAATCAAACGAAAACGATTATTCTAATACCAGAAATAAGTGAAAAAGACAAAAATTTAAAATGACTTGCGAAGACTATTCAAGCATGAACCCATAAATATATCCACACATATGCAATCATTTCGTTTGTTATTTTGGTACTTTAGTATTAGATCTGCTGTGAAAAAACTCAACTTCAACCCTAACTCAATATGGGTGTGATTTTTACAGCAGGTCTAATATTAAAGTACTATTATTTTAATTAGGTTTGAATTAGGCTTGGAATAAAATAAAGTTGATTTAGCCATAAATATCCCTCGATTTTATTTCTACTTAAAAAGACAAATTTTTTCAAGTTTGCAATCCTGTCACACTTAACCTTACTTCTTTGGAAACAGACTTACAAGCTGGTGTAAGCATAACAAATAATGTCATCTTTACAAATTCAGTACATGGGTATTCATATAAAAAATGGTTTCATTAATTCAATTAAAATTATTTATTAGATCTGATCATCCACCTGCAATGTTGAGATGAATAAGATAATCTCACACTGACAGTAAGTGTATCATGCAACATGAATACCAGAGAGCTATCTCAAGCACAAATATAATATCAACCAAATCATAATAATGAACAAAGCATTTAAATAAAGTCTTACTTTACTAGGAGACTTAGAGACTGACAAATATGTGACTATGCCTAGTCCATTTTGGAGACTTAGAGTCTGACAAATATATGCCGATGCCTAGTTCACTTTAGAGACTTAGAAGCTGATAAATATAAAATAATATAGCTGGGAACAGTGCTAAGATTAAAAACTTTGAAGTATCTATAAAACATGGCAATCTCAAAACAATAAAACACTCTCCATTTATCACCAATACAGAAAGCAATATGATCAATCAATCATTAGTAAACTCATAAAATTAATTTTGGTTTTTAACTATATAATGTTTTCCTATACGTGCTTAATTCTGAACTCTGATATTTTTCTTTAACTATTTATTTGTTGACATTGTTGGAAAATAGAGTATAAAATTTGCATTTAAATATGATACAAGAATTCTGAAACTTCTATCTATCAAACATTTAGAGTATCAAGACAGTATATATATATTTATTTATTTAATAATATTTCAATATTAAATGGAATATCATTATAATATCTAATTCATTTGCCATGACTTTTTTTATTATCAACTATTGTTTTACCATTTGAATAGTTTGATTCGATTTTTTTTTAGTCGGTTTTTTTAATGCTTAGTAGCATCTACTTTTGTAGTGTGTACTTTATAAATTATTTGTTCATTTTACTCTATCAAGTATCCATTAACAAGTCCAGAGTCATCAAATAAGAGGACATTCTTATTCATAGAAGGATTAGTACTTATCTCTCTCTAAATATATTTTAATCAATATGCAGGACCTCATTAAAAATAACCTGCAATATCTTTTATCATATAGTAACTTGATGAATATTTCATTTTACGCTTTCTAACACTATTTTTTACCCATATCCTCATATAATGAGTTCTTGAACATAATTTCTTATTGGACCATTTATCTAGCTTAGTTGTTTGCCTAAACTCTGGATTTCTCTTTTCTAGTTTTCTAAATTTTAATCTGCATGGTTTCCTAGTACTTGTACTATACACCCTACCAAATTACTTTCATATTAGACTCTATTAAAGTGGTCTTGATCATCCTTTTTTTTTTGATATTTAAATGACTTAATTCGTTTTCAAATCATACATTTCTTCACTCCTATAATATATATGAACTCAGATGCACAGTCAACTATAATGCAAGTATCAACCCCCAAAGCTTGTGTTAAAATTATTTAGATTATCATTACACTGAACATTTTAAACTAATGCAGTTGGACATTTATCACTAGCTTTATCTGCTTCAGATATATCTAACTCTATTTTCATTAACCTTTCTGTTATAACTTCCTGCATTTTAATTTGACTCTCTCACTTTTTATCTATATATTTTTAATTGCTTGAATAAAGTAGCTGATTTCTATCTTTGCTTGAGTCAACTCTTGTCTATTCTCTATTTTTACCTCTTCAACTATCCCATGCAATTGTTAAAATTTCTTATCCTCATCACCTTTATTCAATTGAACTTTGAGATTTACTTTACCACTTTTGTTTTTTTGTTCACTTAATTGCTCTATTTGTTATCTGTTTTCTTTTGGCTAGCTCTCAATTTGCTTTTAAGTCCTTCATTTTGTTCTCCCATTTGTTTAAACATACTTTCTGTATTTTGTTTAAACATGCTTTCCATGTTTTCTTAGTTTATTTGTGTTTTAAAGTCTTCACTTTGTTTTTCAAACTTTCTATTCAATTCTGTGTTTTAAGATCTGTCAATTCTTTGAGCATACTCATAATCAGGTTCTCAAACTCACATGAGTATCAGTTTACTTTCCTTGGCCTCCATATTTGCTTTAGCATGGGTAATCATGTATATAATTTATATAAACAAAACTAGCTATTTACTTTAATATAAAAAAATGTTAAAATATGCATATAAAAACTCTAATATTTCTTTTATTTATTTAATAATTAGAATCCTCACCCCTTTTTTCATCATGCAACATTTTTAGAATTGCAAGGTACTTTAATTTTGCCTTATTTTATTGATTAGCATATTGTTGTTATCTCTACCAATCTATTTCTGTCACTATTTTTGTCTAAGACATCTATGAGTTTATTGATTTATTTTTTATTTATAACAAAATAAATGATTATTTTTCTCATCCAACCAAGTATTTATATTCTACACTTCAATGATTAATTTATATTTTTCTGAATAATAATAATAATAATAATAATAATAATAATAATAATAATAATAATAATAATAATAATAATAATAATAATAATAATAATAATAATAATAATAATAATAATAATAATAATAATAATAATAATAATAATAATAATAATAATAATAATAATAATAATAATAATAATAATAATAATAATAATAATAATAATAATAATAATAATAATAATAATAATAATAATAATAATAATAATAATAATAATAATAATAATAATAATAATAATAATAATAATAATAATAATAATAAAGGGTATATGTGCACAGACTTTCACATGACCCATCACTCTCCACTCTATCTAATAACACTGATACACACTCAAGCACATGAAATACGTATATTGGTGATTATTTATCTTTTCAGCATATATATGCTTGAGTGTATCAGTGTTATTAGATAGAGTGGAGAGTGATGGGTCATGTGAAAGTCTGTGCTCATATACCCTATATTACATATATAGACACAGGTATATAATAAGCCTTTGTTTCAATAATTAATAATAATAATAATGATAATAATAATAATAATAATATATTTTAAAACTAAACTGGGTTCAATCCCTGTTTGTTTTAATCAAAATAATTCTGAAACAAGCCCCCAAATGTAATGGTAAACACCCTATTAACAATTGAAAATAAATCCAGTTAACAATAAGATTATAAAAAATACACTTTGGCAAATTGAATTTTTATCTAGGGGAATTTAAAGAAAAACTAATGGGCAACCAGGTACATGGTGAGTGACTGAATACAATTTATTTTTATAATCTTTAGTTCTAGTTTGGAAAGTTCTTTTTTAAAAACTCTTGGCTTTTTGTTTCTTCATTTACAATAAGATTTCCAAGTTTTTGCTTTTTTAATTTCAAAAAACTAAAATACAAACTAGAATCAATCTTCTTGTGTTATATGTATAATTTAAACAAAACTTGTAAATAAAAGATTTTAGCTGAAAATTATCTAAAATAATGTCATTAACAATATATAACATTCTACTCACCAGCTGTACAAACTTTATATATTCAACTGGCAGTAATTATACATTTATGCTTCTTTGCATATAGATTAATCAGCATACACATAAAGTCAAATCTTGGTAATCTTTCAGTTTCTTGGCCAGTGCTAAAATCTCTCAATAAGCTGGCCTCTTCTAAAACAGTTGAATGGCTTATTGAAATATTTGGGAAAGATATAAATGAATTAGCGGTGGCATTCAGTCAGCTCCATTCAGTCTCTATAATTTAATAGACTTTAGGCAAGCCATCTAATACACATATGGGCTATAAACCACATAAAATCTGGTCTTTCCAAATCCAAATTCTATTATTGAGACATTAGCAGGAGCTGCTATGTCATATATCTCCATAATAAGTGCTGTATAATGTTGTAATCCCTCTTTTTCTTTTAAATCCACCTTTTTATACTGTATCATGAAATTTAAAGATTTTCAGAAGTCCCTACTGTCACTTTTTCAGGCACATAGTCTTAATAAATATTTCTTTGCGTAATGAGTATGTGCTTTATAAATATAATTATTAAAACAACAATTAAGTAACTTCTTTATATTGATCAAAAAAGTTAATGATTCTTTTCAGTTAATCTTAATTAAATCCAAATTTTTATCTTAAAGTTTTCTTAATTCTTTCAATAACAACTTTGTATGATTTTACCTGAATACGTTATACTATCTTTAATTTAAAAAAAAATTATTAATCGAATTAAAATTGTTGAGTTTTATAACTACTAGTATATCTATTGTAGCATAAAAGCATGCTTGTTTTAATTATCAAATTCAGAATAAAATTATTTGATATATACCTTTCCCAAAAATATCAGTAAAACATTATACTAATCTACTATGGACATAATTATAATGGACCAGCTTGCTGAAAGAATCCAGCAATAATTGGCTTGCTATGACCTTACATGTATGCTGATTAATCTATATGCAAAGAAGCACAAACATATAATTACTACCAGTCATATATAAAGTGCATACAGCTGGTGAGTAGAATGTGTTATATATTGAGAATGAGATTATTTTAAATACTTTGCAGTTAAAATCTTTAATTTACAAGATTTAAAAGTAAATAACTTTTGTCTAAATTATTCAACTAAAACTAAGATATGCATCCATTTTATTTTATTAAAAAAGGAAAACTCCAAAAACCTCTCTATATTGGAGAGCAAAAGAACTTGATAGCAATTTTTTTAAAGATTTTTACAGTGAAAATTAACTTGAAAAATAAAAAAAGGAAGGGAAACTTTTATATGGGATTTTTTTCAAAGAGGGAAAACATTCTTTAACTTTTTAAAATGTGTTTGGTAAAAGTAATAGAAATATTTTTTTTAATTAGTGTATTTATTAAGTAATGACATATGATTAGGATAGAAATTCCAGGATGTCAACACAAATTTGAATGGGTAACCATATATATTAAAATCAGTCATCAATCATATATATGTTAAACTAATTATTAATATTGAATTTCAAAAATCTCACACATTTCACTTTTCAGCAAAAAAACTTTTATTATTGATTACAGTTTTGACTGTACCATGCAGTCTTCATCAGATCTTAATCTATTCTTTCAAATATCCTCCATTTTACTCTAGTAATTATTAAATTAATTATGTATTATAAAAATGAATTTTTAATTTTATTATTGATTTATGACAATTCAAAGATGTCAGTTTTAAACTATTATACAGCACATCTGAGTGCTTATATATATATATATAGGTGTGTTTTATGCAAACCTATTGCGATATAGTGAAATAATAGGGTCTGCTTTGGAGATCTTTGTTTCACCTTTTCTCACCTATTTCCTACCCTCATACCTTAGTTTGAACCCCAATCTATCGTAGTGTGTCTGCAATACACTTATATACCGAAAATCTTGCCTAATTTTAAACCACGAGTACAAGTCTCATATTATATATAAGTATAATTCATGCCCAAATAAATAAAATATTATAGATTATGTATATGTTCACATAATTTAGATTTATTTAAAAGTAGGTTATATAGGTCATAATTGTGCACACACTATGATATGCATTTTAAAACATATCGAAATTATAAATTGTTAATTAGTTATTTTGTTTGAATCTATTTACAAAAATATATTACCGTCGTAATATATTTTTGATTTAAAATAAAATTCATATTCATTTAGTAAATAGATTCAAATATTGCAATTCAAAAAGTAAAATAATTTTCTTTTAATTTAATAAAAGTCATTCCAAATATTTCTGTTAAAATAAATGAGGGACAATAGTTTAATTATTTAATGATATAGAAGCTTATCTAAAAATACAGCAGATGTCCACTTAAGGTTTTTTTTAATTAGTAAAAGTAATTTTTAATTAAATCTAGTTTGTAATTTGAATGTCGACAAGGAAATTAACAATAAAAATTAATTAAAATTTTGTTGAATTCCTTTAGACATTCAGATGGGTTTAATTACAGCTGATAAGTCCGATATATTTTTGTAATGCTCCAGGGCAGTTCTATTGTTCAATTCCACTATAAAAGGAAGGGTTTTCTTTTGTTCTCCATTCTGGTGTTTCTAATGAAATGATTCTAGTCATTTTCTATTGAAACTATTCTAGTAAAATATTCAAAATATATTTTCCTGAGATTTTAGCTACGTGCCTGCAAACTTATATTTGAAGCCGAGTTTTTGTTTCCAAATTAATTTACCATGTTTACCACACCTACTGCTAACCGTGACATGACTGAGTAGAACCGGCAAGAAGGCTATTTCCCCTTGGGAATGGCCAGCTGCTGCTCTAGACCATTGGAAGCTATCACATAAGGAACCTCGGAACTGCTGCTGCTGCCAAAAATATGAACAATTCCAGATTTTGCTGCTAAATTATATAAAACCTGCCGACCATCAATCTACCTGCAAATGCTTCTCCAGAGGTAACCCCAAATTAACCCAAAGAGCTCTTGTGATTTCTAACATGCTATAGCTATGTTTAAATTGTTTTTCTTTTATTTCACATAACTTTATTATGTACTTCTTTAACGTGTTCAAATATAATCAACAGTTTTGCTCTCTATCCTTGGGTTAATATTTTCTATTTATTAAGCTTTCTTTTATTTTATTATGATAATGTGTCAGAATCATCTTTGACCGAGTGAATTATTCCCTTTGTTGAAAGTAAGATGCCGTTATTAAGGCATATTTTAAAGTTATAATAATTCCCAATTTTATTATCTTGCAAATCACTCGTTCGAGGGCGATTCTAATCTTTAATATACATAATAATCAAATAGTTTAAAATCTACATTTTATTGATTTTAACCTAATATGAGAGTATGTGCGAGGTCAATGATTAAATGTGTCCCCAAATGCATGATTGCGTAAATAAACCTATGCTTACTTTTCAAACCTGCAAGCATGCATTTTCCTATTTTTAAATACTGTGTTCTACTTTAATTACAAAGTTCATCATTGACATCGAGAATGTGCGGACCCTTTTAAATGAATTTCTGGGAATTTTATTGGGCATTTCTCTTAATCCAAGTAAAACCCATTTAGTATGTTTTATATACATTAGTCTAGTATTGCTGGTAAATGAATTGTTTGTTGAGACCGCTTTGTTTTGCTTTCCAAGGATTTTACACAGCCAAGTCTGTTTCTCTCTTCGCTTCCTGCAGTTCCCAGGCAGAGTGCGTACACAAATGTCACACCTGGGAATTAAACGCAGTCGTCACCCAGTCGCTAAGTTCCGGCTGTTCATGACAACACTTTCCTACGAATTAGCGGCGAGCTGCCCTCCGTAGTCATTCCAAATATTTCACTATTGTTTTATTTATATATTTATTTTTACAAAGCATCCATGATTTAAACATGTCACACCCTCCATCCTTTAATAAATTCATTATTAGCAATACTAGCCTCCCATCTGCTTCAATTATTATTATCAAATAAATGTCTTGATCACATCCCCACTTTATTGCTTAGTAAGCTTTTGTCCATTCTATTCTCGAAATCAATAAATATTATCTAACACTTAATTTTCAAATATTTTATTCAACTTTTATAATTACTCAAAGCACCTCGCACATGTTCCCATCTCTTTAAGCACATTATCGTAATACTATTAGCCCGAGGGGTAGAATATATAATTTTGCTTTAAAACCTTTTGTCATTTATTGGAATGGAATGCCAACAATTATTTAGTAAGCATCCCTGTCTCATATAAGCAGACAGTGGTGTTATATATATATATGTTTCCATATAAATAAATTTTTGAAATCATTTAAAACTAATTTTGGATCTTTTATTTTATTGCTTCCTATCACTGTCTCGATCTATATATCTATTTTCTGCATTTCTTTTGTACGTCCATAGACATTAATTAGCAACCCAAACTTATCTTAGTATAGAGTCTTTTTGTTTCTCCCTGACCACCAGGCACCGGTAAAAGGTTATACTAGTAGTAGTAGCATCAGATGTGTTATCACACAGGTGGTGCTGTGAAATTTGGACTTTAGATTCGAACTTAGTATATCTAGAAGGCAACCCCTCCTAGAATGTTCAGTTTTGTGGGTGGGGTTTGAAATCTGCAGTGTGTTAGTGAGATAAACGATTCTGACTGTTACAATAGGTAAATCATAATATAATGACATTTTTATATTATTTTAATCAAAATCAGAATAGTGTATTTATATTTATATTGTGTCCTATAACCTTTCATTTCATTTTATTATTTCTAATTAATAAATTTATATTTCATTAAGTTATTTCAGTGAATTTATTTAATCCTAAGATAGGTTTGCATTATCTTCTGCTCACAGTAAAAATTATAGATTTTTTGTCCCCTCAGTTGGATTCATTCATAACAGTCATTTATAAAGATTGGGGTTTATATTTAGTGTTATGTACATTCAGGTAATGATGATGATCCAGGTTAGTGCAAAGTGATATCCTTTAAAATCTATGCACTATTTTTTGTTTTTATTATTAGAAATTAAATTTATAGTAGGTCAATATATTAATGGTTCTACACGGCCAGGGTATTGATGGTGATTAGTATCTTTCTGCACCCCAACATTATTTTTGTTATATTCTGATGGATTAGCACTTAACATTGTGCATCCAAATTATTGTTTATATAATATTCTCTTAGTTTGGCATGGATTAAATAATAAGTCTGGTCTATATGGATACTTTTCAAATCCAGTCAGAAAGTTGACTCTTAATTTCATTTTTTGATCATTCATGATGATAAATGGTTATTATTATTTTTATTCTCTCTAATTCTGGTGAACTTATTGTTAGTTTTTTTTCTTGCCGATCTCTCAGGATCATTATATTCATTGTATATTTAAATTTGATTCATTAACAGGGGTTGATTTTCATCATCTCAGGTTCACCCCATGTTATTTTGTACTGTTACCAATGGTTACTCAGATGTAGTCTTGATGATGATCAATTACTAATGGCCATTACTACAAAATGGCTACTCAACTTGATCTCAAATATAACCACATCTGGAAAAAAGTATGCATTTTATGCAACATTAATATTTAAAAAACTACTGTGAATGTGACAAGTCCATTGATGATTAAGTTATAAAATAGTGGTTAATATATATTTAAGGCATTCATATTTACAGCTGAATAGAAAACCTATGATTTTGGAGATTGCAATGGGTTTTTGACTGTTGGAATTTGTTTAGCTATACTTTCAGTTTTCATAATGGATAGAAAGATTCGCCATTGGTTTGAGTATACAGTGTTTTCATGCAATTCCAAGGATTATTATATCTTAGGCATTGCTCCAACCCATTTTCATATTTCCTTTTGTTTATCATGGTATAGTTAATGTAGTCCCGCCATGATTCCCAGCCTTTAAGTCTCCAAGAAAGGAGCAAGGCATAGTTCTGTATTTACCAGCCTCTAAAACTCAAAGGAGCAGTGCTTTGAAAAGATTTTTGCATTTTTATTCCATATCAAGGATTGTGATAGCTTATAGTGTCTAAATTGAGGTATCCCTCTTGGTGATCATGCTGCATTGTGTACTTATAGACCAGTGGCTGAATCCTTTGTCTATCGCAGAATTGCCGATCACTATTCATTCTATTAGTTGTCAGATGCCTGTCAAATCTCTAAAAAAATTGATGAATACATAGTTTGATATGAATTTCTGTTAATTATATATGTACATTATGTAAAATATTGTTAGATTGATGTTTCATTTCACTTTCATACAATAACTTAGTAGTGTGTGTGCATATATATATAAAGTTGAAAGGAAAAGGAGAAATAAACATAAGCAAATTTTTTTTATAAATATTTATTATATTACACTGGAATAACAGTTAAGAATTAAATAATAATTTTGAATTAAAAAAAATTATTATAAATTAAACTTCAAAAAGGTCTATCTGCTTTAATTAGATTAAGAAATTTTTTAAAATAAAGCTGAGGTGTTTTTTCTTTTTCAACAACTTGATTTATCATCTCTATCTCAAATTGTTTTCAAAGTTCTTGGTTTAATTAAATTTCCTTTAAATCATATTGTTTTAGTTAATTAGTTAGTGTAATAAATTGGCTATTTACATAGCACTGACTACATATATAATGGAGAGAAGGGAATAAACATTGTCATGAGCTTTTTATGAATTTACACACACCCATAAGCATCAGTTTAAAAAGCATTATGCTTACAGCTTATCATTCATTATATAAGCCAACCATTGCTCACCATGCTGAAATCAGGGATTTAATCTATTGTGTGCATCATATATATATATATAATAGTCTATTTGTTACAGTAAGTTCAAAATTTAATATTTATTCCTAATCGGAGGTGGTTAGAAATTAGATTCCATTTCTCTACTGCTATAGAATGGATAAGTTTGTACAATTCATTTGTTAAGACATATATCAGTCACACAATAGGTTAAAGCCCTGATTTCAGTTTGGTGAGGTTGGCTTATATAATAATAAGCTCTAAGCATACTTATGATTTTTAAACTGATGCTTACAGGTGAGTGCATGTAAATTGATAAAGAGTGAATGACCAATGATTTATTCCCTTCTCTCTATTAATTAGTTTTTGTTTTATTTTGTTTTAGTTATATAAAAAATGTTACAATATTTTTAAAAAAATTTGAAGTCAATTGTTTAACATTTTCACAATTTGATTGAAATTAATTCTTATGATTCTTATATTATTTGTTTGATACATTTTTGAATTGATCATGATTTACTCTTTAAAATGATATAAAGTTTGCATTTATAAATCATTCTCATGCACTTTAATTAAAAAACTATATAACAGAGTCTACTTATGACTTATCAGGCAATTGAGAAGAAAGACCATGGGTGTTTAAACTCGGAGGTAAAAAGCCAATAAACTCACCACGCTAGCTAATGCGTGTTGGTGAGCAGCCCATCCATGTTTGTATAGTATATGAATAATAAGATAGTAATAACAGCTGCAATGACAAAAACGTATGGAGTGGACATTAGGAATTTGCCCTGCTCGGTTCCTTTAAGGCCTGCATGAGGAATCAAGGGTCTCCTTCATTCTGCAGTGGATTGATAATGGTTGACAGTGATGATGACTTATGACTTGCATAACTGATAACCTTTCATTTTTATTTCAACTTTAAATATTCATACTTTTACGCATTATCATTTCACTTTCTTACAGAATCTTTAATATACAAATTAAAAAGCGTATGAAACACTTAAACGAGAAGCTATACAGATTCCAAAAATTACTATACGCTAAGCACTTTTGAGGCCATTTGCCTCATATTCATAGCGGTAATGTGAGGTGCAGAATGAGGAAATACCTAGCCTCTTTCCTATTCTTAATGTCATCAAATTAAATTATTTTAATTAAATAAAAATTGGCTATTGGACATTCACAATAACATATGCCATTCTATATCATATGTATTACTCTTCTGTTATTTTCTCCTCATGTCTTATTTTCTCCTCATGTCCTACCACATGAAAATATTTTCAATCAATTCACCCTATTCTAACTTTCATATTTACTTTTCTAATGGTTTGATTTTAACAGCCTAATATCTTGTATTTTCACCTAATTATCTCAGATACTTTTTAAGATTTAGTCTGAACAATATCCCCATCCAAAAAATTAATGGGAATAAGAAGGTTGTGCACATTTTCTTTTTCATTTAAATTATTTAAGATATTAAATACCTTTAGACAGGCTTTAACCTGTATCCAATGTGCCTTGAAATTTATGACAGTCAAGCAATATCTTTATTTTGACAATAGAGGGACTACTCAAACCACAACACAAGATAGCAACTTTTATAAAAATAAGAGTGGCCATCTTATCTTTAACCTAACTTTCCACTTATATAGGCCAATCTGAAGCATCTTGATTTGGGAGCATGAAGCTGTTGATCTCTCCACTGTTTGCATCCACTACCTCCTATACAAATTAACATTCATGAAATCTTGTGATTTACGAGTTAATATTATGATCTTTATACTGCAAATATATAAACTATTGTAGAGTTATATTATTTATTAAGCATACAGGAAGTATATGTAAATACTTTTAAGGCAGGTTTTAATCTGTATCCAATATGCTTTGAAATTTATGGCAGTCAAGCAATATCTTTATTTTGCCAATTTGTTTTGATAATGTTTTACACTCTTTCTAGTTAGACAACTTCCATATTTCTCCATTCTTTTTTATTTCATAAATAATTTCATATAAATAAAGATACAATAAAAGACAAATAACCCCCAAGATGCATTTTGTGCTGAACCAGCACTCATCACTTGGGCCAGGTCATCATCTCTCATATATATCTTTATTACATGAAGATTATTTATGTAGTTATTGTTTTATCATCACCATTGAAATTATCCTTTGTTTGATATTTATCACTTCATTTATTGATATGTCATTGTTGTCTCCATTGCATGTGATGATTACTCTCAAGATCTTCATTAGTAATGCTTATTATATTTGTACTGGATTATTATACTGTATTTAATTATTTATATTTTTTGTGAAATTAGTGAGTGATTTTACAATTTCACTATCATTATCATTTCCCATTGTGAAAAAAAAAAGATTGGATAATCGTTTTCTTGGTCAAATTCATGTTCCATCATGGGAACAGGTCTTTTGGCTTAAAAGTATATACCTGCTTGTATATCATTGGTGCAGTCACATGAAAGAATTTGATAAAACCGATACTTTATCATTTGGCACATAAATATGCTCAGAAGTTCTTTACTGACATGTTATAATAAGGATACATAATTCCCTTAAGACTATACCAAAGTTTATTTTTATATAAGTTGCACAACTAGTTTTAGTATAGTCTCACTCTAAAATATATACTTGCATATTTATTTTTCTAATGGTAATGTGAACTTTTTACCAGAGTCACTATTTCTTTTAATAAACTTTTGAGAAGAGTTTATTGAGTCTGGCAATATGTCTTTAACTTCTTTTCCATCACTCATCCAGAATGTACTGTCACTTTGACATCTGTACATTTTGTATGGCTCTTATGCAAGTTTGTGAAAAATTTTAATGAATATTAACAAGTAAATTCTGTTTGCTATTTCATTATCAATTGTTTGCTGTTACGTGCTACAAATAAATGTAAAAAATATATTAAAAATATCGTCAATCAGTTCTATTTAAAATCTTTGCCGAGATAACTTCAACTTGTCTACAGCAAACTCTGCATTCAAATCAGCTGATAAAACAGGTTGAATGGACAATAGGTCATATCCATATATTAAGGGAAGCAATAAGAAGGACCAGTGAATATGGCTTCCCATTATAAATTTATAGATTATGAAAAGGCATTTGACTTAATAAGCATTTCTACTGTGATTAAAACATTGCATTATTAATATATAGATGTGGGTCATTATTATAGTCTGAATAATATTTATCAATGTGCAAAAATAGTGATTAGATTATATGATGATACTAAGAAGATAAACATTGAGAAAGATGAATGACAGAGTGATTCCATATATCCAAAACTTTTCATAGTAGTTTTACAATAAGTATTTTGTGAATTAAAATGGGAAGCTATAAAGGTTAAATGTGGAAATTATTTAAGTCATCTAGATTTTGCAAATGGTGTGATTGTCTTTGCAAATAATACATTAGAACTTCAGGAAAAGTTGCTAGAATTATCAGATGAAAGTAAGAAGCTAGAACTGAAGATAAATACTAAAAAGACCAGAGTAATGATCAATATATTTTCTCAAAACAAGAAAAAGATTGATAATCATGACTTAAAAGAAATTAATAACTACAAATATCTTGTTCAGATTATTAATACAAATAGCAACATAATGGGTGAAAAGTATAGAATTAATATTGGACGAGTGTTTTTTTTTTTATAGAAATAATTCAATATTGAAAGGAAATATATCAATATATTCAAAAAGGAACATTTTTAATAGATAAATATGTTTTGACTTAAAAAACTAAAACTTGGACATTTAAAATAATAATAATAATAATAATAATAGAGACTTCAGACCACCCAATGAAGTATGGAGAGATATTATGAGTAACAGAGCTTAAAATGAAATATACGGGTGAGTATACAAACAAGTATCACTGATATCATGAAAGAATTAAAAAACTGAAATGAAGTAGAGCTGAATATATTGCTACAAGAGATGATAATAAATAAAAAGGAAAGTCTTAAGCTGGATCAAAAGGGATTGTAAAAGACATAGAAAGAGATGAAAGGGGGAATATTATTAGTATTATGTGAAGCTATGGATCAGAGAAACTGGATTAAACTTGAAGTGAGCATTTTGCAGTGAATTGATAACTGATGATGATAGTTTTTTCAATACTGTTAAAAGATGCAGATTTTAAGGCTGGCTCAGGCAGCAAACTTAATCTGCTAGGACTTTATCATTTGGTAAATAGGAATCGAACTGCTTCCTTTCAATTTAGTAATAAAATTCCTTTTTTACAGCCTTCTTTGTGCATTTGTTTATACCTATAATTACTAATCGTTATGTTAGAAAAAATAACATAATTAGGTATCGTTAAAGAAATAAGAATATAGATCAAACTTTTAAGTATTATTAAAGAGTAACGAAATATCTCACTGCTACGAATTCATTTTATTTGATTAATTGCAAAAAATAAAAAATATTGATTTAATTATTAAAAATATTGATTTAAATTATTCATCTTAAATAATTTAACATTCAATTGTTCAATCAGTTATGATGTCACAACTTTTTCTAACAATATCATTTCTCTACGAATCTTGTTGACCAAGGAAATTTCATTTTCAAAAAAAAAAAAAATGATATTTTTTGGTCAACAAGATAAATGACGTCGACGATCAAAGATAAGGTAAATAAATATTAATCAAATCATATAAAATTTATGACAGAAATAATTATTAATTTATAAAAATATAATTAACAATAAGTCAATATAATTATAGTGACGACTTAAACATTGCTTAGTCTGTCAAGCGTTGGTGATCGAGAGGTAAGCACAGCTGTCTAACAAGCAGTTGTCCCGAGTTAGCGGGTTCGCTTCCCGGCCGATGCTATGACACATGAAAAAAAACAAAAAACATTGCTTAGTATAATATAATCAAGTCTAAATATTCTATTTGCATTCTAATGATTACAAATTACTGTAAAGATAAATTGTATTACTTACGTCTTAATGTGGATTAATATTTTCGAAATCATTTTAAAAACGTGTTTATTATATTGTACAAAATAAATTATACACGACGAGCAAAAATAATATGCATTAAAGTTCTAAACATAACTTAATATGTTAAAATATAGTAGATTAAATGCATTATTGTATTTTATTGATTATTTTCCTTGGATGTCTCGCCTCATAAGTTTTTAATTATATTAGTACATAAGAACGAAATCTTAATTAATAATAAATGTGCGATAGTGAATCCACACTTGATAATAAGTACCACAAGTAAGATGGTGAAATAACTGCCTCCGGTGTCAAATCGAAATAAGCGTTAAAATAAAACACCGTATTTGACTATATTTTAAATAAGACTTTTCAATAATTGTAAAATATGCAGTTATTAGGGTCTGTCTGAGGTGCCAAAATTGAGCAGCTAGGCCTAAGTGAAACAGATGAATTAAATAATCCATGAGATAACACTACTCATTTTAACAGGATTATAAGAAATTTGCATTTTTTGAAGAACCAAGACGCAAAGTTTAATAAAAAGTAGTTAAGGCGGGATAATGAGGTTTCTGCATATTTTTTTGCTGCACTTATCTTTTTGTATTTTACTATTAGCTGAAGACTATTATTTTTTTTTTTGAAAACAAATTTGAAACGATTTTATTTGGAGGCTAATTACTTATCACTAGTTTTCTTTTTTCTACATTAATCCGAGAATACCCTACCCCCTCCCAACCGTCAGTTTCTTGTCACCCAATTGTATTCTATCATTTCAAATTATCTATTCGTGCAAAGTACTTTCTGCCTTACAAGCAGTTGTTCCGGGTTAGCGGGTTCGCTTCCCGGCCGATGCTATGGCACATGAAAAAAAAAATTACATGTCGCTTTTTACGTCTTACATGTTGTGATCAAATTTTGACTTTTCTGTATTATCTTTTGAATTCACACGTCAAATTAAACATTTTTTTTATTTCTATTTAGCATATTTACATAAAATATTTTATTTCTTAAAAAAGTATTTATTTATTTATTTTAATTTGACTTCAAAAAAAACTTTTAAAATCCAAATTGTATGGCACTTAAATTAAATACTTTCATTATCCTAATTATTGTGAAATGAAATTCATAGTAATAAATTGTCATTATCTATATCAAAATTAAATTTCTAGTGCTGAGGAAGACTGTAAAGCAGTTGAAACTGCAAGCAAATAAAAGTTAATAAAAACATTAGTTCGAATGAGTTAAGGATTTCATTGAATTCATTTTTTAATAGGCACAAATGGATTTATGATGTAGGTTTTATATTAAGAGCAGCCAAATTATGTAATATATGAGCTAAATATGATAAACTTCAGATGATTAGCCATCTGACATAAAAAATTATTGCATCTATAGGTTATTGGCACATGGATATTCGGCTACCAAAATTTTATATAAATATTAGAAATACACGAGCTTAACATTTATTCATGCAAATGCTATTTTTAAATTGTTAATGTGCATTGATTTTAATAATCACTAAGTATACTAAGGTATTTAATAAATAAAATTTTTAAGAATTTAACCAACATACTTTTTCTAGTTGTATATAGCTGCATACTATGTCACGTGACTAGTGAATTATATATTACATTGATTTTGGTATTTATTCTTCCTAAAGAAAAGCAAAAGATAGTTAAGTATAATAAACATTTCTGTCTTTTTTGTTTGTTTGTGTGATTAACTTTTAATTGAAAGTCCTATGATTAGTTTAAATGTTGCAGATCTATTTTCAAGTAAATAATATATTATCAGTTTGCTCCTGATTGTTGGCAATAGCTAATTTATCTCCCTCTCCTCCTCCCCTTTCATTCAAGATCATAATTCCTCAATAAAATCATTGGCTTTTGCAATTATTTTTAGAAACAAAAGGAGATGATTTAATTTCCAACAAAAAAAATCCCTCACACCGAACATATGCTTTATGTATAATAGTAGCATCACTATATAGTCTTCAATAAAATAATATAGTGTGATTTGTAGTTACATGAACAGGAGCAAATTATCATAAAAACACAGCAGACTATATCAGAATCTTTCTATCAGGAAAATACCTTAAATAAAAACAATAAAATAAAAAGTATAGGATCAATATTCATAGGCTGAACGAATGTGAGTTGTCTTCCACCATTATTTAACATCATCTATACATATTCTATGGAATCTTTCCCTTTTCATGTGCAACTCTGGTTATGTTACTTTATCCTAAATATTCTGATGATGATCCCAAAAGACAAATATGGATGATTCCTATGGCTTCACCATTCACATTATGTTAGTTGTTATTCCTAACATCAATAATTTTGTTTGAACATTTACCATAAACTTATCTTTTTTTTTTACTTCATTCTATTACTTTTTCAATGTCTTCATCAACATGGATAAGCATTTATTTTATAACGTCTTGTGTGCGATTATAATTATGATAGAATGACAGCCTGTTAAGCTAATTGCGCAGACGCTGTGAGAATGTTATTAATAAATGAATACCTTCGAACAACCACATGATATAGTATTTGTGTAAGAGTAAAAAGGAATCCTCTTACCCTTACGACTCAAATGTTTATATATGAGCAAATTTAAAGTAATTGTAACGAAGGCATGACTACATAATAGTCACTTTAAATTACAATATATAATGTCTGTATGAATGACGCCGATGAAATTTTCTAGAATTTACTGAACGCCACTCTAAACGAAACTAAATCATATACATTTTGCTCATATATAAACATTTGACTCGTAAGGGTAAGAGGATTCCTTTTTACTCTTACACAAATACTATATCATGTGGTTGTTCGAAGGTATTCATTTATTAATAACATTCTCACAGCGTCTGCGCTATTAGCTTAACAGGCTGTCATTCTATCGTAATGTCTTCATCAGCAAAAATCCATATCACATTTATTTAGGTTTTTTCCAATTGTGGAAAGAAATCACTTTTCACACACGTACTGTAAAATAGATGTGCAATCAAATTGATTAGGTAACAAAATTCATTTTGACTAATCTATTTTATCATAGTCATGTTTTAACAGTAATCTCTAATTTTAATCTTGGACAGATAGTCCCATAAAACATTTCATAATTTAGTATGGTCAACTAATCAATCTCTACATATTAATCAAAGAATTATAAAATGTATAATATTAATTCAAATCATTAGTCCTAAGAAAGTTGATTTTTTATCACTGAGAGTGGAACATGTATACTAGATATATTTTAAAACCTCCATTCTATCTGATCTACTTGAAACATATGAATAAAAAACATCTAAAAAAGACAAATAACCCTCAAGTTGTATTTCGGTCTAAACCAGCACTCTTCAGTTGGCTTAGTTCATAATGTTTTACACATGTTTTCATTACTGCAATTTGATCTGTAAGTGCTTAATGATTTATACTCACATATTTGACATCATCCAAAATATACTTTTTAATTATTCACTATTCCTAAATATATAATAGCAACTTGTAAGATTTCTCCCGATTATATCAAAGTGCTATAATCTTATCATTTAATGTTGCACAATATCTAAGACCAAAATATTGCATTACATAGAGAAAAATGTTATTTTGATAAATATATTTTTGTTTAAATAAGAAAAAATTATCATTATTAGAAAGATTTATATATTCTAAATGTTGCCTATTATAACTTTATATAAATTCTACATTGTCTTACACATATAATAATCTTTAATTAATATATTTGCATTAAATATAATGAAAGAAAAAGGATTTCCACCTTTAATATATGCATTGTACTGATCTTATAATACTTCAACGATATCATATTGAGTACCGAGAATACTCTCAAACCCAAATACAAGATAGACTTTTGAAAGACTAAGAGTGGCCATCTTGTCCTTATACTTAAATTCTAGTTATAAAGGTCAATCTAAAGCATCTTAGTTTGAAAGTGTGGTATAATTTCTAACCTAATAAAAAAATGCATCTAATTCTACAATTCATTAATAAGATTGTGATTGGTCAAAATTCTGATTACAAAAAAAGAACATAGAATGAAAAAATTATAAATCAGGCAGATCTTAAGAATACATTAGCCCTGAAGAGGAAGAATGAGATTTTATTGAAAAATCTATGGATAATTTTTTAAACTTGTAAATCACCCATGTTTTTAAACAATTGTGACAACCTGGTCCATTTTGTTTTGATTCTGACAAATTCTTCTCATCACTTAGGACTTTTATACAGTATTTTTCAAAATCTATGTCAATATAAATTTATTTTATAAGCATTTTATTTTTAGCAAGCATTTATTTGCCACAATCATTTTTCTATAAATAAATAAATGATTACTAATCATTTTTATTACATTGTAATATATGTCATCATTATCATCATCATTTTCAACTATTATCAATCCACTGCATGATGAAGGTCACTCAAATTCAGTCTATCTCTGATCTCTAGCTCTCTTCTCCACATCATCACGGCACATTTCCTTATTTCATCCATCCATCTCACATGTGATCTCTTGCTAGGTCTTTTACAATGCCTTGAAATCCAGTTTAAGATTTCCTCTGCACATCTATTATTACCTCTTCTAGCAATACATCTAGACTAACTTCACTTTTGCCTCTTCTTTCAATGATGCTAGTAATATCTGTTGTCTCACCTATGTATTTCATTTTCGATCTCATCTTGTTACTCCTAACATGCTTCTCTCCATATTTCATTATGTGATCTGAAGTTTCTGTATTACTCTGCTATTAAGTGCCCATGTTTTAAATCCATAAGTAAAAACTGGTAAAACTTATTTCTTAAAAAACTTACTTTTAAAACTCATAGGTATGTTTTCTTTTAGTATTAAGTTATTTCTACCAAAAGTACTCCAACTAAATTTAATTCTAAGATTACTTTCACTCATTATGTTTCCATCTATAGTACTAATCTGACTAAGGTATTTGAAGTCATTAAATTCTTCTGATTCATCAATATCAGTCTTTAATTTCTTTTTTTTTGAAAAATCCACTGAACATTACTTTAGTTTTTTTAACATTTATCTTTAATTCTACTTTCTTATTTTCATCTGATAACCCTTGCAACATTTCTTGAAGCTCTAGAGCATTATTTGCAAAAGCAACTACATCACCTGCAAAATCTAGATGATTTAAATAATCTCCAGTTATTTTTATTTCTTTAGCTTCCTATTTTAATCCTTAAAATACTTCTTGCAAAACTGCTGTAAAAAGTTTTGGAGATATGGAGTCATCCTATAATATATATGTTTAAAATAATATGTATTTAGAATTTATACATATATAATATATATCATTAAAAACAGTCAACACTTAGACAATCCCAATATTAATAATAATAAACAACTTCAAACTATAATAATGTATTCATGCTCTCAGTCCAAGATGCTTAAGATTGACCTATATAATTGTACGTAGATACAAAAGATAAGATGACCATTCTTATTTTGTCAAAGTGTTTATCTTATGACCTGGATCAAGAGTTTACTAATATTTAATATCAATAACTGAATATTAAAGAATGGCATTTAGGAGAAGGATGATTACTTTCTTTAATATAAAAATAATTTATTTTCAAGTAATTTTTATCTATTTTTAAAAATTAAATTATTTCATAAAAAAAAAAACAACAACTTATCATTATCCAAAACTTAAGAGGGCTTCTTAAAAATTTCAAGACCCCCAACAAATTTTATGTGACTCCCTAAGAAATCATGGCTCACAGGTTGCATACCACCAGATTAGTATATCCACATTAACTTAAATTTATAAATAGTTATAGATTAAAATAATTAGATTAAAAAGCTATTTATACGGTAAAAGTAACAATGCTGATAAAAAAATTATATAATTTTATATTGTGTGTGGAAGCGGGCGTATTTAATAATATTTATGAGAATAATGAAACACATTTTAATGTTTGCATTATTTTATTTAAAGATTTTATATAGGGGGTGGGTGATACTCTGAAGATAATCTATGTATAAAGAAGTCAAGATGTAAATAACAAATAGAAAAAAAAATTCAGTATAAATTAACAATGCATCTACAGAGATATTAGAATATTAAAAAAAAAAGTATTTATAGGTGCATGGTAAAATAAACTTCCATTTCTTTCTTCTCATGCATCATCATCTTATTTATAATTATCAATTAACTCTTATATTTAAAACATACTATAGACTTTGGAATCGTTGATATATTTTTTATTCCAATTTGCAACATGTTTGATACATATATATGTATTTAAATATTAGAAATTTAATAAGAATTCTCTTCAATTTTTATTAAAAAAAATCAGCTATAATACTGAAGTAAAATACCAATTAATATATCAAAAATATATTTATATATAAAGGTATATAATAGTTGTAACTAGATTTGCAGGTAACATTTTGTTTTATAGCTAAAATTGGAATTCATAACAAATTTACAGTGTAACGGGTACGTACGCCGTTACATTAGTTTTTCTTAACATTAGACTGAAAAATAAAAGTTCGCAAATAAAAACTTCTTTTTTAAGAATTAAAAATTGAAAATTAAAAAATCATCTTAAACTCGTATATATATAAAATCGCACAGATGAAAAAAATTATTAAAATAAAACTTTATTAAAAATAGAAAAAGTATTTTAAAAGCAAAAACTTAAAAAGATTTAGAGATAAAAATATAGCTTTAAGTTTGGAAAACAAATTAATTAATGGTATTGAAAAATGGAAATGATTATTTTAATTAGTCCAAGTGAACTAGCCCTTGGGCATTTAAATGTATAAGCAAAGGTCAGATAAGAGAGGAAAACAATAGAAACTAATAGCCAATGAAAGAAATCCCTCAAATCGGACCTCAGCGAAAGGACTATCACCATCACTGTGACGTAATGTCCACTTGATCTGAAAGCTACTATAAAAAGGGAGTGAAGAAAGAGCCGGGAGAAGAGATGTGACTATATGTGTTAATGCAGAGTTGAAGGAGAAGGGATTGAAAAGACGCACTCTTCAATCCCTTCAGTTTTGTTAAAAGGAAAGAGAAATGACTTTGTTTTCCTATATTGAGGACCACAGGACATTGGAGGAATTAACGCTGGCTCCAAATGGCAAGCAACTGCAAGAAATTAGAAACTATGGACTTGTTAAAACCGTAAAAACTTTATGAAATCTAATGAACTTTAATTAATTTGAAAACACTAAGAACTCTAAAATATAAACTTTCCCAGTATTTAATTTATAGAAATAGAATCCTATCACCAACTTAATTTATTAATAAGTAATTTTATGTGATTTATTTCTTTTTTTTAAAATCATTTCCATTTATTTATTTATTTTTTGTTCTTTAAGTTTTTATTATGATTTCTGTTTTTCGTTAAACTACATTATATAAATGTTAAATTTAAGTCGGGCGTGAATGGCTATATAGATTTGTAAAGTTATATTAGGGGAGGGTAATCTTAGGTTATTTGTTCCGTAGTTGAATTAGGTCAATGGATTGGATATTGGTGTAATTAGTAGATGTAGTATGAGATTCGCTATGGGCAGAATCACTTTATATGCCACACACTCCCATTTTGTCTATGGAAGGGATAATAAGATGGTGAACGCTGTTCCTTCCTATGGAGTTTTTTTTATTGCGCTTCTTGTCATATAGATGTAGTATTCCTATCTAGATGAGAGTCAATTTCTTTTCTTAACCTATATTTTTGCTGTCGTATTCATATTACATTGAATACATCGATATATCAGATGGATTGACGTTGGTTTAACTGCGAACTTTTGGCCTAAGGTTAAATAAGGGATAAAATATATTCTTTTCAAATGCAATCTATGTAGTCTATTCATACTCGACTGTGCATTAAATTTAAGTTGGGTATAGATGCTTGCATGGATTCATTATCGGTTAATTATGTTTTTGGTTTTCATATTTGATCAAAATATATAGACATTCGGTAAATAATGATATCTTACGGTGAGTATCAAAAATGTATTTATTCGGATGTCTTTTAAGTTATTGGTGTCAATGCGGCATCTTATGATGAATGCCATTGGGTTTCTAATAAATTTCCCTCTGCAACTCCATCAATGACTTTATATTTTGATCGTTTATTTTGAAATGTTTTTAACCATGTAATCTATGTAACCAATCTATACTCAACATTATAAAACAAACTTTTATAAATCCATCTGTGCGAACTTATAAAAATTAAAATGTAAATTAAAATCTAAAATCAAAGTTAAAAATGTAAGTTAAATTTTAAAATGTAAAACTGATACTAAAATAATTTTAAATCTTATATATGTTTAATTAAATAAATGTTTGTGTGTTAGTTCTGGAAGTGGTTTTCTTTATTTTGAAAATGTTTTAGATAAGAATTATTTTATTATCTCTGCTGTTCCACTGAGCGGGTGACATTGGGCTAACGATCGGGAATCAAAATATATATAAATAAAAAAATTATTTTTTTTTCAAACTCACGTATCTTCCTACTTTATAAATTTTCTAGGAAACAAATGCCTAGAGGCGCCCTGTAGTGTAGATATGTTAAGTCTCTCTTATTCCTGATCGTTATAATAGAATATAATCATTTAAATATGATTTTGATCAATCTTCCATAATTTGTGTATATTAATGCAGTTAAACTAATTTATTCACCAAATTATCTGACAGATTAACTTGATATATAAACAGTTTAAGTGTATCAATATACACAAATGTAACAAAATTAGTCATGATTTATATTTTAACTGTAAAAATAGAAGTTATCGCACATGCTTCTTACAGCTAAGATTTGTTTATAGTTTATATTTTTAGTATATTAAATTTTACAAGGCCAAGTTTAATTATACACAGTGATAAGTTTCAAGCACCAGATAAATGTTTATGAATCGATTTACAGTTAATTATAAAACAAGTAAAATTACTGGTTTTTATCCCACTACTTTGATGATAATTTAACAATAGAATTATTTAGTATAAGAATTTTTCATCCCAAGACCATTGTTTTCTTAATGTAATGCAATTCTAATCTCTCATTGTACAACTATTCTAACAGTTTATTTATTTCCCCTATAATTAATTCACAAATTACCAAATATCCAATAAATCTGATTAGTTTAATAGGTTAGATTTATTATGTATGCTTCAACTAAATTATTTAATTTTATCCACAAAAGTGAAAGTCAAACTATTCACTCTCTCCTTGATATATATATATATATTGTAACCCTCATCTCTGAGTTTACAGGCATTGCTTTAACACAAATATTTTTTCATTATTATATATAACATGGTGGAGTGACAGCATACAATTTATTTTTAATTGACAAGTTTTAAATTGTGCTTTACGCAAAAAAGTGAAGCTTAGTATTATTAGAAAAGAATTATATGGTTTAGCACTTTCAGAGAACTTAAGTCTCCATATTTAGCCTATCTTGGGAGTGTCGGTTTACATTGAGATTTTAAGCAAAGTTTAGCAATAATTTATGGAAAATTTATTCAAAGTTTTCTTTCATAAAGACCATTTTCTGGAGATTTCAAAGCACAATTCTTTTCAGTTTATTGCATAGTTGTCATTTGCAATAAATCATGCCTCCTCAATCTTTTGCTTCATATCATTATGTTCAGTGCACAGTGCCCTTGCCATAGTGGGTTCGAACATATGGCCTGTTGTTTTTTGGTGCTCAAAGAATATGGATTTGTTTTCAGTATTGTTTAGAGCTCTCATGTATAAATAGTGATGTAAAAAGGTGAAGTAAAAACAAGGATTTTATTTTAATTGACAAGTAACTTTTAGTCACGAGTAATGATCAAATTGTCTATGCATAAAAACAAGTTTCCTAACACATTCAATTATATTTCTTGATTATCATCCTCTCCACCTAATAAGCTATTACATTAACAAATAAATAATTAGTTTGGTTCTGATGAGGAATGATAAACATAAAATTATTAACAATAAACAATAACTTTAATGAAAGAACAGGATTATATGATAATAATAAAAATCTATTTACATATTAATAGACTAACACACATGTGGGGAAATTTTTTTTTTATAACTTATATAACTTAAAATCTTTTTGAGGATATTTGTAGAAAGTTCAGTTTATTTACTTTAATGCTTTTGTGAGCTTACATGCATATTTAGTATCTGTAAACATGAGAACATAACCATTAACCATTGAAATTTCTGGCTATATAAGATTTTAGCTTTGGTTGATTCCTTCAATAAGTAAATGTTAGGTATTTCTTCAGCATTCAATATTAACAAATAGATTGGCAGAATCAAGATTAAATTTTAAGGCATATTGTTTGGCTAAAGCTCTAGATTCAGCTACACTATTGGAAAGGTCTGGGAAAGCATCCTAAAGAGTCATCTAGTCCATAAAATGCATATTAATTAAAAATCTTTACAAAATTCCATTGACTTCTTGACAGTAAGAGATATTACAGCAAAGTTGCATTACAATTCTTTTCCCAGTTTCTTGAAAAGTAGATAAGTTTTGAAAGCTTCTACTGGTTATTGTAACATTTTTATTTTAAAAAGGAAAAAAAAAATCTTTATTTTTAAAAGAATAAAGTAATAACACATTTTATTTTTACATTTATTTGCTTTTTAACATTATTAAAATACATATAAAATTAATTTTATATACATGAATTTAATATTTTGTTATATATAATAATGAAAAAATATTTGCATTAATTAAAGCAATGCCTGTAAACTCAGATGTGAGGATTACAATATATATATATTATAACAGTAACTTACAGTTGTTATTATTGGTCTAACATGTTTTATCTCTTAGGAAATTATTTATAAATATAATTTTTTATTTGACTATTTTATTATGTATACATATATATATATTATGTATATATACATTTGAGTTTTAAATAATACATACCTTAAGCTTTTGAGTAAAATGCCAGATTTGAAGTTAAGAATAAATACTTATATATTTTTTTATTTTATTATTAAATCTTAATGTCAACGGAACAATTGATAGTAGAGTTAAGCATGAACTTGTAATAACACACGAGCAGATTGATTCGTTTTTTTGTTTTTAAGGAGAAGAAAAGAAAATCATTTCTCTTTAAATAACTTTTTCTTTTATCAATACTACCGTTCAACGATTGGAATTTAAATATTAACTTTTCCAAATTAAAATAATCTGTGGATTAAAAGTCTGCAAGGAAAATATTTTAATTTTCTATTAAGTCTTAAAGGAATAGCAATATAAAAGAAAAGAACGTCTGTTTAAGTTTTTTGGAAACTACGTTGTTTTAATACTTCCGTGATTCTTCAGATATATATATAAATTTAAGATAATTATATATATATAGGATAAAACAATGTGTTTTGAGTAAAACAGCTTTGTATTGTAAAGGTTTCGAAACCAACCTTGCATGCTATTTTAAAATATTTTGAAATATTGGATATATAGAACATCTAATGATGATAGAAAAATGAAGATTTATAACATCTACATTCGAAGAATATTTATTTTATTTCACATTAATCAAATCATTGGATATTATTAACAGTTTATCGTTTAAGGATAAATAAAATCATCATTATACCAATGGATTAATAATATACTTCGTAAAAGATCTTCATTAGGATAATGAACTATAGACTTCAATATCTACTCTCAACTCTATTATAAATAAGTTTTCTTTATTATTTATTTATATATATATATAATAATGCTTATATTATTTTAATATGTTTATTATTATTATCTTTATTTCAAATTTGGCATCGCATCATTATATCTTAATAGGAAAATTATATTTATTATTAAATATAATTAATTGAAAGCTTGACATAATTCATCAAATTAGATGAGGGATATAAAGAATAGTTATTATTTGACAGATATCTTAAACAAGATTATATTGTATTTACTACGTAATATTGTAAAAGTTTAATGTACTTTATTTATCAAAAATACATATAATATATAAGTTATACAATTGCAAATAGTACTTATATATTGGTAATTATGAAACATATAAATAAGAACGGTAAGTAAATTAATAAGTTACATAAATTATTAATTTTTGAACCCAGATATTGTTTTTAAATATCTGTTAATTTAAACTATTTTCTTTAAGTTTTGAAAATTTATTATAGTATTGAGTTTTATCATAGGGTATTAAAATAAAAATATTATTTATTAATATTTTTACAATGATAAAATTCAACCGTATTTGTTTATTAATATTTTATTATCTATTATATTATATTTTTTATTATTTATTAAATATTGATTTATTAACTTGATCTCTTTGTCTAATCATTATTGAATTATATTATATATATATGCTAGTATTATAAATATCATATGAATATCAATTGTAATTAATGCTTATATAAAGGCATATAAATAATAACTTGTTTTGGATTTTCCCTGAAGAGAGCTAATTGCAAATTCTCCATGAGCTTGAATATCGTGGCATAATGGTGACTGAAAGAGGGATGAAAGATGGATGAACTAGTCTAAATTATATTTAAACTTATTAAAGATTATTAAGCTAGCATAAAAAAGATAGATATAATCATGGACTTAGTATTTCATTGATTCATTTCTAGCATTCTACCTGAAGACCCAAAGTCCGACTGTAGTGAAATGCATATCCTCTTTCTAGTGAATTTAATCATCCCCATATATACAACTTAGATTTTAAATATAACCCATTTTGTTATATTTGGCGAACCTAACTATGAATCATTAAGTTAATGATTTCCAAGCATTAAATATAATCGATTCTATTATATTTGGTATATCAACTGGGATGATTAAATGCCATTCCGTTATATTTGGTGCCTCAACTAAGGCTATCAAATAGGTCATCCCATTATAATATATACACACACACCTGTGATATGAAGGCTGATTGCTTTACAATGATTCCTGTATTAATGTGCTTCAATATATGTAGTACATAATAACAATTCATTACCAGAAGTTTTGAAATTTAATAATCTGCTTTATAATTTATCATTCAACACATATAGATGTACACGATATAAAAAGCAACACAATTGTTTTTCTTTCAAACAATTACACCAGGAGTAATTATTTGATCTACTCCAGAACCATTTATTGGAAGTAAGAATACACAACATTGGCTTAGATTCAACCTTTAGGATGTTTTTGATCTAGATTATTATCAGCATCAGTATAAAGAAGTAAAACTAAATCTTATAATAGACTGGAGAAAAATAAATTGAATTTTCTGTTTCTAAGGCAAATGTCAGTTGATGCTTTGCTTGGTATATCATTTTTACCAAATGGTGAAACATATCTAGTGCTAACATAAAACTAATTTTTATATTAACCATGTATACTTACTCAAATATATAATTATTTATCTAGTTTTAAATATATATATTTAAGAATTTGGCTTTGGCTCAAGTATTTTATAATCTCATGTCATTAGTTTAGATAGTCTTAAATAAAAAACTTGACTGCTAGATGTGAGCAATACAAATATTGCTTCTCATTGAAAATGTACAGTAGTCAAGATGTGAATATAATTCCAACATCTAATGTCTATAGATTAAGCTTATAATAGATGGCGTTTGAGTAAATACAATTAATTATGTTTCCTAAAGGGTGTGTATAAATGCATTACTTTATTTTTAGATTGATATAAGTTGTAGTGCCACTGCAACAAACTCTCTTAATTGATGGCCTCCTACAGCATTCAGGGAAGTTGCAATGAAGGACAACACCAAACATACCAATCACCAGGGACTGAACCACATTGCCATTATTGTTGTCCAAGGCAACACTTATATCAAAATTGTACAGGATCACAAGTCCCTTGTGGACAACAAAAAACAGGTAGATTAATTATTCATATTTACGCCCATGTAATGTTCAAGTTAGATTATTATTTTTAGAAAATTTAAAACTTATATTTTTCCAAATATATTTAGCTGTTAGTAATAACATACAGGTTAGCATAAAATGCATTTTTTCTTTTTTCATTGGATGTTTCTGGCTTGAATAATGACAATCTATCAAGGAAATTCAATTAGTAACTTTTGCACTCATGAATACTGAAGCAAAAGTGAAGGTCTACCATTTAGGTTAGTCTATTAAAGACAGAAGTAAATAGAAAAATTATATACTTAAGATTCTCTACCAAAAACAAAAGTCATTAGATGTTTTTCCTGATTTCTCATTTTTTTTGTCTTTTAGGACAAAGTTAATGAATGGTTTTTAAAAATGGCGGATTATCACACTAAATTAATAATTCGTTTAGATGTTTACACAATATTCATACATATTAAACATTTTATATTATTATATTTTTGGATCTTTAATATTTTTTCAAATTTCAACTTTGCCTTTAAAATATTATTGAAGTTTTCATCTAGATGAAAGCCTAATGAAAATGATAACTGTTACTACTACAATTTGCAATATGCTATGCTTAGAAATATTTTGTTTCGATTACTTTTTTTAAAAAATAAAATTAGCAATTGGATTTTTTTTAAAAAAAGTGATAATTATTTTTAATTGATTAGAATATACTACTAAAACTCGTACAAAAACAAAACAATAAGACTAAATAATCAAATTGTCAAGCGTTGGTGGCTGAGTGGTCAGATAGCTGCCTTACAAGCAGTTGTCTCGTAAGGCAGCTGTCCTGGGTTCGTTTCCTGGCCGATGCTTTGACCCATGAGAGAAAAAAAAATCAAATTTCTTACAATAAATCTAAAAAAAAAATTTTTTTTTTTTTAAACGATAACTTTCCAATATATAAATTTTGTGCTTGGGGAAATTTATCTTTATTTATTTTTTATTCCTATTATAAATGCCTTTTTGTGGAAAAGGTGTTTTTTTTTTTTCATATATCATAGCATCGGCCGGGACGCGAATCCACATCCGTCTGCAAACAACCAACTCCTTACAAGGCAGGTGCGATGACCTCTCGGCTAACAACGCTTGACAGGAGGATTTTAGATTATTATGAAATGCAGTCACAACTCAAAAAAGGATTACAAAACACTGCTCTAATACCTTATAAAGTAATAATAATTAGTATTAATAATTCTCTTTTATTAATGTTCTTCACTATAAGCAATAATTAAAAAGGTATATGGCTTTATTGCTCAGTAATTCATAAGAAGTTTGAGCACCAAGTCTGCGAGTATCAGAATCGATCCTGGGATCTCCCCAGTCATATTGGACGCTCTACTACCTGTGCTAAACTGTGCAGGGACTCTGTGTGGTTTGATATATTTGGGGATTTGAGATTGGGATGTTTCAAGATCGATTCTGTCATTCGTGGTCTGGCACTCAAACTTTTTACAAACTCCCGAGCAACAAACTCAATAATTTACTTATTTTTTCCAGACCTATTTAATTGAAAAGGCAGTAAGTACTGGTGCCATCTAAATTCCCAATCTCGTTTCTGGTTATTTACTTTCATCGAGGCTCCTCAGTAATGGATAGCCTGTGCAGTAGGAAAGTGGGAGACTCTAGAGTTGAATGTTCTTAGAATAATCCAATTCTATCTCTTCCCACATTCAAATTTTTTATTAAACTTCTGAGCATTTAAAGCCATTTAGACCAGTAATCCAAAACTCACCTGAGAATTTGACTGTGGTACTATTATCTAGAACATACTGATTACTCACACTTTCAGTAAATCATTTGGTGTAGAATAGATTGTTATTGCTCTTAATGCAGATGTTGAAAATAAGCTGAGAAAGACATGAAATACTTTGTTTGGAATATATTAATAATCACATGATCACCAAGGTGGCTGCTGGAGGGTTGCATTAGATCAGGTGTCCCCAACCTTTTTGCACTTAAGAGCACATTCTATAATACCGGCCAGGTGGCGGGCATCATTTATTTTTTTCAACCAGATGGCGGGCACCATTTATTTTTTCAATGTAAATTTATAATTGGATATTGTTAATAATACACATAATGTACAAAAAAATATTTATTTTAAAAATAAATTTTAACATATGATTAACATTTATATTTTTACGCTGTAAAAGTAGAGTATGCCCTACAATTTGATTACAATATAATACAATAATTTATAAGAAATTTTAAAAATTAAATTTATTTGTATCAGATAAATAATTTTTTATCATGTTAGGATAGCGGCGGGCACATGTAAAATGGTCTGCAGGCGCCATGGTGCCCACAGGCATAGGGTTGGGGACCCCTGCATTAGATCCTAAGATCTAGGTGCAGTGCTCTCAGATCTAAGGCTCCTCACTGATGATGGCCACAAGCCAGAAACTAGTCTGGGGATATTGGATGAGTAGGCACTAGAAAGGGATTTTATGCACAAGCCTTCTGCCATCCATTGATTACTCTTGTTAGCACAAGGTGACACTACTGTATGGAGAGTTTTGCCTTTGGCCAAATGAGTTAAAAATCAAAAACTTTTAATTGGCCAACTCACAACTTTAACAAAATCTATTGTTAAAATAGATTCACTTTTAATAATATAAATACGTTAGTTTCATTTGTAAAAAGTATATTAATAATTTGTCAGATTATGAAAGTAAACGAAAGTCTTTTCAAAAATAAAATTTGATTTATAATTTAAAAAATATTCAATTGCGGTGAAATAAAAGTAACCGCTATTTGACCAACCAAAAAGATTGCTGATGTAATAATTTTTTTTTCACTTTAACGTTATGATAAATATGTAGCAATAAATAAATAATTCTTGGTAATATCTTAACTATTTTTCTAAAATAATTTGATTTTTAGTATTATTTTATCAATAATAATTTGTAATTCAATTCAAATATTGTTTAAAATGTTGTAAACATTCGTTTATCATTTTCATAATAAAAATCAAAACGAGCATAACTTTTTATTTTGGCAGCCATTTCCCTTTCTGACAGAAGTTGGACAGCCAATAAGATTCAAGAAAAGGTGGTGAGGAGGCGGTGCTTTGGTTTTGTTTGACATATATGGTCATTTTTATTGATTTTTTACTTTAAAATAATTCTGAAGAGGGCACCATCTTACAGAACTTTTGATTTTCTTTCGAATGACGTATAATATGTATACATGGGATAAAAAGTAGCCGATTTAGAGGGATGTCAAATCTTCTCATTTTTTTACAAGTCAGGCAGTTAAAGCGTTAATATACTAATAATTCATGAATATTTATAAATAAACTAATAAAAAACAGATAAATCAATATTGAAACGAATTTATTAAAATATACACAAGAAGTTAAAAAGATCAAATAATTTATTTTTTCATTTTATTTATTACATATACAATATATAAAAAGTAAATAAATAAAATAACTCCAAACAAGAAGAGACTTCATATAAGGAATTATTCATAGTTATCGAATTCCAAAATTAATTACCAAAAAACCCACAAAAGATTATATATACATTAATTTTGTGCAAATATACAATGAGTAAATATGCAAAGGTTAATTCAAAAACAAAACAAAACAATAATAAATAAAAATATTTACATGCAATACAATAAGAAAATTTGCAAATATTTTTTTTCATATAGGAAATAGCTAACAAATTTCAAAAACAAATGTGCATTAATCATCTGCAAAATATATGTTAAATAAATTTATAAATGTTAATACAATAATAAAAATAACTACAAGCAATATAATAACCAAAATTGCAAATATTTATTAAATCTAGGAAATGAAACATGAGCAACATCTAGTGAGTAAACAGAAACAAAAGAATTCAACAATACTATTGAGAATTATCTATGACTGCATTCCAAATTAAAGTCTAATAATACCAACTGATATTTTTGGGTGAAACATTCCAAACTTTGTGATATAAAAACGAACAACAATGATATATATCAATAATAATTTTATATTTATAAAACCTAACAATGAAAATATCACATGATCACTATTTCTTATGCCAGCACATTACTGTTATTAAAACAGGCAAAACTCTCCATACAGTAGTGCCAACCAGAGTAATCAATGGATGCCAGAAGGTGAGTAGGCACTAGATAGAGATTTTATGCACAAACCTTCTGGCATCCATTGATTACTCTGGTTGGGACTGAATGGCACTACTGTATGGAGAGTTTTGCCTGTTTTAATAAAAATATAAAAGAATTGTCATAAATATCCTGTACAAAAGTCAATCAGAATATACAAAAATCATATGTTCAGTATAATTTTATTAGTCATATTATAAAATTAATACGTATACATACAATGTATATTCATACATAAATAGAAATTTAGTGACTTCCATGTAGTTTTTGGTTTGTTGTTACATTACTTTTTTTTAATGCTGTCCATAACTAGAAAATGTCTTTTGTATTATTCAATTAAAAACAAAAGTTGGTGATTTTGAACTAAAAGATAGAGCTTTATTTACAAGTTATTACTTTACTATATTACTTTCTAATTATATACATGTATTTAAGGATATATGACAGGAAAATTCCATATCCAAAACTTTTTACAGAAAGTATTTTGTGGACTGAAAAGGTGAGATAAAAGATAAAAAAGAAGATCAATTGCACTGAGTGGCAATATGTATAGAGAGTTTTGCCTGTTTTAATATTTTAAGAACAAGCATAAGGAATGGTGATCGTGTGATGTTTATTGGCTTGAAGATCACTTAGGTGGTTGTTTTTACAAATACTTAAGAACTTCAGGAAATATTAAACAAAGCAAAGCAAAACTCCATATAGTAGTGCCACCTGAGCTAAACAGAGTAACCAATGGAAGCCAGAAGGCTTGTGCATAAAATCCCTATCTAATGCGATGAGTAGGCATTAGATAGGGATTTTATGCACAAGCTCTTCTGGCTTTCATTGATTACTCTGTTTAGCACAGGTGGCACTACTATATGGAGTTTTGCTTTGCTTTGTTTATAAACAATTATGTTCTAGTATTGGAGATGTGATCATGTGATGCTTTCAGGAAATATTACAAGAACTAACAAATGAAAGCAAAAAAGTAGTTCTAAATGTTGTAAACAAAAAATATGAAAGTAAGATTCAATGACTTTTCAAAAAAGGAGAAAACAGAGATTGACAATCATGAATTGGAAGTTAATAACTACAAACTTTTGATCAGATTATTAGTACACAAAAGTAAAGAATAAAATTAATCATAGAATTAAACTTGGAAAAACTGTTTCTAATAGAAATAACTTAATATTTTGAGGAAATATGAAATGTTTGAAAAAAAAGTTATTAATAAATGTATTTTGTTAATGCTTACCTATCTGAAAAACATATACAATAAGAAAAAATCAAATGAAGTATGGAAAGATGTATATTGAAGTAATTACAAAATGGGAATAGGAATTTAGAGGCTGAACAATATTTCTAGAAGAGATATCAGTTGATGAATAGTTAAAGTTTTGAACTGGATTTCAATAGTTTTAAAGATCTAAAGAGACCATGTAAGAGATGAATGGACGAGATAAAAAAAATTGTAGTGTGAAAAAAAGCTATGAAATAATTTTGAAGAAACTTTTATGCTGCGGTGGATTACTAAAAAAAATGTGTATATATTAAGTTCTCTGCCCAAAGGCAATAAAATAACTAGATAATTGTTTAGTACGATGACTAAGTAACAATAATATTTTATCATTTCAATGCTATATGGCTGGCCATCTCCACAGCACAATTTATTCTAGAATCACAGTATTTAAATCTATTTTATAACACATTTCAATATACAAATTTGTAATTTATATTTAATGTTAAAATACATACAACTTTGTATATTAATTCCCCAATGTTATTGCACAGAATGTTTTCAGACAGATGATGGTAGAGAAGCAATTGTACGAGTAGAATGCAACACATCAATTCAACCTGATCCAATAGACGAATTTAGTAAAAGTTGCGCCTCACATAAAATACGTGGAATTTGTAAGTAAGTAACTCTGTTTTATATTTTGTATTATTATATTCAAATGAATGTATTTAAAAGTTTTTATAATCATAAACCTTGATTTAAAAATTTAATTTATTTATTTTAGGCAAGTAAAACGCTGTGCTCAGTCTAAATATGTCCAACTTGGTGTACTTGCAGCCTTGGCCGGAGGAGCTATATACTGCTGCTTTTATAAAAATAAAAGTTGAGAGTTAATTATTTTAGTGCTAGACTGATAAAGAAAGATGTAAAGATTGTGAAATTAATAAAATCAACACTGAAGGATCAAATTGCAGATGTCATACGCAAATATTTTGAAATAAATATAATAATAATAAAAAAAAACGTTATCAGAATTTTATTAAATAATTAACTGAAACACACAGGCTTATTATGTACTTGTGTCTATATATGTAATATCTAGGGTATATGAGCATGTGTTGAAAAGATAAATAATCATCAATATACGTATTTCATGCTAAACCAGCAATCATCAGTTGGTCCAGATTACCATCTCTACACATATATGCTATAAGTGCTCAGATATATATTAAGATAGCCAATGCTCATACTTTAATGGACAGGCTTCAATCTACTCCACACTCCAACTCTTCAACCATCCATCATCAGATTTTCAATTGGATGGATGGTTGTGGCCTTTGAGTATGAGCATTGGCTATCTTAATAAATATCTGAGCACTTATAGCATATATGTGTGGAGATGATAATCTGGACCAACTGATGATTGCTGGTTTAGCATGAAATACATATATTGGTGATTATTTATCATTTCAACATATATGTGTTCAAGTGTATCAGTGTTGTGAGATAGTGTGGAGAGTGGTGGGTTGTGTGAAAGTCTGTTCTCATATACCCTATATATTAATTAATTGAAAAATGGTGAAATAAATTAATTTTAAGATGCTATTTAAAATTCACAAAATAAAAGATTTTTTTTTGTTTTACACATATTTTTTTAAAAAAAACTAGTAAAAAGTTTACTTAAAATGAGATCAAAATTATTACTCTTCTTTAATTAAATAATATTTTATATAATGCTATGTTTTATAAACAGTAATAATAATCAGCCATTAAGCTAATGCACATATGCTTTGAAGATTTAAATTATAAATGAATACTCTCAATTCCAAACACAAGATAGTCTTTTTGAAAAGATAGAATGAATCCATCTATCTTTTTTTATATATGTTTAATTTCAAATAAGAATAATGTATCGTAAATTGTAAAGATTTTCACAAGTGTTATTTATTCAAGCAGAGTAAAAGTAATTTAAAGTGATTATTTAATATCTCACGCTCTCATTTCCAAATGCTTACGATTTGCCCATACATAAATGTTTACGTAAGTAAAGATAGATGGATTCATTCTATCTTTTCAAAAAGACTTTATCTTGTGTTTGCAATTGAGAATATTCATTTATAATTTAACTCTTCTTTAGTTTTGTGACTTAGTGAAAACTTTTTTGATGATGATTGTCTAGTATTGGTGAACCAATACTATTGAGAAATAAAATCATAAAAAAATAATATTTATTATTATTCTGCTAACCAAAGATATGCTTTATGTAAAAAAAAAAAAAAGTAAAGTATCTAATTTTATCAACTTTCTCTTACAGTTTAATATAAGTAAAGATTTAAATAATTTAATAACAGATTTAAAAATTATATTGATTTTAGTTTTGTTCCATGGAAATGTATATATTATTAAAAATATATGATCTGCAGAGATATTCATGTGTACATGAGAATATGCATTTATAGCAATATCCCGATTATTATCTATTCAAGGGTATGTTAAATATGGAGTAGTTTAGATACAGATGAGTATATGTGATAGTTTTTAATTAGATAACTTTTTATAATAATAGACTGGCAATGTCTAGTGTCAGTGAAGATACACAAGATCATCTTTAATTAATAATTTTTTTAATTAAAGCATTTTCTATTTTAATTCATATTCATAAAAGGATCCAAGAATCAGAAATTTCAGAATAGTATTTTCATTTGGTTAAAAAAATATTTTCATATTCTGTACCATAAATAATAGTTAATATGCACCTTAATAGAAAATTTGGTTTAAGAAACATGTCTTGGAAAGTTTCACTTATATATGTAGAATTGGATAAAGATTATCCAAATTTACAGAAATCACTCAGATATAATAAAGAGTCAAAATAAGAATCATAGATCACATGACCCAATTCTCTTAAGCTTTAAGATATAAACAATGAGCATTTACCAATTGCTCAACAAGCTTTGTGATAACTTTTAGATAAATGCTGGCTTTGGGTTGGTATTTTTAGATCTGGTGTCTGAAACTACCCTAGCGCCTCTCTGAGGAGTGCCAAAGCATAAAACCATGGTCAGGGATTAAGGGGGGGAGTTTCCTGACAGATATTTTAAATGCTTTCTCTGGCTAAGCATTTATCATAAAGCTTGTTGAGCAATTGGCAAATGCTCATTGTTTATAATAAAGAGTCATTTTATTTTTAAAATAATATAAATCTTATGGTCGTCAAAAAGTTAAAAATTAATAAAGATTAAAGTGAAATATTTCCAACCAATATCAAGTCATAGATTTCTAAACAACTTTATCCAAAAAAATTTGAATTATCATTGCTTAAATCAAATTACAGTAATTTGAAAATGAGCAATAATCTTATAAAATTTGCATATCCAATCAGGATTTTCCTTGAACTCATTTTGATTATCAGCAATAAAAGAAAATTATTATACGTAAACATCATTAGAATACTATATAATTGTATTGCAAGCAATAATATAATGCTTTAAGTATATATTATAATTTATTATTAGTTAAATTTATAATTTGCATAATTTGCATATTTAATTTAGATAGATTTAATCAATTATAAATTTTAACATATAAATATTTATCTAATCCAGATCTAAAATTACATATACAATGAATGGACAATATTTGGAGAATATATTCTGATACAATAATAAAAAATTTAAAAAAGATTTAAAAAAAATAAAATCTGTAACTTCACTTTTATTTAAATATAAATATGCGTGAAAATGTCAAGTGTTGGTGGTCGAGTGGTCAGCATAGTTGCCTTACAAGCAGTTGTCCTTTGTTTGCAGGTTCGCTTCCCGGCCGATGCTTTGATATATGAAATATATATATATATATGTACATGAAAATCCGCTGTAATAAGTTGAGCATATATATAAATTGTGTAATGCATACATATGGATTTTTTTAAAGCATGAATAACTTGAGTATAAGTTTATACAAAATAAAATATACTTTACACAAATGGGATATATTTATTTAAGATCAAAAAAGTCTTAATATATTTTTATACAATCTGGCTATTGAAAATTGTACAACTTCATCAGAATAAATTTATGATGGAGATCTTAAAACATTCATGATTACCATGCTATTATTTTAGCAATAGGTAGAATTTATTTAACATTTTTTATTTTATTAAATACAGAGTGTAAACAAATATATAATTCCATATTTATCCGTCAATTAATTAACAAGCCAAAACAGTACGAATAGACGGACTCTATTTTAATTTTTTAAATCCAAATATTCAACTTCTCTGTGCTTAATTTTTGATTTTCATTTTTATTCAGTATATTTCATTTTTATATTGGTAAACTTTTTGAAATGATTCTATTATTTAAATTTGATTTATCGTTCATTTATGCCCTTGGTAATTTAATGTATTTGTTCAACAAATACTCTTCTCATAATTTTTAGTATTATGTCAAACGATTGTTTATTTAACATATATATTTTTTTTAAAAAAAATATTTTAACTATTAATAAATATCATAAAGGAACCTACAGAGATTGCAATCACTACATTCAAGAGTGGTTTTAGTAAATCCTTCATTTCTGCCACTGTAGCTATAGTTTTGACAGTCATTAACTATGTGGTTCTTAATCTGTGTTGTCCATGATTATAGATTACCCCAAATCTGTTGATGAGATTTCAGTTACATTTAGGAAGAACAAATTCTACAGGTTTTATTGTTGGATCTGGAAAAAGATATTTATTTAGAACCTCATAAGAATTCCATTTTATATGACATAAGACTTGTTTGTACATCCAAAAAGGCATCTTAATTTGAATCTTTAATGATAAAACTATATCTGTATTTATTGGCATATATGATCTGCTTAGTTTTTATACATTTTCTGTGAAGTAATTTCTGATATCTGGTGGTAGAATATGTGAAAGAACAGGAAGCCACTGCAAAGAAGTAGGCTTGCGAGTTTCAATATTTTTCATAATAGTAGTACAAGAACATTTTCTCCAAATAGACACAAAATTTACCAGCAAAATATGCTAGTATCAAGGATGCTTCCATAAAGTACTTACAATAAAATGCAGAATAGTATTAGTAAGCTTTCCAAAAAGCCTATTCCTAGAAATTAATTTTAATTTAACTTTAGATAAATGAAGAAAATAAGTTAGACTATAACTCAAGGTTATTCCAAAATATCATGCAGTAGGATTGTGTTAGTTTTTTATTGCAAAAAGTTATAATTCAGATTAAAAAAATTCCTGTTGTTTAAATGAAAAATTGAACATACTATCTTCATTGGATTAGGAATAGCAATCCAGTCTTTGAAAAATATTTCCAATCTTTCCATATCCCTTTCAAGACTTTTTTTTTTTTTTTAAGGAAAGGATCTCTCTTGAAAAATCAAAATCAATATTATTAGCGTAGATGAACTCTCTGTATTCAGTATCTGGATGAATATTAATGAATATATTAAATAAAGTAGATAAAAAAATTGAACTTTGTGGTAAGCCATATTGTAAAGTTTGTTTCTAAAATTATCATTTAATATCATTTGAATTTTTTTCTATTGGAAGTATTTCATCAAGTAAATTAATGTTTTTCTGCATTTAAGAATTTTATAAACTTTAGGAAGCCCATTTTTCCAAATAGTTTTTAATTTATATTGAAAGCCTTTTTTAATGTGAGTTGGTAAAAGATAAAACTTATTTACAACAACTTCTTCCCTAGTCCAAATCACCTTGCTCTATAGGTAAATAGTTCTCAACCATTAGCAAAATTCTTTTTTATGAAATCATTCAAAAAACTTGTAGGGAATGCATAATAATGATAATGGAAGATAATTTTGTGGATCATTGCTGAGTATTATATAAATCTGTCATAGTTTTGTTTTTAATTCCTTTTTTTTTTTTTTGGAATAGTTTCTGTAGGAGTAATATTAGTGAATAATTTTGCTAAACATGCATTGAATTAAGATCTTAATTTTTTTTAAAAATCTGGAAGATGTATTGTAATGGTATGAAAAGTAGAGCTGCTTTAACCCAACCTAGAGTTGCAGGTAGAGAGGGTTCGAACCTCACCTACTCCAGATTGCTACTAAGTGACTTACTCCCCAAACCTCACTAGAGTTTATTCTTATGGTATGCCTGGTGGTCAGGGAGAGAAGAGACCACAAAAAGGAATTTTTAATATATATAATGACCAAGTGTACATACATATATCACACACACACAAAAAAACAATACTATGTGGTTTTATAGTGAATGAAAGACAAAAACATTTATTATTTACATTAGCAAAACTACACAAAGCTTTATTAATGGTGTTGTAGGCTATTTTCCCTGCAACCGTATACAGATATGTAAGAAAATCACCTTTCTGTCGTGAGAACAAAAAAAAAGACAAATTTATATTATAATTTTGGGAATATTTCTGGCCAACGGTCAGGTTACACAATTTAAAGAGACATAATTTCAGTTGACTCTATGGTGAGAGCACAAGGTAAGAAATAAATGGTTAAACTAACTAAAACATATTTTGGATGCATTTAAAGTACAACCATCTTTTAAAAATTAAATAGTGACCTGAAAGGATATTTCTAGCTTTAAACGATTCAAAACAAAGCAAAACTCTCCATATAGTACCAACTTGTGCTAACAAGAACAATCAATGGATGCCAGAAGGCTTGTGCATAAAATCCCTATCTAGTGCCTACTCATCCACTATCCCCAGACTAGTTTCTGGCTTGCGGCCTTCATCAGTGAGGAGCCTTGGATCTGAGAGCACTGCTATGTTTTGAATTGTTTAATAACAATTATGTGCTAGTATGAGATAGTGATCATGTGATTTTTAGCTTTGTTAGAAACATTTCAATAATATTTTAAAGGGTTTTTAAAAAGAAATATAATCCTAAGGCGATCGAATATTGTGAGCTAGGATGGGTCTCGAGACATGATGGCAAAAACCAAGAGGCTAACATGAGGTCTGGATAGCTCTCCCTCTCTAAACTGAGTTAGAGAAAATGGAATTCGTTCGCTGACCGTGTAATCCGAATTCAGGCAGGAGTTTTATTGCTTATGTCCAGTTATGTATTCTTATACATATAAATATTCTGAAAGAGATGAGATCCAATTTCATTAATCTTCTTTGTGATCCCGAAGCAAATATATTAGCCTATGTAGACTTGGTAAAAGAGTGTGCTGAACACATGCTGAGACGCTCACAGATAAACACAGAAAGCAATGTAATGCAAATACGGTCAAACAACCTTTAAATGTTTTTTTTTAAAAAAAACCTTTACAAAAATATATATAACATTACGAAAGTCTAACAAAACTGAAAATCCATTATACCATAATAATTCTTACTTTCCCTTCATAAACTTGAGATCACTTATATAAAAAGGGAGGATATTTTAATGAATAGCTATAGTTTAACCCGTCTACCCACAGAGTCAATATGTAATTCAAAACTTTAATATATATATAGTCAAATGTACACTCTCTTTTTCTTTTCACAAATAGAATAAATACAAACGCTTATTTCATTTTGCGTTCTTCAAAAATAGGATTATACATTCGTAACTCTTCCACTGACTAAAACAAGAAAAAAAAAGTATAATAAAAATAACATTGGTAGGGATCTTCCTTTTCTTTTTTATAAAAAATCTTTAATAATTAAAAGTGATTTTTAAAATGAGGGGATTTGCGCTTTCTGCGTTTTGCTTTCTCTCATTAATGGTGATCAAGTTCAATGAGGCATTTTCCACTTAAATTAATAAGAATCATTGTCACCAATAAATATAGAATATTATGGGCATGGCATACGTATATAATTTCCAATATATATAAAACAACAGAAATCTAGATTTAATTTGCAAACTACAGAGTTTTTTTTTTTAAATTTATGTGATAGTTATCGGGGTGGTATCTAGAGGGGTGGGTCAAGATGGGTTCATTTGATGTTTCTAGCAAGTCTTTTCGGTTCTTCAAATTGTTTTCATGTTTTGAAGGTAGATTATTCACTGATACAGGGCAGACACTTTAGTTCTCTGGCTGGCTCACATGATTACAACTCCGGTCTCAGGAACGGATAGGAGAGCGAAGGCAAAGAGATTCACGCATTTTTGCAAAGCAACACATTACTGGATTTATATATATGCTGAACAAATAGACTATGGCTTGAAGTAAGTACAGCAAGCAAGATTTCACAATGTCAAATTTTTCAGCAAACTTCTTCCAGTAAAAATTCTTATTATCAAACTTTTAGCAAAAGTTACAGCAAGTATAAGACAGAGAACAAAAGAAAAATTCTTTATTTATACCCTTTTTTTCCCATTATATTTTTAATCTACTCATTAGTAGCGAATAATGCCCATTGTTTGAAATTTTCCCTGTTATCTATTATTCTATCTAATTAAAAAAAAAGTTTTATAAATTAAATTACTTTTCTTAATGGATTCTATTTAACAAATTTACCTTATCTATTTCTGCTATCATATATTTTAAAAATAGTTACAAATAAAAATTTGAACATTCTATATTTAATTTCATTAAATCTTTTTTCCTTTAAACAATTTCCTTCTTTAACTTATGCAACTATTTGTGCAGATGATAGTTTATTTTAAGAAAGAAACATACATTCACTGTGGTTGGATTTAGGGTCTTAGCTATTCCACAGTGAATGGTGAAGCCAGCATATATATATATATATATATATGCACAGCTTGTCTCTTGCTCCTAGGATCTTTTCCTGATTTTGACAATCAAGGGCAAGTTCAGGTTCACAAACATTTAAAGATTTTATCTGACTGATATTAGATAAATATTTTGAAAGAGAAAATAATTCTAATCTAATGATGCTTTTTCTCTTTCTATCAACCTTGGTTTAGAAATCTATATATTGTACCGAGATATATCAGGAAGGAGTGTGCTTGCTTCGGCGGTACACATAATTTTAAAAATAATATAAATTGATAAACGATTTGTGTAAATATTAATAAAAATAAAAGATCTCGTAGGGTAAAATAAGAATAAAAGGATTTTTTTTCTCATAGACAGGTTATCGTTAAAAGCATAAAATAAATAGTTTTATAATATATAATTTTGAATCGTATTTAAATAAAACCTAAAGAATTAAAAATTGATTTAACTAAATTTGATTTGATTAAAATTTGATTTAACTAAATTGAAATTCGATTTAAGATTGCTTTAAGAAAAAAAAGAAAAAGCAAGGTGGAATTCGTTTTGTCTTATAATCATAATAAAAAAAAGAAAAAAATATATGTAATTAAAGGAATGTAGTGAACAATGGGAGCTAATGACAAACATAAGAAATTTCCATTAAACGGCTAATTAGTGAAAATAACTATAACAAAGAAAGTGAAATAAAGAAATTGAAATAACCCTAGCAGAGAATACAAAGAAATTAAATGACCAATGCGAACACCAGAAAGTCAGCACGGACCATAACTGAAACACCAGAGGATTAGTTACGTATTGTAGATTGAATCCGCAAGATAAGGACTGTAAAATATAAAAAGGGCGAATTTTCTATTCAATGGCATCATTTCTTCTTATTCATTCATTAATTATATTATTTTCATAGATAAAGAGTATACGTCTAAAGTAAAATGCTGCATTGTTAAACCCATCGTGTGAACAACCTGCCGAATCCTTCCATGCAATACCAACAGCGGACAGTTCAAATTTCGATCATGGTCATGTAAAACAAGAAGGAGACGGAGTGTCCACATGGAGCCCACAGGATCCCAAAGACATTGGGAAATGGATTGCAAGGAGTTAGCGCTAACTGACCGAAGGAAATACTATTAGAAGCAACGCTCAGAACCGTGCATAGGGGAGAAAGCTAAGTAAGGTTTATTTCAATTTCTAATTCACTAATAAAAGCCGTAATAATAAACTCTGAACTTTAAGTTACGAACAATAACTACTAAGTGTCTTTAGCTCCATTACCCAGAGATTTTAGTGTGATTTCAGATATAAGTGTATGAGTATAATTATTTTCAAATATATTTATAATATGAGATTTTAGTGTGATTTCAAAGATAGTGTCTGCGTATAATTAATTTTCAAAATGTATTTTAGTGTGATTTCAAATATAAGTGTATGAGTATAATTATTTTCAAATGTATTTATAATATGAGATTTTATTGTGATTTCAACTATAAGTGTGCGTATAATTATTTTTGTATTTATAATATAAAATTTTGATTGCATTAAATTTTATCTAAACTTGAACGAAAGTGTAGTTAATTATATTATAAGACCAAACGAAGTGTAATAGCGTAAATGAAGATTTCATGGTTTAGTGATTACTCAAATTAGATTTAAATTAAATAATTAAATAAAAGAAAAAGAGAAAGCGAGAAATTTAGCGCAGAGAAAGATTTTAAAATTGATTTTTAAGTAGGCAGAGTAGATTTTATTGATTATTGTAGCTGAGCTAGCGGGAGCGGGTACTAGACCGTATTGGTCAAGCAGACTTGTCGACAAGGTCGGCTGGCGCCCATAGGATTTCTTCCTTTAAATAAATAAAAGTTTGATTGGCTAATATGTAGTCTAGTAAACGAGTATAAATGTTATTGGCAAATGTTTTCCAATGATATTGATTACTCTACCCATAGTACTGACAGCCCTGTGATAGGATTTTGTGTAAGAGGGAGGTACAGAATTCTGATCGAGCCGTTATTATAAAATTTAAAACATTGTTATTGATTTTTATAAATGATGTTTTTATAAAATTTACGAGACGACGTAAGAGGATGGAGGTATAACAATATATATCAAATTATTTACACCAGAAAATAAGTTTGAAATCAGATTATATTGGTAATGATCAAATGTGTCACCTCCTACCATGATTTGTCTGTTTTTTGGTTACAATCTTTTGAAATGCCAATTTCTTTCTGAAGATTCCTAAATTTATTTTCTTACTGAATGAAACAATTAAATTGATATCTTGAAATATTTAAGTTAAGTGAATGCAGCAGCAATAATTCCATCTTTAAAAGCTTATAGATCCAACATAACTTCTATTGTTAATGCCAATTACTGTATATCAATTTCTAGTCAGATATTTTTAATTGGTACTTTCGGATTCTATCTTTAATATATATATGAAAAACAAAAAACAAGTTAAAAACTTGCTAACGCTTGTATTTATGTCAACGGATGGCGTTCTACCAAAAACACCGTCAAGCGTATGTTTACATAAATGTCAGAGCAAGCATTCACTATCTCTAACTTTAATTCCACTTACAGATCATGATTTCAAGTTATTTGCTATCATCAGTGAAAAACAGGAATTTTAGAAACTAGATCTAAACACAAACTCTGAGCGTTTATGAAACAGTTTCTATTCAGCTTGTAAGCGTGAATCTTTTAGACACGTAATGTCTTCAAACTCAGCATAGCAAGCCAGATAGCTATATGAATCTGATCTCAGTTCAGCATCACCACATATTAGAAGCCTCTGCAATATATATCATTGCTAGAAAGACTTCAAAGGTACATTTATGAAAAACAAAAAACCAAGTTAAAAACTTGCTAACGCTTGTATTTATGTCAACAGATGGCGTTCTACCAAAAACACCATCAAGTGTATGTTTACATAAACGTCAGAGCAAGCATTCACTATCTCTAACTTTAATTCCACTTTCAGATCATGATTTCGAGCTATTTGCTATCATTAGTGACAGGCAGGAATTTTAGAAACTAGATCTAAACATAAACTCTGAGCGTTTATGAAAGTTTCTATTCAGCTTGCAAGCGTGAATCTTTTAGACACGTAATGTCTTCAAACTCAGCATAGCAAGCCAGATAGCTATATGGGTCTGATCTCAGTTCAGCATCACCACATAGTAGAAGCCTCTGCAATATATATCATTGCTAGAAAGATCTCAAAGGTACATTTATGAAAAACAAAAAACAAGTTAAAAACTTGCTAACACTTGTATTTATGTCAACAGATGGCATTCTACCAAAAACACTGTCAAATAGCTTGAAATCATGATCTGAAAGTGGAATTAAAGTTAGAGATAGTGAATGCTTGCTCTGACATTTATGTAAACATACGCTTGATGGTGTTTTTGGTAGAACACCATCTGTTGACATATACATATGTTTTAACTTAAATAAACATAACTGTAATAAATAAACTTCATTATTGTTAAGTTATATGGTCTTAACTGTTTTAATTTAATAAAATAGTTGATTAAACATGTTTAAATATTAATTGCCTAAGAAATATCCATGAACTTATTTAATATTTGCTTAAAAATTCAAAATTTAATAGTTTAAACCTGGATAAGTTAGTCTGAAGTGTGCTGTTTTAAATGAATTACAGTAAATAGTTTTTGTTGCTGTTTGTACAATATGATTTACATATGTTAAAGTTTCTATTTTGCTAGTTTTCAAAATAAGATACATTTAAGACAGTATTTCATAAAGTTAATGTAATATCTGTTTAAAGTTAGAATGTAAGACATTCAACTTAAAGATATAGTAGAGGTTTTAACTTAAACCAATATTAAATAGGTAAAAGTTGAGTTTAATTTTAAAATATTTCCTGATATATCTGAGTGTGTTGATGTTTGTGCATGTATGTTGAAAAACTGAGACATTTAAAAGGGATTATTAAAAGTAATATTTTATAAAAAGGATACTTTAAATAAGAATCAATTTTGAAGAAATTTTAATAGAGTGAATTTTACTTAAGTGAATAATTTTTATTAAAGTTAAATAAATTATTTATTTGGTAATTAAATAAAGTTAATAAAATTAATTTTTTGTTAGTTGTCTAGACATAATGTGCTTAGATAATATTAATAAGTTCAAGGTTAATTCTATAAATAAATGACCTTGTAATTAAAAGGTTAAAAATCCCACCCTAATAGTCTAATTGGATTTGTTGAATCATACCATATGATAAACTCTACAGAAAAAATTGAACACGTACACATACTTATAAAAAGAAATTGGAAAATAAAGAAATTAACATATTTATTATATTAATTAATCAGTTTTAAAGTTTTTTCATTTTAAGTTATTATTTTTATCAGTTTTTCATTTTAAGTTATTATTTTTATCAGTTTAAATGTCATGTCAAAAAGTTGAAGTTATCCAAGTGAGATTGCTCTACTGTATGTGTCCAGTTGTTCATGAAATAAATCACTGGAAGATGCAAAAACTATTATTTCTTGAAGAAAACAAATCTTGAATAGAACTTATTAAAAACCAATAAGACACTAAGATATGTTTACTTTTGCCTTATTTAGACTTTCAGTTAATTCAAACTTTTGGCTGGTAAATCACTTAACATTTTATAACTTTTAAATTTATTATACACTAATTCTAAGCTGAAACCTGTTATATTTTGATAAAGCTCTGACCTTGAAATAAATAATTCATGTAGATAATGTAATTAAACAATCACTCTTAATTTATCAGAAGTTTGAAGATCATATCTTTATTAAACTGAAAAGGATTGCAATAACGAGTTGTTTTAAAATTTTTGCCGGTTTTAAAAAGATAAAATACAATATTTTTAAATTGCTTTATATAATCTAATGAAGGAAAATGTTATCCAAATTGACTTTCTCAAGTGTTTTTCTGTTAATACAAATATTTTGTTATAATTTATTCATCTAGAATTCATCTATCTATTTATTAAAAGTATATTTTATTGCTTTATTAAAGAAGTAATTCAAATTCACTTCATGCTTTAACAAAATAATGTGTAAATTTACAATGGAACTGCTTGTTGTTGGTCTTACTATATCTGCTCTTGACTTGTCTCCCTTTAAGTTTATATTTCAATTGTAGATGATTGCTATCAAAAATTTCCTGACCTGAACTGTTTGTGCATATTTATTTGATCTATATTAGTGAAAAACTGTACTGTGGTATACTTCACTAAAAAAAAAAAACAAAAAAAAAAAACACAAGAACTTCTCAATTAAATAGCTTAATTTCATTTTAAAAATTAAAGAACTTTTAACGCTTAATTTAAAAATAGGTAAACAAATGTAGCATATATGTCTTTGTTTTTATAAATTTGATATGATTCTTAACTATAGTTTTATAACTTATGCATATTTTATTATGTTATTTATATGATAAGGTACATTTATAAAGGTTTATATGCATTAAGATTTATTATGCCAGTATAATAGAAAGCATTATCATACCTAGGATAAAAATAACTTTTTATATTTGATATATTGATTGTGAATGAAATGTATGGCAGTGAATGTGCAATGTTAGTTTATAAAATTTTAATCTTTGATATTGTTATGCATTGTGTGTCAGTTTATATATAGTGAGACTGAATAGATGTTATTTTGCTTATGAATGTGTTATTATCAAATTTATGCCTTGTTATTAATTGCTATGCTGCTTGGGAATAGGTATCAATTTAAGCATTTTTGTTAATATTTTTATTGCTTTTGTATGTGTAAGCCCCTCCATGAGAGACAGTATAGTTTACTTGCTTCAGCAATGTCAGGTCAAGTTACTGGGTGCTTATTCATATTTTTTCCATCATCCATTTTGCCTATAACTTAATATTAATATTTTTAATATGAGAGAATATTATAAGGCATGCCCATCTTTGAGATTAGTTTATTAGCTCTACTACAGTTTAATTTTTAAATATATTGGTATAACTGTAAATATTGAGCTTATCTATTTCCTTGCCCCTCATAGGTATGAATAGAATTGTAATGTTTTGATTATTTTTGCATAAAATTAAACAATCTTTACAATTCCATGAGTATATTTCTACAGATTTTTAGACATTGTTGGTGCTGTAATATATTTAATATCATATTAGTGGCCGTGTATATGCATATATATATATGTCAACAGATGGCGTTCTACCAAACGTCAGAGCAAGCATTCACTATCTCTAACTTTAATTCCACTTTCAGATCATGATTTCAAGCTATTTGCTATCATCAGTGAAAGACAGGAATAAGAAACTAGATCTAAACACAAACTCTGAGCGTTTATGAAACAGTTTCTATTCAGCTTGCAAGCATGAATCTTTTAGACACGTAATGTCTTCAAACTCAGCATAGCAAGCCAGATAGCTATATGGGTCTGATATCAGTCCAGCATCACCACATAGTAGAAGCCTCTGCAAAATATATCATTGCTAGAAAGACCTCAAAGGTACATTTATGAAAAACAAAAAACAAGTTAAAAACTTGCTAACGCTTGTATTTATGTCAACAGATGGCGTTCTACCAAAAACACCGTCAAGTGTATGTTTACATAAACATCAGAGCAAGCATTCACTATCTCTAACTTTAATTCCACTTTCAGATCATTTCAAGCTATTTGCTATCATCAGTGAAAGACAGGAATAAGAAACTAGATCTAAACACAAACTCTGAGCGTTTATGAAAGTTTCTATTCAGCTTGCAAGAATAAATCTTTTAGACACATTGAAACAGTAAGATTTGTAATCGAATCTTGGGTTTCACCTTTTTCTGTCGTCTCTCACTGACCGGTCTATCCCACCCAAATTTAAACTTTTGGTATCGAGTTGTGTGTGTAACAATATTAAAAATGTATAAATATATGTAGAATTCAACATAAATACGCACACATTTCGATCTCAAATTAAAGGCAATAAATACGGATAAAGTAATATAATTTAGATTTCTTTAGCTAAATAAATCTTGTGTAATATTAATCATTTATTTTGAATTTATAAAGTTCGTATTTATTGCTTAGTTTAAATTTCGTTAAATAATAATTCTAACAAAATCTGATGCAATAATTAATTAAAGTTAAAATAATTTTATTCCCTTTTTTCTTTGAAAATTTAGAAGCATCGGTCAGTGATAGATAATAAATTAATTATAGGAAAATTCCAAAAAAATGTAATTAACGAATGTAAAAAAAACAACAAAACAAACAATAGCACAGCAGATTTCTTTCTAATTAAAACCAGCAAAAGCATTGATTATCCTGAGGGCAAGATAAAGAAAACCTAAAAATATCTCAACAGAAAAATTAAAAGATCAAGATAAAAAAAGGAGGCCATCTTGGACACTGGAGACTTGCACTTGAATTTTAGCTTTGCTCTCGAGTGGAGAGTCTAAAATATCTAAAAAAAAATTGATATTGCCAAGGTATGACCGAGTAAGCACCGAGATTATTCTCCATCGGAAGATGGCCCACCATATGCCGAACTTCACCTTGCCCATCGTAAAAACACCATAATGATCTGCTGCCTGAAATAAACAAGAAAGCTGCTGCTGTTAAAATCAATAAAAAAAACCAACGACAAGAAAGAAAACTGCTAATCACGAACAATCTACTATTAAACAAATGGACGAAAACATCTTATAAAACAGGTACCTGTGTGTGTATTCCAAATAATAGAGTACTCTAGTAAAATAAGCTATAGCTCATCTCCTACTATTTGTCTAACTTCTAAATGTTAAAATTGTAATTTTGTGAAGCTAAAATTTGAGAATTAATGTAATCTGTAAATTTCTCGTATAATCTAGCTTACCTCCCTCTATCCTTCTTAGGTGTGTATTTCCCAAATCTCCACTTTATTTATAATTATCATTGAACTATTACCTTCTCATAATTGTCTTAGTTTTAAAGCTAAATCCATAATCGCTTGAATAGTGAATGCGTGTCGAATTGTCATTAATATTTGCTTTATAAATAACTTAAATTTCATATAAATCGACACGCATTCAAAGAATCAGTTATTGTAATGCAGGGTCTACTACTTCGTAATAGCTGGCATGCTCGCTGTAATAAGTCCCCTTTTTAGATATTTTTTTTTATTATTAAATTTTAATGAATAATTACGGAAATTTCATTTATTTGAGAGTCACCAATTTTCTTTCAGTCAACGTTGATAATGGGGGGCCGAGTTTGAAATCTAGTTAAATATTACCATAATCTTTTAGATCTTATACATGTGTTACATTTTGAAGCCACGATGGCTCATTCCATGCCGTGAATACTCCGGATTCTATAGGGTTGAATTAACCCCAGTCGTCCTACACAAATGGACATGATAATGTTCCCGTAGGGCTTGACGACCGTCACGCAGCCAGCTGGCAAATTGCGACACGGACCGCTTGTCCCTGGTTATGCTCATGTGACACCTTACCTCTTCGGGTCAAGGCAGAGACCAACCCGAAGCCCTTATAAACTTATTCACGGCATTGCAGTTTCAGTGCTGCCATTTTATATCGCCCTTCTAAAGCGTACCACGTGTTCCTTTATTTAGTTTATCATTCTCTATATCACTCCGCCTCGGCATTATCTTCGTCATCCACTCTCAAATAAATGTTCGCCCTTAGTCGTAAATAAATATTTTTATTAAATAAATGTATGTCCGCCGCCACGGATGACTCTTGCAATGCAAAGTATAAATCCCCTACAGTATGCATTAGAAATACTCACTCGGGAACCTTAGGTAGCTAGAGTACGCCGTCATATAAATGAATGCTCTTTATAAATAAATGTATTTTTATATATAGTAAAATTGCCAATTAGCTATTGAAACTCTGAATATAAAATATGATTAATAACATTAATAATGTTTTTTTTATTAAATACGTAAATAAATAATTTTAACTGTACGTCTATAGTTAAGTTTTCATTTATTCGATGCCCATTATATATATTTCCTCGATTATATATGTGAATTAATATTCGTTTGATTGTTGGCCAACTCGGAAACAAAACCATGAATCTCGCGCATCTCCCTGACCACCGTGCCTAAAGAAGTGTTTACTTATGTCGCATCAGAGGCGTTGTTCCGTAGATTGTAGTGTGGAACTGATAAACTATGTTCGAACTCAGTACCATGGGTGGCTTCGCTACTCGATGGTGCTGCTGTTCTGTGTGGTGGTCGAATTCTGCACTATGTTAACGAGATACACGTGTTTTGACTGTTACAATGTAATGTCTTCAAACTCAGCATAGCAAGCCAGATAGCTATATGGGTCTGATATCAGTCCAGCATCACTATATAGTAGAAGCCTCTGCAATATATATCATTGCTAGAAAGACCTCAAAGGTACATTTATGAAAAACAAAAAACAAGTTAAAAACTTGCTAATGCTTGTATTTATATCAACAGATGGCGTTCTACCAAAAACACCGTCAAGCGTATGTTTACATAAACGTGAGAGCAAGCATTCACTATCTCTAACTTTAATTCCACTTTCAGATCATGATTTCAAGCTATTTGCTATCATCAGTGAAAGACAGGAATAAGAAACTAGATCTAAACACAAACTCTGAGCGTTTATGAAAGTTTTTATTCAGCTTGCAAGCGTGAATCTGAAAGTGGAATTAAAGTTAGTGATAGTGAATGCTTGCTCTGACATTTATGTAAACATACACTTGACAGTGTTTTTGGTAGAACGCCATCTGTTGACATAAATACAAGCGTTAGCAAGTTTTTAACATGTTTTTTGTTTTTCATAAATGTACCTTTGAGGTCTTTCTAGCAATGATATATATTGCAGAGGCTTCTACTATGTGGTGATGCTGGACTGAGATCAGATTCCTATAGCAAGCTGAATAGAAACTGTGTCATAAACGCTCAGAGTTTGTGTTTAGATCTAGTTTCTTATTCCTGTCTTTCACTGATGATAGCAAATAGCTTGAAATGATGATCTAAAAGTGGAATTAAAGTTAGAGATAGTGAATGCTTGCTCTGACATTTATGTAAACATACGCTTGATGGTGTTTTTGGTAGAACGCCATCTGTTGACATAAATACAAGCGTTAGCAAGTTTTTAATTTTTTTGTTTTTCATATATATTGTAACCATATATTTTAGTATAAAATATATTAATTGATGTAACTAGTATAAAAATTTCTCTTTCTTCTTTTGGTGATTTGATTGGCTTGAGCTGCACTTTGAACAGATTACTCTCTTATATTATTTTGATAAATTTAAATTTGCTTCTTCCCATACACTAACTCATATCAAAATGTTTAACTTTTAAAATTTTGACAACACATTAAAATTTGGTAAAATATTATTAAAAATAATATTTTGTTTTTATTTGTTTAAAATGATCTTAAATTATTATTTCCATTGAATTAAAAAACCATTTGTTCAATTAAAATTAATTATTAAAAATAAATACAGTAATTACGTACGCGTCTCAATGTAATAAAAGAAAAGAGCGCGAATTTAAGGGAAGATCGTCTGTTAGTTTGCTTTTTGGAGGGAGAAAGAAAAGAAAATGGTAAAGGCAAATGGTGTAAATTTGATAAGCTTATTTTAAAATAGTTTATAAGTAAACGGATTATCACAAAACTTGCTATAAACGTAAATAAAACATAGTGGGAATCAATTATAAGATGAATTGCTAAATTTAAAAGTCTGTTCAAGTCGGCTGGCCAAGTGGATCGAATCACCGGTAATAAATTTTCCAATATTACATTTTAAAATGTCAGACCTTCCCAGTTTAAGTTTGAAAGAATTAAATACAAGATTTTGGTATGTTTTGAAATATTTATTATTCTACAATTTGGAAAAATTAAATAAGTATTTTAATTACAGAAGTTTTATGAATATGAAAATTTGTTTTTTAAAAAAGAAGAATTTTAAGTTAAAGTAAAATGTTAAAGCTATCAAAATATTTTAATATTTCCGTTTTTAATTCTAATAAAATATAATATTGATTGATATTTAACTTTACAATGCCAGTAATATTTGCTAGTTAATTTGTTTAACATTTGGATAATAAACATTCTTCAAATAATTAATCAAAGCTATTTTATAATTTTATCGTCGGTTTGAAATGAATAAATTAATTGCTGTAATTGGTATTCCTGGATTAACGCGTGGATAAATAAATACTTGCATGGATGTGATAAACTTGGAACACTTTTGATAGAGAAATGTAGAGATTAATAACTTTATGAAAAACATTTTCATTTAAATTCTGTGTATCATGTATTAAAGTTGTTTCGTGTTTAGGGAGCCACGCAAAATCGTTAATCTAACATTGCTTTTAATAACTAATCAAATGGATAGAATTGCATGTATGGAATTTAACTACAGTTATAGCTATTACCTCGTATACTCATTATTCTACACATCGTACATGGATTCCACGGATCACATTAGGAGTTATAAAATGCTACACAATCCAATTTGTGATACACACACCTGCTAAAATTCATGTATTGAACTATAAAATGCTTTACATTTAGTTTTATCACACACACACCGTTAAATTTTATATATTTAATGAATAATACATTAATTTAATTTTATCGTTATATAAACTCGCATATGAAGTTCATAAGTTATATTTTGTTAGGTTTAAATTAATAAGGGTTGAATAAAATATTCATTCAAGAGAATAGCGCTTGCGGAAAAGCTTAAAAAGTACTAAATGAATTCATGAGATGTATCAATCTTTGTGAGATATTTTGTGAGTCTTTCCAGATTTATATTCCTATGCCAATATTACTTATATTATATTACACGTTTATTTTAAGCAAGATAAGTAGTACATTAGTTGTCCTGATTAGCGTAACATTTTATTATGCAAGAACCCACATTTGCTAAAGTGTTAGTGTATTCTGAATAGTCAGAAGAACTGAGGAGGATGATTTTGCACTTTAATGTGAAGTAAATAATAATGTTGTTTTAGAATGTTAAAGGGCTTTAATCTGAGCTGGTGGTTAATCCGCAGATTATTTTAATTGCCATTTTGTATTTTACACACATTCCTGCGCTGGTGGTTAATCCGCGGAATTGTGTGATTATACATATTACTTAATGATGGTGTTTAAATACACAAAACGTTTAGTATTATTTAATTCCTACGTGTAGATGAATGCATCCACAGGAATATGTTTTGCTTCACAGATATAAGTTGGGCAAAGTATTTTAGTTAATCTGCTAAATCATCTTCTTCATTTGTAAGCATAATTTATCGGTTAGATTATTAAATGGTAGCAGGACATTCTATTCAAGTACTTCATAATAATTAACTGTTGGTTGATTATTATTTACCGGAACGTAAGTTTAAATTGTCACTTTAATTAATGATTACATTATAGCTAAATCATACAGACATCATATTATTTATTATATTATTATAGGTGTACAGTAGGGATTTATTGAATCTGGAAATGACGTTCAATATTTCATGAGTTTGATGCTGAATTTCGTATAATCTCATCAATATTCATTATATTAGATTGAAATAAGGTATGATTAGATTTTAAAACTGTACCTATGAGATGTTATTGAAGAAAGTCAATGGAATTATCATTTATTTATTTTATTTGTTTATTTATGTTTTATTTAGAATATTGAAATTAATTACTTATTGTTCATAAATTTGTAAATAAACGTTGATTTATAATTAAACTTACTGTGCCGTTGTTATGTGTCATTCATAACATCAGAAATCATAAACTTTGGATAGAGCATACATTGAAGAGCATACATTGAAGTACATATTATTGTCTACATGATATAAGAGTTTATTAATTTTTGAGAAAACATTAAGATGCTTTTCGTCTTTGGTAGTTTATGATGAGTAAGGTACAATAAAATCCCATTTACCTTTTCCATCATTGTGGCTTTGCGTAGTTGATTCTAGTATAAAATATAAATTAATTATTAAACTTGTAAACAGATTTACCAAATAATGATATGATTCAATATATTTACTTAACGTTTTTAAATTGTCATTTATCAATATAATAAGAGTCTCAATAATATAGTAAACTATAAAAAAAAAGAACCCAAGTATTTATATTTATTTATTGCAAAGCTTTACCTGGACTAGCATTCGTATTAAAAATCATATAGATGGTTTAAAATTTCATAATCTTATGTAATTCCATAAATTATGCCATCTTGTACATGGTCGGCCATAGTGTCGCATACTATAAAAATCGCAAATTAAGGTTTAAAAGTAATAACATTGCACTTATAATTTGTATAATGTATTTTATAATACTACTATAATAGTTCTTCGCGGTACACCCTGGCTGCGATTAAATTAAATTGTAAAAAGTTTATGTTAGATCATTAGTTTGGTCTGTAGTTGTGGTCTTTGGGGCATAAAATAGATAGCATGATATGCTTTTGGATACAGCTCTTAATAGCTGACAATAATACAGCAGGAATTGATTAGTGATCGAAGTTACAATTCCTAGTGCACTTATATTACGTAACTGGGACCACACAATAATACGGTTACAATATATATATATATGTTATTTTATTCTATGTACATAATAGTAAGAGAGATAGTATCAAATAAAATGTGAGAACTTCTTGAGTAATATAAATGCTATTATTATAAATTTGGTAGGACTGTTTCAGATAATATTTTATTTCAAAATATACCAATATTTCTGTTAGTACAATTTGTTAGATTAAAATTAATACTTATTGTAAATATTTATTATATTAAATATTATTGTAAATAAATATTTTTTTCTATTTATTAAATATATTTCGGTTTCCCTGCCATTATTACATTCATTTATCCAGAAAATCTAATATAATAAAGTTTTATTATTCATTATTTTGTAAAAGAGTACATTTCAATGGTGACATAAAATTTATTTATCTATTTTATTATTTATTTCACACTTGCATTGTAATAAACATATTATGTCGATTTGCCTTTATTTCAAGTGTATTTTGTAATGTAGTGGATAGCATAAAAATTACCCTTTCTACCTGCTGCATTATTTCTCTTTTAGTAATTGGTACAAGTTCATACTTGAAGATATTAAACGTAGATATGTTTATATGTGGCATAAGTATTTATATAAGAAATTTCAAAATATTTAAAGTGTTTTATATGCTGCCGATTTTTGCATATTTTTTTGCCTAAGACACAAGATATCCTATGATAGAATTATAAAAAGACAGAATATTTAATGTATAACTTATCACAAAAATATTTTTCTTGTATCAAGTACGAGTGAACCTAGAGATATAGAATTAGTATATGTTTGAATTTTAAGAAAAACCTGAAATTATGGAAAAACTTGAAATAAGATTTTAAATATAAGAACATAAGATTTTAATATTTGCATTTTTATGATATTTTGTCTATATAAGAATACTCATTCTCTCTGTGGAAAATCCATAGGTAATGGATAACTGCTGCCTGTGTGTGTGACCCGGCCCACCCCTTTGGGAAAGTTACAATATAAAACACACAAACAATTTATTTTTTAATTACGTGACTATCTAGAAATCTTCCTTGGAGTTTTTTTTTCTATTTTGTCGTTTGATAGTTATTTTTAAAATTCTACAAAAAAAAAGAAAAAAAGTTACACTGATACTCTAGAGAAAGTAATAACAATTATACTCGAGTATACATATATTTACGAAATCTACTAAAAAGTAAATTTACTGTTCAATATTAAATATCTCATAATTTTTGGTAGCACATTCTCTTGCTATGGCCACAACCTATGTTCAAATCTCATCCAGGGAAAGCCAGAACTTTATTTTCAAATTCCAATCAAGCTTAAACTTTCTTTCAGATAGTTGGCCTGTAGCCAACCCAGTTACTCATCTAATATTGATTTTAAAATGAGTAACTATATCTAATAGTTAAATAAATATGAAAAATTATTCAAATCTTCACTACAGTAATTAACAAATCTTATAAAACCTTGTCTGCTGCTTTTCTATTGGAGATCCCTTTTTGCTGTGGATGGACTTTATTATAGGCTGCTTTTGCTACGAGTTTAACATCTCTATATTTTAGATAGATTTAGACTAATAATGGATCGAATATCAATTTTGAAAAAAAAAAAAAGTAATATAATTTTTTATCTTATTCATGTTACTGAATCAAAACTGAATTCTAATTTCTATAATAATTAGCAAATTGATATTTGTTCCCAAATTTAACTACTTATTTGAATAAGCAGCCTTTCATAAATGGCCATTCTAACTCAAAAAAAGAGGGGGGGGGGACTATTCTAGAAATAAGTTTTGCAATAACTATATAACCCAACCTCTGAACCACAAATACATTCACATACAGAACATGCTAGCCCATTTTTCTGTTTACTTGATATTTTACCAAATTGTATTTTAATTTCTTCAGCAGAAAACTTGTTTTTCTGAAATATATCTACACCATATCTATAATAGCTATCCAATGTATTTTATTCCCTGCCATATTTTATATGAAAAACAATTGACATTGCACTTCATTAGAATGTCTTTGGGATAATACTTGCAACATAGATAAAATCTAGTGCTTCTACGAAAACCATGCTCAAGTTACTATAAAATACCATTTAGGAAGTCTTGCATTGCTCATTCATTTTACAGAAACAATCCAATGAAAGTATGATTTTTTAATAGTGGACTTTATAATATCACAGCCAGTAAGTTGAAGAACAAGTTGATTGCCATTGTATTTTCAAAATTTTATAAAACATTGTTGTGCCAGTAGGCTGTCCAAGTTTCATTTCCATACAATAAACTAGGTAAATTAACTGCTTTATATAAAGTTTATTTATTTCGTTATAATGAAATATTCTTTTTTAAACTATTAAAAGCAGCAGCAGGACATTGGAGCCTGTGTTGTATCTTTGCATCTTATAAAACTACCTTAACAATTTAATAACCATCCAAACTAAAAATTGCCGAGGATTTTTCTTCTATTATTGGCTGATAATAAAGAAATTGCTTCATGTGTCCATATATTCCTAAAAATTTTCAATATTTTTGAGGCTAGCATGTCATCACCATATTTTAAAACTTCTTCAGATATTTCATTAGGATATGCAGACTTTCCATTTTTGAGATTACAAATGAGTAGACAAAATGGATATATCACTAAAATATGCCATCTCAATTCTTGTATCATTATTAAAAAGATAATCAAATATTCCTTCCACCTATTCAAAAAAATCATTATTATTATACAAGAGTGCAATTGCTGGATTTAATAAGATTATGATACTATTTTTCACATCCATATGTTGCATTCAATATTTAAAAACAAACAAACTAGTATGACTGCTTTCAGCGAATATCGTCTTTGTAAAGAAATCCACCAATCATTTTTAAGTCTTGACAATTAATGAATTTCTGCCGACCTTAATACTCATTATAAAATTCCAGATTTAATCTATTATTTTGCCAAGCAGAAAATGTCACATTTCCTTTTAATCAAACCATTAATATCCATATCTGAGAAAATTCATTTAACTAAATTTGTCTTTAATTTATGAGCCCTGTAATGCTTACATCCAATTTTAAAACAAACATATAATTATTATTATTTAATTATAATAATATAAATGAAGATTTAATAGCATTTAGAACTCCGCCTAATTCTAATAGATTAACAACTCTAAAGATAACATTGATCGATCGTTCACCCCACAGTGGTATACTCCATTGCATGCCCTCGGGCCAGATACCACACTGTATATTACAGTGAAACTAAAGCTACAATCAACACTAGACTTGCTCAACACCTATACACTTACAACACAGCTAAAAAAAACAACAATACATCCTCTGTATTTTTGGAGCATGCCAAGCAATCTGACCACAACTTCACACCTGCCAATCCCATAATCTTATGCTCAGAATCAAATGATCAGAAGAGAAAAATAAAAGCCTTCTACATTAATGGAAACATCCATGCCATCAATAGAAAAGATACTTGCTTCAAGATCTCGAAGAAATGGGCTACATAACACTGGCTTATTTAAATATCTTTGCATATATTTTATTATATATTTTTTATGATGGCTATGATTATGAGGCATGGATCCTCAAAAATGTTAAGCCTATCGATATTAATATTTAATTTATATATTTTCCACTAAAACTTACTTATAAATGTTTTGTTTACAAATGAAGATTGGAAAAATATCAATTATTTGATAAATATATATCCAAGTTATAAAAAATATTATTGATTATTGTTAGAAAATCAATTATGATTCTTCTTTTTAATGAACCCAAAATGAATATAGTTGTATCCATAAAACACTCCCTAAAAGAATTTCATGTTTCAGTAATATGACAGTACTGAAGCAGTTTGAATGTTTAATAGCTATTAAAATTTAGTATGTATAGTAGATTCTTCAAAGAACATGCATCAATTTTTTTTATGAAAATGATTGCAATAATATCTATTTTTTAATGTAACTAACATTTTAATTTTGGCTGTTCTATTCTACAATCTACTCAACAATCTGCACTTGTAATATCAATTTTTCTGTATTCTGGCTACTAATTATAATATAATCTATTAAGCAATATTGTTATGAGAATGAGTGAATCCATGCTCCTCTATAATGGTTTTTCTGCCAAAACAAGGTGTTTGTGATAATCAATCTTTGTGATGTGCATAAATTCAATAACAAACCATTCTAATTTGCAGCACTGATATCATTATTTTCATTAACTTTTGGCCAAAATCTACTATCTATACTAACATGCATTAAAGTCTCCAAGAATAAAATTCTTAAAAATAGCAAGTCTGAATTTTATGTTTAAATCAGAAAGAAGCTAAAGGGCAGAGGTTATGAGATTGAAGAAAATAATTTGGAGAGGCATATTCCATGGTGCTATGTTTGAAGAAAAAAATCAGTTTAAATTGATTTTTAAAAATATCTAAAAAATTAAAATTTTTATTTAATTAAAGGTTCAAACAAAGATAACTTAATAATAGGGAGTTACTGTCTAAATTTATTAAAAAATAGATTTAGGATATTAATTGTAATCGATAGATTAAGAAAAAAGAGAATTCCTTTTCTATGGAGAAAGAATTATAACATTAAGTTGAAAAGTAATAAGTTACTCCAGAAGTAAAGAGATACTACTTGAATATAGGACTATATAAAAAAATAACAGTAGAATAATTTTATTCTGAAGACTAACTTCAACAGGATTTCCAACACAGGTATGTCTAATCTGGAAAGTGAATCCATAAACCTAGAACATTTCCAGATCATATTTGACCTTACTTTATATGCCACAAGGTTTTAAATTCTATATTTGTATTATATAAGAATGTAATTTTTGTAAATAAGTTTGCTAATAATTTAAATAAGTGAACTGAGTCACAATAACAAAATTTATATCTATACTTTTATCTTAAATCAAAATTGCTAAGTGGAAGATTTGTCTAATACTTCTTTTGAGATAAGAATTTTTTCCACACAATTCCATCTAGTGTAACCTTTAGTAATCAATAGATGCTAGAATATTCTGCATAATAATGTGGATCCTTCAATCTAGAACCCGTGCACCTTGATCTTTGGATCTAATGCATACCTTCAGTACCCAAAGTTATTAGTTCAAACTGAAAACATGTTTTCTTTCCAAACTAATTTGCCTGTTTAGTCATACAGATTTAAAATCCAGTTCTGTATCTATATATTTGTGTCTGGTTTTTTTAACAACCAGTTTCTTCTATCCTTTGGCTAGAATTGATATTAAACCATTAAAATATCAATATTATTTTTTCTATAAGCTTACATAAACTATTAAAATAATAGCAAAAATTTTTCCCTGCAATAGTGCCATTTAGTGAAAGCTCTAGTAATCATAAATGCTAGAAGGTTGTGCATCATATTGCCTATCCAGGGTTTTTCTAGAGTTTATGTGAAAAAAATTATGTTTTAACATTTAGGGTAAGCATAAAGAAATACTACTCATCATAAACAGTGAGGATTGCCAATTCCTCTACAAGCTTTATGATAAATGCTTAGCCAGAGCCAGCACTTAAAATATCTGTCAGGAACCCCTCCCCAAACCTCTGACCATGGTTTCGTGCTTTGGTCTGAACTTACCCCGACACCTCTCTGAGGAGTGCCAAAGCACGAAACCATGGTCAGGGGTTTGGGGATAGGTTCCTGACAGAGATATTTTAAGTGCTGGCTCTGGCTAAGCATTTATCATAAAGCTTGTAGAGGAACTGGCAATCCTCACTGTTTATAACTTACAAGCTTAAGAGATAGGGTCATGTGATCTATGACTCTTATTTTGACTGCTCATCATGTTTTTGTAGTTTTGTACTATCCCTAGCCAAAGGATAGAGAAGATTATGGTTTTAAAAGCTCAAAGATGTCAAAATATATAGATAATTTATTCAGATCTGTATGAGGTTGTACAGATAAATAGCTTGGATTGAAAATATCTTTTCAGCTTAAACTGATAACTTTATAGCTAATCAAAAAGGTAAAAGGCTGGAAGAATGCATTAGAGTCGAAGGTCTTCACTTGAAAACCATAAGTCAGAAACTAGTCGGGGAATATTGAATTTACACTAGATAATATCATGTTGAAAAAATTTGCTACTGTTTTAATAACTTGTGTGAGCATAAAGTGATGCTTTGAGGTGAGGCATGGAATAATCCAATGTTTCTTGACTGCTCTAAAAAAGTACCCCAAAATTATAAAGTACTGTATTATTGGATTGTTTCTATACATATAAAAGATAATTCTTAGATTTGTGAAAATGTGTGATGATAGTACTTTATGTTGTTTTACCCGAAAAGAGCACTCTAGAAAATTTCTTTAAGAGAAAATGAATAATAATTGGTAATTAGCGCAACTAATAAAAAAATGAACTGAGCGTCAGAGGGGCAAGAAAGCGACAGAAAGATGAGTAGGTAAATTGAAAGGAACTGTATAGTCGATAATAATGTTTTTCTCGAAAGAGAAATGACAGTGTTAAGCTAAAACAGCATTTATAATTTAAGAGTTTGAAATAGTTATCAGTTATGTAAAATGACAGAGGAAGTGAATTCGAACTCAGCTGTAACTGAATTAATGGAAACCAACGTGTTAAGAATACTCTAATATGGATTTCAAAAGATAAGAATTAACACAAATCTGAATTACTGTTGTAATATACATTGGCAGAGTGTATGAAATATTCTTATATACCAAACTTGTTCTAATGTTTATCTCAAAGTCAAGTGATAATTACTATTCTATAACGATCATTTTATTAATATTTTTTAGCGTAGAGAAATAAACTTGCTGAAATATATAAGTTGTTTATGATTTTTGTCACTGTCACGGCTGTGATTATAGATTCCCCCGAGAACATAGCAATTATTAAATACCTTGTTTGATTTTCTTTTAAACTTGATGGCTCAAGTCACGTGGGTTGATAGAGGATTGAGCCTTTCATATCATGTAATTTCTCTGTACGATTGCAATATTTCCTTCCCTTGATTATAAGCACGGCACTTGAATCAAAACTTTTTCTTATTTTGTTTTTTTCTTCTGAAAATGGAAGTCACACAAGTTTTACGAATAATTGCAAAAGAATGACAGCCACATAAACTTTTTACATTTTTCATCCAGTATAGATTTACCATTTCGTTACATAGAAAATTAATCACAGAATAATTAATACCTAAATATTATTAAAGTGTGAAACAAATAAACCCTAGGGAAATAGAAGCCATTAAAGTTTAAGATTTTTTTAATTGCTTAAGTGAGAAAATAGGTTTGTGATGATTTTATATAAGACACTATACCAATAACGTTTGAAAGATTGAAACAATAAATACATTTTAAAAAAAATGATTTTTTCAAAATATTACTTAACTTTTTTAAAATACAAAATCATGGCAAAATTCAAAATCGTATTTTCTATATTTTGAAGTGATGTTATAGGTGAAAGTAAAAATTCAAATAATCTGCTTTCAAAAATATCGATTGCGCGCGTAATCAACGTACTTTCACAAATAGTCGCTAGATAGAGTACTGGTTGTATATTAGAAATTTAAGTCACTTCGGAGAATTTCGATATTCAAAAATATTATATCAGATCTTTGATACTAATGAAAAATATGATTTATTTTTAAAATATAGTAAAAAAGGGATTGTAAAAAAAGAATTTTGTTTAAAATGGTGCGTATAAAATTTAGGTAAGTTTATGATTTATTTATTTAAATGTGTATTATTAATCAAAATTGTAAAGTGATTAAAAAAAACAGTCATTTTATTAAATATGTTTTCGCTTTTAAGTTACTGAATATTATTTTCCATTATCTAGATATATGAAATGGCATATTATATTTATTAAAAACCATATATCGAACGATCTGTTAAAAGATTTCGCCATGTAATTCAGCATCTTAATAGATTTTATTACATTAAGTTCCTTTCCCGAAAGCAGGTGGAGTAACTACTTTATTGTGGTAATAATGGGAGAAAACATTGATAAATGAAGTAAAGAAAAGTAAGGGACTGAAAGAAATTAATAGTGTATTCAGATAATAAATATGATGTAGCAAGAATTGTATGAGAGGGAGTGGCAGTAACAGGGTTAACATATAGTAACGATGTGTTATGTGTTAATAAAGGAGTGTTAAATTACTTAAAAAAATTACAATGAGAAGTAGGAAGACATGCATTAGATGCAGATATGTGTACAGCAAAGGAGGCAGTTCAATGAGAAATGGGATAGTCAAATTTTTATATGAGAGATGCAAAAAGCAAATTGAAAATATTTGGTAGATTGCAATTTATGGATAGTAAGAGAATAGCCAAAATAGTATTTAATTGGGTTGCAAGTAAAGGACAGGCAACAAGGTAGTTGAGAAAGGTAGTGCAGTATGCAGAAGATATGGATAAAGACTTTATGTCAGTATACTTGTACAAAAGATGGAATGATTGTGTTAGGTGGATTGTTGAGTGTTATAGTGGCAAAGAATGGGATAGAAGAAAAGATTCATTAATAAAAAATAGGAAGTTGGAGAGATGGGGAACTAATATGGAGAGTAAAAAAGGTTTAAATATATGTAGAAGTAAACAGAATAGTAGGTGTTAGTTAATTTACAATAACAGCAAGGGAAGTAGTTTATTGTTTAAGGTTCAAACAATATCGTTAGCAATAAAGGATGTGCACATAAATGGAGAAATGTGGATGATTTAGTCTGAAAGTTATGTAAGGAAAGCATAGAAAATATTGGATGTAAATGCTTATAAGCAGAAGGGATACAAATAATGAAGTTGTGGGAGAATAAATATAAACAAAGTGATTATAGAGAAAGTGGTTTCTTGGTTCATATGTTGGATTTGGAAAAAGATGAGGGATTTAGATATAAAGGCTATAGAGTGGACAAAGCTGATGTAGAAATGGGATGGAGTAGGATAGTGAAGAATATGGGACAAACTTAGGGTGGGAATGGAAAGGGAAGTAAGGTGGCGAACAGGTTTCTCTGGGTATAGTGGCGGAGAAATTACTGGCTTCGATAAAGGAGAAGCAATGGTGCATCACATCACAAGATCTATAGTACTTGGCTCAAACATGCTATTAAATTGTATTAAGACAATAATTTAAATTAATCACATTTTAATTTAAATTTTTACGTTATAATATATTGCAATAATTAATTGCATATGTTACTGCAGGTTATATTGGAATGCAGCATTCTACTTTTATTTAAAACTGTTGGCATTTTGAAAGTCAATTTAGGATTCAAATTCGTAAAATAGGTGATTTATTTTATTTTTAGACTGTTTGAAAGATTTTTAATATAGCTTTTTTTGTTTTTTATTCATCTAAGCACGCCACAAGGTATTAAAAATGAATAGAAACCAATTCCTACCTTAGGTGAGAGTGATGTAATGAAAAATACTAACAGCTGATTTAAGGATTGTAGATTCTCTAGGTTCAGTAGTTTTTATCCTCAAAGATTTTTTTATTTTATTTACACCATTTAGAATCGCTACCCATAATTTATGAGACACTGAATTTTGTGCATTTTATTTTTTGGTCCTAAGCCGAAGCTTCTTAGTTTCTTTTCTGTGATTAGCTGAGTCATAGCTGTTTGATTCATTTTTATTTTATGAAGCCATTATCCAGTGTCATTTTTATAAGCATTATTATCAAGTGAAGAAAATGAAAAATTTGCAAAAGAGATAAGAGTGATTTGACAAATGCCATTGGATAGTGATATTGAATATTATATCACATATGATCCACCCAACAAATGAAGATATTAGTACATAACAATGACTAAAGAAAGAAAATTAATTGGTATGAAATAAAATACTGGACTGTCTGTGAAAGTTATAAAACGATGTGTGTGGATATGTATATTTGATTATATTTATTTGATTGTAAATAAAGTTTTTATGTTTAATGTAATTACAATCAGACAACATATGAATAAATTTATCCCTAATTAATTGCATTCTAGAAAATTTACATGTGTTGGGCTTAATAAATCAATGTATGCTAAAATATTTAGATTAATGCAAAAACTGGGCTGATATAACAACTGCAGATAATCTAGTAAAGTTGTGTGTGTGTAACAAATGTTAGTATAACACATAACTGCAGACAGTATTTGCTAAGCATGTGTACAAAGAATTATTATTCACACCGTTTAAAGGTAAGTCTACAATTAGAGATCTTATTTTCTAAAGAATATTAAATGCTTTAATTTTCATCTACTTATATATATATATATATTTTGTTTTTACAGTGAATAAACTTTTAAGTTTTATTTGCATTTGATGTTTTCTTTTTTATAAATGTATTGCTATCCAGCTGTATTGTAAATAATACCTCCGGAAATACAGCAAATATATTTTTATTGAATTTGTGACAAGTATATTAAATAAATGGATGGAAAAAAAACAAAAAAAAAACAGTCATTATTATTTACTGTCACTAGATTTTTTAAAAAGTAAATCTTATTATTAATTTATAAAAAATAAAAATATTTGTTTGCTCCCATACCAAATTTTGATGCTTCAGTTATCTGATATGTTCCATGGAAATTGACAAACAGTCAGTGGTGAAAGTTTAGTCTTCATTATTTATGATTGTTAAATATTTGATAGTACATTTTATTTGATTAAGTAAGTAAAGTTAACTTTCAAAGATTCAAAGAATCATTTTTAATACAGTTGTAAATAACTACTTTATTAAAACAGGCAAAACTCTCCATACAGTAGTGCCACTCAGTGCAAGCCAGAGTAATCAATGGATGCCAGAAGGCCTATGCACAAAATCCTTATCCAGTGCCCAGTCATCCAACATTCCCTGACTAGTCTCTAGCCTGTGGCTTTCATCAGTAAGGAGCCATGGATCTGAGAGCACTGTACCTAGATCCTAGGATCCAATGCAACCCTCCAGCAACCACCCTTTATCTCTATTTAACTACAAAACTATGAGTTTAAAATTGAAAACAATAATAGTTTCAATCCAAGCTCAGTAGCTTACATAGTCATATAGGTCTGAACTCAGTTCAGTACCCATATATTTTGCCTGTTTTAACAACAATTATGAGTAAGCATAAGAAATGGTCATCATGTAATGTTTAGTGACTAAATAACTACTTTCTGTATTAATGTCAATTTATTTACTTGGTAAAAGATGGTTATCTCTAAAGCATAACAAGGTCAGTGGTAGCTAGAAGATAATATAAAGAATATATAGTAGATGTAAAAATACTCTAGAGATCTTGAACTTGTCTTTGAAAGTTAAATTAATTAAATACTATCAAATATTTAGCAATCATAGATACATGATTTTAATGGAAATTCAAATTTTACCCCTGATTAATACATATGTAGCTTACAAACAAAACAAAAACCTGTATTTGTAGATTGATAATACGACTTTTAATAGGTAATTAGAAATAAAAGAAAATTCTATTTTTTTTCAAAAATTTATATTAAAATGAAATTAGCGTAAAAAAAAGTTATTACATTTCTGAATTATATGAATTAAAAAAAGCGACAAAATATGATTATTATTATTTTGAAATAAAATAAAAATTTGAATTCAAATTTAAAAGAAAAGAATACCAATAGGACTGTGATTATGTATTTATTTAATACACTTATTGCTACAAATTGAATAATAAATGCATGTTTTATTTCTAATAAATGCAAAATATAAAGCAGGAACTTTGATTGTTAAATCCAACAATAAGAAATAAAATCTATATATTATTGCATTGATAAGAAGTAAAATTTTATTGATGCACTAAGTATTATTAATAAGAATAATAATTCTTTTTCTGAAAAAAGAGATAAATATTAGAAAAATGTGGATTCGATCCTTAATTGCGATGATTACCTTTTTTTTTCTTCATGTTTTTTTTAAAATTGCAATTATTGTTTTAATTTTTGATATTGAAATTGTTTTAATTCTTTCATAAATATATACATTTTATTTTTAATAAATGCAAAATATGAAACAATATCTGTTTTGTTGTGCTTTCACTTGCTACATAAATTATTTTCATTGCTTTAATATATTATTTTCATGTTTTTATTTAATACAGTTGTTATTGTATATTCGATAATACATTTTACTATCAAAATTAGTAGTAATTGAAAGGTTGCTAGTCTTTCACATGCGCCTACCGTTGTCTCTCAGACAGCCAATCATATTTTAAACAGCTGTCTTAAGAATGATTGGCTGTCTGAGAGACAATGGTAGTTGCATGTGAAAGACTAGCAACCTTTCAATTATTACTAATTTAATAACAACATGCGATTTAGACAAATGTTATTAATATCAAAATTGGAAAAGAATAAATATCTTTATACTGTTCTTCCATAAATTAATAATCAGAAAATAATAAATCCTGTACAACAGCTATATAAATATCAATTTTTTTTATACATTAAAGGCCTTTTTCCGCACCTGATTTGGTGTCCTTTTCAAATGTTAATAATCTATTACGTTAACTTTTTTTATCAGTTTTTTTTTTTTGGTCTTTGAGGCATAAATTATATACTACAATTGTACCTGAAATGTCAGATACTAATTTTTTAACTTGATCTTGTTACCATTTTTTTTTTTTATCTTTAAGAAAAAAGCACATTTATAACTTTTATTAGAAGGTAACTTTTTTAAATAGCAATAATTTTTTGATATTTTTTTAAAAAAATAATTATATCAACTCGAAAGTATTTACCCACAAATTTGAAATGATGCTAGAAACAGTCCTTGCTTTTAGCATATGCGGAATTTGTGAACATATTTACTTAATGTATGAACATACAGCTGATAATTACTACGAGCTACTGATACTATTGTTTTTATTTTTATTTTTCAGGATCAGACTGACCAAAATTTACGTCTATAATTATGATAGCAACATTACCTGCTACTTTCATTATTAAACAAGGCAAAACTCTCTCCATACAGTAGTGCCGCCCTGTGCCAATCAGAATAATCAATGGATGCCAGAAGGCTTGTGCATAAAATCCCTGTCTAATGCCTACTCATCCAATATCCCCAGACTAGTTTCTAGCTTGTGGCCATCATCAGTGAGGAGCCTTGGATCTGAGAACACTGCAACTAGATCTTAGGATCTAATGCAACCCTCCAGCAACCACCTTTTATCTCCACTTAACTACAAAACTATGAGAATGAAATTGAAAACACAATAATATTTTCAATCTAAGCTCAATAGCCTATATAGTCATATGGGTCTGAACTCAATTCAGTACCCTTATATTTTGGTGGCTTTCATTATCATTTATAGATTTTTTAAACAAAAAACACAATCACTAATTTTTGACATTTTTAAAAAGTAATACGTAATTGAAACAAAGCAAGCATTCAGTAATCTAACAGCTTTAGAAACTCAATGCAAGAAAGCCTTTGACGCAGCTTTTTTAACATATTATGCACTAAATTATTACATTTCTTTTTTATATCAAATTATTTGAGCGTGCTCAAAATGCTGTCATCTATAACTGTAGACAATAAAGAAAACAATTGGATGGTTTGCTGCTTAGATCATTTGATGTTTGAGCAACTGCAATGGCATATTGTGCTGCAATCTATATATCTTTAGCTGTTGAGTCTACTAGTCTATCAGAACACTAAATTATGTAGGGTAGAATAAGTGATTTGTAAATTTAACATAAAATTTTTACAAAGTAAAAAAATTATTATTTTAATTTTGTTCTGAAATAAATTTTAATTTATGAATTTTTTAAATAAGAACAAAAAATATGACTAATTCCAGAAGTACAGGGATTCATCTTCAGTACTTTAAAGACAAACTTAACTTAATTTGTTAAGTTATTGGTTTTAAAAAAGTGGTTTATAATTCCAAAGATTAACTTTACAAAAGACTGTGTTCAAGCAATAGGCACTTAGTCATCGTTAGTAATGGTTTGCCATTGCGTTTGATCTCCCTAAAAATTATAGCAATCTTGTTCAGATTTATTAGAGAGAAATTATGCTAATATTTGAAATAAATGTGTGCTTTAAACATAAACAAATTCATTGTAAATGAGTACAATAGAATTTCCTTCAAAAGGCATGTATGGAGTTAGACCCATTTTTTAATAGTTGTGAGGAAAGCAAATTTAACAAATATGTAATTTAATTACCAACCATGTTGACATTTAACTATGCAATCATTTCTGCTGTGTAAGCCTTCAATTTTCCAATAAGCATTCTAATTAATATATCCAAATGGCAATGACCTGGGGTTCAAATTCATGCTAGATAAAATTTGAAATTGGTTTTTGCAAATTCTAATCAAGCTTAGGATTTTTATTCCTTCTAGATGGTCAATAGCATAGTCAACTGTTATTAGTATATGAGTTTCTAGGATATTTTTAGAATGGTATATGGAAGTGCAAGAAAAATCCTTTAAAAAGTTTAAGCTAGCAGAGAGATCTTTGGCATGAAATACACTTTCAATTTGACTTTACTTAGTTGATGTCCCATATTAATAAACATTTTTCATTATCTCCGTTTCATGGTAACTAGTCTTTCAAATTATTAAACTCAAAATATAAATTTTTACAATAACTAGATGCATAATCCAGAATTTTTATGTTTCATTGTGTATACTGATTGGTTTATTAGCATATTAGATATTTACACCTCTTATTTAATAATGATTCCAACACAGAAAATTGCCTATGTGTATAAATTTTCATTTATACAGTCTTTGTAATATAAGTCTGTTTGAATATATCCTGATAAATCCTGAAAGTTGGAGAATATTATCTCTCCTAATGAGGCAGCAGTAATAAAATAAGTACAGAAACGAGACTTCTATTCATCATATGGTTTACTTTTTTCTATATAAAAACTATTATCAGTAAAGTGATACTTAAAAAGGTTAGAACAGAAATATCCACATATAATCCACAGAAATTATTTTTGTATGAATGTTGCAATATTAAGTGATTAAATGATCTAATTCAAAAAATAATCATTTACATTTTTTATGATATTATTTTTAATAGTTGTTGAAAGAATCAGCAAATTAATTGAATGATAAATCACTTGGAATGTTATTTCATATGCAAGTACCTGAAATAACAGATTAAGTCTTGATCCTCTTATTTTATCTCTGCACTAAATTGTAAAGGACAGTAAGTGACTATGCATTGATCAAAGATAAAACTAACTATGGTCTCGGTACTCTTAGGAGAATGATATCAACAATTTTTTTAATTTTTTATAATCATTATTGTGTTGTTCTTCTTATGACCTTAGACTAATCTGGAATCTTTATCCTTTAGCTACAAATATTTAGTTAGATACCCATTAACTGACCATTATTAGATCTCTACTTGTAAGCTTTGCAAGTGAGATGCAATAACCACATGCCATTAGATCTTTTGACAGATCATTGCTGCTATTTAATTCCTTCAGCAGTATTAAGAATATCTATATATCTGAATGGTTGAATAGTTTTGGGATAATAGCTCTCGTATTAAATTTCTGAAATATTAATATGGGATATCTAGATTCAGTTGGTTTATTTTTGAAATCATCATTCTGATGGTCATCTATCACATATGCAGCTGGCAAAAATCTAAAATAAATTGAAGGAAAAAAACTCCCCTTAAGTCCCTATTAGAACCCAGCACACTCCATTAGTTAATTTTAATCTGCATTAGATCAATATTTGCACATTAGACCATAGAAATCTCTTAGGCATTATAGATTTTATATTTTCCTTAAGAACTATTTTTTCAAAACAGACAAATTCTCCATACAGTAGTGCCACTCAGTGCCAACCAAAATAATCAATGGATGCCAGAAGGCTTGTGCATAAAATCCCCATCTAGTGCCTACTCACCCCAGACTAGTTTCTGGCTTGTGACCTTTGTCAGTGAGGAGCTTTGGACCTGAGAGCACTGCACCTAGAACTTAGGATCTAGAAACAGTGATCATATGATGTTTAGTGGTTTAAATATTTTTTCCTAAGAACTATTTTTTTGAATTCGTACTCATTATCAGAAGTACGATCATAGGTCAAATAAACTTCAGGAATTGTTTTTCACATCACAACAAGTCATCTAGTTATTGATTGATAATTGATAGCACCCTACAATCAGCTAGAGAATAAAAATCCCAGATAAGTGTTAATGCATTGGCAGTCAGTGAAGACATAATTAAATAATATGAAGATGCTTTTTTTTCTAGTAAAGATGTTATTCTTTTGGACACTGAGCCAATATTTAAACTTTTAACATTTTTGTTACGGTGCCTTTCTTTTGCATATATTAACCTGAAGCAAGCACACAATGATGAGTATTAGGATCAAAAATTAATTATATTTGAATGGCATCCCAGTTGAGAAACATTGATTTGGTACTCTTTGGTTTAAAAGAAACATTGATTTAGTACTCATTAGTTTAAAACTTATCTAATTCTACCTTCTTCATGATTTGAATTAGTAGTAATGTGATACTCTTAAACTCAATTTCATGGATTGTCATCTAGTTCTGTCAGTTTCTAGGATTCAAACTTCAAATGAATTCTTAAACAATAAACTATTGATTGATGTATGTTGTGCTAAGACTACTGACTAGCCCCACAGGTGCAGATAGTGGATTGAAATTCATATTTGAAGGTCAAGTGTGAATAACAAATAAATAATGCCTGATCAAGATTTCTTGCTGTCTTATAGTTAGGGTGTTGCTTTATCAACAACTAATTTTTTCTCTCATCCTCTTTTCCTTTTTCAGTCATTTAAATTAGTGCTAGACTTAGTTGTTATGACACTCTTAAGCCATCAGTAATTTCTCTATACCAATTTGTGCCAATGGGATTGTGTATCTGTGCAAATCATTTCTATTCTTTGATTACACTCGTAGCATTATTATTTTTTTAGTTCAATCCATGGAGAATTAAGAAAGTAATGGAGACAGTTTTAGAAGGCTGGTAGTTATTCGTTGTGATCTTTGATTGAGGCAATAAAATCATTAATGAGTTGATTTGAAACTGGATTTGAGATTGGAATTGCAGCAGGCAAAGATTATATATTTTTAGATAACCTTATTTAGAAATCCCCTTGTCTAAGGCTTTAGAAAATGTCTAAAAATGGTTTGTCTCAAGAAGATATGCTAAGTGTCATGATTGGTGGATCATTCATTATAGCAATAGAATGGCAGGGAATAAAGTGAGAGGCAATGGTAGCTCTAAAGATAAATATTATAAATCTGTTTTTTCCCCTAAATATAGAAACTTGGAATGTGCAAATTTTATATACTCTTCAAAATCAGAATGGTGGATGGCATTGGTAGTAAAGAAGTTATCAAGATTTAAGATTGATATAGCTGCTTTAGTGAAACTCATGGGTAAAGGAAATTTAATAGAACAGATGGCTATTAATGAAAGGAGAGTGCTTGGTGTTGGATTTGCTGTAAAATCTACTTTAATATCTTCTATTTTTGGAAATCCTCATTGTATCAATGAAAGGCTAGTTGTGTTATAACTTGGCTTGCTCATTTATATCAATGTAACTTGGCTTGCTCAATTATATCAATGTTCATTTATTACTTCCTATGCTCCAATATTGGATTTAGAAAACTCAGAGGAAGAAAATATTTCTTTCTGGACAGCAATACCTTTTAATGGTTATTTTTTCTTGTGACTTTATGCACATTTTGATATAAATAGTAGATTTTTGGTCAAAAGTTGTCGGAAGTAGTAGTACTAACTGTAAATTCAAATGATATGTTGTTATTGAATTTTTATACAACACATTAATTGATCATCACAAATACTTTGTTTAGGCAGACAAAATCATTATATGGGAATATGTTTGCATCCTCATTCAAAACAATGACATTTAGTAGAATATCAATGGAAAAATCTCATTATAAGTCCTAGATTTCAATAGCTGTTAAAAACAAAAATTGCAGATTTGGATCTTCAGAATTGTAATATCGAAACATGGAATTCTCTTAATTAGTACATTGTGAATGGAAGTAATCATGATTAATTTTTTGTATATGTTCTGCTTAGCAGAATAATAAGCTCAAAAATGATTGTTAAATTAAATTACAAAGAAGATAGACATTCGCTGATCATGATCACTTTTTTTTTGTGCATCGAAAGCAACATATGGACATGAGAAACAGTATCACAATCCTTTTAAATCCAGCAATGATACTCTTTTATATAATGGTAATGATATTTTGAATAGATGGAGTATTTTGATCATCTTTTGAATAATGACATAAGAATTGAAATGATGACTTTAATGATATTTCCATTTTATCTATTCAGTATATTAAAAATGGAAAAGCTGCAGGTCCTGATGAAACACCTAGAGAAATTTTAAGAGATGGTGGTGGTATGTTAGTTTCAAACATATTGGAAATTTTTTTTTAAAGCAGTATATGGACTCTTGAAGTTGTGCTATCTGATGTTAAGGATGCTTTTGTAGCTCCACTTTTTAATCACAAAGGGAGTAGACAAGATTGAGGTAATTATCATAGAATATGATTATTATTCAACCAGAAAAAAAGGGAACCAAAGAATGATTTATATATTGCTTTTTTTGATTTCATCAAAACATATAGGTTTATACCATTAAATTTAATTTGTTGTTTATCAAAATTTATTTATATTATACAACTTCTGCATGATGGAATGAAGTGTTACTACTACAAGTGGAAAATTTAAGGCATTTGAAATGAAAATTGGTATTAAACAAGGATTTATAATCGCTCCAACATAGTCTTCAATTTTTATGACAGTTGGCTTTGAAGCTGTTTCTGGACATCTTAATGAAATAGGATCAAGATGTAATACAGGTTTGATGGTGGAATTTTTAATTTGAAGGAATGAAAAGCAAGGACAAGAACATCTTGGATTCTGATTTATAATATGCTGAGGATTGCTACTTTTTCCAGTTCAAAAGATGATTTATAGAATATATTTATTGGTTTGAATACAACATTTGAAGACTGGTTTAATAATTAATGTTCAAAGCCTCAGTACAGTACCAATTCCAATGTGCTGCATTTATTTTTAATAAGTTAAAAGATAAGGTATTTCATCACAAGAAAATAAATATTGCAAATTAATATATATTAACTGTTATTTCACCCAATTTATTGTAAGGAAATAGGACTTGATATTCTATCAATAAAATATAAAGGCATTAAAAGTTTTATTTAAAAATGCTCTTTAAAAAATTGTAAAAATACGATAGCAAAGATCATGAAACCAATCAGTATTTCTTCAACTTTCTGGATGAGATACCATTGAGACCACTATTGTAAAATCACATCTTTGTTGCATTGGACATTTAAAATATTGAAATAATACAAGGCTTCTAAAAGGGTATTTTATGATGAACTTGAGCATGGTTTTATGGAAGGAATAGACCCTGTTTTCATTATAAGGATTATCTTAAATAAAGAACTTTGTATTGGGAAGATATGGTAGAGAATTGAATACACTGGAGAGCTAGAATTAGACATGGTGTTGAATTACTTCAAAAATAAGTTTTGTGCTGAAGAAATTAAATGACAACATTGCAAAATATTAAATAGAAAAATAAACCACAATAGTTTATATGTGAATGTATTTGTGGTTTATAGATTGGTTTGTATAATCTTTGCAGAACTCATTTCTGGAGCAGTTTTTTGTCTTTTCTAAGAATTGGAATGGCCTTATTTATATTTGATTGACTGCTGTATGTACACGTGCAAACTATTGCACCTATAGTAATCTCTGTTAGTTTTTTTAATAGAATATTGACTTCATATCATGTCCTGAGTAATTAGGTACTTATTTTTGATCACAAACAGTCATTAGAAATTGCCTCAGATGCATACAGAGACTACTAAAAAGTGTAACAAATTATTTTTTTCTCTATTTATATTTTCAGATAAACATTGAATTTTTGCCATTAGTTTTTATGTGATTATAGCTTCTACATCTCTTTTAGATATTTCATTCAAACATAATGCCCTGTGCATTTTAGCAGTGTTAGATTGACAGATTTAAATTCTAGATAAATCCTTTATAAAGCAAACAAAAATTTTATCAATCATTTCCAAGCAATTAACCATGTAATTTTTTTATTTATTTTGTATACCTGATTTATAGCAGCCTATTATTGTATATTCTTAAACATCTGAATATAAACAAAGTCTTTTTTTTTTTTTGCCATTTCTATCCTAATGAATATCTAAAGGTTGGCAAATGTAAACATACATTTGGCTGCACAGACGCTTTATATCATGGATTATGGCTTTAATGCAGACATTCATAATGTGGTTATTCCTTGGAAAAATTACAGGCCATTGTCTTTTTAATTATTATGCCATTTTGCTTCTATGAATTTTTTTTTTTTCCAATTTACTATATCTTTTTTTTAAAAGGACATTTAGTAAATAAATTTTATCAGATTGTAAGTTTAATACTTCTCATATGTTTTCTAGCTTTGTTAAAGATATACCATTTTAATTACTAAATTGGATAAAATGCATGTGATGAAAAAGTTGGAATATTGTTTTATAGTTAGTGCATCAATATTCATCTCATCAATCCAAATTTATTTATAGACCCTTTACCCTTATGAAGTAGTAGCTTAGTATCATACACACACCAATACTTTATTGCTAGCTGGATTGTCTATTTGAGGGGTAACCACATAAAATATCTTAAGCCCATTGTGATCTAAAAAAAATTTTTGACATTAACCAAGATTATTTTACCAGACCATGAAGTTGGACATGTTCACCACTATCTTATCAGCCTCCCCCACTTGCTCTTTTAGTTGTTATGATGCAGAGGACATTTAATGAATGGGCAGCACATCTTATAATTCAATATGTGAGCTTATAGCTGAATAAAAGGATGATCTAGCAGAAATGGTATAATCTTTTGCTAGATTTTCAAGCTCCCTATGCTATCCATTCCATGTTATACAATCAATACACATGACCACATACATGTGAAAAAGGTAAATGATCTCCAGCATGTGTATTTCGTGCTGAACCAGCACTCACCAATTGGTCCAGATTATCATCTCTAACATATATATAAAATCAGTTCTCAGTTTATATTAAAATAGCAAATCTTCAAACTTTTATGGACAGGTTTCAGTCTTCACATTCCAACTCTTCAGCCATCCATATCATTAAAAATCTGATGATGAAATGCTCAAAGCCCTTGTTGATGCCAATCTTATTGTCATACCCATGTTGACCGTAATTCTCCTCATGCATAGGACATTAATATGTCTATTTTAAAATACGTAGAAGAGGTATGGGCAGAATACAGGCTGAATATGTAATATTTAAATACAAGTATATTGTCTATACTGAACTTAATATAATTAAAAGGGATTCAAACTCAGACTTTCAAGCTCACTACAGTCATCCAGTCCATCTTATACAACCGATACACATGACCACATTCATGAGAAAAAGATAAATGATCTGCAGCACTCATCAGTTGGTCCAGCAATGGCTGTTACTGATTGGCTATTGTTTTAATCAAAATAAACTTTATTATATTTTAAAATACCAAAATTAGTTCACAATATGGGACTGATTAATCATCTAGCATTTTGCTAAAAATAAAATATCATTAACTGTTTTCTATTCATCCTTATTCTTTTATTTTCATTAATATCATTGAATAGTCTTAGTTTATTTATACAGTCCTAATGAAAGTTACGACTGAGATCTGTTCATTTTGGAAATCTTATTTCTGGACTTGTTTTTATGGATATTGTAGCATTAAAATTCTATCATAAATATCCGACAATTTATTTTTATTATGTTGAAGCAGTAATTCTTATTTTTTACTGTTAATCATATTTTACTGATTCTAAATGAACATTATTTTTTTAAGAATAAATTAAATGTGTAAACTTTTAAATTTTTTTTAAAGATATTTACATAAAGATGTTTTAATTATAAATTTATTTAAACACACATTGATTATGTAAGTAATATTTACTAAGGCTTTAACCTCAAGAATATGCGTGTAAAAATGCAATATTAGGGACCTCTACAGATCTTAACGCAAGCTTACGTTTCACCTATTTAAATAGAAAGTAAGTTGAAGTAAAGAAGGGTTCTCCTTTTCTTCCAAAGCGTAAGCTTGTGGTTAAGACCTGTAGAGGTCCCTAATATCGCATTTTTACATGCATATTCTTGAGGTTAAAGTCATAGTAAATACAAAGATGTTTTCAAAATTGATCTCTAAAGCAACTAACCATTTGATTATTATTTATACATTTCTGTATAGAATTTTCATTTGAATCTATACTTGAGATATTTATTTATGACTTCCAAACTATAAATTTTGGATTTGCATTATTAAATTATTAGTGCATCATCTAACATATGTTTGAAAAGCTTTTTATCACTGATGGTGTGATTTTCATATAGACAAGTTTTTAAAATCATTATTTACCATAGACAGTTTTAATATAATTGGAAAACTAAAAAAAATTTTGAGTTTAATTATGCTAATAGAGCTTACCTGCAAAAATTTTACGATATTAATTGTGTTAAACCACTAAACATCACATGATCACCATAAAAAAAATAGGCAAAACTCACTATACGTATTGCCACCCACAGCAAGCTAGAGTAATCAATGGATGCCAGAAGACTTGTGTATAAAATCCCCATCTAGTGCCTACTCATCCAATATCCCCAGACTAGTTTCTGGCTTGTGGCGTTCATCAGTGAGGAGCCTTGGATCTGAGAGCACTGCACCTAGGTATGGAGAGTTTTGCCTGTTTTAAAGCTATTATTATTACAGCTTTACTATCAATTATTGTTTTAAAGAAAAAATAATTAGAAATAGATAAAACTAAGCTTAAACTATATGACTAGTTTCTGGCTTGTGGCCTTCGTCAGTGAGGAGCCTTGATTACTCTAGCTTGCTGTATGTGGCAATACGTATAGTGAGTTTTGCCTGTTTTAACAGTTATACACAAGCATAGGAGGTGGTGGTCATATGATGTTTATGATCACCATCACTTATACTAGCACATAATTGTTATTAAACAAGGCATGATTACTCTGGTTGGCATAGGGTGGCACTACTATATGGAGTTTTGCCTTGTTTGATATTAATTGTGCATAATAAGCATATCTTAAAAGTAATTGTCATAATGATCAGCCTATAAATTAAACAGAAAACTAATGTAAAGCATACCCATGTTAACAATATTATTTTCAAAAACTTTGGAAAAAAATGTCGTATTTTTTAATATTAAGAACAAAAAAGGATGTGCTTATATTTTAAAGTCTAGATGGAGTTACATAGTATTTATGATCGATTAAAAGAAAAAGTAATTGATAAAATGTCTACATTTATTCTTGAATTTATAGCAACAAATGTATTATATAGTGAAAAATTGATTCTTTATTCTTTCCATTACTATTGCTATTTTTTTTTAGATATTTTTTATTGGAAATGGTAATCGATGGTGCGTTTAAAAAATCTATTAACAAAATAAATAAATATGATGTTAAAAATAGTATTTTAAATACGTTAAAGATATTGCATGGAGACTATGGAGTGGGTGTTCAACAGGATTCATTTTCTGGTAAACATTTTCTTTTTAGAACAATGGAATTTATATATTATTCTAACAATTAGCTTTAATATTTCTTTTCATTTCATTCTTTTTTTTCAAACAGTATGGCTGGTTTTTTTAAATTGTATATTTAAAGATAACATGAAGCAGTCCACATCAAAGCTATTTAACATCAACAGGTCCTTATAGAGAAACATTGAAAGAAAAAACATTGTGTGTCTGGAAAGAGGATGAACTATCACTGTGCTATGAGGCTCTGTGTACACATGCAAAATAATATTTCTTTTTTTTATATATATATATTTTGTTGATCATGTTTTTATGTCACAATCAAGTGATTATGAAGTTTTTTGGTAAGGCTTTTTAAATCAGAAATCTAATAGAACAAAAAGTGCATCAACTTATATCAGCGGTTCTCAACCTGTGGGTCATGACCCCTTCGAGGGTCAAACAATCCTTTCACAGGGGTCGCCTAGACCATTGGAAGACATTTTTGATTCGTAACAGTAGCAAAATTAAAGATTGGGGGTCACCACAACATAAGAAACTGTATTAAAGGGTTGTGGCATTAGGAATGTGCCTTACATCATTGTTTTAAAATTAAGAGTATTGATTAAAAGTGTAGTTTCAGTATAAATTATAATTATTATATATATATTTACAGGTATATTAATGCATTTTCTATTATAGTATGATGTCATAATCTTCTAAACATAAAAGAAAGTGCTGTACTTGTATTTATAGTTAAATGGTGAACAATTAACAATGTAATTATTGTCTACCATTTGAGAATATTTAATGAATTCCACACTTATAACTCAGCTGAGAAATAATAATCTGGAAGATAAGATTTTTTATTCACAAATACATTTATTCTGCTTATCCAGGAAAAACTTTATCATTATTTACAAAGATTATTACATAATATTTTAATTTGCAAAGTGCAGATAGTTGAAACTGAAATAAATTGAGAGACTGGAAATCTCTTTGCGCTCATTATAATGCTTATCTGACAGCCATCAGATGTTATGATGGCTGTCTGAATGATGCTCAAACCGTGTGTTTACAGTTTGATTGTCATTCAGACAGCCATCATAATATCTGATTGGCTGTCAGATGAGCGTAAAGATTATTACAGAAAATATTAGGGACTTTATAGCATTTTGAGGGATAGTTTCAAAGATAATGTGATTTTAAAATGTAGATTCAGAGAAAAATACATACAAAGAAATATTACTCGGGTGAAATTATTTGTAAGACATCACTTTTCATGAATCTCAAGGTCAACAGTTCAATTCTCTCTACCTGTTACTGGTTAGGTCAGCATTACCTGAAGAAAGAAGGAGAATAATATTGCTAAAGATATGTTTTATACTAATCTGTGTATTATTAATAATTGTTGAATGTTAATAAAGTTTGAATTTTTTAAAAATATTTAACAATTCAATTAGATGATGGAAATAGCCCAAGATATAAATAACTTCAAGTAAAATATCATCACAAACCTTAAGACAATCGTAAGATCATATAAATAAGTCTTTTATTCTCAAATTTTATGTATTTTTTAACACAGTGCATATTGCAATAGAAAATTGTTTTCAGAATAATTATTTATTACCAATCTCATATTCTCTATACTTCCTAAATTATCATAATAAACTATTCAAAAGTTGTAGAAAATATTAAAAGTAAAAAAAAAATGGTCGAATCCATTATGAGCAAATTCTCATCTTTAAACCATTTTGCTAAAAATAAATCATTTTGAGAAGCCATTTTTACAAAGAAAAAAAAAAGTTTGTCTGAAGGTTTGTAATGATGGTATATTTTAAGATGTGGTATGTTGGACTATTTCCATCATTTACGAGTGAATGCTGAATGTATAGAAAATTTTAAACTTTATTTAAACTTCTCAAATACAAACAACTTGTTAGTAATAACACACAAATAGACAATACAGGTTAGTAATTACACAACATTTCGAGTATTATTATTTTCCACTCTTCTTCAGGTGTTGCTGGTCTATATGCACAGTGACAATATTCGCTTAGAAGTTGAACTCGCACCTTTAGATTCTTGAATATCGAATTTAAGGCAAAGGCTCTACCAACTGAGCTTTGACAGAATAGCTCAGTTGGTAGTGTTTTCCTTAAATTCGATATTCAAGAATCTAAAGGTGCGAGTTCAACTTCTAAGCGAATATTGTCACTGTGCATATAGGCCAGCAACACCTGAAGAAGAGTGGAAAATAATAATACTCGAAATGTTGTGTAATTACTAACCTGTATTGTCTATTTGTGTGTTATTACTAACAAGTTGTTTGTATTTGAGAAGTTTAAATAAAGTTTAAAATTTTCTATACATTCAGCATTCACTCATAAATGATGGAAATAGTCCAACATATCACATCTTAAAAAAAAAAAAGTTATTTCATAAGTTAATTTTTTTTTTAATCTTGTTTAAAAAAAAGTGAAATCAATAATTGTAAAATGAATTTTTGCACAAATTGATAAATATTTTTAACATTGATAATGGCATTCCATTAAAAACTACATATTTTTAATTTTTTGACGATGTCCAGGTAAATAGTACTTTTATTCTTTAGTTATTAAATGAAGCAATAATATCAAGAATTAAATCAACATTTATTAAGGTGTTAAAGCAGAAGCCAATATCGCTGTGGGCAAGTGTTTGTAATAGTTGATGCAGCAAAAATTATGCTGGGAAACACAGCAATTAATTTAATTTTTCTTTAATTGTTAATAAGAGCATTTTAAAATATACCATTGTTTGATTTAATACTTAAACTACTGTAGTTTATTTTCATGATTATGTGAATGGCAACTGGTTATCCAGAAAAATCAATAAATTTAGAAAGGGTTGGTTATTAGAATTGGATTACATATGGACAATCCACATAATTATGTAACAAAGTTTAATTTTTTTATTATTAAAAATTGATAGCAAATAAAGTTTTCAAATCGCAGACATGTCTCTCTCTCTCTGTTAAATAAAATATTATCTTTTAATTCTATAAATGGTTTATCTATTTCTACAATTGAAAATCCATAATTAGGTCTCTTCATTAAATAAATATCCACTTTGTACAATAAGTTGTTTTTTTATTTCTTTTTATAAATTTTGCTTTTCTTTAACCTATATCTTTTATATGTTATATATACTACATTATCAAGAATCTTAAAATGCATCTTTCTGCCAAGTCTTAACAATCTAGGTTTGAATCTGGAACAAGTAAAACTAAACCTTTTTTTAGTTTCCAACTATTTTTAGGATTTTATTTTCAAAAAAATTGGCCTATCCAATTTTGGTTAGTATAAGTATCTAGTTGTGCTTAATAAGAGAGTAAAATAAGAATAGAAATGTGAGTTTTAAATGAGAAAAGTAAAGGAAATAATTATTAATTTTTGATTACTATAAAGGTTTAATATGACATTAGATTAATCCTTCTCCTGGATGCATTCCTTTTTTTCTTTAATAAAAAAATAGATCATCAACTTAACAGAATGCATTTATTACAATATATATATATATTTTAATATATAGGGTACATGAGCACAGACTTTCACACGATCCATCACTCTCCACACTATCTCATAACACTGATACACTTCATGTACCCTATATATTACCTATATAGAAACAGGTATATAATAAGCCTGTGTGTTTCAGTTAATATATATATATTGTAACAGTAACCACTCTTTTAACAATGGCAATTGATCAAAATAACAAATATAATATAAAAAAAATATTCGCAAATTAAATTTTAGTCTAGGGGGATTATAAATACCTAATGGGTGACCATGTACATGGTGGAGAGACTATATAAATTTTAATTTTAGTTGACTAATTTATAGTCATGGATAATGACCTGATTGAACACCCATAAAAAAAAAACAAAAAACAAATCTTTATGCAGATTTAGTCATGTTCCCTGATTGCTACCCCTCCACATTAATTGACAAAATAAAATAATCTTCTTGGACTTCAGATGAGAAATAAACAAGCAACAAAATTATTAACAATAACATTAATTTTAATTAATAAACAAATGAGAATAATATAAAAAATTTGTATTTACATCTAAGATTGTATGAAGAGCATGCTTGACAGAAAAAAATCTTTGTTGATTTATAATAATTCATAAAGAAAAAGTTTACTTTAAGTTCATCCAATTACCTTTATATCTTCATTAGCTCACATTTTATTAGTTTGTGAATGTAGATATATGATAATCAAAATCATTATTTTAAATGTCTGCAAGCAATATTAACATTTTAACTCCTTGATTCGTTCCAATAGTCTTTAATCCATGCATCAAAATTACATAGATTTATAAATTAATTCATAGAAGAATGTTTCCATGTGGTAATTATTTAGAAGGCAAGTTTTTCTTATAGCAAATGCCACTTTTTTTTTCAGCTTCAGACAGTAATTAATTGACTAGCATAATCAAAGTTAATTTCTAAGGCATTCCTTTGTTTACAGTTCCATAGTCAGCCACACTACTGAAAGGATCAGGGTAAGGTATTTTTATCCCAGAAACTACACTATCAACTTAAATAATTATTACAATTTTTACTGATATCACTCTTTTAAAGGCACGACAAAGAAAAAATAATTTGCTCTTTTTGTATAAAACAAACGATACAAGAGTTTCCACTTGGTTCCCATAGCAATGTTATTTTAAAAATTAACTTTATTTTAAAATAACGAATCATAATAAATTTTTAAAATTATTATTATTAAATAAATTACTTTATAATTTATTTACAAACATGACTTTTTATATCTTAGAATACATAAGAATAATAAAAAATCCATATATAAGCCACGCATGTGTTCCAAGTTAGAAAATATTAATTACATTACCATATTCAATTACATCATTATTATTTCTACCAATAATTAACAATGTTATAATTATTACTGTATTGAGATAATAAATCTCTCATAGAAAGTTGTAACAAGAGACTCAAAGCTGACTCAGCAGAGCTATATACAAAGTCAATTCAGTTTACCTTAGACAGTATTCTGATGGTATCATTTATATGTAATTATTTTTATAGTAAACAAAACTTTTATGTGATTTTCTTAGTTAACTTGCAATATCTGCCTTAGGAATGTTAATTTATTCTATTCCAGAACCTTATATTGTCAATTTGGGTAATCAATAGGCACTACCCTTGCATGGTTTAATTGAATGCTCTGAAGTTCAAGTTCCCTGGATCACAGCTACAGTTATCATTTCTGGTGCTCATATTTTTTATAGACTCCTAAGTAATAAACAATTTGATTATTATTATCAATGAACACTAGGTAGCAGTACTATATTTATATTTCTAATTAATGGCTATTGGTCTTCTTCATTGAGAAGTATTGGATTTTGCTTCCACATATCTAGTAGTCATCTTTACTTCATTAGTATTATTCAAGCTAATAACTGAGATTGAAAAACACTTAAGATTTTGAGCCCAGTCTAATTTGCCGCATTCAAAAACTAAATTGATATTCTTGTCTTTTTTAAAGTTTTCTATGAATAAGAAATAAAAGAAATCTGAAAGGATAAATATTAAAATGTGATAGTAGAGAAAAATATTGGCTTAAGCAATTAAGAGACCTAGTGAAAGCATAATATAAATCCAAAACAAATTAATAAATACAAATACTATTAGTTTTTGCAATAGGATGATTACGTCCTAATGACTTAAATGATAATTATTAATTATTCTTTTTTAAAAAATTTACAGATTTTTTTAATCTATAGTATATTGCTATGAATGTTTTTTCTTTTTTTTAGTAAAATATATTAATACTAAAACAAAAATGGTATTTGTGCGAACTAGAAGAGGGCCGCATAGATTAGTTGCCTCAGCTCTTCCCTTTGTAAGACAAATCAAAAATATTCCAGCATTTTTTAGAACTTTACATTTAAGTGGTAAGTTGTTTTTTATGTTTTGATAAAATACAAGCAGTTTTTGACTTGCATAAATAATTACCAATGTATATAAAATATGTGAAGCTCTCATTTTTTTTATTTTGTCTCGTGATGTGTGAATACTTCATAATGTATTGTAGCATTTATTTTTTTTTGTTAAAAAATATTTCATATTCTACATTGTGGCTAATGATAAACATGAAATGGAAGGCAAAATTTGATTTACATAAAATTCAACTAATAAAAAAAAAAATCTCAGAATGAATTATTTACATAAGTCAAGGATTGTCTGTACATATAATTATAATTAGTAATATCTGATTAGATTTATGAATTTCACATTTATAATTTCACAATTAGTTGGAGAAGATGAATTCTATTATAAACATTATTTTAAAGATAACTTTTATAAAAAAAAAATAGTTTTATGAACTTATATCGTATCTAATTAGTATTAAAATTCAATCCATTATATTAGAGTTTCTTGCTTTTATCAATGGCTTTTTTTTTAAAAAAAAAAATTATACATAAGGCTTCCTGCTATTATTTTCAATCATACAAAAGAATGGAATTTAATTGGATTTGTAATTTCATTTCCAAAAGTATAACTCTTTAATATATTATGTAATTATTGATGTAGAATAGTGTTTCTTAAACTGTGGGTCGTGAAGTGAAAAGTTGGGATTGTGAAAATTTAATTCAGATACATGAATTTAAAGAAATATTAGTTGCAATCCCTTCATTATCTTTAATTTAATATATTACATTTTCTGTACAGCACAATTATAAAATTATAATGATGGCCAACTTGAGCTGTAAATTATATTCACATATTGAAAAATAACACTAAATGCATCATAATAGTGGTGTCACATTGCAATTTCAGCATATAAGTTATTTCTGAATCAAAATATATTATGCTGCAGTGGTGTGAATAAACTTGGCACCACTGTGATGCTGAAATTGCAATGTGATATCACTATTATGATGCATTTCCAGGCAAGTTATTTGTTTTCGGTTTCATTTCAATAAGTGTCCACATCGCAAAAACAATACAATATTGTATTTTACTGTTTTACTCGACTAAGATTAGTATTTATTTCAATAAATATTATGAAAGATATTTTTTTATGTATAAAAATGCTTGTATACTTTTTTTTGTCACGTTTTTATTCAAAATTTATCATCCTATTAGTTATTATAAAAATTTATTTTTTATTTGAAACTTATTGTCATTTATTTATTAACAAGTAAAAACATATTCCTATTTTTTAAACTTATAATTGATTTACTGATATTTTTTAAATATTAAAAAATAAAACATATGGGGATATTAAAAAATAGAACATATGGGAGTAAATATGCTTCGTATTATTAAACAAAAACATGGCTGCCACTTGGTGTCTATGCTAATTAATAAGTACTGTTATTTTATTTATATTTTAGAATAATAATACTTTTTACCCATGGATAAATAGTTGAATTTGAGTACCTAAGATAATGATGCAGATGGCAAAACTACAAAGTCTCTTCAAGCAGGATCTCATAATCAGAAAGAGGCATCTAAGATGCGAAAAAGAAAATATGAGACATTTCTCCAATTTGGCTTTACTTTCAACAACTGTGATGGTAATGAACAACCTCTTTGTTTAATTTGCAATAATGTTTTGTCTATGGAGAGTATGAAACCATCAAAATTAAAAAGGCATTTTGAATCAAAGTATCCTTCATATATCAATAAACCAAAAGAATATTTTAAACGACTGTTAAAAACTTCAAATAAAGAAAAACAATATTTTGAGAAATTTATAACTGTTAATGAAAAATATTTACATCATATGAAGTTTCATATCTAATTGCTAAAAATAAAAAGCCATACACCATTGCAGAAGATCTTATATTACCTGCTGCTATTAAAATGGTAGAAATACTTCACGAAAGTAAATATGGTGATGAAATTTGGAAAATTGCTTTGTCAAATGACACTGTCACTAATAGAATTCTGAAATAAGCAATAACCAATTTGAGCAACTTATTACTAGACTTAAAGAAAGCCCAATATTTACAATTCAGTTGGATGAAACAACTGATATTTTAAAAATAGATCAATTATTAGTATATATCAGATACATTTATAAAGAAAACATTGAGGAAGAATTGTTATTTTGTCATTCTTTGGAAGAACATACAAGAGGGGAAGACATATATAATAAAGTAGACAAATTTTTTAAAACTGAAGGTTTAGAATGGAAAAATTGCTTTGGAGTATGCACAGATGGTACAAAAGCAATGACTGTTGAAAATATTAGTTTTAAATCAAGGCCCTTGCAGCAAAAAAATTAGCAATGGAATTGAATGATGTGCTTCAGGATGCTGTCAAAATTATAAACTTTATTAAAAGCCATGCCCTTAACAGCCGTTTATTTTCAAATCTTTGTAAAGACATGGACTCTGAATACAAAAATTTATTATTACATGCAGAAGTAAGATGGATGTCAAGATGGTGAAGTTTAAGAAGATTATTGTTATTAAAAGAAGAAATTATTGTATTTTTAACCGAACAAAAATCTGATCTTGCTGCTCTGTTTCAAAATGACTTATAGCTATCAAAGCTGTGTTATTTGTCTGATATTTTTGAGAAGCTAAATGATCTTAACTTGTCTCTTCAAGGAAAAATAGCAATATTTTTACTTCAAATGATAAAATTGAAGGTTTTATTAAAAAGATCAACATTTGGAAGAATAGAGTGGAAAAGGATTCATTGGAAATGTTTTCACTATTGACAATTTTATAATTGAAAAAATAATTGTAAAACTTTAATTGCAAAAATTATTATAGATCACTTAAAAATCTTAGAAACATGGTTTTGCAAATACGATATTTATTTTTTTGACCATACAAGCCACTTGATGGCGTTCTCACTAACCAATACCACATTAATATGCCGTTTCTGAGGCCATTTAAGTTAGCCTGTAAAACCGCTTTTAAGAGGGCTTTTTAGGTTTGCCCTGTAAAACTGTTTTACGAGTAGCCTTTAAGTGGCCTAGTTAAACGGCTAGTTTAAAGCAGTTTGCGAATTTATCGCAATCCTCATTTGGCTAGCATTATACGCCTAGCATAATACATCGTAATTTATGACGTCTTGTTTCATTGTTTCTGCGAACAGTTGAACTAGTACATTTTTTTATGGTATCATTTATGAGTATTTGCTTTTAAATGGCAGTGTTAATTTTAAATCTGTATTTTAAATTGATTGTCTTACACATGAAGTGACAGAGAATTAGTTTGTAATAATTGTAATGAGTTGTTTTTTTGAAGAGAGTTAGTAATGTTGAAATTTTTTAGAAAAGGGTCTGGTGAAGCGCGATTTGTATTATATCTCACAACTCTTCATGCTCTTTTGGAGGACACGGTATTGTTTGACAAAATGGCATATTCTGCCCATGACAGTGTTAAGTTTAGCCAATTGCCAATGACAGAAAAGGAGTCTGTTATATTTTCATTATAAAAAAAATTATACCCGATGCTCAAAAAATGCATGCAAACCTACATCTTCGAATGTGAGTCGACATCCTGCCATCGAAAGTGTTCCTTGCCGCAACCAGACATGTTTCAACAGCTGTTAATTAATGATTTTAAGAGTTGTTATATACCTTTCTTGGAAATAAAAAAATTTTTTGGTATTAAATGTTATGTCTGCTAGTTATAATATCCGCTGACGAACATTCTACGCAGGGAACTAACCTTGCCCTGCCTATATAGGCATACAATAATTATACTCAATAAAGACTAATGCCGGTAGAATTAGTAAAAGCAAATTTAATTATAATACAAGTGCGGAAAGAATATATTAGTTATACATTAATATATATATATTTACATGAATACATTAACATAATTATATGTTTACGTCAAATAAACCCGAAGGCATACCAAAACAATAATAAAGATCGAATACGACCTACTTTACAGGCCCTATGCTGACTCTTGGACATTCGGAGGTCAGCGGTTCACTCTGGAGCTACCGTGCTAAATAATCGACATTAGTCGCCTTTCAAAGTTCATCTGCATTGGTAGAGCTTCCAGTTGCAAGTGTCCCATTTCCCCAGTCCTGATTTCCTGGATTTGATTGGTCACATCTTGTCCGTCCTCGTCGGATCAATCTCTCCCAGTTCACTAGCAGTAGCAGATTTAGACTTAAGTCTTAGTTTGATTATCTTTCCAGCCCGATTACTTTTTTAATTACACATCTTGTTTATCAGCAAAGTTCCTTCGTCAACTAAACTTCTCATCTAAAGGCATTTGTTTTTTGCTGTTTTAAAAAATAATAGGTAGTTATTTTTATGACCATACAAGTCGCTTGATGGCACTTTATACTCTTTAATACGCATAAATATTACGTTACCTGGCCTTTTCAAGGTTATTAAATTTTAATATTTATAAGTAAATATTTAAATGACTTTTTTTACTTTCTTTATTTTGGATTGACTTTTTTTTTTTGACTGACTTCTTTTTACAATTTCTTTTTTGTAATTTACTTTTTTTAAAAATATCAGATGCGATTCTTTACTTTTTTTTTTTATACTTGTTTTATCGTAATTACATTTTTTCTGTTTTTTAAAAAGGGCGTAATTTGCTTCTTGTTGCTGCATAATTTACATCTTTTATTGACTTCTTTTTAGGACTTTTTTGGTTGATTGACTTTTTTTTTTTACAACTTCTTTTAGCGTAATTTACTTTTTTTAAAAAATATCAGATGTCATTATAAAAACAGTCCGTCAATTTTTGATAACCACATGCCTTTAATACATTAAAAAAAAAAAAGGAAATAATAGAAATGAACATTTTGACAAAAAAAGTAAAACTTTTATTTTCTTTAAATAAACATTAATTTCAATATTTACAAACATTTGAATAACACATTTTAAGTTCGAAGACTAACAAATAATCTTCGAACTTGGGGGAAGTATTGTTATGTATGTGTATAATTAAAATATACATACATGCAAAGTAATAATAGTAAATGTTATAAATATTAATTCTTATTAATGTTGTAAATGGGGATTTAATAAACATATGTATGTGTATAATTTATCGCATATACATATGTAAGTTATATATATACATGAAGATAAAAAAATACTCCATTAATTTATATTAAACTTTAATAGTTGTGTTATTTGGTTTTTTTTTTTTTTTGACCATACAAGCCGCTTGATGGCGTTCTTGCTAGCCAATACCACATCAATATGCCGTTTCTGAGGCCATTTAAGTTAGCCTGTAAAACTGCTTTTACGAAGGCTTTTTAAGTTTGCCCTGTAAAACTGCTTTGAGTGACCTTTAAGTGGTCTAGTTAAACAGCTAGTTTAATGCGGTTTGTGAATTTATCGCAAATCCTCATTTGGCTAGCGTTATACGCCTAGTGTAATACATCGTAACTTACGTTTTGTTTCATTGTTTCTGTGAACAGTTGAACTAGTACATTTTTTATGGGATCATTTATGAGTATCTGTTTGTAAATGGCAGTGTTAATTTTAAATCTGTATTTTAAAATGATTGTTTTACACATGAAGTGATGGAGAATTAGTTTGTAATAATTATAATGAGTTAAGTTTTTTTGAAGATAGTAATCTTGAAAATTTTTTAGAAAAGGGTCTGGAGAAGTGCAATTTGTATTATATCTCGTGACTATTCATGCTCTTTTCGAGGACATGGTATTGTTTGACAAAATGGTGTATTTCTGCCCATGACAGTGTTAAGTTTAGCCAATTGCCAATGACAGAAAAGAAGTCTGTTATATTTTCATTATAAAAAATTATACCCGATGCTCAAAAATGCATTTGCGGACAAGCCATGTGGTTAAGAAAATTGCTAACCTACACCTTCGAATGTGAGTCGACATCCTGCTGTCGAAAGTGTTCCTTGCCGCAACCAGACATGTTTCAATGGCTGTTAATTAATGATTTTGAGAGTTTTTATATACCTTTCTTGGCAATAAAAATTTTTTTTGGTATTAAATGTTATGTCTGCTAGTTATAATACCGCTGACGAACAATCTACGCAGGGAACTAACCTTGCCCTGCCTATATAGACATACAATAATTATACTCAATAAAGACTAATGCTGGTAGAATTAGTAAATACCCAAATTTAATTATAGTACATGTTCAGAAAGAATATATTAGTTATACATTAATATATATATATATATTTACACGAATACATTAACATAATTATATGTTTATGTCAAATAAACCCGAAGGCATACCAAAACAATAATAAAGATTGAATACGACCTACTTTACAGTCCCTATGCTGACTCTTGGACATTCGAAGGTCAGTGGTCTGCTCTGGAGCTACCATGCTAAATAATCAACATTAGTCGCCTTTCAAAGTTCATCAGCATCAGTAGAGCTTCCAGTTGCAAGTGTCCGATTCTTTACACTTATACTCATTTCCCCAGTCCTGATTTCCTGGATTTGAGTGGTCACATCCTGTCCATACTGGTCCGATCAGTCCCTCCCAGTTCACTAGCAGTAGCATATTTAGACTTAAGTCTTAGTTTGATTGATTATCTTTGCAGCCCGATTACTTTTTAATTACACATCTTGTTTATCAGCAAAGTTCCTTCATCAACTAAACTTCTCATCTAAAGGGATTTGTTTTTTATCTTCATGTATATATATATAACTTACATATGTATATGTGATAAATTATACACATGGATACATTTAAATATTAAATCCCCATTTACAACATTAATAAAAATTAATATTTATAACATTTACTATTATTACTTTGCGTGTATGTGTATTTTAATTATACACATACATAACAATACTCCTCCCAAGTTCGAAGATTATTTGTTAGTCTTCGAACTTAAAATGTGTTATTCAAATGTTTGTAAATATTGAAATTAATGTTTATTTAAAGAAAATAAAAGTTTTACTTTTTTTTGTCAAAATGTTCATTTCTATTATTTCCTTTTTTTTAAAAGTATTAAAGACATGTGGTTATCAAAAATGGACGGACTATTTTTATAATGACATCTGATATTTAAAAAAAAAGTAAATTATGCAAAAAGAAGTTGTAAAAAAAAAAGTCAATCAACCAAAAAAGTTCTAAAAAGAAGTCAATAAAAGATGTAAATTATGAAGCAACAAGAAGCAAATTACGACAAAACAAGTATAAAAAAAAAAGTAAAGAATCACATCTGATATTTTAAACAAAGTAAATTACGAAAAAAGAAATTGTAAAAAAAAGTCAATCAAAGAAAAAAAAAGTCAATCCAAAATAAAGAAAATAAAAAAAGTCAATCAATATTTATTTGTAAATATTGAAATTTAATGTCGAAAAGGCCAAGTAACGTAATATTTATGTGTATTAAAGAGTATAAAGCGCCATCAAGCAACTTGTATGGTCAAAAAATAACTATTGCAAATACTTTGTCGAATTTAGATTTCAAAAAGTTATCTTGGATTCAAATACCATTTTTGATTGACATTAATCACCTGCCATATAAAGCCAGAAGAATTTGTTGAGCTATCGAGTGACTCAAACTTAAAACTTGATTTTCCACAAAAATCCTTGACTGAATTCTGGATCGGAACTAGGACTGAATTTCCCACAATTTCTGAAATGGCATTAAATGTTCTGCCATTCAGCACCACATACTTATGTGAAATGATTTTTTCAGCTTTAAGGTATATTAAATCCAAATATCATTCAATGATGAAAAATGTTGAAGATGCTTTATGTCCAGCAGTATCAAATATTTCACCAAGATTTAATTTATTATGCAGCAAAAAACCAGTACATCTGTCTCATTAAAATGTGATTTTCTTTCATTAATTTTTGTATATTTAAAACAAATCCTAAAACTACTTATTTTCATATGTACAGTATATTGTTTACCAAAGAAATAAATTATTTACGGGAATATTTCTATATCTTTTTATATTTAATATCTGGGTCACGAAATAATCTCGATAATAAAAAGGGGTCATGAATGAAAAAAGTTTAAGAAGCACTTATGCAGAATATTCAAATAGTTTATCTTTGGAATTTTTAATTATTGGTAAACTGGCTGTCTATTAGTCATTTTTAGCTATGAATTGTTATAGCAAAACCTTTGATGAATAGATTTGGATATTGTTGTGTTTGGTCTGGATTACAGACCCAACCTTCAGAAATTAATACTAATATCAGTATTACAATTAATATAATATTTATTATTCACAACTATATATAATAAATTATACAGTATTTGTACAATAAACAATAGTTATATTGAAACTCTTGAATCCGAGTCTTGTGGTTCTACCGCTTCCAGATACTCCTGATAGCTTGCCTCATGGGTAGGGAGAATGACTTCCGGCTGTACAAGACAGCTTGCCTTGAGTCAACAGTAGTCTTAGCAGCATCTGGTCCCTCTGTAGACTTGTCTAGCTGCGTAGACAAATAGCGGATTGCTATTAGTAGGAATGCTGACTGCTGTTCAGGTTAACAGGACTTCCCTGGGAAAATGCATAGTCTTTTCAGGCTAAACAGACGTTCTTCCTTGATTCTCACAAAAGGCTGACTATTTATAGCCAGATCCCTAACCTTACTGAAAACACTCAGATTCAGCAAGCATCGTTGCTTATTGGCCCGTAATAATCATTGGCTGTTTTAACTATACTTCAGCCTATTGGCCTATGGCAAATAATGCTTAATCCGATCAGATAAGGAGGAATCTGGAATAGTCCACTTCTGAGAGAAGGGAGGACTATAACAGATATGTTTAAATTCTTTCAAAGTTTTTTAAACTGTAATTTCTCTCATCCAAGATGTAGTCAGACTTTTTTTATTAGGTTTCTTATTCTCAGATTTATGAAAGTTAATCCAACTTTTTCATTTGAAGTTCTCCATATTTTTTTTATTTTAAAAAATCATTTTCATCAAATACATTATTTTATTATTATTTTAATAATAATTTCACGTTATATTTTCTATTTAACAATTATATGCAAATTAAACATAACTACTGGCATATATTTAATCTTCATTGACAACAATGATATTTTATTTTAGAATCATCTTTGAAAGCATTCACAATCTGTGAATATTAAATAGCATGCAAACATTTGGCTATCATCTGGCAGGAAGTACCATCATTTATCATTTGCTGTTTGTAAAGTTACTTTTAAAGTATGAATAGAGATATTTAATGTATTTCACAAATAGGACAGCTACAGAATAATTGATTGATGTAACTGTTATGCTATATATTCATATGCACACAAAAAAGCAGTGTGAAACAGGATAAATTACACTTTGTAAATATTTGAAGGTTCAGACTGGAAGAAATTAGTCTTAGCTGCTTCTATTTTGATCAGCAATATGATGAAAAACAGTTTTGACAATTGTCTGTTTAATTTAGTAGTAGCCCATAGATTGGAAGTAGTTTCTCAGTTCATTTTCTTACTGGAAAAGCCAGATGATTCACAAAAGTTAAGCCCATGGACTTGTATTTGGTTTTTTCTTTTTTAAGATTTTCATTTTGTCCCCAAATACATAGAAACATGTTAATTTTGAAATAACATTTATTTGATTAATGAAATCATTTTGAATTTTAATTATTACACATTACAAAAATTGAAACAGTCTGAAATTCTAAATTATTATTATTATTATTATATGAAAATATAAATATAATGTAATAATATAATATGAAAAATATAATATATGAAAAAATTATCAATATAAAACTTTCCAAAAAGTATATGATTTATAGGAATAATTTTCATTCACAATCTGTTCTGAGGTAAGGGTGGAAGAATTGTTGTTTTCGTCTTATCCAATTCTATTCATTCTTCATCACTTCCAGAACTAGCAGCCAGATTTAGAGTCTATAATTATTTTCAAGAATAGTTCGAATTTTTCTCTTCCATTTGCAGCAATTCTGCAACATTCAAATGTTCTTTGAATTGTTTCTGACAGGATTGCATTACAGGCTGAAAGAACCATGTCAACAATCTTCTGGTAAAAGGGTCATTTTTTTGTTTCCTTTAGGAGTAAATTCACCGTCTCTTCTCTTATCCAATTCTCCCATTCTTTGCTCATAGCTGCTTTGAAACTGGAATTTATGCAAACATCTAGAGACTATGCATAGTGCATTCTCTTTCTGGAATTATCACTGCCTTTAATCCATATTTTCTGGAAAGATATTTCAAAATTTCTTCTTTCTGAGAATGGATAGAGTATTACTGAAATAAGCACCTTTTATAGAAAATTTTATCCATTTACATCTTCAATAGATTTGTATCCATCGATCGACTTTTGTTTACAACAATAACTACCTTATCACTGAGGATTGTTACTTGAGGAATTTTCTTTCAGTCCATGAAAAATAATCTTAGGTGGGAGCATGTGTCCATCCAATGATATTGTCAAACACAGTATATAGATGTTTTTTGAGCTCTGTATCAGCACCATTGACATTTCTTCCTTCAACAAAGTGAAATCTCTTGCCATGTTGAAAGTAACATGCAGTTTTATCCATATTAAAAACATGATCATTTGTCATTCCTGCTGCACGATACATTATTTATTTGTATTAAGTATTGCTTTGCTTGTGCCTGCATCTCCTTTGGATCATGATTACTCATTTATCAGAGGATAAATTATTTTACGTGATCTAATCCGATGTCTCCTGATCCATAGAAATAATAACTTGTTACTGACATTAAAATCAGGTAGTATTTGAAGACCAAATTCTAGTCAGAAAATATAATTTCACAATGTATTATTTGTAAAAAATTGTTGCTCTTCTCATTCCTTTTGAAAAATTCAAATAATTTTTCCTCAATTTCAGGATAGAATGCCTTCCTTTCTGTTCCCTGAAGATATTTGTTTACATTTTTTAACATGCTTCAAAATTCTATTTTTTGTTGCAACTGTCAGTGCCTGTCTGTTGCAATATCAAATTTCGACTTTCCCTCCACTAAAAACGTGCCACAAATTATAGTTTTTCCTGGATAGTATGCAATTTTCATTTTCTAAACATTATTTTCCATTTTTATGGTTAAATATTGCAATGACTAGATAAAAACGACATCTTGAAGATGTAGATCAGTTTAAATATTTTGGTAGGTTAAATATTGCAATGACTTGGATTGTCGACATCTTGAAGATGTAGATCAGTTTAAATATTTTGGTAGTTTATTTTAGATGGAAAGGGAGGCTTAGATGCTAAAAGAACTCAGACTCCAATGTGCTGCTGCATTATACAAGTTAAAAAAGGGTATTTCTTTTTAGTGCTACATGGAAGTGAAATAAAGATTCTTCGTTTGAAAGGCGTTGGAAAAATTTCATTTAAGGATGTTTCATATTCTGAAATTTGATGGCATGATTATAAGATAATTTGGTATGTTCTTTAATTTTCTGGATATGTCAATATTTATGCTTTTTAACGTTCATAATATGATGATAATGAATTTATATTTGTTAGAATATATCTTTGTTTAACTGGTCATGTGAAACTGATGAAGAGAAATGGATTTCCTAATAAAGTATTTTGTGGTGAATATGAGCACGATTTTTGTGGGCAAGGCAGATCCCATTTCATTATAAAGAACCCTTAATAATACTTTAAAAGGATGCAATATTGATTGCTTTTACTTATATATCATAATGGAGAATAAAAAAAGCTACAATTAGTTAAGATGCTAAGTCTATCAGAAAGAAAAATTTGCTGTAAAAGTTAAGACCATATTGCAAGATATGAAATAAATTAAAGAATCTGGAGTATATGAATAATTTGTGGTGCATAGATCGCTTTTTAGAATCAGCATGAAACTCATCTTTAACTCTGGCTCCCCCCCCCCCTTTTTTTTTTTTGGAATTTCTTTTAATTGTATAAAGAAAAAATTTATAAAATTACAATACTGAGAATAGGTAATTTTTATAATATTCAGAATTTAAATTTTATGGTAAGTTTATACAATTATTTAATATCTAGTAATTCCCAAGTCTTATTTATTTAAGCAATCAAACTTCAATTTAAAAATAATGTAAGAATATGTAATTTGATATAAAATTAATTAATTTAATTATTTTAAAGGTACATTAAGGTCATGTCAAAAATTCTTATGTCAATATGATGCCCAGAAAATGGCCAAATTGTTGGCTTCATGCTCTTCTGATGGTAAGATTTGCTTTGCTTTTTTTTAAAATACTTTTTCCATAAAAAGTTAATGTAATAAAATCTCATAATCAATGATAACTTTATAAATATCACTAATATTTTTATTGCTATTTACATTGCATATATACAAAATTGCTTGGATAGCAATGGCTCTATTCAGATACAAATGAGTTCCATGTGTATATTAATAAGGAAATATGAAAATCAATATGAAAGCCAATCATTTAAGTAAGCATATCCAATTATTTTTGTATCTTGATTTAATTAGCTGTTTGTATGCTACTATTATATTTTCTAGATAACTTTTTTTTTAATACATTATAACAATGAAGTGACACATAATGATCATTATGTGTCACTTCATTGTTATAATGTATTAAAAAAAAAGTTATCTAGAAAATATAATAGTAGCATACAAACAGCTAATTAAATCAAGATACAAAAATAATTGGATATGCTTATCAGTAATGGTTGTAACATGATACCAATAGTTAACATGGAGAAATTAATACAGATAGATCATAGATAAACATATTCATTATCAGACAAGACAAGGTCACAAACTGCTGCAGATAACATTTGATAGTGAACTTTATCCATGATAAATTGGATGGAAAATGAAGAGTAGAGGACAGCCTGAGTGCCTGATGGCAGGAATGACATCATAATTGTGATTAGCAATTTTAGCAAACAATTGTCAAATCAACATCTGATGAATGTAAAACTGAATCGGTATGAGTGGAATACAACTTTTTCTGCAAGATATTAGTTATAGCCAGTCACTAGCACGATGATAACAGAATGAGAAAACTTTGCAACTTGTTTTGATGCCTTAGTTCAGCCTCCAGACTTCTCACTCAATAAACATATGACTGCACCTGAAAATGTTTCTTCAAATTGATTTTGTCTTCTTGTTCATTTCAGAAACTGAATGTTATTCTCATTTTTCTGAATGATCCAGTTGATGTTTTGAGAAGTAAAAATTCAAACAAAGTGAAATACACTACCATCCTAAATCAATCCTGCAATCGCATTCTTTATGTGAATATATATATATTTGTGTAATTATGATCAAAGTATAGATAGGATTATATGTAAATTCATAGAAATCAGTTAGCACTTAGACAATCCTAATCTGTTGTATCAATAATTTCAGTCTCTGCAATCAAACAATTCAAAACAAAGCAAAACTCTCCATACAGTAGTGCCATCTTGTGCCAACAAGAGCAATCAATGGATGCCAGAAGGCTTGTGCATAAAATCCATATCTAGTGCCTACTCATCCAATATCCCCAGACTAGTTTCTGGCTTGTGACTTTCGTCAATGAGGAGCCTTGGATCTGAGAGCACTGCACCTAGATATTAGGATCTAATGCAACCCTCTAGCAGCCACCTTTTAATTCTACTTAACTACAAAACTATGAGAATGAAATTGAAAACACAATAATATTTTCAATCCAAGCTCAATAGCTTATATAGTCACAGACGAAGGCCACAAGCCAGAAACTAGTCTGGGGATATTGGATGAGTTGGCACTAGATAGGGATTTTATGCACAAGCCTTCAGGCATCCATTGATTGCTCTTGTTGGCACAAGATGGCACTAATGTATGGAGAGTTTTGCTTTGTTTTGAATTGTTTAATAACAATTATGTGCTAGTATGAGATAGTGATCATGTGATGTTTAGTGGTCTCTGCAATCAAGTTGCAATCTTTCTAGGAAGTTGCCTTGACAACAGATTGAGATTGTTATTGGGATTATCTAAGTGTTGACTGATTTCTATGAATTTATATATATATTCACCACACAACATATTCTATAGTTTAATATATTCAGAATTTTGAGATATTAAATTAATAATACTAGTATTTTTTTTAAAGCTAAAGAATCTATTATGTGGGTGTATATATATATATCTACAAATTACTATTATTACTACTTATATGCTAAGCACAATAAATATGCAAATAGTCATTTACATATTTTTTCTAATATCTGCAATTGTATATTTGTAATAAAAATAGTAGTACTAGTAATTTCTGGAATTGGATGTTTGACTAATGCAAGATAATAAAAACTGTCATATAAGTTTATAAAAAATTAATTTGACCTTCAATATAAAGTCTATATTTAGTATCAAAAGAAATATAATTTTTAGCTTAATAAAGAATGGTTTTAAGATCTTTTTGCATTAGTTGCATGATTGCTTTTTGAAATAAATGCTACTTAAAAATATTTCTTTCATAGATACATATAGTTTTATATATGAAAGCATTCTATAATTCATATCCTATATTTTTCAGAATTTTGAATTATTCTGATTTAGTTATAATAATAATGTCTTTGTTTTTTTTTAAAAAACAGAAGAGCGGAAAGCAGTTCAGTCCTTAATGGTAAAATGTTCTTTATTTCCACAGTAGCAGAGTTCAACACATTCATTTGTAATTATTTTTTTAATAAAATATTTTTAAAATTTATTATTTAACTTTAATAAACATTCAATTAAACAAAAAAAAAAAGCAAATTAGACTTTTTTTTTTTACTTGTTATCAACATTCATATTTCTGCTTATTTTTACCATATTATAGTTTAATAGAACAATTGAAATCACTTTTAAAATTTAAATAAATCAAAAAATTTCAATTGGGCAGAGAAGTTTTTTTTATTATCACTGAAAATTGAATCTTTAGCTAGAGTCTGTTGCTCCAAACTATACTAAACATCACATCTACATTAGAAAAATGTCTTAGATGCTGAGGTAGCCTTTGTTTGAGAATTAGATGGCATTGATAACAAAGTATTTCTTATTACTTGATTCAGACTAATATTGCAGATCATTCAACATATTTATTAGGAGCATACATCATTCTATTAACTCCCGAATCATCTATTGTAAGCCTGAGTAATCAGTGAACAATGCTACATCCAAATCCTCAGACTATTGGCCTTTTACTGCCCGGTATAAAACTATAAGTAAAACCCATACCATGTCTTAACACTTATAAAAGTTACTGATACTGTGAAAATATCGTATTTATATTCAGAAATCTAATATAGCAGTTTACTTATTCATGTGCAGAAGTATTCTAAATATTTATAATTGTCTTATTAAAATTAATATTTTGTTTTCCATTCAATTTTACATGGGTAGTTAAAGCAATATAAGAAAGGGAATACATAATAAACTTAGATTGTATTGATATTTAATACTGATAGTTATTTATTTTAATAATAAGTGAGTGGAATATTTAAATAATAGAGAAATGCTTTATCAATTTTGATGTAATTCATTTAAGATGATTTATTTTTATTAAAATGTAATATTTTGTTTTATTTTCAATAACCATCTGAAAATTACATTTAAAAGCTTGCATTTGTGTATGTGTGCATGTCTTCAGATTAAGTAATATAAACAACATGAAAATGAAATTATATGTTCAAAAAATCCCATGGCAATGCCTATGTCAATCAAAGGTGATAAATATACATAAAATATTTGAAAATGGCCACTACTTACTATAACTTCCCACTATTTACTGCATTTTCCACTACTGTTTACATTATCCACTTCTGATATTCTACAGATATTTATAAACTTTTTTTTATGTGTAAGCAATTAATAAAAATGGGCAATTAAACTAAATTTGTTTAAGTTCACTAAGTTTTTATTTCCCAAATGCCTTGCCAATTTTCCATCTAGCTTGAAAAACATCTTCGAATTGTACATTTTAAATCTACTTCATTATCCCAAGAAATATTTAAAAATCAACTACTATAGAATTTATTAAGAATTTCCAAGAAACCACCAATTTGCATCAGATCACTGTAATTATTAATAAATAACTCTTATGAACAATAAACCAAAAGAACTTGTAAAAATTTCACCTCTAATTGCTAATGGATCCTTTCTGAAATCTCCACTTTCCCCATATATTTATATGGAACTGCTGCAGGACAAAACAGTCAAGAATATATATATGAACTTTTTTTTTTTTTTTTAAAAAATATAATTGTAATATTAATTTTTTTAAAAAAATGCTAAATTTATGTATCTTTTTTCATTTTTACTATTTTATTATATAAGTATGTTTCATCATTTCTCCAGGTACACAAGTATGAAAAACAGGTGTATAATTTTATTTAATAATATACAATTATATTGCATACAGCACATTTATTTTCTATGAAAGAATTAACCTTGGATAAATGAAATTTAATTTAACAAAGGTTATAGTTAGAATTTTTATTTTATGATAACTTATGTTTTTTATTTACTTACAATATATTTTTAATGGTGACATGAATTTTGTGATATTTGTTCCTTATTGAAATATTAAGAGATGATGTGCCTCTAAACTTATGCAGTGTTTTATGTTTATAATTAGTGGCTATCTTTTGCATAATATATATTTTTTAAGAGATGAAACATTTCTTTTCATGATGTATATATTTTTGTAATTAAACCACTCAGCATAGTATATGGAATTGCTGCCACAGTATTTTTGAAGATATTTATAGAAATATATTGAGAATAAATTATATTTAGTGGAAGTTACTGAATCACCAACCTGAGAAAACATTTATGATTGATTTGAAATTTTATTCAATATTAAATTTTATGCTTAACAAAGTACAATCTTTGTTATTATTTATGAAGGATCAAATATAGTAAGCAAGCGTAGTTCCTAGTAATGCTGCCTCCACATGTAAAAGTTTTGATCTTATTTAAATGTTACATGCAAGAAGTCGAAGATAATAAAATATAACCATTCATATTCTAAAATAATTTATTATTTTTTAAATTAAAATTAACATAAATAAAATTTAAACTTATTAACTTAATTTGGCCTTTGTATTTTTTATAAAAGATTATATCACTTATCATTCCTTTATTGATGGCATAATAATTTTGCTAACACATATAGATCTTCAGAGAAATTAGTATTATGCATTATGCTATATATTTGGAAATTATTTATTAATATAAGAAATATAAACATAGATTTATTTACAGATTATAGCTAAGTTTAAATTTAGATTATTATTTATACTATTTATTTATTGAATGTACTTTAGACTCAAAAAAAAAAAAAGTCTTGATTCCGAATTACATTAATAATTGTCTTACATATTTAGGTACTCCGTATTTATTTACCAATACAATATATATGTATAATAAATTTAAAATTTTAAATGTTTTGAGATGGAAAAAAAATACAAACTACAATTAATATTTTATTAAGGAATAAATTTTATATGTACATATTTACTACATATTCAATTTTAGCATTAGACATAGAAAAATAATTTATCAATCTAAAAAAAATATTAATACAGAGATTGTATTATATTATTAGCAACATTGAATAAGGATGGAAACACATTTTCCTCAATTTAACCTATATATATTTTTTTAAAATAGTAAATTTAATTTTTCTCAAAATTTTTACTAAATCAATAAGCAAAAGAAAATGATTTTTATGTATATACATTATATAACAGTTAATAAATTATTTTAAAAAAATTTGCTATGTACAAAAACAAAACCTATTTAAACTTTTGAAAAATAGATACAGTGCAAGAATAAATATACATTGGCTGCATTCAAACATCACTTTAATTTCTTCACAGCTATTTTTTTTAAACAAATTTATTTGCCACAAGATGAAATAATATATCAGTGATGGAGTGCTGTTGTAAAGGTTACATTTCTACCAACTGGGGGAAATACTGTCAAATCTCTTCCACATACTAGTAAGTGTGAAATAAAAAATTTGTAAAAATAAAATATTAATTCATTACTCATCAAAATCTATAATCTTAGTCATATAAATAAATAAATATATTAATATGCAATACTCAGGCAGAAATCAATAAATTACAATTTTTTAAAAATTATGGAAGACAATACAATTAAACTAATCAGTTAAAGGATATATAATTAAAAGCTAAAAATCAGAATTCAATAAAATTTTATTTTGAAGTGAGTCACTAGTATACAAAACTTTTCTATATTAAAGATTTTCTTGGATTAAAGTCATTAAATATAAATGGTAATTTCCACATAATAATTTAAATATTTCAACTATGATATGAAAAAATATTTTGGTTTTAGTTACATCATAGATATATTTTTCTAGATTATTACACAGAAATTCTCAACTATATTTAATACAAATTAATTTTCTCGAGTAACTTTTAACTAAATATTCAATCAAATCACTGATATTATTCATTTAAATCTGTTGGCATCATACCAAAGTAAGCAACTAAGCAGCTCTTCCAAGGCAAATGTTTCATAAACAAAAAAAATCATTCATTAATTGATTTCAATTATGCCTTAGCAGACTGCTTCATGATTATTTCATGCTCTAAGATTGAAGTGGTCGTGCATTTGGTATTTATATATAAAAGGATTTGCACATTATATGTTATATATGTATTTAAATATTATTTGATGAGTAATGCTGAAGTGAAACATTTGTTTTGGGAGAGCTTTTTGGTTATGATGAATATTACCAATGATTTGAATGGCTGGTTAGTTAATGCTTGATTACATTAATTTATGTATTTATTCCACTTTAGAAGTATGAAATATATAAATAAATAAAATACAAAAATTAGAAATTTTCTAAATTTTTTAATGATGTGTGAAACATCTTCACAAATCCTCTGCAAACTGGAATTGCACAAAACGATTTGGAATTTTTATAACATTTGCATTATTTTAGGTAACTGTTTGGTATTATCTGGAAGTTTACTTTATAGATTTTGTATTAATATACATTTTAAACAAGATATCTGATAATATGTTTTATTTATAAAATGATTGGACAAGTTTCATAATATAAATATGTTTTGATAATATACGTGCAACAAATGAATAAGTTTTTGCATTAAGATGGGTGAATAAATTTAATTATAGAAGTTTTTGAAATAACCTGATACAGGTGCAGTAATTAATTAAAATTTTTTTTTTTTAAAAAAGAGATTAAGTTTTTAAAATACAATGCAAAAATTTACAATAGAGAAATCTGCATAACATTCAATGTAAACAAACTGTCAAATAAAATAAATCATTTTTTTTTAAAAAAAAATTAATTACCAAATATTTAATTATGAAATATATCTATAAAGTTCTTTGAATTGATTATTTTGGATACTAATCATTCACTAAATATAAGAAGTTATAAGTGTGCTATATATGCAATGTTCTTTCAAAAATGAATTATCAGGGAAAGAGGATATAATAAAATAAATGTTAAGGTATACCGTTACATTTGTTTTTTACCATTATTGAAAAAAAGATTTAATAATTCAAAGACGATCAGTTATCTAAAAACTTTTCATTGAAAATTTATGCAAAATAGAGCAGGATGAAGATTTTGGTATACTGGAAAATTTACAAATTCAATATTGCAATAAATATGATCTACTATACCTGTCATTAAATTGTCCTCTGGTAGACAGAAACTTCTCCCATAAAGAATAAAAAATTTAAATTACAAACATATCCCCATTTACATAAATCTAGCATAATAAATCCATGCAAATATGAAAAATATATGATATTCACAAAGTTTATAGAAAACACAAAATATTTGAAATATATCATTCAAAGTTAAATAATTCAAATTAAGGGTATGAAAAAGAGGAAGAATATAAATTCTATTATTACTATCATCCTTTAAATATTTGCTCTATAAAAATATTTTTAATATGATTACATTCTGTAAATATCATTCAAAGAAGATACTTTAATATAATAATAAAAATAATTTTTTCAACCTATACATAAACAAGTTACATAAAAAGTTGTGGAATGGATTATTTAAGTAAATATAGAATCATCTGGATTAATTAGTAAGTCCCATAAATGCCATTTGATTAATAGATTCAAAATAATTTTTTTAAAGTATAGATTGTTTATTTTCAATTTCTCGGTAGAGTTAGTGAATTACATTTGCTTAAAGAATACTTGCATCAAAATTTATTCTCAAGTCTGTATACAATATATTAATGGGTTTGTTTTATTTAGACATTATACTAAGTTAATATCCAAAAACATAGATTCTGTAGAAATAAAAGATTTTTAAAAATGTGGAATCCTTATACAGATATAACATTTTATCTGGAGAATATAAATTGTAATTACATGTCATTTCTGATTTTGTAAAATTTACTATAGAAATGTTTTCCTTTCTCTTAGTTTCATGGGAGTGCCAGATATTCTAGAATCAGCCCTGACTAGTTCTCAGAAAGATTTTAGGAGTATTATAAAATCATTTGTTCCCTTTCACCAAATGAAATATACAAATGAATTCAGCAATCAAGATGTGAATCTTTATTCATATGTGCATTAGACAAATATTCTATCAATTAAGACAATATACAAAATCTATTATATATATTAGTTCATCATTTAGAACTGTATTGTTGAATATTTTATAATGAATCTTAAAAATATCACAATTATTATGATCACTATGTTTTTTTACTTTATTGCTTGGAAATTTCAAAATCAACAGGGATTTTTTTTTTTTAATTATTAACAGAAATTTAGTCTGATTTTATCATCATTAGTTAGTTCCCAAAAAAGTTGGTCCCACATACAAAACCAGACCATATTCTTTAGATCTTTCTGTTTCTTGCTCTACTTTTCAAACACCCATATCTACTTCCCTTTGAAAAATCACTAGTCAGTTTCTTTCAGGGTTTTTGCATAGCATCAACGCCACCAAGCAGCTGGCACAAGCTAATAGAACAGTACCAATTCCTCTACCTCTTAAGTAAATAATGTCCAATCTATTTTCCCTTTTCATAATAATTTGCTCTTTTCAACTGTTTACATTTCTAATATTATTTTTCCAATTTTTTTTCATTCTCCAATTTTTCTAACGGCAAATGTTTTTGTTTATCAAGGTTTTTTTTAGATTTAATTGCAATAACCTCCCTTATTGTAAGTCTGATTGCAATTCTCATTCCAATTTCTTTTTCACTACATCCCTCCTTCATCAGTTATCCAATTTCTGAAGTCTGCTCTTTAACCTTCCTTTTTCAGCCCTTAAAATTAACTTTTTTGCCTCTTATTTTAATTGCTTTAGTTTTATTTGGATTAAAAAATTAATTTAAAGATGTATCCACACACACACACATATATATATACTAAACACTGAATGTAAGAATGCAATATATGTATTTAAATGATAGTAGATTTCTAAAAGAAGCAAAAAAAAAAAAACATTCTTGCAGTATTTTATTCATTATCACAGCAAAATTATTGAAAGAATAAACATCTAAGTAAACGTTAAGATTTTAGTACAAATGTTATTTACAGTTTTTTTTAAAATCTTTTTAATTGTTTAAAAGAAAGATATAAAGATATTTATTAGCTATATATATTTGAATAATAACTGCCACATTTTTCAATATGCAAATTATATATACACGTACAGCATCAAAAGTGTGTTCACATACATTCATAAATCTCATACAGTGTTTAAAAGAAAAAAATGTATGTGGAAAAGATTTTTTTCTACAAAAAATAAAATTTTGTTACAATGAAACACAAATAATCCTTCCTGAGCAAAATATAAAATTAAAAAAAAAAAATTTTGGTACAAAACATCATTGGGGATTAAAAACAAGTAAAAAAAAAAATACCAGTATTCAAAACATTTTTGCTTGGTTTAATAAAATTCATTATATCATACAATTTGTTAAGTCTTCTGAAAATGGTGAACAAAAAAAGAGTTCCTTTATACAATGCTGCATGATTTAAAACTTAAAAAAAAAAAAAAGACATATAATTTTCATAGATTACCAATATGGATATAAACGAATGTATTAAAAATATACTCTCTAAGTATTAGCTTAAGAAAATAGTTAAATTAAATTTTTAATCTATAACTAATTCGCCCTGATCTTATGCAATAATTCAAGATCTATGAAGAAAGATTGTGTTTTAGTGATTATAGATGCAAAATATTGTATAGATTTAGCTTATAATGTGTTAAAATATAATACATAAAGCTCTTGTTATACTTAAAAGTACATTATGTCAATTCATCACTATTTGTTATTTTTTTGTCACAATACATTTAATTTCAAAATCAATATGAAAATTATCACTTCTTGATACCTATACATATCAGCAAACAATTCTAAACTAATCAATGTCAAAAATGACATAAGTAATTTAAAACTAGAATAAAAATACCTCTAAAAACAAAAACAACATCTGGCATCTAGTTTCAGTCTAAGATACTATTTTTGCCTAAAATTTTATGACAAAATCAAAAAACTGCAGTATTAAAAACAGTTACATAGTTTTTCTTTAGAATAAAGCAGCCAGAATGCGAAATAATATGCAAGATATAATAGAATAGAAGTATTTGACACCTCAAAAACTAATGCCGTTTCGGTGTGAAATAACTGATCATTTTAGTAATTAGTTAATTGATTATAATTTAGCAGTTTATAAGATAAAATAAATTGTAATGACATATAGTGATTTTCTTTAATAAATATTTTTACATGAACTAATAATTATTTTAAATTTGAATTTTTTTACTAAACATTAATATTCTCAAAATAAAATATAAAAAATTCTTATAAACTTGAATTGTATACAAGAGATTAAAAGAAAACATCAAATTCTGCTAGGTGTTTTAGTACATAATTTATCTCTGGTACGGATGAATTTATCATGCTACCATTACAAGTTTTCAATTGTGAGTGATTGGATAACATGAACAGTCATGCACTTTTCAAGAATATAATCAACCAATAGTGTTAACTAAAATTATGCAAATAAGCAAAGGTAATCTATGAGAGCTTAAGTGATGTGCTGAAAATATGTGAGTAGAATGATAGTCACGACTGTCAAAGACAAAGTACTGAAATTCAGCAATTCCTGCTTAATTTAAGGTAATTAACTGATTTATTTTTGAGATATATGTCTAATTATATATATACACACATACATCAAAATATAAGAAAAGTAATGTTTCAAATATATATTTAGAACCCACTGGCGAAACATGTCCAATATATTAAGAACTGGTTATTATTTTAAACATGCGAAAAGGGATAAATGAAAGCAGAAAATTTGTAACTGCTTCCAATTTAGTTCGTTGGTTTTTTTTTTTCCACAATACACAAAATAAAATTTGAAAATGTCATTAATATAAAAATATATAATATACACATAATATTTAAACACTATACTAAAATATGATTAAAAACCAAAATGAAATAGTAAAACATCTCTTTTTTTTTCAAATTGTTTTATTTAATACTGTATTAATGGATTATAATAAATAATTTGATCAATAATAGTATTTACACAATTTCAATGTTAATTTTTTATTTTCAGATCTATTTGTTGTTTTTAAATGCTTTTATTTAAGTTACAATCTCTATTTGTTGATTGGTTTGTTGATAAACACTTTTACTTAAGTTAGAATACAATTTTAAAATCGAGGTTTAATACATTTATATTCAATATAATTTATTCAATTTGGTACACTTGTTATAAATCACTGACAATGCAATATGACACTAAAATATTTTACTCAGGTTTCCTAAATCCAAAGCAGTTGGTGGATAAAATTTAAAATATTTTGATATCGAATTTCAAATATAATCATATCACTTCAACAAGTTTTCAGTAAAACACATGAAAGGGTGATATATATATAAATTGTTTGATGGTTTGTTTCAATTAAATGCTTTTATTGAAATTAAAATCTAAAAGGAAAATTCTAAGCCCAATTAAAACCTGAAAAATTTTTTCGCTCATCCAAAATAGATGTGAATCTATATGGTAGGCTTTAAAAAAAAAGATTAAATAGCTTATATAATTAATTATATATTCATAAAACAAAAAATCCACATATAATGTACATATACAAATGAGTTCTGCCTGCTATGCTTACAATATCAATTCAAATTTGAACCAATACAACTTGTAAGTTTTTCAAAATTATAATATTGGTCAGTAAATATATATCTGTTATAAACAAGAAAAGAAAACCATAACTATCTTGCAGATGACAAGTTTGGTTAGTAATGTATTCTTTATTCTTCCTATATGAGATGTTGGGAAAGCCTTTGTATTATAGTAGACAAACTTATTTTTTATCATATATATATATGCATGAACAATATTTTGTATATAGTTTTTTCTTTGATAAATAAATATTAATTTATAGTCACTTTCTATACATATTTAAATATATTGTTTTTCCACAGATTAAAATAATATAATCATAAAGTAATGAAATTCAAATCATACATTTGAATAAAATAATATGGATAAAAAGTAGTTCCAGAATGACTTTAAGTGTCAGATTGCATTCCTATTAAAAAAGGCAAATGGCCGGAAGGATCAAATCAGTTTTACTATAACCCACTGATTACTCATGCTTACATTAGTAGATAACTCACGAGTAAAATGATTTAAATTGGATTAATATTATCAAAGATATTATAATTATGTAGACTGAAGATGATTATTTAAAATCAATGAAATGCACTAGTATTATTATAATAAAGATCATTACAGAAATCGCAACAACCGTTTTGAAATATCGCAAATACTAAAAAGTTTTAAGTTTGAGAATCAAATAATAAAAAACATAATCTAACCATATGATCAATAATTAACATTAATGCAATTTCAATATGAAATATTTGTTCTAGATCTATCAGTTTTTATTTTTTCCTGAATAGTATAGCAATTCTTGCTAGCGATATCTTTGCGGACATTCCATGTATTAAGCTCTATATTTTTAGAAAGCATTTTTTATCTAAGTTATTTATTATATAGGTAGAAAAAAAAATCTATATCATAAAATTCACTCCTAAGTTTAATATTTCAAAATGAATCTTATAAAAATAAATTGGAAAGTCAATGTTATTAAAATATTAATTATTTTCATTATTTACTTTGAGCATTATTCAAAAGTAGTCAAAAACTATTTAACTTGTAAAAACAAGGAAATTAAAAAAATTAGAACATTTTCTAGAAAAAATAAATTTAAAAACATTACATGGCATTTAGTTTAACATCATGTCTATGAGTTAACTTTTGATTTTTTTGCCTATCAAATTTAATATAACAAAATTAGGATAATTATAATTGATTAGTTTTTCAATTTATCTTCATTTACATCAAATATTTGTTTAGGCAAATAATATAAAAACTTAGAAAATAAATTAAATTTTATTTTCAAACTTTACTTCAGAAAGATTTGTAACATATCCTATACATATTTGTGTGGTCTATATGTATATGTTTTTTCAAGTCTTTTGTGTAAAGACAAGCAAGAAACTATTCATATGAAGAAAGATGATTCTTATGTTACATCATAGTTGAAAGTGCTTGTTAATGTTTCAATAGTAGCCCAATTATATCTTCAAGCTAACAGTGAAATGATAGCAAGTAATTTTTAATTATCATTTACAAACACAATAAGAATGTGGACTGTCCACTTAACTGATCTTTCTTGACTTGAATGGTATCTTACCTATTTTTGCACATAGTAAAATCCAAAAAAGTATGTAACATCTTTCATATTGAAGAAAACATACTCATGTACACTCAATTGGATATATGCATACATTTTTAAATAAACAATAAAAAAAAATATAGTAAAATATAGAAAAACAGAAATATTTCTTTGGTAAAATAGTTTACCTTGTCAAACATAAAATACAAAAAAAAAAATCAAATTAGCAACCACTGATATCTTTGTGTTTTTTCCTATACCATCTATTTTCTCCTGGATCAAACCCTTGTTCCTTAGCCCCAAACACAGCCCACTCTGGAGTTTTTGCCATATAATCACCAGATACAAATGTTTTGGAACCATTAGACATATAATAATCTTGAATGAGTTCATGAAAGTATGAATAGTCAATCCATGTATACCATTCTCCATTGACTTTAAACTGTAAATACATTTTCAGATAAAAAAAATTATAAGATTTTTAAATATATCAAGTATATTTACAATTTTTTAAATTAAAATATATGATATATTGTCAAATGTGATAATAATAAAAAAAGTAATCCTTATCTATTTTAATTAATAATTGCATCCTAAAATAATAACTGAGCAAATATCCTTTGTAATAAAAATAGCTATGGTTAATAATATACTCTAATACTAATGCCATTAGAGAATGGTAGTGGGTGCTCTTTACAAATAATCATAGACGACTGCATATTATTCTTTTTAACACAATTTATTCTAGCATTTTAATTTTAGAATTATATCATAAACTTTATGAGCCTTTACATTATTAAAATGCATACATTAAATATTTACTTTCTATGAATATAATTTTTAATATCACCATTATTATTTGGTTAGCACTTTTAAATTTAATTAAAGAAATGCATTACTGTTTATAAAAATAGATATAGAGGACATTAAATATTAAACCATTCGCTGACGAAAGCCAGAAACTAGTCTGGGGATATTGGATGGGTAGGCACTAGATAGGGATTTTATGCACAAGCCTTCTGGCATCCATTGATTACTCTGGCTTGCACTGAGTGGCACTTCTGTATGGATAGTTTTGCCTATTTTAATGACATTAAATATTGTGAATCTTCAATAAAAAAACTGATTAATTTGACTGATTTAATCCCAATTAAATTTTAAAAATTTGAGGAATGACAGTTTATTACAGACATCCTATAAGTGAATTTTATGCATTGTATCATTTTGTTATCAACTATTTATAAAGCAGCTTTGTAAATCAAATTATCTAGAGATAATTATAATTCATTTAATAAAAATTGGTATTATAAAAAATGGGTGTTTGTTCATATATATATAAATGCACATTGTTATAAATGAGAACATTTAACCCTTCCACTATAAAATGATGCTAAGCGTATGCTTTCCTTTTGTGTTATCAACTGTATATTCTATGTTTCCACAGCTCTCACTATTAATATTACTTTTTGCTACATTTATTACTATTTCTGTAGTTAATACTTATAAATTATTGTTGTAATTTTATTATTAGATAAAAAGCTTTAAGGAATAATAAAAAAGATATGTAATTAAAAAAAAATTTTCAGGCTGAATAAAAATAAATATAACAAACTAATTTGTAATTAATTCTTGTTGCATTTTGAATGAAACTTGATGTAATACAGTATGCATATATTTAATATATAATAATTAATTTTGTGATATTTTAAATAGTGACAACTGGTCCATAAGTGATGCGATGCTGCAGCATCGCCAAAAAAAAAATACAAAAATTAATTATTACATTTGTGCTTGAAAATAACAATCATTCAATATTTTGCATAATTATTATGTAAACAACTCATAAAATCGTTTTTAAAAAGAATTATTTTAAGAGATGCTTGAGCTTCTATTTAAAGATGCTACTAATTATATCAATGTTAGGAATGTCAAATTTGGTGAATTTCAGCAAGTTCCACTGAAATTCATTTGTTCTGCTCAATGCATGAAACTAGCACCATTGTAACTGCTCGCTGTGGCAGCATCAGTACTTATTTAAGTGTGGTATGCTTATTTATTATGGTTTTCTTCAAAGTGAATAAATTTTTATTGTTTTCACGATGAGTAATAATATAATTTTTTTCTTGTAATTAACATTTATAAATTAACATATAAATAGTTATTATGAAAAATATTATAAAATAATAAAGAAATATTATTTTAAATATTTATCATGATGAGTCTTAATGCGGAATATATAAAAAAAATTACATTTTCCCAATTGACATTACGTGAAAAAATTGAAATAAAAAGTAACTGTTGTCAAGCATTGGTAGCTGAAAGATCAGCGCTGCTGCCTTTGCAAGCAAGCAGTTGCTTGCAGACAGTTGTCGCGGGTTTGCTTCCCGGCCAATGCTTTGACATATGGAAAAAGAAAAAAAAAAGTAACTGTTGATTTACTCCAGATATTATCATGGCAAGCTTAAATAAACTCAACACTGTTTGAAATAACAAAAAAAATTATTTAATGTCAAATAACAAAATAGAAAAATGAATAAAGAGTAAATAACAATTTTGTCTACAAATAAGTTTATGCTTGTATCTTTCAATTTTTACACATGCACAGTAGATAATTATAACCCATTGCATTGCATTTTAAATGAAGAAAGTTTTTCATGCAGCAATTTAAACGTAACAGAATTATATATATATTATGCATGACGATTTTAATCTTTGGCAGTTATCATATCCATGGTATGCGAACCATACAATTATTACATTTCTACACACAAACGAATAATCCTTCATTTTTTTTATTATAAGAGACAAATTATTTCTCATTAACATAATTGATGTTAAATGTGCATTTAAATATATGATTTGTATATGAATTTTTTCTACAGTACAGGCTTTTTCATACCTGCACTCTTTGAACTCAAGACTTTCACATGACTCTCAATTATCCATGGCTATCTTGTACTGCTGATACACTTGATCATACACATGTCAAAAAGATAAACAATCACCAATGTATATATTTCGTGCGAAACCAGTACTCATCAGTTGGTCCAGATTATCATCACCACACATACATACAATCAATGCTCAGCTTCTATTAAGATAGCCAATCTTCATACTTTAATGGACAGGCTTCAATCCACTCCACCCCACAACTCTTCAGCCGTCCATTTTCATTGAAAATCTGAAGATGGAATGCTCAAAGCCCACATTGGTGCCAACCTTCTCATCCTACCCATGTTGACCATAAGTCACTCTGACTCCTCATGTACAGGATATAATCCATTTACATACATATACATATGATTGGTATATGTAGATTTTCTAGAGTAGCATAATAATGAGATATTTTTATTCATGTACTGTCTGCACTTATTTACTTAGAATAGTATAATAATAATAATGAAATATCTTGTTCATATACTGTATGCACTTATTTACATGATTAAATAATAAACTTTATTTACATTAGTGTATATACTGTACAGGCAACCCAGATCTTTTAACACTGATTGATATGGAATAATAAAATGGAATGTTCTGTTTTGTTTCTTTGCTTACATTTTAGCAGTGTTATAGGCACAACTTATATGTAATGCAAAACTAAAAAGATTAAATACACTCTATTAGCTCATTGTGAAAATAAAATGTTATAAATGACATTTATACTCTGAATTGTAAACTATAACAATACAAGCCTCAAAGTATTGCTTTTAGGTAATTCCCCAAGCCCTAAATATTACTAACCACAAATCAGCATATGCTTAATTCATATTAAGCAGATTTTTATTAAATTTGATACCCTTTGTATTCAATAAGCCGATATAATTACATTCTGTGTACTTATTAATTATAAATAGCATTACAATTAATAAATATTGGTATTTCATGTGTCACATTTTAAAATAAACCAAATAAAATCTGTTTAATATAAATAAAGATTTAACATTATTTTAACTTGTGATCAGTGATATTTGGGGATTGGTTGAAGTGTTTTCTTAAAACTGGTCCTGTAAATTTAGCTAATTATATATAATATATATTTTATTTTGAATTAATAGTGGATGCTTTAATGCTCACATTCATAATATTATTAGATATGTATTAAAAATATTAGGCTGGGAGAGCATGGACAACCTATTGCCTTCAGTATCCAACCCCCCAGGGCTCACTCTACTAACCCACACCCTTTCAGTGGAGCTTATGCAAAAATATTTACTTCTAATACTTCTTTCATATAATATATATATATATATATAGGATATTTTTGAAATTCCAACAGTATTACATTAAAGTTAGATAAAATTAGGAAAGACTGACATCAAACTCATATATGTAGGATTTAAAATCCCCCTGATTTAATATGTTAGATAAAATTGTCATGATTTTTTGTAAAACTTAGGGTAGATGGGTATTTCTAAGTTCTATTTCTGAAAGCAGATTATTTATTACCAAGGAAAAGAAAGATTGAAAGAATGCAATAGGAAAAAGTCTATTATCAATGTTTTTGAATTATTTTGTCCAAAAAAAAAAAAAAAATAGTAAAAGATTAAACTATCTTAAGTTTTCTCTAACTTTCAATGACAATCTAACACGTTACATAAAATTGTCATTTACCCACATAAAGATTCTAGAATATTTAATTTAAAGATATTAAAAAAAAAAACCCTTTACAAGTTACATTTATATATTTTAGCAAAAACTATAAAATTATTTACAAAATTAAGTTCTATTTTCCCCATATTACATAAATCTGCATTAATTATTTCATAAAATGCAACTTTATTCTTTTTTCTTGTTTTTTCTTTAACATATATTTAATTGGGCCACAGCAAGTTTATTTTTAAATAAATAATTATTAATACCTTTTCAAAATACTAGATGCTGTATTTCTGAAAGATTTTTAACATTAGTTTATCTTTTTTAAAAGAGTGGCCAAATAGAAGAAATTTTAGTCTCCTATTAACAGATTTTCATCTGGGATTTTTAACTAACTTTCTTTTGCTTCTATTTCTGTTTCACTTATGATTTTATATATATAGGATAGTTATACATTATATAACCAAATTACAGCTGTTATATTTACAGATACATATATATTTAAACTGTAGTAATGGTTGCTGATCAAATATTATTTCATGAAACAAGCAAATCCGAATACATTTATTAATATAATTTATATGCCAGATCCTTAAAGAATCATTTTTTAATTTGTAAATAATACCTATCTTTTATTATATCAATGCCAATCTATTTTGTCAGATAAAAGACAATCGCTTTTATCTGATCTTCAGTTTGTTATATAATAATAAATCAAGCATTAATACTTTGAAAAGGTTGAAACTTTTTACTGTTGCAATTTCTGTTTTTAAATTAATCAAAGCAGTTTACAGTTTCAAATATTAATTTAGTTTTATGGCGGATCAAATATGTAATGTTAAAAATATAAATCTATTTCATGGAACAAACAAGTTTGAATATATTACTAAGACAATTTACAAATAGCAACTTTCTCCTTACAATATTACCACCAAGCACAAGCCATAATAAGCAATAGATACTAGAAGGTTATTGCTTCAAAATCGGTATTTAGTGCCTACTCATCCCATATCTCCAGACAAGTTTCTATCACTGGGGTGCCTTGGATCCGAGAGCACTACATTTCTCTCCAGCAGCCATTTTTTTACCTTTTTAGTTAATTATAATGCTACGAGCCCAAAGTGAAAACACAATAATGTTTTCAATCCAAGCTAGTTCACTTGTATAGTCATACAGACCTGAATCCACTTCGATATCAAATTTGGTGTTTAATTTTTTTAATAATCAGTCACCAACATCTTTTGGCTAGGATTGGTATTACAATCACTATAACATCACATAACCTCTATTTCTTATGCATATACAATTTTTTAACACAGTAAAAATTTTCTCCATCAATATTATCACCTAGTGCAAACCATAGTAAACAATTGATGCTAGAAAATTACTGTCCTAGTGCCTACTTATCCAATATCCCTAAATCTGTTTCTGGCTTTCATTAGCAAGGAGCCTTGAATCTGAAAGCACTGCACCTAAATTTTTGGATCTAATGCATTCCTCCTGCAGCATCTTTTACCTTCTTAATTAATCAAAAAATTATGAACCCAAACTGATATCACAATGTTTTCAATCCAAGCTAATTCACTTATTGTTATACAGATCTGAATGTAATTCAGTATCAATTTTAATAACCATAATTACCAAAATCCTTGGGCTAGGATTGGTATTAAATCACTATAACGTCACATGACTACCATTTTTTAAGTTTGCACAATCTATTAACGCAGTATCAACTTTCTTCATACAAAATTTGTAATAGGGTAATTTTTATAGAACTAAATCAAGCATTGATACTTTGAAAAGGCTGCAACTTTTTATATGCAGTGATTTTTTTTGAAAGAAAATTGGTACATTGGTAATAAAATCAATAACTTCAATAAAAACTAAAATTGTAATTTCTTGAGATGTGTTATTGGAGAAGGCTTCTCTCTGATATGTATGTATGTTAAATGATGTTAGGAAAACAAAATGTGACAAAGATACTGTGATCAACATTTTATCATTGTCACTAGTTATCTAGCATTAAATGTTGATTTAATATCTTGTGATTAAAATTCATTATAAAGCAACGATTCTGATCACAATTTCTGAATATGAAATTTATTTGTCCAGTCTGCATTGAGTTTTGAAAAACTGTATGAAAAAATTTAATGCTAATTCGCAATGAGTTGACAATATTTCCATTATTATCTTACAGTTTGATGAGGAAACATTTGTTCACATAATTTTTTTACAAGAGTATTATTAAAATAGAAAGACTATTTCATAGTTTTATTAATGGAGAAGAAAAGGGTATAGACTGTTTCATATTGCAATCATACTTTTTTATTTTTGTAATCTTTTTATCAACCAAGGTTAACTGAGAATTTTTATCTTCTTGCTAAGAATATCTAAATATCTATTTACTAGTAGCAACTGGATGGTTAGTGTTGAGCATTTGAAAGCAGGCACTCATAATACCAACAAATAAATCAATAAATAAAATTTAGATAAGGACTGCATAATGATGAAATATTACAAAAGTTATTGATGCACTCCCAGACAGTACCTATACATAATTCACTTATGTTTCAATTCCCATGACGCACGTAACACCTTGCTGCTTTCTGGATGGTTTCTGTTGGCCTTAGCTTCCAAAACACTTTGGCTCGACTCCTCAAACTAAGAGTTTTTTTGGCTTCATTCAGCTGCTGCTCACAATGCTCCACACTACAGTGCTGCCCCAACACTTAAACTTCTTTCAGACACTGTCCATTAAAATCTCCCACTAACAGTTCACTTAGTAAATCCACTGGAAATAGAACTATGCACTTTACTGCACACAGTGGTTATTCACAGAGTTTGGCCTGCGGTAATCCAGAGTTCATGCTTGATTGTTATCAGTCACGTTTTTCTCTTTTTTTTTACTAATTAGTCAGTTTCACTTCTATTGTATCAAGAAATATTTGTAATTAGCAAATATTTCTTGGCATTTATCAAATGCAAATTTTCTTATCGCATATTACATAAATAATTTCTATTCTTAAATCCTATACAAAATTAATGATTAATTAAACTTTTTTATTTTTTATCTGGTTTAATTATACAATGTTCACTTTTCTTAAATTACTTTACCCAAACGTTCATTAATTTTACTCTTATCAGAAAGGAGATCTAAAAAAAAAAAAAAATTCCTCTAATATATTTTTCTTACTTTTCCTGGAGTACAAAGACTTATAATTTATAAAAATTAGTAAATTGCAATGTACATATTTTTACAATCATGACAGCTAGTTATGACAGTTATAAGTACTTTTTTAAAAAAAAAACATGAACCTTATTTGTGACTACAAAAAAATTTCACAGTTCACCCAGCCCGATTCGAATCTGCCAGATTATGAATAGGTAAACAGGCAAAAACTCTCCATATAGTAGTGCCACCTTGTGACTAACCAGAGTAATCAATGGATGCCAGAAAGCTTGTGCATAAAATTCCTATCTAGTGCCTACTCATCCAATATCCCCAGACTAGTTTCTGGCTTGTGGCCTTCATCAATGAGGAGCCTTGGATGTGAGAGCACTGCACCTAGATCTTAGGATCTAATGCAACTCTCCAGCACCCACCTTTTATCTCTACTTCACTACAAAACTATGAGAATGAAATTTAAAACACAATAATATTTTCAATCTAAGCTCAATAGCTTATATAGTCATATGGGTCTAAACTCAATTCAGCACCCGTACATTTTGGTGACTTTGGCTCTTTAACAACCACATCCACCATCATCCTATTAGGCAGGATTGGTGTTAAACCACTAAACATCATATGATCACCATCTCATGCTAGCACATAACTGTTAGTAAACAGGCAAAAACTCTTCATATAGTAGTGCCACCTTGTGCTAACCAGAGTAATCAATGGATGCCACTACTATATGGAGAGTTTTTGCCTGTTTACTAACAGTTATGTGCTAGCATGAGATGGTGATCATGTGATGTTTAGTGGTTTAACACCAATCCTGCCTAATAGGATGATGGTGGCTGTGGTTGTTAAAGAGCCAAAGTCACCAAAATGTTTAGACCCATATGACTATATAAGCTTAGATTGAAAATATTATTGTGTTTTCAATTTCATTCTCACAGTTTTGTAGTGAAGTAGAGATAAAAGGTGGGTGCTGGAGGGTTGCATTAGATTCTAAGATCTAAGTGCAGTGCTCTCAGATCCAAGGCACCTCACTGATAAAGGCCACAAGCCAGAAACTAGTCTGGGGATCTTGGATGAGTAGGCACTAGATAGGGATTTTATGCACAAGCCTTCTGGCATCCATTGATTACTCTGCTTAGCACAAGGTGGCACTACTATATGGAGAGTTTTTGCCTGTTTACTAACAGTTATGTGCTAGCATGAGATGGTGATCATGTGATTGTGAATATGATTAGTGGACATACTAATCACTACACTGGGAAGCCTAAAAAAGTAATAGTTCATAATTTTATGAATGATTTGAACAATTATCTTCATTTTTCAATTGCTTATTTCTAATTTCTCTCTTGGAGAGCACATTTCCAACATGATATGTTTCCTTACCTTAATAGTTTTTGATATTTTTATAGCTAAAAGGTTGACTACAATATTAAATCCAGGACCATTAATCTCAAGATTATCTGATGGAAAAAATTTATTATTTTAAAATTCATATTACTAGATCTAGTATTCCAAATTTTCATCATTCCAAAAATTAATATAGCAATAGAAAATGTTAATGTCAGTAAAAAAAAATTATCACCCCATAAAAGCAACCATGTTGTTACTATTTATAAGTTTACCAAAAAAAAAAAAAACCCCAATAATCTCGAATTCAGCTTTTATTTTTTTAATAATTTCTTTACGAAAGAAAAGATTTAATATTTACGTAACTTATTTTAAAATATAACTAAAATTATTTAATTATCAATCCAAAAACAATATTAAAACAAAATATTGTTATCAATATTACAATGTACCAATGATTTTTTAAATGATTCCATTTTATGTATTCGACAGAATTCATACTTGTTTTACATCAGTTTTGAAACAATATCCAGTGAATGGAAAAATCTAATTTAAATTTTTTTTTTTTTTAATAATTGCCTTATGTAATTATTAGAATTGATTTTAAAAGTATTATGAGATCAATTTGTTTATTAGATGTCTTGTCACTTACACAGCATAAATATACATTAATGTTTAATAATCTTTAACATTAATGATATTATATGCACAATGAAAGTTTCTTATTTTAAATTTAAAGTGAATATAGCAGTCTACTTTCAATTACCTTTTTGTTAGCCAGTAAAAGACAATTAGAATGTTCATGTTCACAAGCAATTTCATAATCTGGAAGCATTCCCACAAGCTGTTGAACAAACTCAACCACTTCCTTATGCCAAGGAACATTTTCCATGGTTAAACTACTAGCTTTTGATTCTCCACAGTAAGTCACTCCCTAAAAATAAAAATATAAAATAAATGTACTTTTACAAGGATTAATCATTTAAATAGAATTTAAAGTTACCTTATGATATTAAATATGATTTTAAAAAAATATTTACAATATTTATGTTTGCATGGAAATAAATAATATTTACTGTAGAAAAATAAATAAATTTGTAAATAAATGCTTATACTATAAGAAACCAAACCTGGTACATTTAATAAATTAAATACAAACAAAATAAAAACAAAAATTATATTGATAAAGATATAAATATTGGATAGTCAAATAGTAAAAGTTTAGAAAAGTTAAAAGATAATTATAAATTAAGAGAACATATAAAATACAAAAAAGAAATTATATATAAAATTAACTGTAACTATTACAATATGATTTACTATGATCATACAGGGAAACAATTATAGGTAAGAGCCAAAGAATATAATAATGCAATTAATAAGTGAAATGATAAATCTACTTTATACATACATTACTTAATATATGGTCATAAAATAGATGCTACAAAGAATATTAAATCTTTAAATTATGAAACATATAATATTAAGCATACCTTAAATAATTATATAAATATTCATAAAACTTCAATAAATTTAGTTAACAAGAGGTCAATTAAAAATAAATGGAAAATTATATAAGATAGCATGTATAAAGTTGTATAATGTATAAATTATTTATTCTGTATATTATTATATTATGTAATCAATTCTTTGAAGTTATGTTGGATCTCTATATGAAAGTTTTATTATGTTATTATTGTTATTTTAATTTCATTATAGAACACAAGATAGATAACATTCTATCTGCAATAATTGTTTAACGTTAATATAGAAGATCAATATTTGAAAAGGGCAAGTCAAATTCCACCACGTATCATCACCTTTAAAGGGATACCATCACAATGCTTTGTATGCAAACAAAGATCCCATTAAATTAAACACTACCCTAATAAATTTTGCCTCAAATGCAGTCTTAAACTTACTAAACAACATCAATGCTTAACATCTTCACCTTCAAAGTCAAAACAGCTAATTGCCACATCTCAAGCAACTAATAATGAAAAAACTCAAACTACTTTAAAACCAAACACCAATCTAACCACTAAAAAGGCTTTTTATATATAATTATTATTAATATATATATATATGCAGATTATATGATTTTTTTTAGAATTTATATTAAATACATTATATTGAAATTAACAAAAAATCGAATATTACTTTTAAATAAGAGCATTTATATTTGTAGTAACAATAGATCTTTCCATTTCCTTAAAAATTATTACATACAAGATGTATTAAACTAAAATTCAATTAAATCCTATTATCAGATAAGATATATATATATTGCTTATAATAACTTCTTTCATATATACTTTAATGCAAAAAAATTTTTTAATAAAACTTCTTTATTTTCCTGACAGTTTTGACTATCCAGAAGTAGAGTTGGTTAAAATATAATTAAGAGAAAAGAGTTTAAGTGAAATTATAGAAATAAAGAAGAAACCACATCTGGAAATAGCAAGTTATTAATATAAAAAATGGATGCATTAAAAAGATAGGAAATGTTTATATCGCCCTACTATTTGATTTAGTCAGATGTTTAAGCATGAAATATGCTGTGAAAAAATATATAAATGACCATTAACTGAAATAAAAAATGACAAAGTACGATAAATTATTGAGGTAGTAGTGGCAAATGACTTATTAAAAAGAATTAGTAAGAAATAGTTTGATGTTTACAATATAATCTTTATGATTCAAGACAGTATTCAGTAAATTTTATTTTAGAAGTTGAATTTAGAGTAATTATTAATTTAACATACTGTTAAAGTGGTCAAGGTATTTTAGATATTTAAATACAAGGAATAATTTGAATTTAGAAAAAGCAAAAATATAATTGCTGTTGTAAAATTTATAATTGTAAGATATAACAAAATACTAAGAAAATGATAATATTTCTTTAATTGATCTGAAAAGACATATAATTTAGTGAGTGGATTAATTGGTTAAATATTTAGAAAAGAGGGGTAGAGAAAAATTGGTGAGTCAAAAATATTTCTAAAACTAAAACACCTTCTTACAAATGAGATAGATGATGATTTGAACAGTTTTTTTTTTAACTTTTCTTTTATATGCATAGGCTTTATTTTTTTTTAATTAATGTAGTTATACAATATTCTTTTATCACATAAGCTTTTTGCATTTTACATTTATATTAAAGAAATTTTTTTATTTTTATATAACTGCAATGTTTTGTCTTATTTTATATTCCAAAGATAACCTAAATGTAAATAGATTAAAATGATGGAATTATACAAAAATAAAAAAATAATGAATATGTGCACAAATAAAATTAAATAATATAACAGCAAAAATATGGGATTTTTAAAAGGATTTTATGTTACATAATAATAATAATAATGTTGTATATCCATCTATTTAAAAAAAAAAAAATAATGAAACAAAATCTTGTCACACATATATATTCGTGTACATGAATCTGCAACACAATTTTATAATTAAAAACAAATCTAATACACTTTTTTATCTAAGATAAAATATTAAATCTAATACACTTTATTAACAGGATAGCAAGAAAAAGTAAACTACTATAAATGACAAGTTTAATATTGTTTGATAGTTAACACCCTTGCTTTGATATCTTAATCTACTATAAGACAGAAAATATATAAAGAGAGTTAATTATAAGTGTAAAAATTAAAATGTGAAGAGAGGAATAGTTCTTGATATTATATTTTAACAGATTAATTCCTTTTTAACCATTATTGATACATTCAACAAAGTCTTTATACCAATGCTTACTATTCATTTTTGTCCAGATTTTTTTTTATCAAACTTTGTTAACAATCCATCTCATATGTAGTCTCTTTCTAGATATCTTAACATCTGATAGAGTTCAGTCTAAGATTTCAATTGTCTACTTATTGTTACTGCTTCTAGAAAAATATTCAATCCATCCTCATTTCAGCCTCATAATTATTTCAATAATTTTAATGATATTGAGAATCCTAACATATCATCATTGTATTTTAAAATGAGATGTGTAATTTTTGAATTAATCTTTAATTAAGTTTCAGATTCGTAAATGAAAATTGATATATCATCTCAAAAATCTTTCATTTCATGTATATATAAGAGCTTCCTTGTAATACTACATTATTTCCATTTAAAGCATTTTATTCAAATTTATTTCTAAGATTAATTTCATTCATAATTTTTTCATCTATATTAATGATGTGTTCAAAATATTTTGAATGAACTTTTTCTAAATCATAATTAGCAATGTCTATTTCTTCTTTTTACTTGAGAAAACAGCTACATCAGCCTAACATTTCATAGCACAAAATACTTCTAAAGTTACTATAAAAAGTTTAGAGAAATGGAATTATCCCATTACATATTCTTCTTAGTATATTATCTAATCACTGTTAAATCAATATTTCTACTATTACATGATATTTTAAAGCTTTCATAACAGAAATATTTAAATGGTTTTGTAATTTGTATTTACTGGATCCTTCCTTAATGACTCTTAATACTTTTAAGAAGAATTTGTTCTTGGGATTGGCTCAAGTTTAATCTTGTCTGTAAATAATTTGTAATGATATTAATAAAAATCTTACATATAACAGACAGAAGATTTCTGTCATTTCTAATATTTTTATTTTTCACCTTTTATTTACATATTAATGATGCTCTTGAACAATTATTTGATATCTCTTTATCATTTAGATATTTGGAATATAATTTAACCAACATTTTTTCTGTTTCTTCATAAATATCTATAATAATATATTTGCTGTAGCTTCTCTGTTCTTCAAATATCTAAGTGCGCGTTTCATTTCTTCATTTACAATAAATGGTATTTGAATCACACTGATGTTATTTTGCTAATTTTCTTTATCCTGTTTGTTATTATTAAGTTCTCTGTAGAATTCTTTCACACACTTCATAATGACATATCTGTTTTTAATAAGCAGGTTACCATTTCTTCTTATAACTGACTTAATTTTCATCTAATAATAAAATGACATTTTATATTTTTGAGGCTTTTATTCCCTTCTATAACTCTGTTGTCATTTCAATCATATCTCCTTATATCAGTATTAATTCTTTTATAGAATTTTTTCATATTTTTTTCTTTCTTACATACACTAAATCCTCTGAATAATTTTTTTTTTATTGAATTTCTGCATTTTACATTCTGCTAATATTATAAATGTTTTTAGAAAAATGTGTTATCTATTATACATGTCTGAGCCATCTTCAAAATCTTAATAAAGTAAAATAATTTTTAAGATCTAATTTAAACTGATGGAAAATTTCTGAAGAATGGAAATACTAATTGCAATTACAGTCTTTCATAATAAATTTTGTTTCTCAGGTCATGAATTAAAACATATCGCTAATTGATGACCATTTCTTATACTGAATCAAGTACCTTATAAAGTCTTAAAATATCGATTTTCTATCAGTCTGCTATATCTTCATTTGGATATTTTATATTGATTTCCTCTTTGAATTTTTCTCAAATGAAAAAAAAAAAAAAGAATTCATAATAAACAGATTTTCTTTCTTCAGAATTATTACAAGTCTATATTTTCTGTTAACAAACTGCAATTTCATATCTCAAATATTTTCTAATTCTAATATTAAAGTTTTCCATGCCAATTTCTCATGAGTCAAAGCAAGTAATAACTAAACTGGCACATGCAAGTTAATGATCTACTCATCTACATCCATTTAACATGTGAACAACTGCAAAGACAAGAGTATATAGAGAAGCCATTAGTAATTTGTCCTGCTCGAGGAATCTGGTTTATTAAAACATTTTTGTACTCTAGTCCATGATATATATATATTAAAGATTTTTACAAGTAAAGGAAAAAACATAAGTTTCAAATTCTTCTATTTGCTTACATTTTCTTGTTGTCAATGCTAGCATTATTCAGACATTTTAACTGGATCATACCTGGCATCAAACAAGTGTCTGAAAAAAAAAATCCAGGTTTTTCTCCAAATATTCTTGAAGATTCTCTATTACTTGAATAATGGCAAATGTGATTCAGCACAAACATCGCTAACAATGCTAATAGTAACAAGAAATGTACACCAGAACAATATAATATAGTAAATATGAGTGTTGTGAAATACCAGTTCAGTAGTGCTGTGATGAATGATAATACAAGAGTATGCAGGATACAAAGTGAAAGTAGACATTGATGCGATAAGAATGCAAATGAAAATTTTATTGCATCCAATCCCCATTTAATCAGATTATATTTAACACTAACAATGTCTGTATTAAAGTTTAATTCAATTAGTAATAATTAGTTATATATTTTAAGAATAATTTAAGTAAACATTTCATGAAAACATTAATCTTCACAACTAATCTAAATGTATATTCAATAAGCATGTAGGTGCAGTATGTTCTGTTTGATACTAACATGAAATTATCAAATGAGCATCTGAGCTCAACAAAATATTCCGTAATAGCAATCTACTACTCCTCCCCATTCAACAATAAATTTTCTTATTTATGAATATTAAATAATTATGTCACTAACCAAAAAAAAAATATGAAGTTAAATTTAATAAAATATGTTTATTAATAAGGAATACCAAGAATTGATAAATATTGCACGATGTTTTCGATTCTTTTCTGACTGGCCCACACGTGTGCAAGATAGAATAACAAAAAATGAAATCAGGCAAGTTACTAGTACTTCATTTTCTAAAAATTAATATAGCACGGGAATTTACATATTGAAAATTTAATTTTCATCCCTTAAAGAATGTGGAAGTGTGAAAACAGGTGCATGGGTATTGAACAAATTATTATATTCAAATTGTGTGGATGTGTTTAAAATCAATGTAACAAAACCTAATGTAAGTAACCATTAAGCTTGACTGAATGGATCTTCTTTTAGATTAATATCTGTATTTGAGAAATTCTGGAGAATATAACTAATCATCGGTCTTTAAAATATAAATGTAACATATCATATAATCCCAAGGCATTGGTTCAATGGTAGACTAACTCAGATCCATTCCCTTTGTGGCTTAAAATTATGAATATAAACAAAATATATATGAGGGAACTTTACATCCTATCTGTAGTAAAGGTTTGTATTTAAACATTCAATCAATTATTAAATATATCGTAATTATAATAAGCATCCGCCAAACAAAAAAGATCACACTTTTCTAAATTAAACATAAATAACTTCTAATTAAAAGTTAGCAAAATTAATAATGGCAGAATACATCAAAGACAATCAAATCTTCAAGTTGTATTTTCACACAAACATGCATCATAAACATACAAACATGGTTAACAAATAAATTATTCTAACAATTCTGTACTGCTAAATTTATTGTTAATATTTCCAATTTATACTTTTATTGAGGTATTTATATTAGATACAACATTTGATAATATAAATTAAGCAATCCTTTCTTTTCTTCTGACAGTTGATTCCTGGTGATGATGGTTTCCATCCCAAAATCCAGTTCATGGAATATATTCTTTGATAGATAACGTGGAACTCAGAAGTATATGTAAATACTTTTAAGACAGGCTATAACTTGTATCAAATGCGCCTTGAGAAATGAAATAGTTAATTCAAAAGATCAAATAATTAGAAATAACTTAATGATAAACTCATTTAAAACTCTATAATTAAGTTTTAAAAATGAAAGTTATAAATAAATTAAAAATCAATATTTCCTTTTAACTAAACTTATCACATGATAAATACTGTATGGAGAGTCTTGCCTGTTTGAATAACTTAACTTCTAAATGTTATTATTACATGATGTGGGCTCCCATTAGATCTCCTTTACTTTGATGAAGCATGACAATCCTTAGATAATGGTTTGCTCAGGTATTACATAATGAAGAAATGGTTGGAGGGGAATTCTGGTCATCATTCCAAAACTGTTCTCTATTCCAGCATCATTTTGTTTACTTTACAGAAGCATAAGATAACGAAAGAATGACAAATGTGATTGACCATTTCTAAGAAAAACTGCCCCGATATATAACTTTTGATTGCATCAACATACCTAGGCAATAAAGTAAAAAACCATGGAAATCTTAGATTGAAGTCTAAAAATAAATTTGGCAAACATCGTTTCTGCTGTATAACACTTTTTTGTTGATTTAAAATAAATAAATAATTTAAATCTTCAAGAATATATGTATAATTTTAAATGATAAACCACATTATCTCACACGCATATAAAACTTAGTGCATTTAAAATAACACATCCTAATCTCTTTCCTTCTTCCTTTTATTCATATAATATTATTGTCTTTAAAAATAAAATTTTAACTGAAAACAAAACTAAACTTTAAGATAACTTTGCATGTATTGTTAATATTTCATTAAGCTTAAATTCCATTCTAAATATTCACATAATAGTTTGTATAAACATACTTTTATTCGCACAGATGAGCATGTAATCAAAAATAGACATTTATAATAAGCCAAAAATAAAATATATAATTTAACAATCTGAAATTTTGTTTTAGCATGGCAACATTGAACAAAAACAAGTGAAAATCAATTTCCTCAATGTATTTAAACTATAGACTGTCATATATTCAAACTAGGCCACTTTCAAGACAAGAATTTAATATGCTTTGTTTTTAAATTAAACTTTTTTTTCTTTGATTTATACGAACATATATTGTTAACCTATACTTATAGAATATATATATATTCACAAACATATATTAATTGTCAGTTCAAATATAAATTAATTCACAATATACAAACTTAAGCAGAACCTATGAACTTTAGCATTACAATTTCTCATGAAAATTTTAAAATGCCAGTCATCAATTGCCTTTGGATAACAATTTTACAATCTTCAAAAAATGAAGACTATTTCATAAATATAAATGAAATCCCATCTTATGTTTTAATCAAAAACTATCAGGATTTCTGACAAAGAAGATCATATATATATACGTATGTTGGTTTTAAAATCAGAGCTAAAACCGAATGAACTCACCATGTTAATTCATTTGTGTTTATGAACAATTCATCTATAGTCATTTAACCTAATTGGTCACATGTATACACAGTGGTCATCAAGATGTTTCATCAAGATCACAATGATATTAAAGAATCTCCTTTCAATCATAATAAATGTATTTTTGCAGCCTAACTCCTCATACATATACATACACTTTCATAACACATTAATTATATCAGTCTATACATATATAAAACACAGACAGACAAACATAAACACAATTTATTTATTTACCTTGACTTCAATAAAATCAGGTTTTCCAAGTTTAACTAAATCTGCATAAGCTTCCAATTCTTCTGTGTTCCAAGCCTTGACCAGAGTCAACCGATATACTGTTCTCTGACCCTTAATTTAAAAACAAAAAATATTTATAAGTAGCAAAAATAATATGGTTTAATAGCCTATTGTAGGGCAAAAATCTCTTCAAATTCCTCCAGTGAGGAAAAGTGAAGATAAAATATTCACTATGCTAATTATCCACATAAATCATAATTAATAAATACTATTATAGCATTTTATCTTTCTTCATGTATTAAACCTTAAATGTAATTGAAAAATGTAAAATTAATCTAGATTTCAAAAATATGCACAGTGGAAAATTCATAAATTATTTCTTTTCTGAATTTAAGAATATTATTAAATTTTTAAATTAAAAAAAAAGGTATCATTAAAAATATTCTGGTAAAATCAATTTTATATTTAATATTAATTTTTATCCACCATTTTTCAGAAATAAAATTGCTAATTTCAATTTTTTTTTTTAATTATGAGGATCAAAGCCTCTTTCAAAATCCATCTTTATGTATTTATTTTACATATAATAATCATTTCTAATTTTGAAAAAAAAAAAATTTTTTATAAAAAAAAAAACAAACATCAGAAATAACTTCAGAAAAATTCTATTTTTTGATCTTCTACTATTATTTATTCTCTTCATCATCACCAGTTTCTAATGGCAATGTCTTGTCATTGCAGCCATATTGTTCTATCTTCAGCAATTCATTTGATATCTACATATAAAAACAATTCAATTTCACTGATCACATTCTTGAGAGAGAATATTCTTTGTCTGTCTCTCGATGTTTTTCCTAAAATTTGGCCTTCTAAAATATTTTGTAAAAATGTATAATGTCTTAAAATGTGACACAAAAACTTAATCTTTCTTATTTTTATCATACCAATTTCTATTTATATTTGTTCATTAGTCTTCTTTTCTATCCAACTCATTCTAGTTAATTTTCCAAAGCCACATTTCCATTCCTTCCAATCTTTTTCTTTCTTGCTTTCTTAAGAATTATGTCTCACAACTATAAGTCAATATACTCTAAATAAACATTTTAATAAATTTCTATTTTTTATATCAATATTTTTATTTAATAGTAAAATTTTATATGTTGCAAAGAATGTTTCGCTAATATTATTCTTTTAATCTCAACAAGACAACCATTGTCATCACAAATCATACTTCTCAGATAACAAAATTCCTTCAAACTTTTTATCTTCTATCTGTCAATCACTATCACCTAATCATTTTTAATTTAAAAGATTCTATATAACACACATCAATATACCTTAACTTACATCTAATACTACAATAGGTATTGTTTGAGCTGTAACAGGCTGCCTGAGGGCGATGTATTATATGATTACGTAAAAAAATACTATGCCTGTTGCATTGTGACAGTATACATCAAGTGAGTGCTCCTGAACTCTCGCTACGGTCTGATTTGATGGTGGCCGTATTTGAAAGAGACGAAACTCTCCAAAAATTCATTGTCGGAAATTTTTTAGAAAGCGTAGTGGAATTAGTATTCCATATTAAGAAATGTCATGTCGCCACACACGCTTCCCTATAAACTGCACACAACTTCAAAAAGTTATTCTTTCAGCAAGAGTTTTTTTCCGATTTCACACATAAATGCCTGTTTGTGCACGAATCCGTGCGAGAACAGTCAAATGTCATCTGCAAGTTGTTCAAATTGGTTGAAGCTGAGTGAATTGCCGGCCACAGAGTGGACGCTATTGTGTTTTACCAGAAAGAGAAAATCCTGCCGGATGAGAAGGTATGCGCTTGCGGGAGAGACATGCTTTTAGTCAACTACAGGATGTGGGAATTCCATTGCCACTCCTGCAAGCATACCTGTGTAGGTCTGCGGGGAAGTTGGTTTGAGGGCTCCAAAATTCAGTTACTTGCAGCTTTGAGGCTTCACTGTTATTTTATTTGCGTGTTACTTTGGGCTGCTTTTTTTTTTTATGCTCCCAAAAATGGTGTTTTTTACTTGTTTTGGTTCACAACTTGTTCAAAGTTTTGTTTACTTTTGATTCAATAAATTATTTCATGGGAAACTGTTGTTGTTTTTGTTGTTCACATGATTATAAAGGAGGTAGGTAATATTTGATAAGTTTCATTAACAGTTAAAGTATGTAATATTTTATTATATCAAAAAAAAGAAGTGTTTAAGAGGTTATTCAAAAGGCCCAAAAAAATAATAATAATAATAAAGAACTGTATGGCAACATAAACGTTCAAAAAGGAGTCAATAATTAAAAATCAAAACGGTAAAACCTTCCCCGCCACCCCCGGCTTAAAAAAAAACTGTTCTTTAAAAACAAACTGTTTATGTCATTTTTAAAAAGGCCCAAAAATTAAGGAAGAACTTTTCGCTATCATATAAAGCTTTCTGTAGCGTAAAGATTTGAAAAAAAAAGTAAATTTACAAAAAAGATAACAATTAAAAATCAAAACAATCCCTCCCCTCCACCCTCTAAAAAACCAACTATTAGTTTATTCAAAAAGAATTATTTAAGTCTTTCAGCAAATAAAAATATCAACAAAAAAAAAAAAGAAGATAATTTAAAAGCAAACAAACCCCCTCCACCATATAAAAACAACAAAATGTTTGTTAATAAAAAAAAACTCTATACGACTTTTAGGTAAAGAAAGTGAACAAAAAAAAAAAAAGTTACTGTAGTATTATGAAAAGAAACCGACAGACTGTTAGTCGATAATTTAGAAACAAACCAACACCCCTACACCATCTAAAAACAAAGTGTTTGTTTTTTAAAAAATGAAATAAAAAAAAAATCTTTGGTAATTTACCGTAATATATGGAAACCAAACAGATGGACTGATGAAAAAAAATTAAAAACCGGTTGAAAAAAAAATCTTTTACCGTAATATTATGTAAACAAACAGACAGCCCATGAATCGATATATTGATGTGCATTGGGCAAAAAACAGTGCCATCAAATGGTAGGTTCAGTATACATATTATTACCCCAATATCTTAAAGTATTTTATTCATGCACTTTTTGAGACTGCAAATAATGTTATATCATCTGCATAATAAATATAAAGAATATGCTGATCATTAATTTCTCTAGTTTTCTTTTTTATAATCCTTATTATGTTTCAATAAATAAATTGAATTAGTAGACTGATAATGAACAGACATGCCTCACACCTCTTCTTGTATTAGCATTAATTTTGCAACTATTTATACCTATTTCTGTATTTTGACACTTACATAAATTTAAAATTAACCATCTATCTTTCCAATCAAAGCTATATTCTTCATCATTTTAAACAAAAAATTCCAATCCACTTTGTCAAAAGTCTTCGCTAAATCAATAAAAACAACACAAGACTTTCTATCTATTTCCAACCTTCTTGCAAAATCATTCTTAATAACATTATTGCTTCTCTAGCTCCTTTTCCAGGTCTAAAACTATATTAATCTTCATCCAAATTCTCATCTATTTTCTTTTGTATTCTATTTTTAATTATTGTGAGTAAAATCTTTGAGGCATGAGATAATAGATATTAAAATCACCTATCAAAATAACAGTTATCATTATTGATAAGTTCTAATAATTCTACTAATTTTTCATAAATACTTTCAATTTCTTCAACAACACTATTAATAATAGGAAATATGCCTGTATTAAGAACGGATTCACTAGATCTGCTTTCATTTTAATCATTAAAATTCTTTCACTCACATTATTCAAGTGTTCAGTATACTATTCATCAATTTACCTCTTAATATAAGGGCAATATCATTTCTTCTCAATTTATCATCTCCACTACAAATTATTCTGAATTCTTATGATTTAAAATCACCATTACCCATCCATTTAGTCTCACATACATCTAAAATATCCACCATATATTTTATCATTGACTTCTTAATTTCTTCTAGCCCAATAGCTCTCCATAATGCCCTCATATTTCAAATACCTATCATAAATGTATTATTTTTTTTACGAGGATTTTGCAGGCTGATGACTTAAGTAGCCTCACTTTTTCCTCCATTCTTATATGAGAAATTTTTTTCAGTTGATTCTATGTTAATTCTATAAAGTAAAAAAAAAATTATCGAATAAAAACTAATGTTAAAATATTATACAATTTCACCAAAGTTTCAACTGACTTTTCAATTCTTAAATTCACATAGTTGTCAAAAAATTACAAAAAATTGCTAATGTATATCCATAATTAAGACTACTGTTAAAACAACTTCTGGCGAAATATATGCAATTTAACGCATTATCTATCAAAAATTCTAAATAACATATATGACTTATTTATTTGAAACAATTATTTCATATCTTTTATTTATACAAACCTATTATGTTTATATGTAAATAAGCATACATATATATAAAAAAAAAAAAACCAGTAAATAATTATAACACCAAGATAGTAATGATATACATAAAATATAAACTCATTAGCAGCCATTTGCAAATAAATATGGACATTCCAATTCCAAGAGAAAAAAAGACAAGACTACTACTAGAGGCGTTTTGATACAAATTAATCTGCAAACTACAAATATTTCCAAATATAAAACACCCTAGTCCATTATTATGTTTATACGATATTTTTGACGCTTCTCTTAACTTTTGCAGAAAACTATTATTTTAAAAATACTTCATTATCATGTCTAACTGTAGTTCAATGTAATCTATTCTTAGCCATATCTTCCCAATGAAAACAACCACCACTGCATTTCTTTAAAATATCTTTGAGATAATCTTTATAACATAAAGTGCCATGTACTTAATATATATGCATTTAAATATATATGTGAGTATCATACATATATGTATATATTATGCAAGCAAATAAAATGTGTAGTATGTAATTATATATATATAAATTATGCTAGCATTATTGTGTAATTATATATATGTGTGTGTGTGCGTGTGTGTAATGTAAAATAACTGCAGAAGTAAATCTTTAAATGCATTATATTTTTAAATGAAATGGACAATTAATTAAATTATTATTACAATTAATATTATTAAATATTAAATGAAGAATTTTCCAGTCAAATAATTATTTTTGCATTTCCAGTTAACAAAATGCTAGAGTAAATAGAGGTGGGTATTTTTTCTTAGTTATATAAAAAATAATTATTATTATGTGTATTTTTAAAGACTATCTTGATTTCTTTCTGTTTGCAAGCTCTCATCTAAATGGCAAACAAAGAAATCACTTCTGAGGGGAGATTTGCACCCTGATGTTCTGAAGCAAATCTAGGGAATTTTTGTACAGGCTGCCCTGGTCTAAATTATTTAAATAAACCTTTGGGCAGATAGAATTAACTGGGATTTGTAAAAAAATTATTAGTCAAATATTTTTTGACTATAAATTCGTTTCCCTCATTAGTAGGAGAAAAGGGTAATCAAAGATTCAGATGTCTGCTAGTTTTCTCTTTTAGCTTTTATTTAAACGATAAGTGTGTATTGTGATTATATAATTTATTTCTATTTTTTAAAGAATTTATATTCTTCTTGTCAAAATAATGAATAAAACCTGTATCGAGCATTCAAAAAAAAACTTAACCTAATTTTGTCATTTTTTATCTTTCATATATGTTATTGCATGCCTTTTTTGTAAGTGATTATTGGTCACATAATGAAATTAACAACTTATAATTTTACTTCACTGCAGAAAAGACACATCAAAAGCGATCTAATCGCTCATGAAAACATGCTCAAGCTCTTCAAAAAACACTCTTTTAGGAAGGCTTATTTTATTCAGTCATTTCTATCACATCCAAAAAGTTGAAGAACATACTGAACATGCTTATGATCATCGCATTTTAAAAATTTTATGAAGCATCCTTAAATGAAAATTTTCTAATGTATGCATGTTATGTCGATAGTGTGTACAAGTCTTATTTCCATACAACAAATAAGTAAAATAACAATTCTACATACAGCTAATTTAGTTTTAGTAGTTATTTCACTGTGATGAAATACCCTATCTTTAAACTTATTAAAACCATCAGCAATACATTGGACTCTGTGCTGCATCTCAACATATAAGCCATCTTTTAATTTAAAAACTACTAAGATATTAAATTAAAAGTTGTTGATGATTTTTTTTCCATCACTGGTTGAAAAGAACATGAATTTTTTTAATATTAATTCCACTATCCCTGTCCTCATACTATCCATTTTGTTCTACAAACCCAAACAAAAAAATTATAAAATGTTTACTTCTTTCACTCTCTTTACCTTTAAATTTCTTTTATTCACCATAATTGTTTATTCTACTTCAAAAGATCCATATGTACTTGATTCTGATCCAAGATCTTAGTAATGAAGGATAAATTAGAAACTATTCTAGGAATGTGAATACTTTCTAATGATTATTCAATATTACAATAGATGACAGGATTGGAGTAAAATAAACAGAATTTGTTTCCAATAGCTTCTCCATATAGAAGAAAGAAAAAAACTTTATTTTTATTACAAGTTTAGTTATGAAATAGTGTCTTATTTTAAAATTTGTCATTTATAGTTTTAAAGTAGTTGAATTATAATTAATATTATTTTTAAATCGTAAAGTTGATACTTTTTTATTATTAAGATGATAATTTATGAAAAATACTGAATAGTTTTATACTATTATTCAAAATTAAGCTATAATTAACAGGGTTTCATGGTTTAGAGGTAATGCATCCATTAACATTTACATGACCTGGATTTGAATAGGGCAAGTAGTCAATCTATAGCTAATCAGTTATCCTTAATTACTGTCAAACAAATATGAAAAAATGCTCAACTTCTCATAATCTGATAATTACAAAGCATGGTATAGTAATGCTTTTTCTTCTCTGTTTCTCTACAAGGGATTATTGGACAGGTTCTCCTCCAGAGTAAATTTATTTAAAATTTAAAGAATATTTTATAGTTCAGTTTATAAACTGATTTTAATTGAGAAGCTTGTAGAATTGTAGTATATTTTCTAACAAAACCATTTGAATAGATTGATCAATAGTGTTAATAGGTGGTTAGATATATCTTGTTTTATGAAAAATTTATTTAAATGTTTCTTCATTCGCTTTATGTATATGTAAAACAATTTACTTTTCACTGAGAAAATTACTCTTTGCTAAAGGATGATTTTTTTTATCAATCATTTTATTTAAATATGCTCAATTTGCAAGTTTTTATCAGTGCATCTTTAATTTTAACTCATTCCTATCACAAACATCCTATATATAACATATTTGCTTTGAATATCAGTAAATTAATAATTGATATTTTGATTAATAATTTTCTTTGGGGGGGGGGGGATTTTAAATATTTAGTTATTTTCTTTGGGGGGGGGGGGGAATTTTAAATATTTTAGTATTAATTTAAAACATATACTTATATTTAAAATTGTTTTAAAATACATCTTACCTTATCTGCCAATGCTTTTAAACTGTCAAGAAAACGAGGCCAGAAATCTCGGAATAGAGGTCTATCAATTTTTTTCAAACTTTCCTTAGTACTAGCATCTACACTTACATACAACTGAGTTACAGGAGAAAGATTCCTTAAATTAAAAAATAAAAAGTATTAACATTTAAAATTTCTTTATACAAATGACTAATCCATTTTACAATTTTTGTTTAATTTTTGCATAAGTTAAAAAATCATAAATCTTCATTGATCTAATATATAAAGTGTCTTTTCCATTAATAATTGCACTTACAGTGTTACTATACTGAAAACATTTTTTGAAAGCATATATTATTTAAAACATCATATTTCTAATAATATTTAAAATCAAAGATGCCTGAAAATTAACAATGTTGAAATTAATTAAGTTAATTAATGAATAATAAAAAGATATACTTCCTATTTTTTTTATTTTCATCAATAGTATATATAAAGAAGTAAATTATACTCTGCTGCTATACGATAATAATTCAAGTTTGAACAAATTTTGTTTGCTTTTTGTAAATTTTGATATCAGAAATTTTCATTAACTATGCATTTCCATATGTTGTTCTTACTTAAATAAGGACAAAATATCTAAATAAAAATAAGCAAAAAGAAAAAAAAATAGTTTTAATAATTATAAATTAGTTTCTCTTAATATTCTTCAATCAAAGATTCTATTCCACAGTCCTAATTATAAACAATCGTAATGTATTATAATATTAGATTTTACATGATCACCATTTCCTATGCTTCATTATAACTGTTATGAAAATAGGCAAAACTCTCTATACGTATGGTCACTCAGTGCAGAGTAATCAATGGATGCCAGAAGGCTTGTGCATAAAATCCCCATTTATTGCCTACTCATCCAATATCCTCAGACTAGTTTCTGGCTTGTGGCCTTCGTCAGTAAGGAGTCTTGGATCTGAGAGCATTGCACCCAGATCTTAGGATCTAATGCAACCCTCCAGCAGCCACCTTTTATCTCTACTTAACTACAAAACTATGAGTCTTAAATTGAAAACACTGTAATATTTTCAATCTATGCTCATTAGCTTATATAGTCATATAGATCTGAATTCAGTTCAGTACCTATGGTTCTTTAATAACCATAGCCACCACTATCCTATTAGGCAGGATTGGTTTTAAGCCAATAAACATCACATGATCACCATTTCCTATTAAGACAGGCAAAACTTTCTATACGTATTGCCACTCAATGCAAGTCAGAGTAATCAATGGATGCCAGAAGATTTGTGCATAAAATCCCCATCTAGTGCCTACTCATCCCATATCCTCAGACTAGTTTCTGGCTTGTGGCCTTTGTCAGTGAGGAGTCTTGGATCTGAGAGCACTGCATCTAGATAAGCTAATGAGCTTGGATTGAAAATATTATAGTGTTTTCAATTTAAGATTCATAGTTTTGTAGTTAAGTAGAGATAAAAGGTGGTTGCTAGAGGGTTACATTAGATCCTAGGATCTAGGTGCAGTGCTCTCAGATCCAAGACACAAGACAGAAACTAGTCTGGGAATATTGGATGAGTAGGAACTAGATGGAGATTTTATGCACAAGCCTTCTGGAATCCATTGATTACTCTGACTTGCACTGAATGGCAATATGTATAGAGACTTTTGCCTATTTTAATATTAGATTTTACATTCCTTAAAATTTATATAGTATATGCTATTCATAATTTTTAATTATACATTATCAAAAGAATTCACATATCAATTATAAAGAATTAAAAAATTGAATGTCAAATAACTATCAAAAAATAATTAAATTGGAAAACATTTGTATTAATTTTTGCATAGAATTTTACAAAATCAAAATGATAAGCAATATGTCAGAAAATTCTATAATTTCCATGACTTTTAAAATGTTTTTTTTTTTTATAATTTCATATTATCACTGACATAATAATAAATTAGATTTCACTACTTAATTTTTTTAGAAAAAAAAGAATTAGAAATTGTTTTTTCTTTATGAAATAATTGTTTTTGATCGCAATTCATTACCATATTTTTTTTGTAATCCTTCTTACAATTCTAAAAAATGCTTAAGCTTGTACAATACTTTACTATATAATCTTTATAATAAATATTCCTCAATTTTAAAATCATGGATTCAGGAAGTTAATGTTGCAAATAAATTAATTTTAATCAAACACAGATCTCCTTTATAAGTATCAGAAAAATACAGCTAAACCAATTAAATTTATTAAAAAAAAATGGATTTGTTAAAATTGTATTTTCTGATCATATATCTTTTTCATTTCTACATATCTGATTGATTTCATTTTTAAATAGAATACTGTTATGAAATTCATCATACAAAATCAAGTAAAATAGAATTCCTCATTATTTTTTAAACTACAATTTTTTATTTCTTTAAAGTTAAAGAAATGTCAACAGACAAGTCAAATTAAAAGTAATTTTAAAAATAATAAAATATTTCTCTTTTAAGGAAAATATGCTTGGTTAAAAAAGATAGTATAAGATGGAAACAATCAACCCTGATTTCTTCCTCCAAAAATTTTTAATATATACTTTTCGAACTTTTACAACAATTTAATATATGGTGAGATATGAACTTCCTATCACCCTAACGTAAAATACACATATATAAAAAATTGATGACCCATGAGATTCTGAAAATCAAAGGATCAATTAATATTTCTGGATGAGACAATATTGAATTTATGGTTAAAGCACATTTTCAATGGTGGTAAATTTGAATTTGATTTCATGAAAGATTTTGTTGAAAAGAAATGGTTGAAGACAGAGTATAATTGAGAACCAAAATTAGAAAAAGTGATGAAATCTATTAAAAAAGTATAGTTGTAAACAATAACACGAGATGTTGTAGACAAATAAACACTGAGACCATATATAATCTTAATGACATTTAAACAAAAGGAAAAACTATCTATTATTCATTATAATTCGTTTTATTTTCCTCACTTAGACAAGAAAAAACCAAAGACTTCATCATGATAAATAAAAGTTTGTTTTTAAATATTTAATAAAATAGCCATTTTAATTTTAAAAATGGGAAAATTTATTCCATCTGAAGCATATGAAAATGTCTGTTATAATAAGTATTTTTATTTATCATACTGTATATAATATTTTGCTGAAATTTTTCTTGCAAAAAAAATTTGGAATAAAACTCAATCATCACCCTTTTCTTGCAAAATACTTAACATAATATTGATTTTTATACATATGACTTATTAGGATGATCTAGCTTCCCAAATGGTTGTATTTTCTAGATGTACATTTAAATAAGACACGACCCACATCCTATGTGATTTACAATAGTAATAGAATGTCAGACTCAGAGTTGAAAGTTCTAAGATTGCTTCACAACTGAGTAACTAAATAAGGAGGGGGGGGGTCAGTTTAGTCACTTGAATGAGACTGTTGTGCTTAACATTCCATTTGGAACTTCAACGTCACAAAATCCTAAACTAACTATATAAGCAAGAGAAATCTTCCATGATTCGTATGACTTTGATCACTTTACTGGGATTTTTAATTTTTTCCTTGTACAAAGACTTCCTCAGAATCTTCCTGAGTTTGAAAAAAATAATTAAAAAAATTAGGCAGAAAATGCCTTTTGATTTTTATTTTACATGTCATACTTTTTAAAGTTATCTTCAATGAAAAGAAATAAAATGTAAAAAAAATATTTATTTATGACTCGTTTAGAATTTTCTATTTCATTTTCAGGTAGTATCAATCCAGTGTAGGATGATGAACGACTTTCTAAGTTTAACCAAGTTGCATCAACCATAGCTTCTCTGCATCATTCCAGAAAACTTCTTTATCTCATTTATCCATCTTACTTGACTTCCTTCTAAGTCTATAATTTTTTTTTTTGCAACCAATTTAAAATTTAAGTTCTTTTATCTAATGCTGTCATCATTCCAGTGATACATTAAGCCTAACACCAACTCAGCAATCTTAATTTTTTTCAATGATATTAATGATGTATTCACTGTCATTTACTCCTTGTTAATCCCAACATATATTTTTCCAGACTTCATCTTACAGCTTGCAGTTTCTGTACAGTTCTTCTGTTATATGTTTTACTTGCAGATTCATAAAAACCTTTTCTTTAAGATTAAGTTATTTCTATCAAAAATCCAAGTTTAATTCTATGATTAATTTGCTTTCATCTATATTGTGCCAAGGCCAAATTGGCACATGTATATAAAATAATTTTGTTGTAAAAAAATTATTAAAACAAAAAAATCTTTCGCAAAAGAGTTTATTATTATTGGTGAAATACAATTTAAAAGCTTTAAAAATATATATATAAATCTCTTCATTTAAATTAAAGAAAAATAATCTTAAAACTAGTTTTGATGTGTAGAGTAAAATTATATATGTGCGTGCGAATGTAAAAAAAATGTATCAGTATTAAATATTATAAATAAATGAAAAATATATTTAAAAAAAAAAAAACACAGCGGTGCGCTACTAATTAAAGATATGAAAACAACACGTTTTGAAATAGCTACTACTAATTAAACAATCAATCAAAAAACACGTTGTCTTAGGATTAATTGCTAAAGAATTTCAACAACAGATATTTGCCGGAGGATATCAAAAGGAAAACACTTCGTCGGGATAAATACGGAATATTTTATCGGACAATCAGTTAAGAGTTTGTTTCAATCTAGTTTGCAGTGACAGTCTTGTTCCAGTTTGAGATAACAGTGCATTTTTATTATGAATCCAGAAACAAACATGCATTGTTGAGCAGCTTTTGGAAATATACGCTCATGCTTCAGCCTTTTTAGTCCAACAAGATCATCAAAACCTGCCTGAGAAATCATGTCAGCACAACAACTCAGAAATCCTCCGTCAAATGTTCAACTGTCTTCAAGAAAAAAGTAAATGGTTTCGCATAAAATCTCTTCAAGAAACATCCAAATCTAACCGGTTAGATATAATCTATCAGAAGCAGCAGAAGCAGCCAACAACAAGCAATATCCCCGTTCCCAAAAATCCTAGGCAAACCTTAATTTATTATCATTTATACGTAGTAGCCACCGCTGTAATTCGTAAATATTCAAGATTCAAATTATACGAACTCTTATCACACATAAAATGAACTATTCATATGTGTGTTTAAGTTGTAAATGCTATTAATGCTTTATTATTATGAGTTAATATGTGCATGATCATTCTATCAGTGTTATTAGTTAAACTAGATAAATACCAGTGTTCTATTATTAAAATCTACAAGAATATTTAAACTAGTCTAGAAATGTTAATTTAAAATGTGTGTGTATTATATTAAATTTATAGAATGTTTAAAATGATTTAATGTTAGTTAATAAATTGTCTTTAAAACTTAAACTTTATTTGTCAGTCAATTCTTTTTACCAACCTTTTATTAATTCTTTCCACCACCAATTTTGTATAATTTATTACTGATTAAAATTAGACTGGGCTAGTTTATGGGATGGTTTTGAGTGCTGGATTATGAGCCTACTGACCGAAGACGTTGTTTATTCTTTTGAATAGATAGCTGGCGCCTGGAGTTTACTCCGAAACAAATAAAGTGTTTGGATAGTAGGGGTTTGAATCTAGCAGCCGAGATGAGTCATTGTTGATAGTTAAAGCTATCAATAAGATCTCCCATTTTGCTCGAACGTGCCGGTTCATTCACGTAACCTTTATAAGATTATAAATGTATTATGAAGGAGTTTGAAACCGGTCAAAACTTGTATATACGTATAAGTAGGTGGTTTCAGCGGTTCGACCCGGTACAATATTAATAATCTAACTCAATTATTTATAGATAACTTTAATCCATTATTATCAATCTATTTTTTTATTTATTGAAATGCAAAACTTTTTAGAATTTATCTTGAGCCATACTTTCAAACTTTCATTATGATAACTCTTGGAATATTTTCTGAAATTCTTAATTATTATACAAAAACAACCACAACATCTGTGAAAATTAAATAATTTACATAAACTTTTATTTATTTTCTTCTCTTAGTTTCACATTTTAATCATATATAAAGTAATTCTCATAGATCTACTGTAAAACATTTTGAAGAAATGAAATCATCCTGCCATACAAACGAATACTAATCTTTAATTTGTTTCAAAGCAGTTTCATTATTTTTTCTTTCTAATGAATATTAATGTTTTAAAATTATTTTGATTAATTTGATTTAGATAAAAATTGTTAAAGAATAGATATGAGAAAGTGGAAAAACTAATTCCTCAAACACTGAATCATAGTTGTCTACAAAAACAACAACACAAAAGAACCATTGAGAGCATTTCTCTATTATGAATTCATAAAAGATGACAGTTGGAAGTTTTATGTTCTATATTTATCTAAACAACCTTTTGTATGAGATTTTTTTTTTTCCATATAAATAAGAAACTAAAATTTTTGACATTATTAATAAATTGATTAGCAAAAAGATTTGCAACTTTTTGACAAGATGAATGAATGTCATTATGTTTAAATGTGCCAAATTATTTCCTTTCTTATAATAATTTCATTAATTTTAAAAATAATTTATCAGATAGTTTTTAAAACATTATAATCTAGCCAAGCCAGTTCAAATGCACATCCAGATAAAACTGTGTCTAATAACAATTCTTATATATATATAAAGATTGAATAACTTTAACTTATGCCATTTATAGATATTTTTAAGTGACAATGTTTCATATAAAAAATCAATCAATCTCAAAACATATGCTTCTATCATAATAGCAATCTGGAAAACAATTGATATTTCAACAAAAATAACTACCCAATCTTTATTTAAATATCTTTACAACAATCAATTTGATATTAAAATTTGAAATGTAATTTAGCATTTAAATGTTAGTTGTGACAGAAACATTTCTTCATCAAACATTGCCATTTAAAAGATTGTAAATTTCTATAGATAATAACGGTTAAATGATTCAATATCGTTATAATTATTTAGGTGTTTAATTATATATATATTAATACATAATACCTGATAGCTTCCGGAAACTGAGCATTTGTGACTAGGAATGTAGAAATATTCTTACTATGAAGAAGTTCTATATATTTATTGATCTCAGGATACATTATTGGTTCACCAACCAGAGATAATGCACAATGCTTCACTTGCATACCTTCTGCAATTCGTTCTGGTTTTACACCTGGAACACCTATTAATTTTATTAAAATATATATACTGCTAAATATATAAAATTAATTTTAAAAATACGTTCTGCGGGAAATTGCTTACCCTTAAATTGATTAATCATATCATAATGATTTTTCAATGCACCACTTAAAATATTTTGTGGATCATCCATTTTCCATGTCCATTCAGTACCAACAGGATTGGTATGATGTCTACATTAACATGTAAATTTTAAAAAAAGTGAGTTTATTCATTTATTTATGTTTATAATAGTATATAATAGATCTATGGTACATAATATTTTATAAACAATCAAAAGCACAAATTGCTTATTATATTCTTAACTTATAATTTAACTAAAACTAATGATACTTATTAAATTATCATTATTTTATCCAGTACAACATTAAATCATTATTATTTTCATGTATCATCAATCTGTTGTTGACTTTCAAAATTTAATTTATTTTTTCTAATTTATAACTTATCTTCTCCATATCATTTAAGCAAACTTTATTTAGTCTATTCATCTCATATGTGATTTCTCTTTCTAAAACTTTTAAAATCTTTTAAGATTCAATTTAAAATTTCAGTTCTCCTTTTTTTCCCCCTTCAACAACAACATATAAACTAGATCCACTTGAATCTCTTAATTCTTTTCAATGTCAATGATGCCTATCTTGTTCTTTCATAAATGTATTTTTAATTTTGATTCTTTCTTAATAAATCAATATGGACATCTTCATAGTTTTTTGTAAAGTTCACAATCTATGTATTGCTCTTCTCAGATGTATAAATAAAGTGATGGAACCCACTTATCTAAAAAACCTCCCTTTTCAAGTAGACAGACACAGTTCTTTTTAAAAGAAATTGTGATTACTGAAGCATTGCATTGAAGTTTAACAGTAAAATTAATTTCATTTACTGTGTGTTCATCTATACCAGGGATCCCCAACCTTATGCCCGCGGGCACCATGGTACCCGCAGACCATTTTACGTGTGCCCGCCGCTATCCGAACACGATAAAAAATTATTTATCTGATACAAATAAATTTAATTTTTAAAATTTCTTATAAATTATTGTATTATATTGTAATCAAATTGTAGGGCATACTATACTTTTACAGTGTAAAAATATAAATGTTAATTATATGTTAAAATTTTATTTTTGAAATAAATATTTTTTTGTACATTATGTGTATTATTAACAATATCCAACTATAAATTTATCTTGAAAAAATAAATGGTGCCCACCACCTGGTTGAAAAAATGAATGGTGCCCGCCACCTGGCCAGTATTATAGAATGTGCTCTTAAGTGCAAAAAGGTTGGGGACTCCTAATCTATACTAATAATTTGATCAAAATATTTAGAATTGTTAAAGTTATTAAAACAGGCAAAACTCACTATAGTATGGTGATCATGTGATGTTTATTTGTTAAAGTTATTTGTATGATCAGAAGATGTTGATATTGAATCGCATAGGCATTTAATAATAATAATTCATAATAATTAATTTTTGATTCTTTATTTCAATTATTTATTTTGTCACCTGATTTAAAAATCATTGAACATTAAAATTTGGCCTTAGGTTTAATCCTATACTACTGCATTCATCTAATAGCTCTTATAACATTTTCCTATAGTTCTGAAATATTGTTTTCAAAAATAATTATATCATCTCCATAATACAAATGACTAATCCTTCATTTTCCATTTTAATCCACAAAATACTTCCTGTAGAAACTGAAATGGAGAATTTTGAAGGAATGAAATTGTTCTGTGATACCAATGTTGATTCAATGCAAACTAATCAATATTTTGATGCTATTTTTTCCTGACAAATATACATAAATTGGCAATATGCTTTAATAATAGTAAAATGTTTTTCATAATCTATAAATCCAAAGCAAAATAGCAATTCATATTCATCAGCCTTTTTTTTTTTTACTTTCTCTTATACAATACTTGGATGTGATCTACTTATCTATAACAACTTCTAAATCAATTTGTTTGTTTTTTTTTCCGACTGGCTTGGGTCATAATTTTTTTATAGATAATATGGTAATAGTCTTAGAAAAAAAATCTTATTGACATCAGTCAGAAGACTGAAATTCCTATATTAATATCATTTTTATCCTATATTAACAGATGGAGTCTCTTTGTATTGTTGCAATTGGAAAAATTTTCTTCAGATAAATTTTTTTTTTTAATTTGAAAAGATATATAAATAATCATGTATATACACATTTTAATTATTAAATGATTTATAAATAACTAAATTTTTATAAACTCTATTTATAAATAAATTAAAATATATATAAAATAATTTTACAATTTTCCCAAAATATTTTAATATAACTGTTTCTAATAAAAAAAAATTTTTTTTTTAATAATCTCCATATTTCTTTCATTTTTAGTCTTCATATAAATAAAGATACAATAAAAGACAAATGATCCCCAAGATGCATTTCATGCTGAACCAGCACTCATCAGTTGGCCCAGGTCACCAACTCTCATATATATAGCGAATTGTCACATCTTTATTTACAACCACCAAACTTGCTCCATTCACAACCTCGACTTCGTACATTCTTGATAAACCTAACTACTGTTTATCATTAATCATTTATTAAAATAGAGTGTTTCTCTAGCACAGATATAAACTTTAATCCAAGTTAAAGATTATTATATCTGATTTTTTACACACACACATACATGGCTTTTCTTCAAATTTCTTTTATTTTGAACAGCTTACTGCCGTCTCACAATTGCTTCATTTTTTTTTTTTTATGGATCTCTCCATATTGAATCAGCTACAAAATGACCAAATTTTCAAAAGAAAAAAATTACAAATCTGAAATTTAAATATATGTCCATACACTTTCTGCAAACAATAGATGTGAAATGTTTTAAATTATAAAATCTAAACAGTACGTTACATGTATTTCAGTGAATAAATATTAAATGGTCCTCATCATTATTCTTAATAGGATTCCATTCTATTATTTTTCCATATTTATCATTTACTTTCATCAATCCTTTGAGAAATGATGATCTGAGAGATTACTATATCCATAATTTCAAGCATACAAATCATACCAACAAGATGTTATTATTTATTTATTTTTTACAAATTTTTTATTTTTTATTATTGTTTTTTTGAATAGTAACAGGGCCTCAGACAAACAATACATAAAATTTTATTTCATGCCAACAATAGATTTCTAATTGTGCAATTTAACAATTCTTTCACAAAAGAAGCATTTAAAAATAAATTCAAGATTATAGCAAATAAACTTTTGATCTACATAGACTTAAATAGACCTGCATGTGTCAATGGTTTGATACAAAATTGTGGTGTGAATTTTGGTCTTGCAGAATTGCAAAAAATTTTAAGCCCTTTTGGTAAAATTCTAAGCCTTCAATACCAATCGATCAATTTTCAGGGTACACACTTCTTAACAAATTCAGCCAATAATTAAAGAAAGGAATATCTCCTTTGCCAATTCCCACTTTGATTGATTACCAAGAGGCTTCATTAATCATCTTGTTGAAAAGTGTAGCCCCACGGTGTTTTTTTTTTGCCAGCATCGAGGGCATCTAAAGAGGAAATGCCCCGACAGAAAATGCAACTTATGTGGAGCTATAAGGAAAAGATTTCATAAATGTCAAGCCAGAAGTTATAATAACCTAGGATCATGGCCTGGAGTAGATACAAGAGAAGAACAGAAAAGGAATAAACTTAAAACAATGAACAAGAAGGAGAGGATATTTAATGAGACTCAGAACTTGGAACAAGATGTTTCATCGCAGTCTGATACTCTCAAAAAACAGTCATTAAATGAAGACATTGCATCATCCATGGGAGAGCCTAGTCCATGGTACCTAGAGATATCAGCACAAGAGGAGAAAGAAACACAAAATGAAGAAGAGTGTGGTGTAGAAGGAAAAAAGACTGAGAACATGGTCTCTCCTCAATCAAGAGTAAATTCGGAATGTGAAAGTGTGTATATACAGTGAATTTATTGGATTTATCAGATCAAGAAATAAACTCATCACCTCAATTAATTAAGAAAACAAGATTAAATTCTTTTCTAAATGAACCCCTGATGGAGCCCATTGCAGATGAATTTATCAATGACAACTTAGCGACTATTGTCCCACATAATGACAAAAAGAATTTAGAAGATAAAAATGAAACAATTAAATCTCCAAAAATCAGTGATCAAAAAGTAATATTACAATTACTGAAATTTGCTATGAATATCAAAAGAAGAATAAAACCGATGAAGAGCTGGAAGCATGTTTTAATTTTCTTAATCCAACTGTGAGACGATTAAAATTGCCTCAATGAATATTAGGGGCTTGAATTCACAGGCAAGGGCCTTTGCCTTGGAGCGATGGTTCCATGTTCGTAGCCCTGATATATTATGTCTTGGGGAGACAAAGATGCATAACAAAACTGATCAACACATTATTAATAAAATAAATACCTTTGGGTTTTTACATTATTCCTATTCTAATATGGCTGCAGGCGGGGTTGCAATTGTAATAAATAAAAATTCCCCTATCACCTTTTTTAAAATCATCAAAATTGACAATAACTGCTTGATTGCAATTATCAAATTTAAAAATTATACTTTTAACCTAATTAATCTTTATCTTCCTAGCAAACCTGAAATCATACACAAAATTATAGAGAATATAAACATAGCATTGAGGACTAATCTTCTTCACACTTTAATTATTGGGGATTGTAACTTAACATATGATAATTTTCAGTATAGATATAGATGATTGATAAATCAGAAATTGATTAGCTGTCGATCACTGTTTCCAGATGGAACCTTCTCCTTTTATAATAAGAAGGCAAAAACACTGATGGATTTGCCCTTTGTCTTCCCAGAAATTTTTATATCTCTGAAGGCGAAACTGCGACCAATTACGTTTTCAGACCACTGTACTATTATTATACAGGCACATCTTCAATGTATTGGGCATAATGGACATTTTGAAAAACATATTTTAAGGTGAACATCAATATGATTTTCATAGAAGATGCAAACTCCATTTATATCATAAAAACTATCTCAAAGAAACTAAGGAAGAAGAATATTGATTACTATCACTGAGAAGATATAGCTGAATCTAACCTACTACAATAGGCAGCTAGAATTAAGTAAGGTAATGAAAACTTTCAGAAAGTTAAGTTTGCTGGAGATGATGTTGAAAGTCAAATAAACAGATCAAAGGATCAGTCCATAATATTTATCAATTTATTTGCTGTTGTGAACTGGTTTTCATAGTCATTATTGAGATGAAAACAATCTCTTAATCTTTGTATAAAAAATAAGTCTTCCCAATTATGATAAAAATCTAATTGAAAAATAGAAATGAATCAATGAAAATTACATTATATATATAATCAAATATGCATAATTATGAGTGATAATAACATTTTTAAAATAAAAGAATATTTAATTAATAAAAATTAAACTTATATTTATGTTGAGAGAATAGTCAATTAAATGAGTCTGTACATAATCTGACAATTTAAAGAGAAAAAAAAAATTAAATAATGTAGATATTGTTTATGATATATGTAAATTCAACTGTGTAAAACAAGTTTAAAAAAAGATTTTAATTATGACTGACTAATATTAAAATAGTAAGTTAAAATTAAAATGTTCATATTTTATTTAGTAAAAAAGAAAAATAGGGGATGGGTAAGTGGGTTTGCTTCACTCTTAGTTATATGTTTTCTTTTTAATAATATATATATATATATTTGTAGCTGTAAAAAACTAATAAAAAGAGTACTTTCTTTTTTTTTACTAATCATTTCTAGTTAATACTAATACAATATACAAATTTTGAGTAAATATTTCAATTTGGAAAATAGAAGATATGAGAAAAAAGAAATAATTTCAATATTAATTCAAAGCATATTTTGTTGATATTTATACAAAAACAATTTTGTGGGCTTTGAACCTGAAAATTAAAATTGCAATAAGTTAGTATTATAAAATGTCAGTATTAAAAAATAATAAAAATTAAACGATAAATGAAATATACCATAAAAAAATTATATAAGTAGTAATTAATTATAAAAACAACATTGTAATACAATTAATCTCTGTTGACAAAAGTGACTATTCTTTTAGGAGATTAATACATTATTGTAATCACTGTAAAAATTATTTTTCAAAACAACCATGGATAATTAAAGTGATAAAGCTATAAAAGAGGAAAAGTTTTCAAAGTTAAGTTTCATCTTTGTCAGCTCATCAGTTTTAGCTAGTTGTAGTTTACAATTGTAGGATCACTAATACTTCAACGAATGTATCTAAGTAAAAAAAGATGTTATGTTTTGCATTTAAAAAATATTAAATTTTGAGTATCAACGAAACCAAAAACCAGCGAATAACTATAAGTTAATAGTAGGAAGACATGTGAATAAAATAATGTTTTTTAGTGTCAAAATGACTTCTATCTATGGATAGTATAAATTTACTTGGATAGATTGCTAAATGCATTGAAGGGGGATGGGGATGTAAGGCCTTTCTTCTGATCACGTAAACTGATAAGTGAGCAAATTTCTAATAAAAGACTTCTAAATCTATCTATGAATACACTATTGCTTTGAGAGGTAATATGCTTGCTAAAAGAATCTAAAATACATATTGCAAAAGAAATAATCTAAAAACCCCAAAAGATATCCAAACCATCCTAGGATTTTAAAATATGTCCATTAGAATTTTTTAAATTAAAAAGTAGAAGAACCTAAGTATAGAAATGTATATATATACAGATGATGTGTGCACACACACTTAAAATTATAAGTGAAAAGAGGATTCTTATAGTAATCTTGATAATATAGATATTCGTACTAGTTGGAATCATAGCTTTGCTCATGTTAGAGGAAGAATGTTATGTAATTGATAATTTAAATAATATTTTCATGACATAATACCAACAGCATAATCAATGTTATCGTCATTTTAAATTACTGTTGATAATACATATAATTTCATGTAATACACAAGTTATTATAGCAGTTAAAAATGACCTACAACATTGATTACAAAATGTGTTACAATAGACATTTTTTATCTACTGTTGATAACTCGTGTATTATTATTTCATGTAAATATTATTTAAATATGTTTTAATTATCAACTATATTATATTTTTTATTCTACTAATATGAGCAAAGCTCGGTGTGTTGATATATATATATGTATAATAGGTGTCATCTCATCCTTTTATCTTTTGTAAAGATAAATAGCTCTTTATATAGAAGTATGTCTGATCAATAAGAAAAGTACTTAAGATTCTCACTACAATTATTTAAGTTAATTGTTCCAAAATTATAACATTTCACTGAATTAGATATTTTTCCACGAGAAATTTTTATTGCTAAAAATAAAGCTTCTGGCCATTCTTTTGAGTTATAAACTGCAATACATTATAATATAAATCAATTATTCCAAAGATCTGCATTTTATTAATATTCATCTCAACTAAAGCTTTTACAACTTCTTTCATCATCACTACACAACATATTTCACACTTATCTACAAATGCCTTTTTTTTCTTCATAGTTCATTATTTTTGTCTTATATAAATATAGGGAATTTGAACTCAGACTTTCAAGCACCCAGAAACTACCCACACTATCTCATACAACTGATATACATGACCACACACACTGAAACAGTGAGATTCGTATTCGAATCTCAAGTTTCACCTTTTTCTGTCGTCTCTCGCTGACCAGTCTATCCCACCCAAATTTAAACTTTTTGGTATCGAGTTGTGTGTGTAACAATATTAAAAATGTATAAATATATGTAGAATTCAACATAAACACGCACACATTTCGATCTCAAATTAAGCGCAATAAATACGGATAAAATAATATAATTTAGATTCCTTTTAGTTAAATAAATTTTGTGTAATAATAATCATTTATTTTGAATTTTATAAAGTTTGTATTTGTTGTTTAGTTGAAATTTCGTTAAATAATAAGTCTAACAAAATCTGATGCAATAATTAATTAAAGTTAAAATAATTTTATTCCCTTTTGTCTTTGAAAATTTAAAAGCATCGGTCAGTGATAGAAAATAAATTAATTATAGCAAAATTCCAAAAGAATGTAATTAGCGAATGTAAAGAAAAACAAACAATAGCACAGCAAATTTTTTAATTAAAACCAGCAGAGCATTGATTATCCTGAGGGCAAGATAAGTAAAAAAACCTAAAAATATCTCAACAAAAACTTAGAGATCAAGATAAAAAAAGGAGGCCATCTTAGACTTGCTGGAGACTTTCACTTGAATTTTAGCTTTGCTCTCGAGTGGAGCGTCTAAAATATCTTAAATAAATTAATACTGCAAGGTATGATCGAGTAAGCACCGAAATTATTCTCCATCGGGAGATGGCCCACCATATGCTGAGCTTCACCTTGCCCATCGTAAAAACACCAAAATGATCTGCTGCCTGAAATAAACAAGAAAGCCGCTGCTGTTAAAAAAATCAATAAAACAACATGCCCAGGACAAGAAAGAAAACCTCTAATTACGAACAATCTGCTATTAAACCAATGGACGAAAACATCTTATAAAACAGGTACCTGTGTGTGTATTCCAAATTATAGAGTACTCTAGTAATAATAAGCTATAGCTCATCTCCTATTATTTGTATAACTTCTAAATGTTAAAATTGTAATTTTGAGAAACTAAAATTCGAGAATTCATGTAATCTGTAGATTTCTCGCATAATCTAGCTTACCCTCCCTCTATCACTTCTTAGGTGTGTATTTCTTAAATCTACATTTTATTTATAATTATCATTGAAATATTACCTCCTCATAATTGTCTTAGTTTTAAAGCTAAATCCATAATCGCTTGAACAGTGAATGCGTGTCGAATTATCATTAATATTTGCTTTTATAAATAACTTAAATTTCATATAAATCGACACGCATTCAAAGAATCAGTTATTGTAATGCAGGGTCTACTACTCCGTAATAGCTGGCATACTCGCTGTAATAATCCCCTTTTTAGATATTTTTTTATTATTAAATGTTAATGAATAATCATGTAAATTTCATTTCTTTGAGAGTCACCAATTTTCTTTCAGTCAACGTTGATAATGTCGGGCCGAGTTTGAAATCTAGTTGAATATTACCACAATCTTTTCGATATTATACATGTGTTACGTTTTGAAGCCCCGATGGCTCATTCCACGCCGTGAATGCTCTGGATTCTCTAGGGTTGAATTAACCCCAGTCGTCCTACACAAGCGGACATGATAATGTTCCCGTAGGGCTTGACGACCGTCACGCAGCCAGCTGGAAAATTGTGACACGGACCGCTTGTCCCTGGTTATGCTCATGTGACACCTTACCTCTTCGGGTCGCGGCAGAGACCAACCCGAAACCCTTACAACTTATTCACGGCATTGCAGTTTCAGCGCTGCCATTTTACATCGCCCTTCTAAAGCGTACCACGTGTTCTTTTATTTAGTTTATTATTCTCTCTATCACCCCGCCTCGGCATTATCTTCGTCATATACTCTCAAATAAATGTTTGCCCTTTGTCGTAAAATAAATATTTTATTAAATAAATGTATGTCCGCCGTTACTGATGACTCTTGCAGTGCAAAGTATAAATTCCTTACAGCACGCATTAGAAATACTCACTCGAGAACCCTAGGTAGCTAGATTACGCCTTCATATAAATAAATGCTCCATATAAATAAATGTATTTTATATATATCATATTACTAATTAGCTATTGAGACTTTGAATTTAAAATATGATTAATCACATTAATAATGTTTTCTTTTATTAAATACGTAAATAAATAATTCTAACTATACGTCTGTAGTTAAGTTTTCATTTATTCGATGCCCATTATAGACATTTTCTCGATTATATATGTTAATTAATATTCGTTTGATTGTTGGCCAACTCGGAAACAAAACCCATGAATCTTGTGCATCTCCCTGACCATCGTGCCTAAGGAAGTGTTTACTTATGTCGCATCAGAGGCGTTATTCTGTAGATTGTATTGTGGAACCGATAAACTATGTTCGAACTCAGTATTACCGGTGGCTTCGCTACTCGATGGTGCTGCTGTTCTGTGTGGTGGTCGAATTCTGCAATATGTTAACGAGATACACGTGTTTTGACTGTTACAACACGTAGAAAAGATAAATAATCACCAATATACATATTTCATGCTATACCAGCACTCATCAGTTGGTCCAGATTATCACCTCCCATACATATATATAATCAGTGCTCAGTTTATATTGATAGCAAATCCTTACACTTTAATGGACAGGCTTCAATCTACTCCAACCTCCAACTTTTCAGCCATCCATATCATTAAAAATCTGATGATAGAAAGCCCAAATCCCATGCTGATGCCAACATTTTCCCATCTTATTTATCTTCCTAGTTTTTTAGTGGGTGTATTTTTTTATTATTAATTTACCATTTCTATTTTTAATCATTTCTTCATTTCATAAATTCATCTTTTCTTTTTCAATCAGATTTATTCCTCTATAAATTAAATTAAACTACTTTAAATAATTTCATTAACTTTACTGCTCGTGACCTGGATGAATAATATGCAAGATTAGTTTTCCCTGTTCATGCCATTTTTGATAATATATAAGTAAAAGAATAATAATAGATTACCTATTCATGTGTTTATTTGACTACAAGGTTGTTTAAAATATTACTTAAGTAAATGTTTTGTACATTCTATGGGTGCATGTTATTTCTAAAAATAAAATGATTTTAATTTTTTTTTTAAAGGCTACAATTATTTTAATAATTTAAACTCTAACAGTCTTTATGAAATATATCATGTATTTGATTTATTACTTGTAAGTGAAAACATTAACAGAAATTCCAAGCCATTTTAAAAATTACTTTATCAAGTGAGAAAATACTTAAAAGGGAAATTGTGAATGACAATTTTAATTATTCAAATGTTTATTTGAAGGCAAAATTGTTTCAAAATATTAACTTAAATAAATGTTTCATACATTCCATTGAGCAACATTATTTATAAAAATCACATCGTTTTTTTTTTTAAACAATAATTATTTGAATAGTTTAAATTTTAATATTCTTTATAAAACAGATAAATTAATTAATTTTTTTGTTTACTTACGTTTTAAAATGTAGTTTATCATGTGAGAAATATGTTTAAATTGAAATAATAAAAGTTGATCAAATTCTGTAGTACAATGAAATTACGAATTCAAATTAATTCTCTCCATTTCTGTAGTATATATTTCAATACACAGGCCCCAACATACTTTGCATTTAAAAAATTTTCCAATTTCTGTAATCTTTTAATCAGTGCTGCTTCTTCTTGTCCTTTTTATGACATTAGAAAATGCTTGCAATTCTGATGCATTTTTATATTGCAAATTACTAAAGTTTTTAAAACAATTAAGTACCATAAAGCAAAAATTCATAGCCTATAAAATTCTCCACAAACAAAGAAAATCATGTGAGAATCATTAAAATTGGTACATATTTGTTCAATTAGAAAGTAACAAACAAACCAACAAACAAATTTTCACATTTACCTAGTAATATAGAATATAGTTACGGCTCGAATAATTGATATTTATATTTTTCTCATAAATATTTCATCTTAAATTTTTATGTTTTCCTCATTATTGTTCATTAATTACTACAGATTAGTGATATTCCATGTCACCAAAATATATATTTGTATTTTAAAATGCTTTTAAATATAATTATATTCTTAATAAATAGAATAAATAATATATTAAATTGATGACATTTGACTAAAATGTATTATATATATGTTAATTTACATACGTATGCATAAATATATTTCTACAATTTATTCTTGATAAAAAGTCAGATTGGAACTAATTTATTCTGTTGATTTACATTATTAAATATAGTTATTATTAATTTCAAACTTGTCTTGTTAAGCCTTTATTTCCAAACATATAGTTCATATCTATACTTGCATATCATATCATATATATCAATAAAAATAAATACAATCGTAATTAACTATTATATACAGTCTTTCAATCTTGAGAAGTACTTTTAGTTAATTCCTTAACCCATCTCAACTGCCATTTTTGAATTTAATGGCAATTGAGGAGGGTAAATTAACTGAAAATAAAATGTATATAATAGTTAATTATTATTGTATTTATTATTTTCATTGTTATTTCAAGTTTTTTAATTAGTGGACATTTTATTTGATATATATAATTACTGGCCATTAAATTCTAAACACTTTATTAATAAACTGGATCTATAAAGATTAAACTGTTGAAACATAAGAAGATAATCAAGTGATGAAACTAAAAAACTTTAGAAGACTAATAAAACAATCTTTTGGTATATCATTATTAAAGTTAATGAACTAAATATACATATATCAAGATATAACCATATCATAATACTGCATAAACAGAAATAATTACATCTGTAAGATTTGATGAATATCAGGTCATGGTGACCATTTAAACAGTGATCAGTATTTAGCAGCATGAATATATATTAGTCAATGGAAAATATCTCACGACATTTATCATTATATAATAAAAAAAGTATAACTTAATAATATCCAAAAACAAGTATGATTCTGATATTTAAATTGATTATTTTAACTGAAGAAACCCATCATGTAATTTTTAGAAAGCTCACTGCTTCTAAGAAATAAAAAAAAAAATTCTGTTGCATATGGTGAAATACAGAACTATAATCTATAATTAATCTTAAGTTTACATTAAAATCAATTACACATATATTTATACAGAAATATAACTGCTTACGAACGTACACCTATGTAAGCATTGGTTGAGTTTTTAAATATGACTTATAAGTGAGTTTTACTTAAGAAAATCAAAAGTATTATTTAAATTATAAGATTACACTGTATTAAGATGCTATAAGAAATAACTAACTGCCATTTATCTTGTTATCAAGTCATCTAATTCTGCCCTCAGCCAGAGTACTTAACATAAACACATATAATGTTATTATTATAAAGAGAAAATATCAGTTTCATTATACTTTTGCTTTATTTTAATAGTACAATTATTATATCTCTTTTTTAAAAAAAAACTATTAAAAGATTAAAAATATAAAATAGAACAAAAATATTCTTAAAACTTTTTTTTCTTCTTTCTGTTGATTTATTATAATTTGAAAATTATTATTGCATAATAAAAATTTTAATGAATTACATTTTTTTAAAATATTACTTAAAAATTCATTTTACAAATACGTAGGATTAATTTTCAAAAAAATTATACCTCCAGCAAAATACACATTTATTTGCACAAGCTAGACTTGGAGTAGTTTCCATGCATCGATGACTTTCTATTCCATAAAAGGTATGCTTGTAACACCCACCTCTTCCCCGTAACATTGACTATAATGGGAAAAAAAATCAATTAAAGCAAAGATTACATAAAACATGTAGTATATTTAATTTATAAAAAAAAGCTTTTAAAAAAAAAAAAAAAATAGGACATTAAATTAAGTCATTCAAAATATCTGGAAGTTTAAATTATTTTTTCATTAATGATTTGATTTTTAATTTTTTTTTCCAAAATTATATTTTCTTTAAATTAATAATATCTATAACAGAAGATTGAAACTACATTTCCCATGAAAGTATTTTAACAATCACTTTACAAATCAAGTTTATTTAGAATTAAAAGCATTAAAACAAACATGAATTAACAAAACAGAGGAAATAATAATAATTATAATGATAAAACTGGTTAAAAATTTTTTTTATATGCGTATGTACTATATATGTGTATACATTTATGTAATATAATTAAATACAGCATGTTAAATCAATTTGTTTGGTTAATTTGTCAAAACGAAAATTACATATATAATGTTGGAAAATGTTGTATTTAAGTCGTCGTCCCCCCCATGTGATCATGAATCTAAGCCATATAAAAAAGAAGCCATATTTACATCTAGTATGTGGTGGATTCACCCTTTTTCTAAAAATAAATGCTAGACTTGTTATCTCTATATACACCTGGGGCAAATATAAATAGTTATTTTGCATTTGTTTAGTGATCTAGCAAGAAAAGGGGTACTAAAAACGAATTTAATAACATTTACTTGAAATGACAAAATCTGAAATTACAATGTACATTGAAATGAGTTCATGGAATAATTCTGACAGGTGAAGTTTAAAAGAGTAACCATGAACAAAAAAACCAGACTCCATAATATAAAAAGATTATGCAGCTAAAATTGTTCTTGAATCTTTTTTAACAGATTTAAGCTCTTATGATTATTGCCACTAATTGTAAATATTTAAAATAGTGGATGTATTTGTTGTTGTTGGAAAATCATATGACATCAGATAAACATTAGAAAATGCAAAAAATAATAGAATCCTTACTTTTACTCTTATGGTTAAACATGATAAAATATGGCTTGTTTTATTTAGGTGGGATTAAAACATCTCTTATATTATTAAAATATAGGACGCATCACTGCATAATTTACATGTTTTATTATCCATTAAAAAATATAGCTGCTGAGAAAATATTATATATAAACTTGATTGCAATATTTATACCGGTTAGATCAAGCATATATTATGTGCGTTAAAATGCCCAGAGTGATTCCAATACAAGTATATACAGGAGTCCATACGAAGGCAAATAACTTATTATATGTGATTCTATTCAAGAATATCATTGGTGTCGACAAAAGCCAAATTAGATGGAGTAATATTAGTCTATGTTTGCTAATTCTCACAAAAAATTTGTATAAATGAATTGGATTAAAGTTTTTGTTTTAATAAGATATTCTGAAAATTCTGTAAATAAGGAAATAAATATATTCTTAATAACAATGAGACTTTTCTTGATTTTGGCAACAATTTGATTAGTCATGAAACACAAGAAAATAGAATGCATGTTTTTCTTTGGCAATGACAATATTTGATAACTAAACAATGAATCATTAAGTTTAACATTCAAGCATAATGTGACATTATGTTTAATAATACAGTAATTTTATTGAAAGATGAGGCATGTGGATATCCAGAAACGTAGGTTATGTATCAAAAAAAAAAAAAAAATTGAATATTTTTCAATTAGTAATTACCAAGTTGAAGATTTCTTGATCAAGTAAAAAAGATCCACATATATGAAAGAAGCTACATGTAAAAGACTTAATCGAAAAAAAATTTCCATAATTTTTATCAATATGGTCACAACATTATCCAAAGGAAAAACAGGCACTTTAGGAATTTTATGAAATACTAGAGCAATATAAATGATAAAAATTGCATAAAGTATACTAACTTCTGAGCAATCCTTGTAGTTTTAAAGAGTTTTTGGTATAGCTAATCTATTCTTGATGTAATTTATTAGTACAACTACTAAGCTAGTTCAATCAATTAGCAAGCTTGTGAAGAAGATTGCTGGGGCAATCGAAACTGTTAACTGAAGGAAAGAGTGAATAATAAAGCATTGTAAAAGTAATAAAGTGTTTCGTCAATTGATTATTATATGGTATACATTTGACAATGCAATAGGAAATAATAGTTATTATACTTCGTGAAGCAAATATATTATTGTAGCTAAATACATTTGCTATTTCAAATTTTTGATTTGCACTGACAACATGTTTGTAAATACTGGAGATCATATAAAATTTTGTCTATTCATTAAAAATTATTATTTTATAAAAAATGACTAATAATTTATCAAATTTTATATATATAAAACATCATTAGATTCAATTCCATAGGTTTTCATTGACAAAGCTGAGAAATTAGTCTGGGGATATGAATAAAATAGCACTGGTTAAAGAATTGTATAAATACTACAGATAAGCATCTACTAATAATTCAAAGTATGTAAACAACTACTATATATGAATCCTAAACATAAATCTTTAGTAATCAAAAAAAAAAATCTTAAAAGCAGAAATCAAAACAATTTTCCCCTTTAAAATTATAGCAATACCTTAGTCCATCTGCAAAGCTTAACTCCAGAATGAGAACCAATGATTCGATAACCTTGCTTAGTAAGTGCTTGATGTAATTGAGGAGTCACCATTTCTTTAGGAATATCCTTGTCACTATCTTCTGATTCTTGTTTAGAAATGGATGTTTTTTGACGTTTTAACTATAATAACAGATTTTTTAAAATTTTAATGAATATAATATTAAATAATAATTATTATTAAAACTCAAAATTAATTTATTTTTCTACATTAGTATTTGAATTATGCACATACACTTTTATAAATATTATTGATCAAATTTCAAATTCATAAATTATTTTTGAATAAAAATAAAATCTTTTTGCAGAATTTAATAAACATGGCATAAAACACTAACACATGATGCTAATAAACATTATTTTTAAAAATAAACTAAACCATATCATCATTCATGAGAATAAATGTATGAATTTATATGTAATCATTCTAAGAAATTATTAATATACAAAGATTAACATTATTTTATTGATTTTACAATGGCATACAGTTTACAAAGTTAATAATAATCTTTATAACCAGAAAGTCAGTTTCTGATAGTAAGATTTATATCAGAAGACTTCTTAAATAAGATTAAAATTTTTATCCTTTTGTAAGATTTATATCAGAAGACTGCATTCCTTAAATAAGATTAAAATTTTTATCCTTTTAGAACAAATCGAAAGTGAAATTTATAACAATATCTACCCCAACAGCATCATTAGAAAATTAAGTAGAAATTTTATATTCTTTGCTATCTCTAACAAATCATAATGGAAATTAATCCATAAAAAAACCAACAGAAAAAAAATACTATTCCATTCTTATTTATATGTTCATATATATTGCTTATAATAACTTCTCTCACATACACTTTAATGCAAAAAAAATTTTTAAATAAAACTTCTTTATTCAAATAATAATAAATATAAAACTCGTCTTGCCTTAGCTTTTTTAAAGCCATTCATCATATTTCCCAAATCTTCTAAATCAACCATCCCATTGGTTTTTTGAATTTTCATACCTTCTAAGGCTTCCATTTCATCATTGAAATCGTTTTCTTCTTCACTTGTTGATTCATACATCATCTAAAATAATTAATTTATTTATTATATATTTAAAAAAATATTTATATCTTTGTAATGCTAAAATGTACATAATCATGCATACATTCATTAATATGCATGAGATATATATATATATATGATCAATAGATGGCGTTTTACCAAAAACACCGTCAAAGCGTATGTTTGTTTACATAAATGTCAGAGTAAGCATTCATCATGATCTGAGGGTGGAACTAACGATAGAGATAGTGAATGCTTACTCTGACGTTTATTTAAACAAACATATGCTTTGACGGTGCTTTTGGTAAAACGCCATCTATTGATCATAAATACAAGCGTTAGCAAGTTTAACTTGTTTTTTGTTTTTCATATATATAGACAAATAAACAAAAATATAGATTATCATGGATACCAAACAAAGCATCACAACATTTTTTCTTTATTTTCAATTTCTGGAAAAAGCAGAAATCACTCCATTTACAACAGACGGCAGGCAGATAAATTAATCGCTATATATCTAGTAAATTGTTTCTAATACAGATATAGGCTAATTGTTTTGAATCATGGAAGAATTTAGACAATATTATGATGAGTGTAACCTGAAAGCTGAAGATAAAAATGACATTAATCCTGCAAATATAATTTGTGTAAACATTTCTTATCAAGTTTTTTCTTTATAAGATATTGATAAAAAAATTTAAACTATTTATAAATTTATTAGTATTATATTGCTTTTCAAATATATAATTACATTATTATGCTAACTACTCTAACCAATCATTGTAATGCTCTGATTTCATGAAGAACACAATAGCATAGTAGTTAGCGTAAGTGCTAACAATGATCTAGTATTTAGAATTTTTTTGTCAAGTTATAGCCAATCTAATAAGATATCCATTGGTAAGCAATACATAAATATACAGATATTATTACCTAATGGCTAATGCCCAGGATAATTTGAGATGTTCAGACAGCTGTCAATACAATATCTGCAAAATCAAATGCAGCTATAATATTTTATGTAGATTTCACCATTAATTTATCTTTTCCAATTTTGCAATTTATAATCCACCAACGTCATCATTTTCAAGCATAGTGGCAAGATGAAGAATCCAGTTTATCTGATCTGTAGCTTTTCCACATTATTCTAGCAAACTTTTTTAGCTCATCCATCCATTATCACTTTCTTCGAGACTTTTATAATCACTTGGCATATATTTTAAAACTTCAGCCATCTATTTATTGTCCAGCCCAACTCCATTTCAATCTCATGAAAACTTATGTTGGCAATAATAAGATGTGATAAAAATCCATGGGTGAGAGAATAAAGAGATCTGACATAATTCAAAAAATGTCAATAATATCTGTTTTGTTCTCTCACCCATATAAATTTATTCCTTCTTGTTACTCTCAATTTAATATCTTCATACTTTGTTGTGTGTTCAGAAATCTTATTGCTTTAAGTGTTCAAATTCATATATAAAAAATGGTAAAATACATTTACTAAAAATTTTTCTTTTCATATAATGTTATTTCTATCAAAAGCAACTCATATAAGTTTAATTTTGCATTTCATTTTATTCATTATGTTTTATTTATTTTAATGTGACCAAGATATTTATAGTTGTTAATTTTTTCTTCTTTTGTGAAATTCCACTAAACATTTAGTTTTTATAGCAATGTACTTTAGAACAAATTTCCTTGCTTTCATCTGCAATTCTTGTAACATTTTATACGTTTTGAAATATTATTTACAAAAAATAGTCACATCATTTGCAAAATCTATATGACATAATTCTGATTTATTTCTATTCTCTTAGCTTTCCATTTTAGCCCGCAAAATGCTTTACATTAGTGCCAATAAATATCACATGACCACCTCCCCTTATGCTTGCGCATAACTGTTGTTAAAACAGGCAAAACTCACTATATATATTGCCACACACAGCAAGCTAGAGTAATCAATGGATGCCAGAAGGCTTGTGCATAAAATCCCCATCTGGTGCCTACTCACCCAACATCCCCAGACTAGTTTCTGGCTTATGGCCTTCATCAGTGAGGAGCCTTGGATCTGAGAGCACCATCTAGATCTTAGGATCTAATGCAACCCTCCAGCAACCACCTTTTATCTCCATTTAACTACAAGACAATGAGTCAAACTGAAAACACCTTAATGTTTTCAATCCAAGCCCACTAGCTTATATAGTCATATGGGCCTGAACCCAGTTCAGTACCCATAGATTTTGGTGTCGTTGATTCTTTAATAACCATAACCAACACTATCCTATTAGGCAGGATTGATTTTAAGCCAATAAACATCACATGACCTCCTCCTCTTATGCTTGTGTATAACTGTTGTTAGGCAAAACTCACTATATATATTGCCACACACAGCAAGCTAGAGTAATCAATGGATGCCAGAAGGCTTATGCATAAAATCCCCATCTAGTGCCTACCCATCCAACATCCCCAGACTAGTTTCTGGCTTATGGCATTCATCAGTGAGACCCAGCCTTGGATCTGAGAGCACTGCATCTAGATCTTAGGATCTAATGCAATCATTTAACTACAAATCTGATGAAGCCCATAAGCCAGAAACTAGTCTGGGGATGTTGGATGAGTAGGCACTAGCTGGGGATTTTATGTATAAGCCTTTCTAGATGCAGTGCTCTCAGATCCAAGGCTGGTTCTCACTGATGAATGCCATAAGCCAGAAACTAGTCTGGGGATGTTGGACGGGTAGGCACTAGATGGGGATTTTATGCATAAGCCTTCTGGCATCCATTGATACTCTAGCTTGCTGTGTGTGGCAATATATAGTGAGTTTTGCCTGTTCTAACAAGTTATACACAAGCATAAGAGGAGATGGTCATGTGATGTTTATTGGCTTAAAACCAATCCTGCCTAATAGGATAGTGGTGGCTATGGTTATTAAAGAATCAAAGACACCAAAATGTATGGGTACTGAACTGGGTTCAGGCCCATATGACTATATAAGCTAGTGGGCTTGGAATGAAAACATTAAGGTGTTTTCAGTTTAAGACTCATAGTTTTGTGGTTAAATGGAGATAAAAGGTGGTTGCTGGAGGGTTGCATTAGATCCTAAGATCTAGATGCAGTGCTCTCAGATCCAAGGCGCCTCACTGATGAAGGCCATAAGCCAGAAAACAGTCTGGGGATGGATGAGTAGGCACTAGATGGGGATTTTATGCATAAGCCTTCTGGCATCCATTGATTACTCTAGCTTGCAGTGTGTGGCCGTATATATAGTGTTTTGCCTGTTTTACATTAGTGGTATCACTGTCATATTAACTTCTTAGTATCATTATATAATCTAATCACTACTGTAGCCTTTTGATAAATATCCTTCAAATTTTGACAATATCCTGAGTCTACATGTTCCAAAGCTTTAATCATCATAGAAATGCTAATACAATATGTCTTTTTGTAATTTACAAATCCAAAGCATAATGGCGATTCATATTAATTGATTCTTTCTATAATTTCTTTTATAATTTAGATATGAACTACTGTGCTAAAACTATTTTTAAATCCAGCTTATTCATTTGTTCGGTTCAAATCCAAAGTTCTCTGTGGATAAATTGTAATGATCTTAGTAAAGGTTTTGTTCAGAATTGATAAAAGACTGATAAGTCTGTAATTTCTAATATCTTTTTGATAAGTCTGTAATTTCTAATATCTTTTTATCAATTTTATTATGGCATTTTTCCAATCATCTAGTAAAAATCTTCTTCATTTATATATTTGGTATATAAGCTTGCCAATAATTTATCTATTTCTTCATTATTTTTTGGGAACTTTTCTATTCTTCGTAGATTTAATTATATTGCACATCTCTTCGTGTTAAAGACATGTTGTAATTTCCACTTTGCCTTTTAGTATTATATATACCTGTAGAATTATATAACAATTTCATCATTTTATTTTTCATTAGTAATAGCAATATCTTTGTCTCTAATTGCTGAAATAACTTTTTCCCAGTGCAGGACACTTTTGAGATTTTTCTTCTTTTCTATAGCTTTCCTTGTCAATTCATGACTATATTTCTTTTATTTTAGCAGAATTTCAGATATTCAATTCTTTTAAATGGAACATTTTAAGATATTTTCATAATCCTTTATTTTTGTATACATTGTCATGTCTTGGTTAAAAATTTACTAGGTAATTGTTTTTTTTTGTTTTGTTTGTTTTTGTTCTATTTATATAGGTGACTTTAATAGAATATGTTATTTTTCTCCAAGTCTGAGTTACCATTAAAGTCTTCAAGTTCTAATTTTAATTTAATGGAGTAGTTTTGAAGGTTAGGAATATCAATAGTTAATATTGATTTATTTATTTTAATAGCTTTTGTCTCTCTAGCTTTGCATTAACCCATTTCACTTATTGATAATCATTTTCCATATTGAATCTATTAAATAAATTACAATTTTGAAATCCATATTTTCTATTAATAAGAATATAATCCAACTCTATTGTACCTTCATTTGCATGCTTTTAATATATATTTCCACTTTAGATTTTTTTAAAAAAATAATAATAATCATAATATGTTGATTTTCCTTTTTAGAAAATTCCATGACTTTATTTTCTTTCTATATCCAAATTTGCCCACAGCACTTTCAAGCTTCAATAGATTTTTAAATCTAGCATTAAAATTTCTCATGACAATTTTAAAATATTATTTGCTCTGATCAAAAATATGTTTAAATAAAAATCCTATACTTTTTCATTACAATAAAAACCTATTGGACATAAACCTTAATTGTCTACACTTGATAATTCCAATAAAGTAAGTAATTAATCTTGTTTTCCCTTCATTTTTTATTTGTAAGGAATCCCATTCCATTTCTACTTCCAACATTTGTGTCTTTATTGTGAAGTATACATCTATTTTTCAAATCAATTGTCTCTTCATCTTTTTTTCTAATTTCATCAAGTCCAACAATATCTCCTTTAATATTATAGATAGTTCTTCCAATTCATATAATCTTTCTTTGATTGAAAATAATCTATAATTGTGGGTAGTGAAATAAAAAGTCATCATCAAAAGGCAGCCTAGGTTTATAATGCAGATAGTCTTAACAGGCTTTGAATTCAGTCACTATTTAGTTGATGGCCATAATTTATTTTCCTCTCATGATTAGAAGTATATAAAAAAATAATCATCCTCGGATATATTCATCTTACTTATAAAAAAAATTCAACTGATATCTCAGTTAAAAAATATCAAACATCCGAGAAGATAATTCATTGATTTTAATACTATCCATCCATATTATTCATTAACCATATAAATAATCACATAGAAATATAAGTTGCAACAAGAAAAATACAAAAAGTGAACATTAGAAATTTGCTCTGCTCAGCTCTTTTACAACTTAAAATAGAAAACAATAGGGGGAAAAAAAGGGTCTCTTTTCAAATAACAGTAAATCCTATAATTTTGCATTTTATCTTAAGAATGAGTCAGAAAATTTCATGAGGCAATTTTATTTTTTATTTAAAAATGACAATTACTCTTGGGCACAGTATAAGACATATAATAGTAAAAAACAGCAAAGAATATGCTTTTTTTTCTTTTTATCTGCTAACATAATTATAATGTTCTCTAGAATGATATAAATTTTTCACAAGCATGGCTAAAATTTTTAATAAAAGTTTTATTTTTATTGATACTTTTAATAGTCTTCTATTTTATTAAACAAAAACACTTTTATCATGGGGTGAGAATTGATTTCCAAATAATATATTTTTAATTACTAAATTACTGAGCTTGCATCTCTTGATTTTTTTAAATTAGAATGATCCAATATTAATTCTCTTAAAAAATCTGATATAAAATTACATAAAGATAAGCAATATTTTATTTTTTAATAATTATCAAGACAATACTTTATTAATTGTTAATTCAGAGTACATATCCAAAAAGATAATTAAAACAATCATTATGATTAAGACAATTTAGGAAAAGGATATATAAACATAAGATAAAAGTTATTACAGAAAGGAAATTCCTAATACTTTATCAAATATTAACTAATTCTTATCACTGAATATCATCAATGTGTACGATTGATGAAACAGTAAGATCACAAGCATAATTTAATGAATTCAGAATGATAAAACTTTTTTTCCTTAATATGATCTTGATATAATAATATCAAGAATTTGATGTCATTTCATTTGAAACATTCAGCAAATTAAAAATTATTTATGAAATTGATATCAGCATGTTTTTTATAAAAAATATTTTCAAAGATATTTTGCTAAAGAAAAGGACTTTTTGAATTGTAATAATGGATTTGTAATTTCTCTATCTAATTATATATATTCCTAAAGCATACATTCAAGTTAAAAACTCTTCAGTTAGATAGATATTTACGTTACACTAAATATTAAGAACATTTTAAATATATATGCTCATTGGTAGAATTATTAATGCCATATTGAAATTTCTGCTGCTATACCAATTGAAAACTTGATATCATTAATTATTATTCTTGCAAAAAATTATGAAAAAATACATATTAATACTCACATTGATGATTTACCAATACTTAGTAAATCATTATATGCAAAACAATAATTTTTTTGAAATAATTTTTAATATAAATTAACGTGTGCAATATAAACTCTTGGAATGATTATACTGTACATGAGGTTTATACTAAGACTTCTTGGGAAAAGAAAGATGATCTTGGTAACATTAATATTTTCCAAAGAAAAATTAACATGTTATCAAATGATTTGTCATTATGGCAATGATATTGGAGAACTATTATCTATAAATCTTTAATTCTTAAGTCCCCAATCTACGCAGAGCAAATTATTTCATAAGGATATTCATTAATTTTTTTTTTTTTGATTAAGAAGAATTTACAAACCTGCTATTATTTAATGGTTTTTTTTACTTAGTTTACTTCTCTCTAAACAGTGTTGGCTTGCACATTTGATGCATAATGATATTATGTTTATTTTAAAATGTAGAAATAAAGTAAATACACTTCATTATTGTCCAATAATAAGATAATTATAATTTAATTAAAGAAAATTTAACTCTAAAGTATAGTTCATAACAAAAAAAAAGTATTTATAATTAATTTACATCATAAAATACTAAAAAACAATCCAAAAACTGTTAATCAATATTCAGCAATCATTTTAATACTATTTTCTCACTCTACTCAACACTGAATAGTTTAATATTATATTATAATGTTTAAAAATGTCCAGTTCTACATTCTTTTTCAATGCTTTTTATTTCTTTTCAACATTTTGACTAGCTAACAATTTTTTTCAGAGCTTCCTTTCTATCTGTTTGACAAATAATATAACAATCACTCAAAGAAAGGAAGCTTATTAGAATATAGTAAAAATGTCATTCAAACAAACAGAAAAAAGCTCTAAAGAGTATTGCTAACTAGTCTAAATATTGGAAGAAAAATCAAAAGTACTGAAAAAAAAAAACCCTGTCATCTTTTGACATTTTAATACAGTAATTAAAACAAGAGCTTCCTCCTCTAGTGCCATGTAATGCAATATTAAGATATCAGTGATTACTAGATATTTTACTGCATTTAAATCCCCATTCTTTAACTGGTTTCTGGCTTTTTTCTTTATCAATGAGGCTTTGGGATTTAAAGTTGGAAGCAAAAGAGTCAAGCATCCAGCAACTACCATTAACTCTATTTTATTATTTAAACTAAAAACCTGAAATTCAAATTAACTTAAGATTTAGAAACCAAGTTAACCTGCTTGAATAGTTATACAGATCTGCCTATACATTTTAGTACTCCAAGTTCTTCAATAACTGTAATTAAATTATTATCCTGATTAAAAATGCCAATTATAAATCACTAAGTTTTCCATGAGGAGCTTCCTACTCTAATGCTATCAATAATTACTGGACACTACATTCAGAAAAACTAATAAGTTATTTTAATTCTAAATCCAAAAATAACAAGATTTTTAAAAATATCACTGTTAAAAAATATTTTTTATTCATATTTCATGCAAAATCAAGATTTATTATTTAATATTGAATTTTATTGATTTAATTTTTCATCATTTATTTTTAACATGTACAATTTCTATTTAATATTTTTATTGTTTTTTTTTTAAATTATTGATTTAGATTACTCCGTTTAATTTTTTTGTCAGTTTTAAAACAGGAAAATTATGGTACTTATAACCTAATTGGGCTTGGCCACTTGATGGCGTTCTGGCTCGCCAAAACACCTAACAAATGCTGTTTACAAGGCCTGACTTACGGCTATAGAAAACATCTAATGTTTGTCTTAGCCATTAGAAGGCCGTTGATGATGACATAACGCAGAAATAATACAGCCTATTTCTGCTTCACGACAGTTACTGTGAATCCACACACTTATCTTTCGTGTACAATTTGATATATATATATATATGTGTGTAGTTTGATAAGTCAAATTTTTACAATATACATTACACAACCTTTGTATTTGTAATGAATTTAAGAAACCTGACTTTATAGTAATTTTCCAAATGGCCACACCCTTATTTAGAGAAGGTGTAATGTGTAAAAGCTTGCCAAGGGTACGTTAACAGAATTCGGCCGAGTTCGCGTGCGAAATCTCGTTTTCATGTGAAATACCACATAGTTCATAAAATAGCTAGCGATCGCGTAACTTTTTCCGCAGTTGCCGAACACAGAAGCCGCGTATTTCTGCTGTCCAATAAAAATATACACGATTTTTTGTAAATTTCATAGAAAGCACATATTATTAACATGTTTAATAAGTAAATAAGACATTTATATGTGTTTGTTGTTGTTTAAAAAAGTTTGAGTTTCTTTCTTTTGTCCGACTATGGTTACAATTTTGATATCTTTTATTTTAGCATTACAAACAACAAAACCCTAACCCTAAACCTAACCCTACACAGTTGTTTTGTTATGTAGAAAGCAATAATTAAGCGAAAGACATCGCTAAATAGACATCGCAGAGTAGCAGCTTTGTCCAAAAACAGCGATTTAAAAATAAAAAAAAAGGTTGTAAACAAAATTAAAATTAAACAACTTTTTTAATAAAAAGGCATGAAAAAAAAAGTTATAGCAATCAATAAATTAATAACCAAAAAAAAACAAACAGCGATTCGATTTAAAAATATAATGCGGCCCCGAACATTGTATTGTATTGTTTTTGACTTCCAACAACGCCATCAAGTGGCCAACCCGATTGCATTATAATTACCAAATTTTCTATACAATATATCACTTTTTGCAGGCAATTTTTTGAAAATATTCATAATACTTCAGTTGGTTTTTCTTGAATTATTTTATCATTATATAAAATCTTTCACAGTCTCATTTTAAAAGTAAATAAAAACTAATCTAATAATTGTTTTTTTTTTTAATCTATAAATTAATATATGCATATTGACTGTACATATTAGGGGATAATCTTTATAAAAAATAAAAAAAAGTACAGAAAACACTATCTCAAATGTGATTTTACACATTCATATATATAAAATAAAGATAGTTTTCTTCATTTTAATATTCTATACTAATTAAATTTTTAATAATACTATAATTTTGTTAATAAACATAAATAAACTTATAAATAAATGTATTTTAAATATGTTTTAATTATGATTAGATGGTTTAGATAGAAATAAAAGTAAGATTTTTCTTTTAAATATACCATAACTGCTAATAAATAATGACTACATAAAGACTTAAAATTAAAAAAAAAACAACTTCATAGCTGATTTTAATTTTACATATCAGCATTGATAAAAAAGAAAAAAAAAACAATATGGTACTTTAAACAGCTTAGAAGCAGTAAAACAAATTTTGAGAAATAAACAATACAATAAAATAAATAGCTCAGAAGCAATAAATCAAAGACAGCATTAGCTTACATGATTACAATAACTTAAAACAATAGTAGCAATTATTTTTTTTGATTTATGCTTATTAATCTTGAAAAAAAAAAACCACACTAAATCTAAGAAAATGAATTATATATAGACTTTGTTATTTGTAGGTGGTTTCTTTATATATAACTTATATTAAACTAGTTGCTAAAATGTATTTGTTATATACAAATATTTTTTTATACTACACAATAATATTATTTTACATTAGTTTAGAAGGTCCACTCACCTAATATATTATTTTAATAGATAGAACATATTGATTATAAACAAAAATATTCTTTATAGTTATTTTAAGCCAATTTGCAATGACTCATCAACTATGATAGATCGATTGTCAAATTGGAGTATATGTATCCAGGTATAGAAACCACGGTATTTGGGATTAAGCAGGGGGAGGGGTAGTAGGAAAAAACACAAATGCCAATTAACTAATGTAATGTAGTTGTTGATTTTTATGTAATCAGTTTGTATTTAATTGGCAAAAACTCTCCATATAGTAGTGCCACCTTGTGCTAACCAGAGTAATCAATGGATGCAGAAGTTATGTGCTAGCATGAGATGATGATCATGTGATGTTTAGTGGTTTAGAACCAGAAATCATTCATAATTTGAAAAGCTCATAAAGAAAAATGTAAATATATTCATTATAGAAAAAATATCCAGTGAGTGAACAGTGAACATTTAAAAGCGAATTGTAGCCAATTTCAAGATGGGAATAAATTACAATTTCTCAAATTTTTTTGGAGCCAGATTACTGGAATATTGAAGAAATACTAATTCCATGGAAAGCAGCAGAAAAACAATTTGAGTGTATTTAATATTTTTAATTATTAAATTGATATAAATGATTATTAAGATTTCGTGGAAAATGTTTTTAAAAAATCCCAAAATTATGCAATTCCGGAAAGCGTTCAAAGAGCTACAAATATTGTCGGAACAATTGCTGTAAGATCAGCAGAAGCGGGAAAGGATTTTTGAAAGATAAACATATGTTCAGAGAAGAAAAATCAACTAACTGTTCCTAATATATCAATTACAATGACTATTAGTCTAATCAGCCTATTTCTAATAGAATGGGATCCTACTCCTGCAGTAAAAATATAGTTAAGAATAAATCACTCAGCCAACGATGCTCAGATAAAATTAAAGAAAACTGCAAGTGAGGGTGCCAATCAAGAAGCAATATAGAAATATCTTAAATAACAGTTTTATTGTTTTTTGTCAGGTACTATTTAATATTTTTTCAGTAAAATTTAAAACTCTTTCTTATAACATAATCTAGTTTTGTGGAACGCTTTTATTGTTCTTATTTGTTATGTATGTGTATACATATACAAATACATAAATGCAAAATGTAAAAAAATATATAATTATATTAAAGATTTATTATTAGTAAAAATTACAATGCACAAAGTAAAATAGCCAGGTGATCAGAAAGTAAAAAGCTATTAAATGTAAAAGCAATTAGAAAGATTAGCAATCTAAGTTAAATAATTGTAATTAAAAGGAGTAATAGTCGAATGAATCCAAGTTCCTGATTCATTCATTGATAACTATGGCAGAGACCTAAAAATAACTTTTTGCTTAGGTAAAACAAAAGAGTAAATTCTCTGATCCAGGACGCAGAAAGAAAAAGTGAATAACTATTTTATCTGCTGGATTGGAAGATGAACCAATCAGCAGCATAAGTGATCTTGGATTAAAGAGTACCAGAGAGAAAATAAAACGGATACTTTCTATTTGGAGCTTACCGAATGCAGATGGATTTTTAATCATCAGTGCTGAATGTCACCGCATGCATAGAAAGCTTATACTGTGGAGAATTTGCCTTCCAAGGTACCAAAGCAAGCTGGGGACAATATAGGTCGTATTGATCTATATTATAATTTATGTAATGCCTTTGGGCCTTCTTATATTTATAACTTGTATATATGTAAATAGTTAAATTTCTGTTAATTGTTTATTAAATACTCTAAATATTAACTGTTATTTGTTGTAGTTTGTACTTTGGGGATGCAAAACGGTAGTCTGTTCCAGACTTTGCTATTAGCGGTCACTACAATTGATAGCTAGACACCACATTATTTAAGTATTTACAACATGAAATAATAAACTATCCTGCGGTATATTGTTTTTTAAGACTTAAAACGGACATTAGGATAGCAAACCAATTGTTAAATTATTTAAATCCCATCACTGAAAATATATGTAGATATATCTTAATTGTGGAATAATCTTTCTTCATAAAATTAAACTTAATGTCTATTAACTAAACAATCAAATTAAATTGCACTAGAAAAAATGAATCACAAAAAAAATTCAGATTAATATTATAGTTAAAAAATTTATAATTTTATTACAAACCTCTTCACTTTGCTCTAAAATTTCACTTAATTGGGGTTTAATTTTGTCTTTTCTTGTGAAATAACATTTAGTATTCCTTTTAGGAGCAACAACTTCTAATACTTCACAAAGCCAGGCCTCAAAATCTGCTTTTAAACCTAAAGTATAAAAATGTTTTTAAATATCATACAAACATAGTCATAATAAAAATATTTTTGACAAGTATTACATTATTTAAGGCAAAAAAAATTGCATCTGCCTTGCAAGTGAGTAGTTGGTTGCAGACGGTTGTGGGTTCGCGTCCCGGCTGATGCCATGACATATGAGGAAAAAAAAAAAGCATTTTCAACAAAATTTCATGACTTTCTTCATGAATGTTAAAAGCACTGTATACAGTGGCATATACATATATGTTACATTAACAAGATTTGATGAATAAAGGCTTTTTGTGTATTTGCAATATTTGTTAAATAACTTTTTCTGCAATATTTATTTATAAGAAAAAAAAAACATCAATAGAAGTAATAATATAATAAATTATATTTATTTCAATTTTACAGTATAGATATACATTTTATTTTTTTAAAAATCCCTTTTCCAAAATAAAAAAAACTCTTAAAAAGCAATGACAATAAAAATTTAGAAAAAATTTTTTTTTCGAACTCCAAATACATTACTTTCTCTATTTATTATTCCATAACGATATATATCTACTTAAAAATTTTGTGGAGTAATGGTAGTAAATCCATCTGCCATGCCCATAACAACCAGGTAAAGATTCCTGTTAAACTTACAATTTTTGTTTCAATTAGCTTGCCCAAAGCAATTCATTCTTAAAAAAACAAAAGTGTAAAATCTTCAAACTCTCACCACTCAGCAATTAGCAAACTGGGTGAATAATACCTTTTTCTTTCCTGTTTCTCGATAGAAAATTGTTAGAGAGAATTATTTAAAGGGTTGTTTGTATGTATATTACTAGAGTAATTTTTTAAAAACAATTTATAAAAACAAAAATAAATTATATTACTCTATCCTATTATTCTTAATAATTATTCTGATAAATAATAATAAACATTTTCCATAGACTTATAAACATAAAAACTTCATGGCATAAAGATGACATGCCTGCCTGTATAGATATGATCCAAGATTCTAATCCGGGCCATGTAAAACAAAACATTTTTAGATTCCAATCTTATGGTTTTTCTTTTAAGCAAATAAATTATAGCCAGTTTGCTATCCATCTAGTTATGATATTGATCAGTATTACAATAATTAATTTAATCAAATAAAAACTTTTACAAATTATCAATCAATAATATGACAAAATAAAATAAAAATAATGCATTTGCATTGTAGCCGATCATTTATCACAGAAACGTATTTTTTCTACCTGGTATATAAAAATTATAGGTTTTCTTTTATTAAAAATTAAAAAAAAAAATTTCAGACATGACAAGAATTTTTCCACTTCTTATTATAGTAGTGGTGACCATTAAAAATAAAAACTTTTTTTTTTTAAGTTTTAATAAAAATACAACCTTTTTAAAGAAATTTCATCCTTCAGAAAATATTGTAACAAAAATAAATATACAATTAGATTCCTCCCTTCACTTTTTTAAAAAAAGACAAAATAGATGCTTAACTAACATTTCAAAAGACCACAAAAATATATATTTTTAAAGTTAATATTTATAAATAAGTAGAAAAATTATTTTATTAATATGATAGTTTTTAATATTTAAATATTAGTATATATACTTAAGCCATTGAACATCACATAATTACCATTTCTTAGGCTTGCTCAAACAAGCAAAATTCCCCCTACAGCTTGTGGCTTTTATCAGTGAGGAGCCTTTGGATCTAGGCTAGAAACTAGTCTAGGTATATTGGATGAGTAGGTACTACATAGGGATTTTATGCACAAACTTTCTTGCATCCATTGACTATTCTGGCTTGCACTGAGTGGCACTACTATATGGAGAATTTTTGTCTGTTTTTAACAGCTTGAGCAAGCGTAAGAAATGGCAATCAAGTGATGTTTAGTGGTTTAATACCAATCCTGCCTAATAGGATAGTGTGGCTATGATTATTAAAGAACCAAAACCAAAATGTATGAAAACTGAATTGAGTTCAGACCTATATGACTAGATAAGCTAATAAGTTTGGATTAAATATATTATGTTTTCAATTTTAGAGTCATAGTTTTGTAGTTAAGTAGAGATAAAAGGTGGCTATTGGAGAGTTGCATTAGATCCAAAAATCTAGGTGCAGTGCTCTCAGATCCAAGGCTCCTCACTGATGAAAGCCATAAGCTAGAAACTAGTCTGGGTACATTGGATGAATAGGCATTAGATGGGAATTTTATGCACAAACCTTGCATCCATTGATTACTCTGGCTTGCACTGAGTGGCACTACTGTATGGAGAGTTTTGCCTGTTTTTAACAGCTTGAGCAAGCATAAGAAATGATGATCATATAATTAGTGGTTTAAAACCAATCCTACCTAATAGGATAGTGGTAGCTATGGTTATTAAAGAACCAAAATGTATGAGTACTAAAGTGAGTTCAGACCTATATGACTATATAAACTATTGAGTCTTGATTGAAAATATTATGTTTTCCAATTTTAGACACATAGTTTTGCAGTTAAGTAGAGGTAAAAGGTAGCTACCGGAGAGTTGCATTAAATTCTAAGATCTTTCCAAAGGCTCCTTATTGATGAAAGCCACAAGCTAGAAACTAATCTGGGGATATTGGACGAGTAGGCACTAGATAATGATTTTATGCACAAACTTTCTTGCATCCATTGATTATTGTGGCTTGCACTCAGTGACACTACTATAGGGAGAGTTTTGCCTCTATATATACTTAAGTGAAGTATAATTAGAGGGGATAAGATAAAGGAGCTTGAAGGCTTAGGTACTAATCCTCTCTAATTATAAATAGTTTTTATATACAGTTAAATAAGAAAAATAATAAAATTAATGAGCTCAATTCTTTTTTTAAATATATATGGGTGTAAACTGGATTTTTCTCTTTTTGTCTTTTCCTATATCTGTTTAGATGGTCATGCTTTTAGATGGAAACACATATTCAAGTTAGATTCAAAGCTTTTTTGGGAATATATATCTTCTCAAATAATTTTGGGTGAAGTTAGCTATATGGGTGGATCAGTATTGCTCAACTTCACTTAAGTAAACACAAGCTGTTAAGAAATTCCATACTTTTATACATTTTCAAAATCATTTCCAATTTTCAGAAAGATTTAATATTATTTTCTAGCTTCAACCTATAAAACAATCTTTTATTATTCCTTAACAACAGTGAACAATTTCGGCTATTATTACTTCAAATTGTAGACTAACAAGACCACAAATTTAAATTTTGAATAAAACAAATTTCTCAGCAAAAGCAACAATCAGATGCACTTTTCAGTAATTATAATATTTAAATAGTCCACCTTCAATTCAGTTACTGTCTTAGGATTATTATCTTGTCTTTTCAACATTTTCTAACAATCCTTTAATATGGATAATATGAACAAAAATACCATTTTTGTTACAAAATAAAGATATGATAGAGCATTTTTATACTTCTGTTACAAATATATTTTTGTTAAAAAAATAAATGAACAAATAAAATGTTTATTTTTGCAATATTAACTATTAGACTTTTATAATTATAATTTCTATAATCCAATATTAACATCAATCACTTTTCTTTATATCATGCAATAAGAAAGATTAGAATTATAATTTATATATTTAATTAATTAAACCAAATTTTAATATCATTTTTCTCATTTTCAACATTTAAATTTTCTTGTCATATTCTAATTTGATTTTTAAATAATGTAACTCCACCAAATATAATTCTTCTCACTAATATAGAGGAAAAAAATTACTCAAAAACCCTCTACTATGAAAAGTTCCATTTCAGTTTGATAATCTTTTTTTTTTAACATGGATTTCAACATTTTATATTACTTCATTTTATTGAAATTCTTAGTTTTGCCACATCATAAAGTGTTTTTCTTATGTATATCTTGAAACTTTACATCCTATAGACTGCGATAAATAAACATATGCTAAAATAATACAACATATTCAATAATGAATCACAATATATCGCATTATCTTAGCTTATTTACTTTAGTAGACAGGATCATATTTTTATGTGGGTATAATCTAAAATTATTACTATATAAATATTAATATATATTTTGTACATTTTGTATGATTTATTTGAATTTAGAAATTCCAGATTAATTTTATTTTTGTGCTTATTACCAACTGTGTAATGATTCTATTAGTTTGGCTAGACTGCTTCTTCTTCAGTTTTGTAATATTTTGGGGTATTGAAATTGTCCTTTCCAATCAAAAGATATTGCTTAAAATCATCTTCATTTTGACACTCATTTATCTGTATTATAGGCAGTATAAAAATTTCTGATAACTCGGTATCCACTAGACTAGTACAAGAAAAACTGCAGAAATTGGGTGAAGTTAAAAATAAAACCATTTCATTTTCACATTCAAATCAAGAAATGCCAGTTCTTACCGTATGTATATACTTTGAATAGTGCATTTAATTTATACAAAAAAATACTGGATATTTATTTAGAAGTATTTCTAGATGATCATGGAAATAATATTTAATTTTTATAATTGATTTCAAAATTATCACTATTATCTTAATTTTCAAACACTGTCAGTCCATTACAGAATGATTCTCTCATCACACTATTAAACTTAATTATACTCCTTTCAAAATTAGAAAAAAATTTACTGCTTAAAAATTCCATCAAATTAATTTCAGGAGCTTTAGTTTTCATTTACAAATGAATCATAAAAAAATCTTAGAATGATCACATTTAAACTTTGAACCATATAAGTGCAATATTGTTAATCTAGCGTTTTTAGTTCCCTACATTTCCTGCATTAACATTTTTGCCAGATTGATATAGTAATTATTTAACAATACAACTCTTATTATCACTCATAATCCCATTATAAAGCTCCTATATCTTTCAAATATCCACATGCTGCTGGAAAATTATTATGTATAAATATTAAATAATTAGGGAAATTATAAATTCAGGATTTTTCAGTCCTTTCATTCTCCATGACATGATCCCCAATATACATATTTCGTACAGAACAGTTAGGCCAGATCATAATCTGCCACACATATATACAAATAGTGCTCAGTTTATATTAAAATGGCAATTCCTAAAACTTTAATGGATAGGTTTTAATCTTCTCACCTTTACAACTATTCAACCATCCATTTCATTGAAAAACCAATGATGGAATGTTCAGAGCCTTTATTGGATTTGATATTGTAATGATACTCAAGTAGACATTACATCAATCTAATCCCTCATATTATCTTACCATTATGTATCCATTTATATTAATAGTAAAGGGATGTGCTGAATTTATACTAAGATAACTAAATGTACATTGAATATACATTTGCAACACTTTTGGTGGTTTTCCTATGGAAAACTTCATATCAGCTTACTTAGAGATCAAGTCTTCCTCTCCCCCTTACATACAATATACTTTACATTCTTACAAAAATACATTTTTAATAAAGTGATTAAAGTTTTCATTTAACTTCATGTTAACTTTTCCATTCACTTTTTTCATTAAAAAGTATTTTTTAAAAAATGTGTTTTTAATTGTTATGTGCTTCATAAAAAAAAAAAAAAAAAATTATGAATTAAATAGAGTGGATGGGTAAACTTTTTAAAAAGGGCAAAATAAGAACAAGGTGCTTATTTTAATCAGACTTATTAGTTTAAAGTTACAATTTATCCAAACCGCTTCAAACACTTTTTAGCAAAACTCTTTATTTATACATATAAAGAGTTTTGCTAAAAAGTGTTTGAAGCGGTTTGGATAAATTGTATTTATAGGATATTACGGCAAAAATAAAGAAAAGTGTGATTTGTAGTTTAAAGTTATTTTCTGAATTGTATTTTGTCATTAATTGTATTTTAAAGTGTGTCTATATTAATTTTTTTATTAAAGGTGTTATATTATTTTTTAATATGAATATTTAAAATAAAATAAAAAATATTAATTACACAAATCATAATGTAAAGCTTGACAATAATAAAAATATTAAAGTCCTTTTTGGAATTTGTCTACATTTTAGAAGCTGCTAAATTTTCAGTAATTGGATTAAGGGTATTATGCTTATATTTTATCCATAAGAGCAAAACAATTCTCTATCTGTTTCTCTAGAAAAAATTTAACATAATTACTCACAACTTGGGATTATTTAAACCAGAGAAACCATGATGACACAATGCAGAATGATGAACAAATAAAAAAGAGAGAAAATAAAGCTGAAGAAAAGGTCTGTGCTACAATCAGTAATTTTGAAAATAAATTATTTATGTAATGCAAAATTTTATAATTTCTGATTTATTGACTAAGAAATAACAAATGGAATCTGTATGCAAACAGTTATAAAAGTAATCAACTAAAGATATTATTATAAAGAAGAAATGATTTTTTTTTTAAAAAATTTAAATAAAAATTTACGTTTATTTTTTTTTTGACTTAATTCTTTTTTTTTGCTAAATGTGAATTCTTTTTTTTTGCTAAATGTGAATTCTTTTTTTAGTTTAAAATTATTGTATTAATTGAATATTTTATTCCATATACACCAGATTATGAATTGGTTTGAATTTTAGTTAGTTAATTATAATAAGTACTGAGCATTTAATTTACTACAAGTTAGAGACAATTACGATTATTTCATTTGATTTTACATATATGTTATATAAATTTATCTTATTAGTATGTATTATTTAGCATGTGCCTATTGAATGGCATCACTTTTCAACAAATAGCTAGATTGAAATACATTTTTTGAGCCATTAGCATAGTTTTCTGAAGTTTACATTTATATGTTTGAGATTAAAGACTGAATGTTAATTAAAAATCTAATATATGTTTAGACATATATTATATTAATCCACTTTGCATCCCAGAGAATATTAATCGGATCATAAATATAATTTTAATTTCATTCAATTTTAAATTGATATAATAAATAGTATATCCTTTTTTAATAAAATGCATCTATATATATTATAAAAATATGTAAGTGTATATATTATAAATATAAAAAAGTAGAAGAGCCTATTGCAAAACAAAGACTTCTTTGATAACTTTCGTGTGAGTGAAGGAAATACTCTCTAGGTTTTCTAATTACCAGCTAGTATTAGTTTGAGTTGTTTTCCATCATTGTTTTATATAAAATTCTAGTTGATAATAGCTAGTACTGTTATCAATCAATATCGAATGGCTACTTAAAAAATTGACTACAGGCTAGTTATTAGAAGAATAAAAAATCCATAAATCACACTGAAACAGAAAAAAAATTCACATTTTATCCAGTCTGAATTCAAATGTCAAATCATAGGCATGGCAGATGAAGGTAGGAAATATTATACCTTGAGATCTTTCATTTGTATATCCATGAACATGTATTTCCAATTATTTTATAGTTAACATTTATTCATTATTTCCATATTTGTAAATTATTAGGAATTTTAAACTTCTCTCTTAATATTCTAATAAATAAATTAAAAGCGTGTGTAGTGCTTGAAAGAGAAACTATAACGAATGCACAAATAGCATTGCTAGCTATGAATATGAGGCAACCCACCTCGAAAGCGCTATTTGTGCATTTGTTATAGCTTCTCTTTCAAGCGCTACACATGCTTTTAATTTTACTTATTATTTTCATGCAATTTTTTTTTTATGCTTAAAATTTAGACTATATAACAATCTTTGCATAGAAAATAAATGTATAAGTAAAATGTATATATATATAACCAATTTAAAAAAAGTAGATAAATTTTTATAAATATTTTACAATTATTTCCAATACATAAAACTCACTTCCAAAAAGACTTTCTGAAACATTTTCATTTCCTAAACCCAAAGGATACATTTGGAATGCATGTAATTTTTTTAAAGATGTGTCTAAATTCTTGGCAACCTAAAAAAAAATAAAATGATGGCATTACACCAAATAACAATGCATAAACATATAAAACAGTAGCAAAACAAATGATATAATGGAGAACTATAATTGAATATGGTGTTGAAGATTTTCACAAAAGAAAAGTTTATGTAGAAGAGATTTAAAAAAAAAAAAAGCATTGCAAAGATATCAAAATAACAAATTAAAAATCACTGTTTGATATATATTGTCATATTTGTGTATCACAGATTGATTTTATGTAGTCATTACAAAAATCATTTTTAACTTTTCTCTCTCTCTCTCTCTCTATTGTAGAATTGGAATGACCATAGTTGTTTAAAAGAAATAAATAAAATTCTAAGTTTTATACATATTGAAGAAGCTGTTTCAAAGTGGCATTGTACAGAATTATATATATATACAACAACAACGAAAGACTAAATGAATAAATGATTTTAGTAAATTAAAAGAGATGACACCAGAAAATGGTAAGGAGAGAGTTAAACTTTATTTACTATCTTGTTAAAAATAGATATTTAACTGTGTGAATAATTCTAGTAATAAACATTAGTGTTACACAATTTTACTATTTACATATTATGAACTATAAACAAAAATAAGAATATGCATATTAACATATGAAAGTATGTATGTGTATGTATGTTTTCATTTAATAACCCTGTTAAATTAATAAGCTTTACTTAGAAATTAGATCATTAAATTAAAAGATAAAAAAAATATTATTAATTCCAATTTCAAATGGATAACAAATTAATTCTATTAAAATAAATAAAATAAAAAAAATTCAGGATAAAATATTTAAATCAATTATAAAATTATATAACTTCATATTAATACCATAAGGATCACACATAGATAAAGTCAAATATTTATCAGTCAATTAAATATAAACTTTTCTTCTCACTGATCCTCCCAATCGAATTTGGCTCAGTTATCTGGAACCCTCACATTAAAAGAGATATTTAAAAAATCCAATCCGTATTTGCCAAATACTCTAAATATAATCATTTTACTGACATTTTTAATATTTCCTTAATGCAAAGAAGAAATCAGAGACATTACATGTTTATATAAGATCATCTCCAATTTTACAATTATCTCAGATTTACTTTCAAATATATCCCTCTAATCCCTCTTGATATCATATTAGAACATATGGACCTCTAAATCTAATTCCTTGTCATTCAGATAAGTTCTCTCTCTTATTTCTTATAATTAGCATATATAATAAGAATTTTATGAATAACAATATCCTTTATCTTGATTTTAATCAATTCAGTAAATCCCTATAACTAAAATAGAATTTATGATCTCACTGCCCAAATCATTTGTCATATCTTTCTAATTTTTTTTCTTTTCTCCGTACCTCAATACCATTTTGTTTTGGTGAATGATAAAGTTTTTATTATTATTATTTTAATGTTTATTGTGTAGTTGACCTTTATTGTTATTTTGAACTTTAAATAAAATTTAATTGAAATAAAATCTGCAATAGCATAAACTCAAATGCTCAAAAAATAAAAAAGACATTAGAATGTTAAATATTTTTTAATGTTAAGATACAAAATGTTTTGGTTTAGTAATTATTATTAAAAGATATATATAAAAATTAAAAAGAAAATTGTATATATCAATTGGTTAACAACATGTGCAATTAAAAAAAAAAAAAAATCTAAATTTTGAATATCCTGAAACCATAGATCCCAATACAAATAAAATGAAAAGCATAGTCGCATATATTATTTCAGAAACTCCAAATTCCAAATAAATTTACTGATTTCTTTACTAATATATATATACTTGGAAACACCTTAAAAAAGTTAAATAACCAAAGATTAATATATGTCAATAACAAGTGCAGAAATATATGGAAAATAACTAATATCATTAGATATAAATGAATTTTTTAAAGATCATTGATTGATATTTTATTGTAAATATATGGATTAAATATTGTGTCATACATTATCATTACCATGGATTACAATTTAACGCTTATCTAAGAATCCAAATTAAAAACATATCTCTTCATAAAATTCAAGAAATACCTTCTTCAGGATAAGTTAAAAAAGAAAATACATGTCTGATATTCAGAAATATATATATTTAACAACAACAAAAAAAAAAATTAAGAAACTTTAATAAAATATTTTTTTCATTGTTATTTATATTATTTGCATACAAACATTTATTATGTTCCATCTTTTATATAGTATTAATATGCTGTTATTTTAATTGACAAATAAAAAAAACTAAATATATTTCATGTCCTAAGTATACAAAAAAATATTTTGATAAAGAGATGTGATTATACATATCACCAATGTGTAATCAAAGTCTGCAAATTACAGATATCCCAGCGTTTCAAATCTATAAATAAGTTTGGTATAGCATGTTAATATTAGAAATAAATTTAGTATTTGAATATGAAAAAAATTATTAAATTAGAAATGAAAGTCACAAACATATATTTATTTATTCAAGAATATTTAAATACAATATTTACATTTCCCAATCAAAAATATAAATTAAATAAATAATAATTTAAAATTCCCTATGAAGAATTGGCTAGGTTAAAAGATAATTAAAAGTAATTCAAATAGTATTAAATTAATTGCATTTAAGTCAGTTTATACATGTACCATGTTTCCCCAAAAATAAGACCAGATCTTATATTGATTTTGGCTCCAAAAGATGGCTTAGGACTTATTTTCAGAGGATGTCTTATTTTTCATGTACGAAAATATACATTTGTACAAGTACAAAAATCTATATTTATTTAAATACAAAAATCTACATTTATTCAAAATAATTTCAACAAGTACATAAATAACTTTATTGCTGTCTGAATATGTAACAGTTAAGATTATAATCTTATCACAGAACATTCTCATTCAATATGAGAACATTAAAAGTTATTTATGTTCTGCTAAATTAATAATATTTAATTTAAAATAATATATAAAATGTTAAGCTGGCTTGATTAATGTTGATTTATTTACAATATATAAGGCTGGAGATCAGATGAAAAATAAATTCTTATATCAGACTGAATTAATGGACATTGATAAATGAAAAATAAAATTGTATTTGTAAGTTTATTAAAATAATTAATTATGAATCTACCTACAAAATAATTCTGAGTAACATTTATTCAAGTACTAAAATCTACATTTATATCTATTTATATGTTTATTACTTTATAATTCAATGTGTTTCATTCAATGAACTGACAATCTCAACGAGGACTTTTATTTGGTGTAGGACTTATATTATCAGCATCCTGAAAAATCATGCTAAGGCTTATTTTCTGGTTAGGTCTTATTTTCGGGAAAACACAGTATGTGCATGAGGGTCAAAGTAATAATATGCTCAAATTGAATGAATGTAACAATCACTTTAGGTTACCATTGCCAATAAATGTCATAAAATAAAATACATATATGAACATAAATACTATAATTTTATTATTTTTATATGAGATGCTTGACTAATAATAAACATATAGGCCTAGAATAAAAGTTGATATATTTGATAATGATTGTGTAAGTAGGTTATAAGCCATTTTATTATAAATTAATAATTAGATGAGTATCAAAAATGACATCTAGAGAAAGAATTACGTTTTATTCTATATTTGTAATAGATTTTGTTCAAGTAATATTGCAAATTATTTACTTTGATAGAATACTTGCCATAAGGAAACCGACAAACAATATTTGACAATAAAAAACACTATTACGTTTAGGCAATTTTCTTCTTTATTTTAAAATGGTATTAAATATATAGCATATTTGAAAAAAAAAATTCCTGCTATGAGATAGATAATGTGGTCAATAAGTATCATAACTGTATAATTTATATTAAAGTAATGACAATCAATGATCCCTAATTGGAGTACTAGATAAAAAAATAAACTACATCTTCAAAATAACCCAATCACATGCAATAAGAATTACATTTAGGAAATACTGTACTTATAGATTAATACATCATAAAAAATATTGATTAAGCATAAGGAATATTTAATTTAAACAATGTAACAATGAGATTAGGATATATAAGGTTCTGAAGAAGATTGCTGGGGCAATCAAAACTGCTAACTGAAGGAAAGGATGGATAATAAAGCATTGTAAAAGTAATAAAGTGCTTCGTCAATTGATTATTATAAAATAACATTAATATAGGGCAATATTTGTTTCAACTGTATCTATATATTATTATCAACCCCTTAAGCTATTTAATGATTTCAGGTTTACTTAATATTAAGATATTTAGCCTTCCTATAATTTAATTTTAGGAGATTGTTTCTGCCTTATAATATTGTGCGCACGCAAAATTGAAAATGTGTGTGCATGAGTATTTTAATGTTATTGATATTATGTTCAATACATAAGTAAAAATATCATTCTTACAACTATGAAAACACACAGTATAAACAGATAACAAAGATCAGAATGTTAATTATTTAAGTGAAACTAAATAAATCAATTATCCAAATAAGTTTGAGTACTTTATCTTATTGAGTCATACTGATAATAAAATATTAAATTATAGATAAATTCTTACCAGCAGTAAATTGGAGGGTATTAAACTATGATTTATAATAATTATTTATTATCTCAAACATAATTTATATCTTCTTATCACAATCAATTCCAAAAATATTCATATATTTTTTACTGTTGATTTGATTATTAATAAAATTATAAATTTAATTATTTATCATGTTTCTATGTCATTTTCTACAGAAGAATTCAGTAAAAAAATAAAAAGCATGGTATTTGTTTGCCACTGATTATAACAAAATAGTTAGATAGTAGTAATCATTTCAAAATCAATAGGAAGATGAATAAAATCAAGTAAATGATAATGATGAAATATAATCTCTTACAAAGATTAGATATACTTTGAATTTATTTAAAACTATTTGATGATTACATTTATGTGGTTGAAATATTTTTTATGTCTTGCTAATCTACGAGTGTACTTCCCATGAATACAAATCAATACTAACAGTTAAAATTTAGATAATTCTTTCCTTACGATCTTTAATAATGTTTAACTAAAGAGTAAGCCTGTGGTTAAGACCTGTAGAGGTCCCTACCTTCGTATTTACAAACGCACATGCTTAAAGGTTTATTGCCTTAGTAAATATATACAATAATTAACATAAGAAAGCCCGAAGGCATACAAAAATAATAATTTAGATCAGTAAGACCTGTGAAAGTCCTAGCTGACTGTTCTCACATTTGGAGGTCAGCTCTCTGCACTGTGCCATCACGATCTGCTCCAACATATACGTCCGTGTGCACCGATGAAGCTCCAATGATTTAGTATCCTTGTCTTGATCCGATTTGCACTGAATTCATTCATTGTTTCAATCCCTGAAGTTGATTGGTTAATACTCTATCCGCTCAGGTCATTCTTCATTTTAATCTCCATGCTGGATACAAGAATTTAAATCACTATCTCTTTATCTTTAATTAATGAATTATTTTTAAGCTTATAATTTATCTCATGAAGGAAATCTAAACTCAAATTCCTTTAATTGTTTTATATCTTAATATCATGCTGAATTCCACTCTCATTAAAAACTGCTTTTACATTTAAAAAATAATATTTTTTCTAATCTTAAAAGTTATAACTTTTATTTTCTATTTTTAAAAAATCAGTTTTTTAAAATTCTTTAATTTATTTAACTTATAACTTTTTCTCTCTATAAGTTTATACATATATATGTATGTGCATTTAAACATACACATACATATCAGATAATTATGGAATAAATAATTATTAAAACTAATTAATAGGAATACACAACAAAAAACAAAATCGATCTATGAAAGAGCTGTGAAAACAAAAAATTAAGAAAAATATTTATCCTAAAAAAAAAAAAACTATTATTATTACCAGAATATTTTTTGAATTAATTCAATTTTTATTTATCCATTTCTTTTAGTTTTGAGTTAAAAAAGTTTTTGAGTAATTTTAACTATTATTTAATTTTTTTCCAGCTCCTCTTGATTTCAAATTATATACATATATGTTGAATATAAATATTTATCATCTTAATTGTAGAGAAATCCTTTTTTTTTTTTTACTTCTAAAACAAATATAATAATCTCTTATTTACCTGATTATAAGCATCTTTATACAGAGAATTTCCCAAACCAAATACTGTATAATATAGGCCCTTTAATAAAGTTTTATTAATGCGAAAATCAGTAGAAGCTTCATCAATCCATTTAAAGAACCATTGACAACCTTCTGGTGGTAAACCATCAGTATAAGTAGAAACAATAAAAATGCAAACAGAACCATTGGCTGCCTATTCATAAACAGAAAAGTTAAATAATTATAAAATTTACTTTAATAAAATTCTTGTTTTTGAACAATCAAAAAGTAAAATATTCTTTATAATAATAATAAAAAAATCTTTATTAAGTTAAACACTTTTATACTACAAATAAAACATCCTTAATGTTACTATATTATTTAGTAAACAAATACTAATTGTAAATATTAAATTAAAAAATATTTGTGATCTAGTAATATAATTTAGACATTCGTGTTAATTTTATAAAGGATCCATTAAAGTAACTTAAAATTAAAATGCAAATAACTATTTACTAAGATAAAGTATTATCGCTTGTCCATAGTTCTCTACTGACTGGTGATCATCTATTTTCAGGTAGAAAACAACTTATGTATGTAAGATTATATAATAATAAATTGTGGCTGCTTTAATAGTTTTATAAATTATACTTTACTGCATTTACTTATTTTATTTCAATTTAATTAAACGAAACATCAATGGACGATAATGGTTACCAATAGAGACAAATATTTTCTTTTTATGTGCTTATGACAATCTTTATCAGAAAATATTGTGGTGTCTTAAAATCACTTTTCCAGAGTATTATTGAATAGTACAAGATTTGACCAGGAATTTCATTTAATTTGGATTTCTATTTAAGTAAATAATTACACACCCATTATCCATAATAAAAAAAAAAAAGCCAAGAGGAATAAGAGATTTGTATCATATTGCAACTGAGGTCTAAAGCTTTAAAATAATTTATTTTCTAAATAATTACACAGTAATATTCAAATTTTTATTAATCCTTGAAATAATTTAAAATTCCTTCCTTCAAATAAAAATTTTATGATTCCAGATTTTATTCTTTGCTCAAGGACAAAATCAACAATATTGAAATACATGAAACTATAGATTACATATTATTAAAAGTAAGATATGAACATAAATTTTAAAAAATATGGTTGACAAGACAAGTACTCATATTAATTGTTTGAACAATTAAGACAATATCAGAAAGATTGTGTGATCTGAATTAGAAGCATTATCTAACACATAGTTCTACTGCATTTATTTTTACTTGTTTAATAATACTTAATGCTGCTTGACCAATCTCACTTTAATTATGCGCATACTTCAAATTTATAATTAGCAATATATTTATATGTCCATCTTTTATATTTGATTGTCTATCTTTAAAATATTACATGAAAAATATTACCTTGGTAATTAGACCTTGGATTAAACAACAATAATTTTATCTGGTTAAAGAATATGTAAAAGGATATGCAGCCATTATAAAGAAATGGATTCAGTATACCAGTCATATTTTCATATTTCATAGCATAGTCAGAAATTTAGAAAGAGCACCTAGAACATACAAGCGCTAAACCAGCTTTTCCTAATATTTGCATCAAATCCCTAAGAAATGTCTACCAGTTTCCCAAGATTATTCCTAGAGATTATTTTAAATCTAATCTTAATAAACAATGTAAATAATGTTAACTATTTTCTAAAGTCACTTCGGACAGAATCATGGTTCAGTATTTTATTGCAGAAATGATATCCAGTTTGCAAAATGCTTCCCAGTTATTTAGATAGAAGGTTGAATAATACTGTACTTAAAATATTAGAAATAAAGTCACATTTTTAAAAATGGTTTCTAAACTTATCTTTATTAAGGGATTTTATTTTGGGAAAGAATCTTTTTAGTAAAGACAAAAAATATCTTCTATAATGATAAATTTCTTACATTCTGTTCCTGAGAAATGATTGATATAGATATTAAATAAGATAAAAGATTTAGAAGCCATTTTTTAAAATTCTGAATGGCGCCACTTGAAATTTTTTATTGGAAAGTATTTTGTCAAAAAACCTATAATTTTCCTACATTTAAAATTCTTATATGTTTTTAGGAAAACATTTTTTTTAAGTAAAAAAAAATAAAATTGTAAGAATATATTAAATCATGAAGTTGTATGTTGACAACAATTTTTTTCTGGCCAGAATCCAGTCTGTGCTGGAGATAAATGGTTCATAATAAATAAATTAAAGGTAATAATAATTCTACATATTTGGAGAAACATTTATAAAAAAAACAAATGAGATTATTGCTTGATAGTTCATCAGCAGATGTTTGCCTACTAGAAATCCTAGAACTGGAATCCGAGGGCCTATCATTCCAGAATCTGATACTCTGTCACTGTACTAAACCATTCAGGGCTGAAAGAATAATGGAATAATTATATACAACTTTAATATATTTTCAGGGATGGAGTTATTATAATATTCTCAACACATAGGGTACTCTTGCTAAGATTAGTTTTTCAACATACTGATATAAACACATTACAATATTGAGAAACATTTATTTTGATTGCTGATAAGTTCATCAAATTTTAAGAATAATATAATTTTGCTTTCATGCCAAATTTTTGAACTGAATTGATATGGTTAATGTTAGTGAATAGTTTAATAACAATACTTTGGCTCTAAGTTCTTTATAAATTCAAAAAAATATCTTATCTACTCATGAAAATTTGCTGATGTAAGAAAAATTCAAATTCATCCATATCTAATAGTTGAAATGTTTTGATTAAAAAAATTAGAGTAAAAGAAGTCTATTATTCTACTTTCATGATTTTTCTTTTTAGAGTTGTCAATTTTGAGCAATTCTATATAAGATAATCAATTTTACTGAAAGTGATGTTTCCCTGAAAGATATTTCTACATCAACCAAGACAGTATAAAAGAGACAAAGACTTTTGACTGATCTCATAAAATTTAGTTTTCCACGGCTTATCTCCATTTTCTTTTCTAATATAATCAGGAGATTTTGTAAGTTAATTAACAATTTCCAGGAGTTTGATAGACATATGATAATTATAGAAAGATAATATTGGCTTTTTTCCAACCTGGAATTGAACTGCTTTAAAATTCTTAAGGATGAAGCCTGTTGTAGCTATCACTATAATTTCTTAAAGCTTTTGCAAAAAAACATGTGGCTTGGATTATTTAAAAAAAAATTTCATATTTATTATAACTTCAATCAGTTTTTTTTTTTTTAAATTCTATTAGGAGTTGGCTTTCGACTATTAAAATGTGAATTCCAAGAATGATAGCATTTGATTTATAATGATTATGAGAAAAAACTCTAACAATAATGAAGCAGTTTTACTTCATCAAAACGCAGATCAGAAGTTATGCCTACTTAATACATATATAGTATATTGTCTGAAGCAATTCATTCTAAAAAATGAGAATGCATTTTATTCTCAATCACATAGTCTCAAAAGCTATTATGGAATTTAAAAACCCTATGAACAAAGGTGGTGTTTTAAACATGTAATTATAAATTTAATAAGAATAATTTAATGTTTTTATGGATTTTTACTACAGATAACTATTTAAGCATATATATATATATTCTATTTTGCAATAGTAATAAATTGAAATGTTGATCATTCATGATAGATATAATTGACTGGGGAAACATTATCAATACTGGTTTTCCCCAAAAATAAACATAAAAAAAAAAAGAATGTGAAATATTAAAAAAAAGTCCAAAAATATAATAAAATTAATAAATAAAATATTACATACACTGAAATATGCTGTGTATGTTGAATACATACATATAATATATAATCTAACCTTTTCAGCAAGATTATCTTCCGGATCAAAATCCTTAATGTCAGTTAGACAATAGGGAATATCCAATTCTTTTAAAATATGACAAATATTTTCTGCAAATTCCTAAAATCAAGACATAAACAATTTATATACTGCAATAGTATTTTTTTAAAATAGGTTTTATATTTATAATTAAATATCAGATGGGTTTGAACCTAGATACCAATTATTTAAATCAAAGAAAAATACACATATATAATGAGATCTTCAAAATGTGTGCTGCAACCATTGATTCAAATAAATACTAAGTTAAATGGTTAATAAAATTCAAATAAGAATTTTAATTCAAATAAATAATATTAACCAATGTTATGATGATGATTCATAATTTAAAAATACCCGTATTCCCAAAAGTATTTTGTTTGTTTTTCAGTTTCAATAAAAAGAAACTCAAAGGTGTCAAATTTCCTACAAAGAAGGTTTACTTGTGGAAGTTTTTAAAGGAATGATCATCAACAATTATTATCACCATCCCAACATCTCCCCCAGTGGATTACATGATTTCTCAGGGTTGTGAATATTAAACAGGATGTGATGTGATGTATTTGGCTTCTCCTTAAACGAAGTCAAGAATATCTCAGCAATTATGCCCTGATAAACCTGTTAGCCACTTTATTTTCCATTCCCCACTCTAAGTCTTCCCATATTCTGCCCCAATCCCATTTTCACAACATAATCTTTGTCAACTCTATGGCCTTTATATCTAAATCACCCTTATCTTTTCGTAAACCCAGCATAAAAACTAATAACTCACATTCTGTATATTCACTTTGTTCATACCTATTCTCCCATAACTTCATTATCTGTACCCTTTCTGCTTTCAAGCATTTACATTCAATCAACAGATGCCTAATATTTTCTATACCTTCCTTACACAATTTGCACACTAAATCACCCATAGTTTTCCATTTACATGTATATTCTCTTGTTGCTAAAGATCCCGTTCGAGCCTTAAACAATAAACTACTTTCCTTACTATTATCATAAATTAACTCGCATCCAATATTCCGTTTACTTCTATATATATTTAAACTCTTCTTACCCTCCATACTAGTTCTCCATCTCTCCAACTCCCTATTTTTTATTAATGCTTCTATTCTTTTATCCCATTCCTTACCACTATAACACTCAACAATCCTCCTAACACAATCATCCCACCTTTTATACAAGTATACTGATATAAATTCTTTATCCAAATCTTTTGCATACCGCATTACCTTTCTCACCCATCTTGTTACCTGCCCTTTACTCATAACCCAATTAAACACTATTTTGGCTATTCTTTTACTATCCATAAACTGCAACCTACCAAACATTTTCATTTTACTTTTTGCATCTCTCATATAAAAACTTGACCATCCCATTTCTCCTTGAATTGCCTCCTTTGCTGTCCACATCTCTGCATCTAATGCATGTCTTCCTACTTTCCTTTGTACTTTCTCTAAATAATCTAAAACCCTTTTACTAACACATAATGCATCATTACCATATGTTAACCCTGCTACTGCAACTCCCTTCCATACAATTCTAGCTACATCATATTTATTGTATGAAAATACTGTTAGTTTCTTTACCAAACCCTTTCTTTTCTTTGCTTCATTTACCAATTTTTTCTCCCATTCATCCAAGCAATTTTCCTGATTACATAAGATAATTCCCAAATACCTGTATCTATCCACCACACTTAACTTTATATCCCCCCAATAAAAATTCTACATCTTCTCTTTCCCCAGTATTAACCATCATTATATTTGATTTTTCTTCACTAAATTTAATCCCCATCTCTTTACCCACCCTTGCACATGTCCTTAACATAATTTCCATATCTTCTCTTCTTTCTGCACACAAATAAATATCATCTGCAAAAAAAAAGATCCGACAAAGTATATACTCCCTTGCCACCTATTAACGGTATCTCTACCCTTCTTCCTAGTCTTTCTATTGCTTTCTCCATTTCACTCAAAAACAACAAAAAAACAAAATAGGTGACATAGGGCATCCTTGCCTTAATACCATCCCATTTTTAACTTTAACTGATTCTATATCTCCTAATTGGTAAGTATAATAATTATTTTCATATAATTTCTTAATAATATTTACTAAAGCTTCATCCATTCCCAAATTGGCTAACCTTACCCATAATCTATTTCTATTTACTCTATCATATGCTTTCTCTATATCTATAAAACTCATGTGATATGATGTGATGTATTTGGCTTCTCCTTAAATGAAGTCAAGAATATCTCAGCAATTATGCCCAGATAAACCTGTTAGCCACATTATTTTCCATTCCCCATTCTAAGTCATATAAACTCTCCATACAGTAGTGCCACCCTGTGCCAACCAGAGTAATTAATGAAATGCCAGAAGGCTTGTACATAAAATCGCATCTAGTACCTACTCATCCAATATCTCCAGACTAGTTTCTTGGCTTGTGGCATCCATTGATTACTCTGGTTGGCACACGGTGGCACTATTGTATGGAGGGTTTGCCTGTTTAATAACAGTTATGTGCTAGCATAAGAGATGGTGATCATGTGATGTTTAGTTGTGAATATTACCTAGCATATGTGTATAAAAAGCATATATATGAAATGAGTTACAAATACAAACTAAATGGATTAATAAAAAAAAATATTTAACAATTTATTAATATTAAATAAATAAAATGGTTATGCACAAAAATATTATAGTAACAAAAGATATTTTTAAATTTAAACTATGGTTTAAGACTTTATGGTACTTATAATGATAAAATCTTACGATGTTAAATAGGTTTTGTACCCTTCTCAATGATAATTTTATTGATATCACCATGTAAGCTAATTATTGCTATTGAATTTTGATAAATATTCTTCAGAATATTCCAATGAAAAACTTCATGATTCAACAATTTAAACACTGTAGAAATGCTTATACAATCAAATGCCTTTTCATAATCTACAAATCCAAAGCATAATGGCAGTTCATATTCAATGGTCCTTTCTATAACTTTTCTCAGTACTTGGATATGATCTACTGTACTAAAACCACTTTTAAATTCAGCTTGTTCTTTTAGTTGGTTAAAATCCAAAGTTCATTGAAAACAAGTTTTTTTTTTTTTAATTCTGATAAAATTTTGTATACAACTGATAGCTCTGTAATTTCTAATATCTTCTTGCACTATAGGTGATACATTGTTTTCTTGTTCTTTATTACTGTGTAATTTTTTATAGAATTCTTACAAATTTCACAATGGGTCTCTTTTTTTAGTAATAGTTCCATTTTTTCTTCTTATTATAGAAACAACATTTCTTCCAATACAAAAATGCTGCTTTATACTTCTGAAAATTTTATTCTCTTTTATAGCTTTTTTTGCCAATTCCCTATTATATTTTCCTATATTATTATTAATTCTTTTTTATATTATTATGGAAAACTTTAAATATTCAATTATTTTTTTAAAATGTTCATATTGCTTCCTTTCATCATATATTGACTTGTTATAGTAGAAAATTTCTTGGTAAATTGCTGCCATTTTTGTACCAGCTATTTTTGTTGCAGTTGTTAATAGAATATCAGTTATCTTATTGATTTCAAATATATTTAAATTATCTTCAATTTTATTAATATTTTAAAATGATTAGCAAGTTCAAATTTAAAATTCATTGGAGCATTTCCGACAGCTAGGAATATTAATTGTCAATCCTATTTTTCTTAATAGTTTTCATAGTTTTGCATTATGATGTATCTTATTGAACCGGGTCTGTTAAAAAGATGGATTTATTTACTTGGGTTTAAATACCTTTTATAATAATTTAAAAAAACACATGGGAACAAACCAGCCCTTCAAGCAAAGAAGTAGAATACCATTGATAGATTAATGATCAAAAGTACCTATAACCAGATCAAGTCTATACAAAGCATAACCTACGATCACATTTCCAGGCTATAGTACTTCCCGACTGCTAGATTCAGACTACTGCCATCCAAAGAATTTTATTTGTTTTGAGGCTCATCCTCAGGTATCACCCAACCATAAGTTATAGTCATCATGCTTCGGACAACAGGCACACAATCCAGCACTTGACATATCCCGTGACTAGTTCACATTCTGTCTCAAGATCCAGCACATTTATTTAACACATAAAAAAAAAAATAACTGTACATTAATTTACAGGTGATGCAGTGACCAGAGAGAGAGAGAGAGAGAGAGAGAATAAAACAAATTACAAGTAAGCAAACATTATTATTTATTTACATACATGTATACATTTAACACAATATAATATACTAAATTTCACATAAGAGAATATAAATGATGACTTTAGGCTATAGTTATAATAGTCCATTAATTAAAGTTCATTTCATTTAGACTGTGATCAGAATATATTTAAAAGTATCCTTATCTAGGTTTTCATTTGTTTTATTTTCCAACAGTTTAGCCTTTTGTTTCTCTCTTGATGGCTTCATGACTTTCCTTCCAGGTTTCTCTCAAACAATGAGAAAGAGAGTTTGTGGCAGCTTCTACTTCATAATCTCAACATTTGTTTCAGGTATTGATTTAGGTGGGATAGTTGATGGCTGAGCGCATGAAATTGTTGAACATTCCTATGGCTTATGCATTATGTAGATCGCAGCAGTAAGGACTGCTTTGTTACAGCATTTAAAGTTCTCCAAAACTCCGAGTCTGCATTCTTCTGCATACTGTATTGCTAGACTCCGAATTGAATGAATAATAGTGAACTAATTTACAGACTGCAGCCCCGACTGTATATCACAAACCCGACTGAAGAACAATAGCCAAGTTGCTCTTTATATACTCTTTTCTTTCTCATTGTTTTCCACAGTTTTTAATATTTATCACACTTAAAATCTGTCTTTTAATTATCTTGCCAATAAGATAGTTTATAGTTATTACAATTATTGATTTCAATTTTATTATCAGCTAGAAATCATATAAAGTAATTACATTTGCGAAAGTTTTCTTTTACAAACAAAATTTCATTTTAACTTTCTATATTTATGTATTTATTTTTTAAAAAGAGAGAGAGAAAAAAAAGTTTAAAATTTTTTCTAATTCTATTTTAGATTACTCCCCCATCTTGCTAAGAATAGTTTTATTCTAAAAGAAAAATATGATGCAATCTTTTGCTTCCGAAAAATTTGCATCTTAAAATCTACTTTCGTTTTTATTAATAACTTAATCATTTATTTTTAAATGAAAAATATGTAACGTGACTATATATGAGTAGCTTTAACATATATATTTTTTTGCTCATGTTACATTCATTGGAGCATTTCTGACAGCTAGGAATATTAATTGTCAATCCTATTTTTCTTAATAGTTTTCATCTCTCTAGTTAATGTATCTTATATAATCTTGAAATCCATATTTTCTGTTACTAAAAATGTAATCCAATTATGCTGTACCTTCATTTCCATGTCTATTTATCATTTTTCTCAAAGAAAGAATTGATAATATAAAGTTTTTTTTTTCTTCTGTGAACTTAACAAGTCTGCATCCTCTCCATTTCTATCACCATAATCAAATTTATCTAGAGCAATTTCATTTTTTATTTGTTTATCAATTTTAGCATTGAAGAATCTCCCGTGATAATTTTAAAATATCTAATCTAATCACAATTATTTTATATCTTCATTTAAAAATCCTCTTCACCAACACAATGAGAACTTGTTGGGACAAAAACCTAAATTATCTGCATTTGGTATCTTCCATTAATTTGAAAATTAATTTTGCGATTCTGTCTGATATACAATCAATCCCACTTCACTTGTGCTTCTAATATTTATGCCTTTTTAGTAAACTACATATCCATATTTTAAATCAATTGCTCCTCATTTTTTTCTAATTTCACAAAGTCCAACAATCTCTCATTTAATATTAGATAGATCTTTTTCCAATTTGTTCTTCACTTGAAAATGATCTGAAATTATAGGCATCTAAATAAAAGAATAAAAAATAGCAGAACGAGTCCATAATAAGGATTCTTAGCACTCTCTATCTTCAACTGCTAACGGTAGCCTTGGCTAATGACTTTACAGTCTCTTAGGATTAAGGGTCATAATTTAATTTTTTCTGTCATGATTGTGAATATCTACAGCTATATATTTAAAAAGGATTATTCACAGACATATATCTTCAAGAAATTCAACTGATATTTCAGTTAAGAACTATCAGAAAACTGGGAAGAAAGATCATAGTGTTTTTTGATCTTAAAATCAAAAGGCAAAAAGTCAATAACCTCATCATGTGATAGCAAGCAGTTCATCCATGTTTGCTTGTCATATGAATAATTACATAGCAATATCAGCTGCAACAACAAGAATTTGCCCTGCTTAGCTACTTTAAAACCTCAAAGAGGAATCAAAGAGTTTCCTTTTTATTAACTGTAAATCCTTTCTGCAGAAATTCTACAAACCCTAAACATTAATAAAGAACAAGAAATATCATCTTTTGATATATCACATACATTAAACGAGGAGAGATATGCAATTAAATCTATTAAGAATTGAAAATCTCTAAGAAATAATGGAAGTTTTAAAGATAATTTTAAAAAAACTATTGACATAGCTGTATACTAAATGTTTAAATGATATACCAATATATAATATAGAAAGTGTTTTCAAATTCATAATAATTATGTCGTTTCTATAAAATAATTACTTTATTAAAAAATGAAGATAACATTTCATAATATTTTTAAATATTTACATTTTTTCTAAGAAACAATGGCAATACAAACTAATGTTAATCATTAAAATAATGGTTTCCAGATGAAATAATTACTTTACAAATAAATAAAACTGAAAAATAAAAAAGTTGGAAAAAATTTTCTATTAGTGAACAGTTATGCCTTTTAAGTTTTTTTGTTCAGTTATTGTTGGAAATTGGAAGATATTTCAAAATAAACTCTATTGTTAAAAAAAAAAAATATTAAAGAAAAAATTAAGCTAATTTTATAATTATGAATTTTTTTTTTACCTTACTATGACCATTCTGAGTTGCATAATAAATTTCAATTTCTTTTGATGTTTTCAAATCTTCATTGCAAACACATTTTCGCAGCAAACAATCTTTCAGTGGTTGTCTTAAAATATTTTCATCACGAGATGAAATTTTAGATGAAAGATTTTCCTAAAAAACAACAAGAAAAAAAATCTATTCATTTAATATATAATATTTTAAATAAATTTTATTATAATAATTTTTTAAAATATAAGCATATATACAAAAATATTAGTATTAATAGATTTTGAAAATGATTCAGATTTGAATGAAATTAATAGGAAAATAACTGATGCACTTGTAAAAACTGCAACAAAGATAACCGGTAGAAAAAAGCAGCAAGTGACCAATAAAATTTCTACTGAGCCTAGAGAATTTAGAAGAAAAGAAGGAATATGAAGATATATAAAAATGATGCATTAAGAAGAATTGAGTATCTCGAATTTTGTAAAATGGTGCGAAAAAGAATTAACAGCAATATAAGCATAATTGTGAACTAGCAAGGAAAGCTATAGAAGAGACAAAGTCTCAAGAGTGTCAAACAACATTTTGATATTGATAGGAAAGTCATATCTGCAATAAGAAAAAAAGATAGAATTATTACTAAAAAGAGATGACATCATGAAATGGGTACAATAAATTAATCAAGAATTATAAACTAATAAAGAACAAGGATCTCCTATATCTATTATATCTACTGAATTTCCCAGGATTTTAAATGAAGAAGTGAGATATGCAATCAAATTTATGAAGAAAGGAAAAGCTCCTGGTAATGATGGAATTATAATCAATATATTAAAAGAATCAGGTGAATAAATAGAAAAAATTTTTGGCAAAGTTATATAACAAATGTCTAAATGATAAAGATATACTAGATGATTGGAAGAATGCAGTATTAATATTAATATTTTTCAAACTTTCAAATAAAGTAAATAAACAATCAGCTATATGTAAAATAAGATTTTAATTAATTCTGATTTACGGTTAGTGAAAGAAATCCCTCTGAAACTGATCTATGAGCTTTATATTGTCATAAAGTGGGCTACTATATAAATGACGAGCTCTTCAAAATTTTGATTTATTATGATTTTGTATATTAAAATTTTTTCTAAAAAACAAATTGAAGTAACAATTTATTTGCAAGTAATGATGCTTGATAGTTAGCAATGGTAATTTATTACTGTTTTGTTAATCTTTTAAAAATTTTTTCAATTAATATTTCCAATTACATTAACTTTAATGAGTATTTGTTTATTTTTGACAATATAAAAAAAAGTTATTGGACTCTGACTTCTAAATGTATAATATTTAAATAAACTCTGAATAAAAGGTGCTTATCAGAAGTATATTCTCTTATTCTTCTCTTTCACTTTCTATGCATATCTTCATATAATCATATATATATTTCTCATAACACTTCTTTCATATACACTTCAATGCAAACAAATTTTCTTAAACTTCTTTATTTTCTTTACAGTTTCGACTGTCCAGCATTCTTCATCACGATGAAGAATGCTGGACAGTCGAAACTGTAAAGAAAATAAAGAAGTTTAAGAAAATTTGTTTGCATTGAAGTGTATATGAAAGAAGTGTTATAAGAAATATATAAAAGGTGCTATAGAAAAAAATATGTTTAAAGGCTTACAGTCTACCAGTGTTTATTATATATATAGTTCTGCTTGGTTATAGTATCCTTAAATGCCGAAATTGTCAGTAGCAAAAACATTTGACACACAAATGATAATATTAAAATATTTCCTTTAATATGATCATAATTACATGAAAGTTTTAATGCTTGTCTTTGCTTATTACAAGTATGGGTATATTGCTTTAAAAAATAATTCCACGAAAACAAATATAATGAAATACTCATTTTTAAAATAACACATATAACTAATACCAAATCATTATTATATATTATATATTCTCACTTAATCAACAATAAATAAATATTTAAAAATTATTTTGAATATAATGCTGTTATCATTTTTCTTAATGAAAATAAGAATCAATTACTGCTCCAAATACAATGTTGAAAGGAAACAAAGTCATAAGATGTTTTACTAATTTTTATTAGTAATTCATTAGACTAAAGATTATCCACTTAATGAATAATATTCATTAGACCACTCTCATATAAGGTAGTCATTTATAACATATGAAAAAGATGTGTGATTCCCAAGATACACATTTTGTGCTGAACCAGCACTCATCAGATGACCCAGATCATAATCACATATATTTTTATAATTGTTCAATATATATAGATAGCTAATTACTAAAGTTTAATTGAGGTGTCAAACTTACTGCCCTCACAATTCTGATACAACCACTTAATGGAAATATATAAAATAGGGATTATCCACTTAATGAATAATATTTCTGTAGTGTAATTTTCAGTTCACCATTCACATGCAAGTAAGGGAATGGTTTCTATCTGCTTTTAACACCTTGTGGAAGGATTTAATCATAAACATATGACCAAAGACATGTAAAAAAGATGTATGATCACCAAGATACACAATTCATACTGAACCAGCCATCATCAATTGGCCCAGATCACAATTTCTTACACATATCTTTATCATTGTTCAGTACATATATATATAACAATTAGAAATTAGTGAACACTTAGACAATCCCAATATAGATAACAATTAACAATCTCAAACTGCTGTCAAGGCAACTTCCTTTTATATATGATGAATTTATAAATAGATAGCCAATTACTACACTTTAATTGATGTGCCAAACTTACTGCCTTCACGACTTTGACATAAACCATTTAAAGAAGTATATTAATAATTTTTAATCGTCATTCATTGGATTAGAGATTATCCATTTTTCACTATACCACTCTAAAGCAAGTCTTTGGTCACATGTTTTTACTCCCCCACAAGGTGTTAAAAGCAGATAGAAACCAGTTCCTACCTTGCATGAGAGTCATGTAGTCAAAATTACGCTACAGAAATATTATTCATTGACTGGATAATCTCTAATCTAATGAATGACTAATAAAAATTATTAATACACTTCCATTATAAGTGGTTAGTGTCAAACTTGTGATGGCAATAAGACCCTCATCAATTAAAATATGGTAATTGGATATCTATATATATACTGAACAATGATAAAGATATTTGTAGGAGATTGTAATCTGGATCAAACTTGTGATGGCAGTAAAACCCTTATCAATTAAAATGTAGTTATTGGTTATATATATATACTGAACAATGATAAAGATATGTGTAAGAGATTGTAATCTGGACCAACTAATGAGTGGTTCAGCACAAAATGTGCATCTTGGGGTACGAATATCTTTTCCCCATGTCTTAGGTCAATGTTTATAAGTTCATCCTTTCACAAAGTGTTAAAAGTGGATTGATTCCAGTCCCTATTTTGTGTGAGGTAGTATAGTGAAAATTACACTATAGAAATAATATTCGTAAGATGTTTTGTTTGATGTGTACAAACTTCGAAAGGCTGAAAAATGTCAGGCACTGAAATATATATAATTATTAATATAATGTCAAACTTATAATTACACAAATAAAGTGACTTTGATTCAAAACTTAAAGATATTCTGAATCTCAACTTCTTAGCTTGGATAATAAGAATGCTAGATGCATGAATATAAATTGTGATCTTTATTGACGATAACCAAATCCAGAAATTAATAAAGGAAGTAGATATAACACAATATCTAGGGTCCATTCATAATTCAAATTTATAATAGATTGCTCAATGCAAACATTTATTAGAAAAAGTTCCTGGAATTAAAAAAAAATATATATTTGGTCACTGATGAATTAAATTATTATTCTCAACTTGCAGCCTGGGTGTTCTATCATCATACGATTTCCACCAACACAGTAATCATATAATTATTAATATTAATGATTAATACTAGGTTACCATTTTTCTCAATACCTATATATGCACATTCGTCTTGTCTAATAAATTTGTAATAAGGTGATGATGGGCAAATATTAACAATAAACAGAATATTGCTAACTGATTATGGTATTATAATGCCAAACTTTTTCTTGGGAACACTATTTATTCATCTGAATAATTAAATGTGTATAAAATTGCATTAATCAAGTAGTTGTTTTTTTTCTAAACTTGAAAATAAACTACTACTTAAAATAAGTACAGGAAAGCATTAGAAGACTTTTTAAGTACCTTTATATTATCATCTTTAGTTGTATTAGTTATACACCACCAAAAAATAACAGCACTAATCCCACCACCTAGTATGGCCGAAAATATTACCAATTGTGACAATAACCCTTGTTGGTTTTGAAGATCTGGATCTACAAAAAAACATAATTAATTTATTAATTAATTCACAGATTCTTCATAGAGAATTTTATTTAAAGAAATAAATTTATTTCATTACACGTTAATCACATAAAAAACATTTTATAAAATTTTCTGATAAACTTATTCAAATAATAAAATACAAAAATAAAATATATATTTGCCTTTAAAAAACTTGATAATTATTATTTATTTGCTTTTTTACATATTTTATTTACTCAATTTCAGAACTTTATCATACGTAAACACAAAAAGAATATATTTAAAAGTTTTCATAAGTATATATAATTCAAATGAACACATTACAATTAGAATTATTTTTACAGTTAAACATTTATATTTACAATGTAGTGAAATTTTTATAAATATATATATGATAAAAAATACACACTATAATTAGCATTAAGAAAGATACTGTTAATTTCACTTATTCCCTCTCAATCAGTTAAGTGTCATGCATAGCTAAGTGAAGTTATCGTGTTAGTACTATGGAGTGTAAAGTCCCCAGATTGATCCAATTTATTGCTTTTCATGATCTAGTACAGTGGTAGAATATTAAGATTGGAGTATAAGATCCCCAAATCAATTCCAGTTCTGATACCACTGGCACTCAAACTTCTTATCAACTTCTGAGCAATAAAGTCATTCAATTATTTATTTTAATTCAATTAAGTTAATACAGGATATTAATACTATAAGCATCTCATACCATTAATCATTTTTCAGCATTAACAATGACAATGAAATTGTATATTTATGCAACTATATTACAATACTGCAACAATTCTGACTCCAATTCTTACTTTTTTTTTTTTTTCTGGAATTACAATGATCATATTCATTTATGAATAGTGTCTAATGACACAAAAAGATTGCAATTCATTAATTTGCTTATTTTCATTAATTAAATAAATTATTTACATTTTATTGTTATAAATTAAATATTTTTTATAAAAAAAACTTCACATAACCACCACCGATTATGCTAGTGTACAACTGTTGTTAAAACAGGCAAAACTCACTATACGTATTGCCACACAGAGCAAGATAGAGTAATCAACGGATCTCAGAAGGCTTGTGCATAAAATCGCCATTTAGTGTCTACCCATCCAATATCCCCAGACTAGTTTCTGGCTTGTGGCCTTCATCAGTGAGGAGGCTTGGATCTGAGAGCACTGCATCTAGATCTTAGGATCTAATGCAACCCTCCAGCAGCCACCTTTTATCTCTACTTAACTATAAAACTATGAGTCTTAAATGGAAAACACCTTGATGTTTTCAATCCAAGCCCATTAGCTTATATAGTCATATGGGTCTGAACTCAGTTCAGTACCCATACATTTTGGTGTTTTTGGTTCTTTAATAACCATAGCCACCACTATCCTATCAGGCAGGATTGGTTATAAACCAATAAACAGCACATGACCACCACCTCTTACGCATGTGTATAACTTGTTAAAATAGGATAGTGGTGGCTATGGTTATTAAAAAACCAAAGACACCAAAATGTACGGGTACTGATCTGAGTTCAGACCCAAATGACTATATAAGCTAATGGGCTTGGATTGAAAACATTAAGGTGTTTTCAGTTTAAGACTCATAGTTTTGTAGTTAAGTGGAGATAAAAGGTGGCTGCTGGAGGGTTGCATTAGATTCTAAGATCTAGATGCAGTGCTCTCAGATCCAACGCTCCTCACTGACAAAGGCCACAAGCCAGAAATTAGTCTGGGTATATTGGATGAGTAGGCACTAGATGGGGATTTTATGCACACAAGCCATCTGGCATCCATTGATTACTCTATCTTGTTGTGTGTGGCAATACGCATAGTGAGTTTTGCCTGTTTTATAAAAAAAACAGGAAAATGTTGAGGCATCAAAACTGCATATGATAAAAAAATTGATTAGACATTATTTTTTTAAAATATCTGGTTAAATATTATATGGTTGTTTTTAACTCCTGATCAATTTCTGATTTGCATGACAGATATGCTGAAGTAGGAATGCATGGAATTTCCCATTTAGAATTAAAAGGTCAAATTCTAAAAAAAAAAAAAAATTTCCTTCTATTAACTATCCAGTCACTTTTTCCTGAATTATAAAAATTCTCTAGATTATTAGTGGCAAAAAAAAATCAGAAATTTATGAGAAGAAAAATTGGCTCCAAGTGAGATTTGAACCCATATCCCCAGAGAGAAAATCATAAGCACTTATCTATTGTACCATTTCCATTGATTGAACCAATTGAAACTTAATTTGTATTTATTTAAATATGATTAAATTTATATAAATCAAATAGGAAAAGGAAACTTTTTAGTCTCCTTGACCTACATGGTTTAGTTCAGTGGTAGAGTTTCAGATTATGGAATGTAAAGTCCTTGGATCAATTCCAGTTTTAACACTTCTGGTGCTCAAACTTATGACTCCTGATTAATAAAGCTATTCAATTACTTCTATTTAGTCTTTTTGAATGATGTTCAACAAATTAATATATTTGTCAATAGTTGGAAGATTATAAATAGTATAACGTATCTATTTGTAAAAATTATTAAAATATATTAAGAATTATTTTATAATAAAAAAATATGAATTCAATATTAACAATAAAATTATTCTTTCCATATTATTAAAATAGATGCTCTATTTATGATTATCTACTTAGCAAAAGAACTCAAGGATCTCCATTATCTAATCAAATTGATCTATGCAAATAGTTTACTTTTTTGATTATTTTATATATCACAAAACTCATTTTTATTGTTTTAGTCTTTGACTTCCTATTTATTTATTTTTTTTTGTCTTGAGTTAGAATGACAGTTATATATGAATATATTTGTAAATATAGATGATCACTGATAATAAGACAATTATTGGAATAATAGAATATATGGTATAATGATTAATTTATTTTCTACTGTATGATGAGATTAGAGAGAAGGGTAACAATTCAATTTTTTAATGTGAATCAAAATATAAACCAAAGCAAATATTTTTAAATGAAATCAGATGATTTAATAATGTTTCATGTCTCTTTTAAACTTTAAACAAATTATTTAAAACATAAAACTAATTCAATTCCACTATTTTTGTTTTTTTCTATTAGCAAATAAGAAAGTATAGCCAACAAAATGGGTTTCTTTCTTTACATCCTGTTAACCAAAGTCATAGTTAGCTAGTATTGAAATATAAATAAGTTTTAGTTTTCATATTTAAATATATCATTTTTGATTTTGGTTTTGCTATCTTTATTATTGTTTCTTTATCAGAAAAATTCAGAGATCCAAATAATCTTGTCCATATCAATTATGCAATCTTTATTAATATACTTCTTCATTTTGATATTATATCAGCTATAGAATATTTATATGTTATAAAAAAACTTAATATGAAGTAAAGAATGAAGTGTTTCTCTTAATTTACTGATATATAATTTTAATAAAAATATTTTTAATAATATTTAAATGATAATAGAAAACTTGCTGTCTCATACAATTCATTCAGAACAATGTACAAAATACTGTATAGGCTATTATGAATATCTTTATTCTATTGTCTCATTGCTGACAATATCTTTAAATGCATTACTTTGTGGACTTAATTCAAAAATTACTTCCAAGGAAATAAAAATACTTTAGACTATTGCCAATATCTTTGAACTACTGTCATACCAATCTGGCAATCAATAGTAATACTTCTATGAATTTGATTCAAAGATTACTTCCACTAATATTTGTGCATATGACAAGGATACAGGAATGTAAAAAAATATTATCAGAGAAGTATTTTGAAAAATGCTTAATTTTATGATTTTTATGAAAAAAAGTTAATATAGCAATGCTCAATTTTATAATTGTTATGAATAATAGTTAATAAAAAATTTACAAAGTATTGCAAATATAAAAATGTTATTAAAAAAAAAAGATGTAATTATTAAGGAAGCAATGCTTTCCTTATTTCTATGGACCATATGCTGAAGAATCTTTCTATTTACATGAATGTACACTGTGTATATTATCAATTAATATATCTGTAAACATATTTAAAAATTAGACAACAGAAGTCTGATTCCAATCTTCTCTTCTTTTTTTTTTCTATATGAAAGATAAGTATTGTTTTCAATCCAAATAATAATTTTTTTATTTTCTCTCTGTGCATTTTTTTTCATTCTCTCTCCATTGATTAGGTAAGTAATATTTACTAAGGCAATAAACCTAAAGCATGTGTGATGTGATGTATTTTGGCTTCTCCTTAAATGAAGTCAAGAATATCTCAGCAATTATGCCCAGATAAACCTGTTAGCCACTTTAATTTTCCATTCTCCACTCTAAGTCTTCCCATATTCTGCCCCATCCCAAGGTTAGTGTTTATCATATTTAAAAGTCAATATCTTTTACATTTGAAATAATCAACAAATTTTTACTTATTTATGTTACTATCCTGTTTACTTTCTAGTGTATACAGAGACTTCAGACCACTCAAAGAAGTATGGAGAGATGCATGTTGGGAGTAATAAGAAGGGATCGAAAACGTAATGTATGGGTAAGAGAACCAACAGGTGTTACTGACCTCATTGAAAAAATTAAGACTGAAGTGGAGTTGGGCTTGACATATTGTTAGAAGAGATGATAATAGATGGACAATTAAAATCTTAAACTGGATTCCAAGAGATTGTAAAAGATCCAGAAAGAGACCACATGTGAGATGGATGAATGAAATAAGAAAGTGTGCAGGGGTGAAGTGGAGAAGAGAAGCTAAAGATAGGAAAACATGGATTGAACTTGTAGAGACCTTCATCTTGCAGTCGATTGATAATGGTTGATGATGTATGTATTTCAACATAAACCTTCACCTTGGTAATTATCATCTCCGGAGCATTATTTTAAATCGGAAATTAAAGAAAGGCAATTTTTAAAAATCTAAAGAATTTTGATGAAATAAAGGCATCAGATTAAGTGTAGCCGAAAAGATAAATCTGATTTATTAATTTTTTATTTATTGCAATATTAATATTCTTAACTTCAGACAATTACCTACTTCATTATTTTATATTAGCAATAGTAAAATCTATTTATTTTCTTTAAATGTTTCTGAGTTCATTTATTGATGGTAAAAGTCATTTGCAAGTAAATGACTAGAGTTTTGTTTTGATTTCAAAAGTTAGATGTATGAATGCAAATTATCGATTTCTAGAGCCCATGTGGATCTCAGCATGATCAAGAGTGGATTCCATTACAATGTTAAGAGCTGAATTTTGAACAGTATCTACATGGGACAAACCAAGAATTTCTGGTAATTAGTAGTTATAATGTTTTAGTATTTGGAAATTCAGACTTTTAATAATATTTGTAGTTTAGAATTTATAAACATTTAATATTTAGAGCGAGGTCACAGCCATTTTGAATTCTATCAATTTTACATTTATTTGCACATGTGGATTTTAATTAATATTTTTTTCAATATTTTCCATTACTTTTTCTGTTTAAGTACTCTAAATTCATATGCCTTATTTCATATGGGCATATCCCTTCGATTGTTATGAATATATGGTTTAATAAACTAGCAAACTTAAATTTGATTTTTTAAAGGTTGATGTAAATTTGGATAACAAATCTGAATTTAAAATACTTACGTGCCTTTTTTAGTCACGTGATTATATAAATATAACTGTATGAAAATATAATTATTGCCTAAAATTGATTTTTTATTATTATTGATAAAAACTGTGAAAATTGCATTTTAATTTTTTAATCACATGATTACATTTCTTATAACTACGAAAACTGTTTTTTTTTTGTTACCAAAAATTTCTGTCAAGAAAAAACAAAAATCTTATTAATTTTAAAAGTAATATGCTTTTGCATTTTGATTGTCATGAGTAGATTGCTTGATAAACTAGCAACTTTAAATTTAAACTAGCAATCAGCCCTTTGTGCCATCATTATTTTTTAACATTCGTATTTTATAAGTTATAATCTTTTGGCATATAGTATAATCGTATTTTAATTCTTTCAATTTTTTCCTTTACTTTTTCTGTTTAAATTCATATGCTTTATTTCATATGGGCATATCCTTTTGATTGTCATGAAATGGCTTAATAAACTAGCAAACTTAAATTTGATTTTTTAAAAATTGATGTAAATTTGGCTAACAAATCTGAATTAAAAATATTTGCGCATTTTTTTTAGTCATATGACTACATAAGCATAACTAGGAAAATATAATTATTGCTTAAAATTGGTTTTTTTTTTTTTCATATCCTTTTAATTGTCATGATTAGTTGGGTTAATAAACTAGAAAATGTAAATTTGATTTTTTTAAAGAGTGATGTAAATTTCGATAACGAATGTTAATTCAAAATATTTGCGCACCTTTATTTAGTCATGTGATTATATAATTGTATGAAAATTGCATTTTAATTTTATTATTGTTTAAAATTGTTTTTTTTTATTATTAATGAAAACTACAAAAATTGCATTTTAATTTTTTAATCACTTTAGATTTCCTATAACTAATACGAAATTTTTTTTTATTAGTATTGATGAAAACGATGATTTTATATTATTGATGAATAAGTCTGATCAAACCAAGTTTTTAATTTTTAATTCTTGATGAAAATTGCGAATTTTGTGTTTTAATTTTTTAATCATGTGATTAGATTTCTTATAACCACGAAAATTGTTTTTTTATATATATTTTTGATGAAAATGGCGATTTTGCAACAAATGGTCAGATCGCGATACTGTATAGATTGATTGATATTATTTATCACTTGGATATGTCAGCCCGGGTTTTGGGAGGTTCTTATAATTCAAAATGACCATGAGCACATACTAAATCAGTACCACAAAGGGTAAAAAGGGTCCTGAATGAAAATTCCTGCAGATAGAATGAAAATAAGGCATGGCTAATACCAAATTGCCATTTTAACTTACATTCTGCACATATCCATAGTTTTTCTATCTTTTGCATATGGATGTCATCTGGATCCACAAAATTCTCCTGGTGCACAACAGAATGATACATATGCTATTATAAATTCTGCCTAGGTTACTGAGGGCAGCCCACCCGTCCATAGCAATGTAGGTCCCTAGCAAAATATATTGTTGAATAAGGGGTTCAAGAGTAACTGCCATCCTGTCCAGAATCTGTCATGAAACACTTTCTTGACTCCTTCTCTATGCCACTGAACACCCAATGACCATCTCGATATTCTTCTCTATAATATTTTCTAATCAAATATTTAGTCTCATCGATTTCATCATTTGAATCCACCGAGCTGCGGTGGATTTCGCTCTACATACCTTGCACATTCGTCTCTGTAAAAATTTGCCCAGTCTATGATAACTCGGACACTTACATTATTTTCGCGAACAATGTAATTCCTGCAACCTAGGATAGATAGGATGACTATTCACATACGCGATAAAACGTGTAATCTTGCGAACGTGAAATAAACACACACTTTTTTTATCTCGAAAACGTGTTTTTAAACGTGCACAAAACGTGCCAACAAAACATAATTTCTTACGTGTCAAAACTTCTTAGTGTCATTTTGGGGGGAGGGGAATTATTGCATTTGCTGATTGAAAATTTTGTTTTTTAAATTTTAAAGTTGTTCCTTGTTGTTATTATAATTTTGTTTGATCATTTTTAATTTCATCTTCTCAGTATTTATTCAATCTAATCAAATTACTGAAAATAACACTTATTTTTTGATTTTAGTAACTGAATTAAAATGTTGATTTTGTTAATACTCCGTTGTTTCCTTTTATCTGCTACAAGTGCTACATTTTAAAGTAATTTTTGGATGTACTAATTGAAATAATTCGTTGACAGATATTTCTTTATTTAAGAATTAAATTAATACGTTAACTTTGTAAATATTGTTGTTGCTTCCTTTTATCTGTTCAAAATGTTGCAACTTATGATTATTTCTCAAGTCTGAAAACCATCTGATCATATTAATACAATCTCCCTAATTGTTTTTTTTTTTAAATTATGAATTGAAGTAAAGCGTTGAGTTTGTTATTTATGTTTTTTTTTCCTTTTATTTGCTTTCATATAAAAAATATTTTTTACTCCTGCTTACACAGACATGATGACACCTTCCCCCTGTCTAAAAACCATCTGATCCAAGTGCTGAAATTAATACTTATTTTTTTATTTAGTAACTGAATTAAAACATTGACTTTATTAATACTGTTGTTTCCTTTGATCGGCTCAAAGTGCTTTAATTTATAGTTATTTCACCAGTCTAACAACTATCTGATCAGAGTGTTACAATGTACAGTTATTTCTTGTATTACTAATGGAATTAATAAGTTCACTTTATATTTACTGCTGTGACTAGATTATTATTAAGATGTTGTTTCTTTTTGATTTGCTCAAAGTGCTGCTGTTTTTACAATTTCCAGTTACTTTTCCAATCTAAAAAGCATACACTGATCAAAGTGTTGCAATTTACAATTACCCATTTTTCTTATTACTAATTGAATTAATATGTAGACTTTGGTATTACTGTGTTTTTCTTTTACTTGATTTGAGATCAAAAACATTTTTAATTCTGTTTATAAAACAACTCACCAACGGCTGCAATTTCCAGTTATTTATCCAGTCGAAAAATTAACGATTGTAGTGTTGCAATTTAGAGTTCTTATTCTATTTTTCGTATTCAGTTAATATGTTGACTTTTTTACTAAAAGAGTTGCAGGAATTTACTGGGCTTTTTTTTTTTTTGCATTTACTAATTGAATAAATACGTTGACTTTGTTATTATTTTTTGGACAACATTCGTTTCAAAAAAATAAATTGCAGTTGGTTTACATTGCTTGGTAAGATTCCATTTTTTAGCATGTACTGCGCAATAATGTGCTGTATAAACATTTCGGGGTAGGAAGTAGGAATGGCAGGGAGGGGGTTGATAATCGCATTTTGTATGTAAGAATTCCTGGAACTACAATACTATACTCTATTTTAGACAGTAAGCAGCCTCTTGTTGAATGTTTTGTAATGTGATTTTAAAAACTATTTGTACAAATTTCGGTATTTTTCTTGGTTTAAAATCATTCGATTAAATTTAGCGTTCAGGCATCGTCGGCTTATGTTTCTTTCATAGATTTTTTTAAATTTACTTTTAAAAAGATATATTTGTATAGTGTTAATTTCGTACAGAAAAATGGATCCGGTATGCCTTCATTACTACAATTTTTGTTAAAACTGATGTAAGAAAATTACAAAATTTGGTTCTTTGCGTCCATCAAATTTGATTGTTTGCGTCCGTCTACATTGCACAGAAGTACATGTATATTTCCTATAAAATTAATTTTTGTGTATTTTTCTAAAACTATTGGGTATTATTCCTGCAACCAAGGAATGAAAGGATAACTTTTTCACATTCCTATCAAAGCATTGCTAACTTTGTAATGTTTGATGTTGCCAAAATCATAACATTAAAAAGTTAGCAGTGTATTGATACGAATGTGAAAAGTCCTCCTATCTTTCCTTGGTTGCAGGAATAATACCCAAGTACCATACCAACTTTACAGGGGGGGGAGTAATAAAATTCGAAAAACAAAGTTCGAAATTATTCCGCCAGAGCGCTATGTTTCAGCCCGCTAAAAGTAATGTTTACCAATCTTTTCCTAAATTTAAAATGTAATTTTAAAAAAATATATCACCCATTTCAATTAAAATAATTTTTCAACATATGAAATTATATCTAACACACAATTTAATCGGGAAATGATTTCTAGTAATATATAAATGAACAATTCTACAAAGGGACATTATAAATTAAATGCATAAATCAATGCAATCGATATAAACATTTATAACGATAACAAATTCAAGTAATAATAAAAAAAAAATATATGCAAGTTACCAATCACTCTATTAAATAGTAAACTTAAACTTACTCTTTTCATTATTATTCTGACAAAAAATTTCTGGAACTAAAACTAAAAACGATAATAAAAAATAAGTATAAAAAATATTAAATGACAGCACGGCAGCTGCCATTTTAATGGAGATTGCTATATTCCGCAGAAAATGGATTAATTAAATTTTGTTTTGACATTTCTAAAATAAAAATGTAGACTACCTATTAATTAACTTATTTTCAATAAAATATATATTTTTTATTATTAATTTAAAAATGTTTTATATTAGTGAATAATAACAACAATTTATTACGAATAATTATGCATCACCTTTGACAATTCCTTAAATTTTTTCTTTTTATATTAATACGCTACGATGCCTGTAGTGATATTTAACTATCTTAAGTTTTATGTTTTAAAAGCTCATGTTTTTAGTTTACAAAATAATTTGGTCTCTTTTTTATTTTTATAGTTAATTGTATTTAAAAAAAGAAATTGATAGTGTTAAAATTTGTCAAGTTATTGTTACTGCGTATTTTTACATTTGTTTTATTACTAGATAATTTTATATTAAAATGTCTATCTTTACTCCAACTAATCAAATTCGATTGACGAATGTTGCTATCGTTCGTATGAAAAAAGCAGGTATACGCTTTGAAATTGCTTGTTACAAAAATAAAGTTGTTTCTTGGAGGAATAAAACGTAAGTATAATGTTACCAAGCCTTTTTAGAACATGTTTTTAAAAAAACATTTTTGATCTTTATGTAAGTTAGTTTCTTATTCTAAAAAAAAATAAAGGGCGTGCGCGTATCTGTTTGTACATAGTTATAGTAATTTCTTTAATAAATAATAATTAAATTTGTATTTTTGAAGTGATTGTTTTTTCCTGTAGTCATAATATATGGCGGTACTGTTAAATTGTCTTTGTTAAATCAATGTAAACATAAGCCAGTTAAAAATACGACAAACATTAACTGGATACTTACCGTTAGCAGACTTATACAATCATAAAATTTTGTTTGAAACTAAATCCTACCGTTTTATTTATTGAAAATAGAATAATAATTTGTTTCATTTTCATAATTTTAGTTGATAAATTCACCTTCAGTTAAATGTAATCGCATAATTATGTGAATATATTTACAAGCACATTTGATCAGTGGTTATTACCAAAGTTATTGTATCTTAATTTAATGCAATAAAATATGAAATTGTTTCTGAAGTGGCTGCTATTGTTTTGGAATTCATTAAAAATTCTAATTGTCAAAAAAAAAGTTTATCAGTTTTATATGCAGTGAAAACAAAATCTTGTTACTTGCTATTTATCATATTAAGAGAAAAACACTCCTTTTATTTATTAAAATTTGATCGAACTTTGGAGACAATAAAAATAATTATGTGAAGTACTATGAATCAAATTGGTATTGTTTGTTTTTTACCCTTAATTTCTTTGCATTTGGATTGCCACTTCTAGAAAAATATGTATTGGCAACTCACTGAATAGGATTGGTCCATGTGGTTTAGTGCAATGAGGACTGGCAGATTCAAGAATTAAAGATTCATGACAAATAAGAAATTGTTTTATTTTTTTTACTGATCCATCATTAATTCAACTATTGGGAGGAACATAATTTTGCCTATGATTAAATTCTAGACTTGACAATGATTTTATGAGTTTTATTCATTTATTAATAACATTGATTAATGAAAATGAGATTGAAATTGAATGAATTATATGCCGAATCATTAATAAAAATATTCATTACGTTGTTTTTCATAAATTTTGTATGTCACATGAATGCATATTTATGTATAAACAATAGCGTTATGATATTTCCCCAGTGTCTATCATCTCCTGATTATAATCTTTTTAATATTTTGATTTTAAATATTTGAAAAATTCTAGTGTCTTTACAATATAATTGTAGGTATATAATATTATATTTTATGTAATTATCAAGTCTTTATTTGGTAAAGATGGTCCATGTAATTATATTTTGATTTATTTTTGTAAATTATAATTTAAAAAAAATTTTTTTTTAATTTATTTGAATGCTGTTTTAAGATTTTTGTTGTATTTTACAACAAATATTAAGGAATAAACTAGTGACTTTTTGTAATTATTTTAACATGACTAAAAATTAAGTCTTTTAATTTATGAATAAATTATAGTCAGCAAATGAATGAGTATCGCAAGACCTATCTGTGTCTAATGTGTCATGTAAAATTTATTTTAGACAACTGGCAAATCCATATTAATCTTTTATGTTTAATATATGAAAATTCTCATATATCTGCTTACTTTTTTCTAATTAAAATTTATTCCAATTAGAGTGCCTAACAATTCATTTAAGATTGCAGACAGAATATAAATGCAATTTCTGCTTTTTATTGAAAACAGTCATTAGACAAAATTATTCTACCACCAAAACATTACATTATCACCATTTCCTATGCTTACACAAGTTGTAGTAGCAAACTCACCACTACAGTAGTGCCACCTAGTGCAAGTCTTAGTAATCAATGGATGCAAGATTTGTTCATAAATTCCCTATTTAGTACTTACTCATCCAATATTACCAAACTAGCTTCTAACTTGTGGCTTTCGTCAATAAGAAGCCATGGATCATAAATCTCTTATCTAGTACCTACTCATCCAGTATCCCTGACTAGTTTCTAGTCTGTGGCTTTCATCAATGATGAGCTTTGGATCTGGTGAGTAGACACTAGATAGGGATTTTATATACAAATCTTCTTGTATCCATTGATTACTAAGACTTGCACTGGATAACACTACTGTATAGAGAGTTTGCTAGGAAGACATGCATTTGATGCAGATGTATGGATGACAAAGGAGAAATGGGGTGGACAAGTTTTTATATGAGAAATGCAAAAAGCAAATTGAAAATGTTCGTTAGATTGCAATTTATAGATAATAAAAGAATAACCAAAATAGTATTTAATTGGGTTATGAGTAAAGGATAGGCAACAAAATGGGTGAGAAAGATAATACGGTATGCAGAAGATTTGGTTAAAGACTATGTCAGTATACTCATACAAAAGTGGGGATGGTTGTGTTAGGAGAATTGATGAGTGTTATAGTGGCAAAGAATGGGATAGAAGAATTGAAACATTAATAAAAAATAGGAAGTTGGAAAGATTGAGAACTAGTATGGAGAGTAAAAAAAGTTTGAATATATATTAAAGTAAACAGAATATTGGATGTGAGTTAATTTATGATAATAGCAAGGAAATTACTTCACTGTTTAAGGCTTGAACAGGATTTTTAGCAACAAGAGAAAATACACAAATGGAAAAATATGGGTGATTTAATTTATAAGTTGTGTAAGGAAAGCATAGAAAATATTAGGCATCTACTAATTGAATGTAAATGCATAGAAATAGAAAGCGTACAAATAATGAAGTTGTGGGGGAATAAATATAACAAAGTGATTATACAGAAAGTGAGTTCTTGGTTTTTATGCTGGATTTGGGGAAAGATAAGGGAGATTTAGATATAAAAGCCATAGAGTTGATATTATGTTGTGGAAATGGGATGGAGCAGGATAGAGAAGAATATGGGAAAAACAGGATGGTATTAGAAAGGTAAGGTAAGGTGGGTAGCAGGTTTTTCTGGGCATAATGGCTGGGAGATTCTGACTCCGAGAAAAGAGAAGCCACAGTTTATCACATCAAATATTGATACCTATGTTCTGAGATCCAAGGCTCCTCATTGATAAAGACCATAAGCTAGAAATTAGTTTGGGAATATTGAATGAGCGGGCACTAGATAGGGATTTTATGCACAATTCTTGTATCCTCCGATTATTAAGATTTGCACTGGATGGCAGTACTGTATGGAGAGTTTGCTACTGTAATTAAAATTATTCTAGTGATATTGTCGTACTATCATAGTCTAGTTTACAGTGGATAGCTCTGTAATAGAATAAATAAGAATCAAATTACTGATTATTAATTAGATACATATATCTTCGATCTGATCCTTTTTGCTGCAGGATTGTCATTTTTCAATTATCTTTTCTTCAGTGTGATTCAAAAGTAGGTATATAGTTTAAATAATGCAATATAGAGATCATACCAATAACTATATATGACTTGCTTTATTGATTAGTTTAAATAATATATTTTTGAAGAGATAATGATATTAAACTATTAAGTAATGGTTTGTTTTATTATTATTCTAACATTTAAATTGATTTCATGTACGTTTCATTGATGATCTTTTCCAGATATTAGCATTATGACAATCCTGCCAGCATTCATAAAACATGTAAAAGAAAAAAATAGTTATATTGTATATTTACTTTTGACCTTGTATTTAAAGTCCATTACAAGAAAAAGTTTATTTTTCTCAAATTTTCATTTTCGTGTCATCTTTATCATTCCAAGTGATCATGGAGTTTTAATTTTCCTTCAATATTTTTTTATTAACTAATCATCCTATATATTATATCCATTTCAATTCTTTTTTTTTTTAAACATGTGCCTTAAACTTCTTTACTTTGTTGAGCCAAAGAACTTGACTTTTTCATAAATATACTGATCTTCAAGAATCCATTCATTACTATATTAATAGCTAAATTAATTAAATTTTCTCAAAATTTAATCTTTACTCTGGGGGGGATGTGTAGCTATTCTATATAAAATCTAATTTTTGATTTTTAATCCAAAAATTATTTTATTTGTTTGTGCTGAGTGTTTTATCTTTTCCAATAATCTCTCATATCATGATCATATTTGCTCTTATTGCCAAAGTGGTTTCCAAAAATTATTTTCTTACCTTATAACTTCATACTCTTCTTATATGCAAGTATTGATCATTAGTGAAATTTTGACATGATTTGATTAATGAATGATTCTGTTTATATTCAATTTCCCTTGTATCATTATTCAGTTATTGATCTCTGCCTCTTCTATAGATATTGATTCAATCTTTCTTTCCATTCTTATACTGTTTATTTTGACATACTTTCCAGTTTTACTCAGGTTTTTTTGTTGTTGTTACTCATTTATGGAAGTTCTAGCTAGACATCTTATTTTTACATGATTTTCTATTCTTCTACACCTATGTTTAGTTAATTTTTTTTTTCTACACTTTTTTTAAAATATGTTTGTCCTTCTTGCTTTTAGTAAAAAATAAAATAAAATGTTAAAGTGGTCAAATGAATATTTGACAAATGTGACCGAGGAAAGGGTTTTATTTATTTATTTATTATTCCAAATTCTAAAAAAATTAATTGTCTCACATTATTTAATTTCTAATCCAACTATTTACTTATAAACTTTAGTCACTGCAACAAATATATCTACTTTTCTACCAAATTTATATTATAATCGTATAAAATGAAAAAAATAAAGTTAATAAACTTAAAAATTTTTTGATTAAAGTCATTAAAACTAATAAATGTTTTTTTTTTTTTTTATAACGTCAATAAATGTATTATGACAGAATATGAATGCCGTTATGGAGTCAAAGCTAAAAAAAAAACATATTGGAATAAAATGAGTCAATATTAACTTGAAGGCTGGTATTGCTATATGCTAATAAACCAAATAATTTAATTTATATATGACAAGAGAATGACTACTTAATAATACGATGATGGTTAAACTTCACATTAGTATCACCGCAATGTGGATCCAAAATTGACTGGTTCTACGCTGAGATGTAACATCTGATCCTTAAGTTTGTTTTTTTTTGCTTGTAAATATTAATCTCAATCTTCAAGCATGGAACATATGTCCATAGTAATCACACTCTTATCAATTGTGTGTGTAGAAAAAGAAAATATTAGAGCGAAAAAGAACTAACTGTCTCAACATAAGTTAATAATAGTAATTTAATTTAATTTTTTTATTTAAACCATCCATAGTAGCAGCATTGTCATTTAGAGAAGGTCATTAAAATAAAATTATTTAAGCATTTTAACTTTTGTACCAATTTTGAAAATTTTTTATTTATGCCGATGGCTTTTATATCTAAGTTATTAAGAAAGCCTTAATTTGTTAATTTCTTTTACTATCTCATGCATTGTGGAAACAATTTGTATTAAGTAAACATTTCTTTAAATACACAATATATAGGGTTTTTTTTTTTTCATATGTCAAATGCATTGACCAGGAAGCGAATCCAGGCCAGCTGCTTGGAAGACAGCTATGCTAATTACTAGGCCACCAACGCTTGACTAATAAATTTTTCTAACAACTTTTTTAACATTATACAATTTGATTTTGAGACAGGGTTAAATGATAATTAAATTATTATTAACTATATCATTTAATAAATATAAAGTTTCTTATTTGATCTATGAGTTTTAGTGAAAAACTGGGGTTAAATCAGACATCCTTATAAATCTTATAAGTGTACAAGAATCTCAGCCTCAGGGTGGCCTTTGAGCATTCCATCATCAGATTTTTAATTGGATGGATGGTGAAGAGTTGGAGTGTGGAGTAGATTGAAGCCTGTCCATTAAAGTATGAGGTTTGACTATCTTAATATATATCTGAGCACTTATAGCATATGTGTGTAGAAATGGTAATCTGGACCAACTGATAATTGCTGGTTTAGCATGAAATACATATATTGGTGATTATTTATCTTTTCAACATATGTGTGTTCATATCAGTGTTATGAGATAGTGTGGAGAGAGTGGTGGGTCGTGTGAAAGTCTGTGCTCATATACCCTATATATTACATATATATAGACACAGGTATATAATAATCCTGTGTGTTTCAGTTATAAATGTATTACGTATTTTTTGAAAGTTTTAGAATTATTTTATCTTTATCCTAAATTCCAAAAGTATAATGCAAAATAGATTATATCAAGAATGGGACAAAGTAATTTTTATATGAAGACAAAAATCTCTCTTTTCTTAATGTACAACCAATTTGCCTTTTCATCTTAACATAATGTAAATTTAATGAAAAATTGTCTTCAAACATTGCTAAATGTTTACGCAAATTCTTAGATTTTACAATCTTATCTATTTAAGTCATAATTTTCTTCTGTTACTTTAGAGTTGTTTGTAAGTAAAATGATGCAACCATTTATTAATATTTATAATTATTTCATTAATTTTAAATCATTTGTGTAAAATAAAAATGTAACATCATATATTCATTTATAAATAAATGTTTTATTATTATCTGCATAATTAACTAAGTAGATATGATAAAATATGGAATTTGCAATATATTTGTATTTGATAAGAAAATTTAATCAATCTGATCATAATATTTCACATTTGTTTAAAATAAAATTTACTAGTAATTATCTTATTTAAGAGAGCTTATTTTAATATGCTCATTTAGCATAGTTTGTACAAATTAATAAAGAAAAAATATAGATAAATATGTATTAACACCTAATACAAAAATTTACATTTCTTTGATTTTAAATTTTTTAAGATAATTGATTGGATAGTAATGTATCAATAAATAAAAGGCTTAGTTATATAGCTATATATATTTATATAAATATTTATTGAAATTGATCACTTGTTTTAGATTGACTCATCAGATCTATTACGAAAATTTCTTAATTGCTAATTAGAATAAAGACTTGGGATTATAAGAAGGAATATTTAAAAGTTATTAATAAAAAATAATAATATATGGAAAAAAAATATGACTTCTATAATGAGGTAAGGATGAAATACATTGAGTAGTAATAATAGTTATAAAAACAGTAATGATATGACATATATAATAAATCTCAAGAGATTGTTAAGATTCCAGTTGAAATTGCTAGAGATTATAGAATAAAAAAGTTTGAAAGAATTAGTTAATGTTTTTAGTATAATTTTTAATGAATCATTGGATTTTCTTTCAATAATTGGAGAGAAAAAGTTGAAAGCAGTAAAAATTTCACATCTGAAGAGCAGTTTGAAATTAGAAGAGAACAAAAAGTGCGATACCACTATTGAGGTTACTTTTGGAAAAATGAACAGAAAGAGAAATTGATTTTGAAAAGACCTACAAATGGATATTTTGAAATATTTTTTGGATTTTCTAATGAGAAAAAAGGAGTATTTTGGAAAAAGAAGTGACTACTAATGAAACTATGAGAAGATATTGTAAAATTAAACTGACTTTCATGTGAAATGAATATAAAAACCTTATTATAAGGACAACAATGCCATTCATTTTTAATTAATGTGTTTGTGTGGATAAGGATAGGGTTATGAAGAATCATTATATAGTACTTATGGATAGTAAGGATCAACAGGATATTAAATAAATAGATGGAACTTGCTATGAGTTTGGCATGTGATAAATGCAATTAAAGCTAATGCATTAAAAATAATTGGATTGAATAAAAATTTAAGGATTGAAAAAAAGCAATTAATATTTTGAATAATTCGGATGTGGTTATATAATGGTGGAAATACTGAAAAAAATTAGAGTAAGAATTACACTGGCTTTCAACATGTTTTTAATAAGACTTGAATTTTTCTGTGGTATTTTGAAATTAGTCATAAAAAAGGCTTGTAAAATGTTTTGTTTGGAGTATTATTTTATATGGAGCAAAGATTTGAATAATTATAAAAGAGCAGTTCTATAGAAATGGATTAAGAAGAGAATGGATAAATTACAACAAAATTGAAATCATAATGTTAAATAGATTATTAAAAACTGTAAAAAGGGAATTTGAATTGCGTATATTTTAGGGATAAAGAAATTAAAGGAGAGCGTGTCCAAAGATAATTTAGAGAATGCTAAGAAGCAAAATAAAAGAATAATATAGTTGTTGAATAACTTTAAGAAAAGAAGGAACTATGATCTTTTAAAGATAATAAAAAATTTAAAAAGTTATTAAATAAGGAAAGAGATAGATGTGATCTTTTAAAGATAAGAAAAGAACAAGTGATATATAGATTTTAAAATGTCATTAAATTTTTTTAAATTATTCAATTCAGCCCTTAAAAATGACTAAATATTATGTAAAATATCATAAGTTTGTTGAAAATAAATGCATCCATAATGTTTAACATTCAGATTAAAAGAAATCATCTAAATTTACTTCAGTGTATAGATTTAATAATAGCATGTTTTATTACGGAGAGAATTTGAAAGTTTTGAAAAAAATCAATTTTCATATTTATAAAAACTATTTATTTTAATTTGACTAATTAAAACAAAAATTTTTATCTAGTCATATAAAGATGAAGGACCCAGAGAAGGCTGATAAAAGATAAAAACATTAGTAGAAACAATGACTTGCAGTAAAATTAGAGGGAGAGAAGCAATTCAATTTTTTGTTATGGATCAAAATATAAACTGAATTAAATATTTAAAATAAAAGCATTATTTTTAAATGATTTAACTTAAGTTTTATATGATCTTTAAATAAGTTATTTATACCATTAAAACCAGCTGAAGTCCATACCCCCCTCCCCGATTAAAAAAATTGTTTTTTTTTATGCACTATTAACCAAGCTAATTGTGTCACATTAGCTAATATTGAAATGCTGAATATAGGTTTTAATTTTCATAATTAAATTAATCATTTCTGATCTTGATCTTCCTATCTTATTTTTTTTCTCTCATGTGTCATAGCATCAGCCGGGAAGCTAACTTGGGACAACTGCTTGTAAAGCAGCTGTCGCTGACCTCTCGACCACCAATGCTTGACAGATCTTTCTATCTTTATTATTGTTTATCAATAAAACTCAGAAATCCTAATGATCTTGTCTATGAAAGTTACATTTAGCATTAGATTTGCTCATTTCAAAATTACAATAGCACTAATATAAAAATATACCTGATATGAAGTAAGGAGTAAAGTGAAATATTATTCTTATGTTGCTGATACATGATTTTAAAAATAATGTTTATATGGCAATACCAAATTTGTTATTCATTCAGAATATTGCACAAAATATTGGATAAGCTATTATAAATATCTTTGCATTATAATCATGTCATTGTTGACGTTTCCACTGATGTAAAAACACTATGATTACCAATATCTTTAAACTAATGTCTCATCACAGTAGCAAACAATGGCATAACTTTTTTTTATTTAAACTATATGAATTTGGTCAAAAAATACTTCCACTCACGCTTGCGCAGACAAAGAGGTGGCAACTCGAGAAAACACCAAAGCATTATGGAAAAATCGATGATATATTTTCCATTGACTAGTTAAAGTAATTATACATTAGATTATATTTTTTTTATGAAAAAAAGTTAATATCTAAATGCCTGGTTTTGATATTTTTTAAGGAAAAAAGTGAAGAAAACTTATAAAGCATTAAAAAATATGAAAATGTTATACAGTATATATATAAAAAGATGTTAACTATTAAGGTTAAGTGCTGTTTCTGTGATCCACATACCGAGTAGAGAATATAAGACTGAAGAAGACAGGAATGTTACATAAAATATTGAGTAATGAAGAGTTCACAAGTACGAGGTCTCTTTCTCTTGTAAAATGAAAACTAGGTTAAGATATGACCTAAGATATTCTGAGAAAGTACTGATTTAGAAAAAAAACGTTAATACAAAATTGTGAAATAACTCGAGAGCTAACTTAAAAATAGGAAATTGAGTGACATTTATTTCATCGAGGTGATAGTGATAAGTTGCAAGCAAGATTGTTAAAATGATGCACAGTGCTATACTTAATTCATGATTTTATTTTGTTTTTTTAAAAAGTTATGCACTAGGTCAGGGGTCCCCAACCCTATAACTGCGGGCACCATGGTGCCCGCAGACCATTTTATGTGTGCCCGCCGCTATCTGAACACAATAAAAAATTATTTATCTGATACAAATAAATTTAATTTTTAAAATTTCTTGTAAATTATTGTATTATATTGTAATCAAATGTTAAAATTTTATTTTTGAAATAAATATTTTTTTATACATTATGTGTATTATTAACAATATCCAACTATAAATTTACATTGAAAAAATAAATGCTGCCCGCCACCTGATTGAAAAAATAAATGGTGCCCGCCACCTGGCCGGTATTATAGAATGTGCTCTTAAGTGCAAAAAGGTTGGGAACTTCTGCACTAGGTGGTCTTTAAAATTAATTATTAAACAAAGGGATATTACTATGATATAAAATGTTAAATAAGGTATTAAAATTAATAGTTGCAGTACTATTATTACTTTATATTACGATTTAATAAAGCAGAGAACTGATTAGTAAATATTTATTGTTTTCATTATTACTGTAAAAAGATTCTCTTCCAATATAAAAAATGAGCATATACTGTACTTTAAAACATTTTATATTGTTTTTTATTAAAAATAAATTTAATATATTGAACATAATATTTGTAAATAAATTTTCAAAATTATTATTTATTTAATATTTATTATCATAAATATTACCAAAGTCACTTTTTTTTATTTTGCTGTAATATTCTATAAATACAATTTATCCAAACCACTTTGAACACTTTTTAGCAAAACCCTTATTTGTACATATATACATACACCTACGTTTTGACTGTACTGCAGTCTTCTTCAGAGCCAGTTCACTTTAATATTTTAAAAATGTTTTAAGAGATTAAAGTGAACTAGCTCTGAAAAAGACTGCAGTACAGTCGAAACGTAGGTGTATGTATATATGTACAAATAAAGAGTTTTGCTAAAAAATGTTTCGAAGTGGTTTGGATAAATTGTATTCCTTATCATATAGTTAATTTTAAGAGGTTTATAATGAGGATGAGGGGGGGTATTGTTGAATTTTTATTACAGATTTACTTAATCTGGTAAAATTCTTAATCTAGAAAGGCTGTGCATTCAAAATATTCTGGATATATTAAATATATTATTTGAAAGAAATGAATAGCATATTTTTTTTATTTTTATTTTTTTTAGAGAAAAAGATATTGATGAAGTTCTCCAGACTCATACAGTATTCAACAATGTTTCCAAGGGACAGATTGCTAAAAAGGAAGATCTTACCAAGGCATTTGGAACTGATAATCAGTCTGATATTTGTTTGCAGGTATTTCTGTTGACTGATGAAATATGATTCTTAAGTTAAAAAGTGCATTCTGTTAGCAGTTTTTAATGTTTTTCATCAGAATCATTTTTGAATAAAACCTTGTCCATTTTTGCTTCCCCTCCCCCTCCCCTGCTGCCTCCACCAAAAAAAAAGGTATACAACAAGAGATAAATCAAAGTTATATTGTTTCATATGTATATGAAAAACTTTTCAACTTCCCGTGCTCTTGTGTCACCATTTTTTTGCTACTTTTCTTTAGCATTTTATTATTTGTTTTTGTTTTTTTTTGTTAATTATTTTTAAAATGACTGATGAAAAATATCTCATTATTATTTTTATTTACTATAATATTAATATTATTACATTATTATTGTGAATACAGTATAATGTATACATTATTTCAAATTACATGTAACTTACAAGGATTTAAATGAATTATTTAAATAAGTCAATTATTTTATATAGCGCGATGTTTATAAACTGTAATATTTAAACAGCATTAAACTGTTGCACATGCGCTTTGGATTTTAACTATAAAATGAATGAATACTGACACTTCAAACATATGATAAAGTCTTTGGAAAAGATAGAATGGCCATCTATCTTTTCGAACCCAAATGCTTTTGTATGGGTGAATCTTAAGTGTTTGAAAGTGAAAGTGTGGGAGTGTTAGTATTCATTCATTTTATAGTTAAAATCCAAAGCGCATGTGCAACAGTTTAATGCTGTTTAAATATTACAGTTTATAAACATTGCGCTATATAAAATTATTGACTTATTTACATACATTTAATTTTAAATAAGAATGGCATATCGTAAATTCTAGTAAAATTTCAACAGTGTCATTCATTCAAGCATGTAAAAGTAATTTAAAGTGATTATTTAATATCTTCACGCTTTAACTTTCAAACACTTAAGATTCGCCATACAAAAGCGTTTGGGTTTGAAAAGATAGATGGCTATTCTATCTTTTCCAAAGACTTTATCATGTGTTTGAAGTGTTAGTATTCATTCATTTTATAGTTAAAATCCAAAACGCATGTGCAACAGTTTAATGCTGTTTAAATATTAAATGAATTATTGTAATTTTTAAATGTTTCTAGAAGTAAATATGAAGTAATTATGATCTAAATATTCTTTTATTGATCCAATTTATAAAAATAAAGGAAATTGAAAAAATTACAGCAACTATCGTGGAATATCATTGTTATTAGTTAAAATAGAAAATACTTTCAAGGATTTTATTGAATTGGTTGCTTTCAATTTTAGATAATAGTTTGCCAAAGACTGATTTTCAAGAATTGAGGAGTATCATAGATATAGTGTTATTGACAGGCAAATGTGTTGTAAGCAAAATTATTGCTTTTATCAATTTAACTTTCTTAATCAGTAAAGTTTATAATATTTCAAAATAGCTTATTATCCATGTAAATTTATATGTATTATATGGCTGTTACATGATGAGGAAGATTTTTATTACGGATTGATTGAAAATCGGGCATTTGAAATGAACTAGGTCCAAATTTACGTGTACTTTCATGACTGGCTTTTAAAACTATTTTTATTAAGCTTCATGAAGCAGATATTGAAATACAGTTGGATCTGGTTAAACAGAAAATCAAGAACCTGGTGTTCTTGGTTTCTAGGTTTATGGTTTGCTGATAATTGTGGTTTTGAATGCATCCTACAAAGAAATAGTTTTTATTAATTTATGTGCAAAAAAAAAACTCATTAGTTTTATCAATCATAAATGCAAAAAAAGTTTTTACAAATTTGGTTTGGTGGTTAGCTTGAGAATGTGTTTCAGTTTAAATATTTTGGTAGCGATTGAAATAGAAAGATAGTCTTGGATATGATATTGCAGAGACTCCAGTATGATGCTTACTGCTACTTTTATCAAATTAAAATATACGGTATTTTTTCATAATGATATAAATATTTCAAGCAAATTAATTGTGTTTAGGACTGCTATTTTTCCAAATTTATTGTATGGATATGAGTCATAATTTTTTTATCAGTAAAGCACTGGGACAATTTTAAGGGGGTAAATAAGCTCATGGTATGTGAAGTTTTTGGTTCACTGATTCCTTTGTATCATCATCTCAATGTAAAAAAAAAAAGGGCTACTAATGATAGTGATTTATATATTGGCTTATAAAATGATTATCCAGACTTAGGTATTGCATCACCTATCATAATAAGAATATATCTTTAATCTTTTTTGATAAATCAATTATTTTATTGAAAATGTGGAAAGGTATAACTTGGAATATTTTAAAAGTGCTTATAAAACTTATCTGTGAAAGAGAAAGAAACATTTAAATAATTACAGATGTATGTATGGTAGTTTAATAACAGTACTCATTTTAGAGCACAATTTGAACAAATGTGCAATGATATTCAAAAATTTGTCTTGTAAAAAAATTGTCTATCAAATCAATAATGTTAGCAACCATTCTCAAATGAGTATGGCCATTCCAACTCAAAGAGAAAAAGACAAATAATAATAATATACTAAAGATGACTTTTACAATGATCATATAAACCAAGTATGTCAAAATAAAGAATGCACTCATCCATCATTCTATTTATTTTGCAATCCTATCTTTGAACTTTTTCTGCAGTAAAGTTTTTTTCTTTTCTGATTGACTTCAATACCTTGTCTAATTATAGTTCCCCATTGAATTAATCTTTCGATATATTAATAAAATTCATTGATGATAAATAGGAAAAATTTTAAACAATGTAAATAATATATACATTCCAAAAGGAAATTACTGATATTAAAATATATATATTTATTTATAAGAAGCCTTTTATGTATATGCATATAACTTTAAATTCTTACTGCAGTTTCTCTAGACTGTTTGATAATTTTACCACCAGTGGATAATTTAGGGTCTGAATTATGATAGGTTAGTTCAGGTCTGAATTATGATAGGCTTTTTTCAGTTGTCTCTTGTTAGAGATTTTTATTTGGTGTGATTAGTCTAGTGCTTAAATATGCGAGCAATGTAAATGACGGCTATTTAAACATTTCTTCTGCAGGCAAAATCTATTTTTCAGCATCTATTCCACTCTGGGCTTCTAGATATTTTTTAAAGTCAGAAAAGTCATATCACTTCAGTATTGACTAGAACATTTTGGATGGGCTCTTACTATAAATAAATTTGACATTCAAGCTGGATTTTATGACAATACTGAAAAGTATTATAACAGTGGTCTTCTTATTCAATATAGATTGCTTCTGCAACTAGAATTGAAATATTTTTTTAAGCTATTCAATGCAGACAATATATACTTTGGCTCTCCATAGACATTAGTTTTTTGCTTTTTTCTCTTTTATCCTACAAGCAACCCTTCCTAAAAAGCCTTAGCTTATTTTCTTTCTTATTTAATCCTGTTTTTCATTTTCTAATGATTTGCCACTAATTTTGGTTTTCTTAATTCTTTAATCACTCATAATTACAGGTTATTGTTTGTATTTATACATTGGTCTATTTCCGTCATCTAATATTAAATATCTTTAGAAATATGTAACTTTTACATTCATCTGTTAATAAATAGCACAGAGGTTAATATATACACAATGTTTAGAGTGGTATTATTTACCTTTTTCTTTAGAAATTGCTAGCCTGACCAGTGATAGTACTACCATGGGTCGAACCTAGACCTTTAAATTCTTGAATATTGAATTTTAAAGTAATGCTCTAACTAACTGAGCCATGCTGCCAAAGAAAATAGTCAGTAGAAATTTCATATACTTTTCTATTAGGTTCCTCCTGAATTCTCCACTTTTTCCTAAAAAGCAAAATTATTGGTTTTTAGACATTATGTACAATCACTAAGTTGACTTATTTACCATTATCAGGTGTGCAGCTTCTTTGAATTTTTTTTTTTATCTTTTCCTCTCTATCCAATATTTTTGTACGTTCCCAATTGAACATATTGTTCATTAGTACATATATGATCTGATACTTTAGAGACATCTGTTTCTCTTTTCTAATCATCAGTTTATACTCTTGTAATCGCTTTTCAACAGGGCAAATGTTCTCATCATTATACATCCTTCCACATTCGCATGATATTTCATAAACGCAAGTTTTGCTTTTCAGCATTTCAAGTTTAAGCTTTGTAAGTGTTAGAATTCCTTATAGTGTTATAGGGCTCTGGAAAATTGAGCTGATATTATATTGATTGCAGATTTTTTAAAATTTGTCTGTTACTCCTAGTTTGTATGAATATACTACAGTACCAATAGTCTTTTTTTCTTTGATGGATCTTTTTGTTGTCTGTTTAAGATTTTCCTAATGACAGCTGATGGATAACCGCTTTTTATGAGAGTTTGTTCTATACAGATCTTTTTCCTAATCACTGGTTTCTGAAAAACTTCCTTCACATATTGAAAGTATAACTCCATATTTTGCATTTCTGGTGTTATTGGCTATATTTTCCTTTATGTGTGGGCTTTCTGTAAACTATAGTTTCGATAAGGAATGCCAATTTTTGTTCTTGTTCTGATTCTATATTGTGAATTTATTTAAAGGATATATTGTTGTTGTGTCTCTAGAAAATTTGTAGTAGTGCTTCACCATGTGGCCATACAACAAATGTATCAACATAGCAAGGCCAAACTTTAATTGGATATGGAGTAGTCTTTATGACTGTGGTTTCAAGTTCTTCCATGTAAATATTGCTAATCAGGGGTGACAATGGTGAGTCCATAGTCATCTCCTAATTTTGTTGGAGAATTCTCTGTTGTATTGAAAGTATGTTGTAATGCGGAATATTAATAGTTCTAATATACTATCAATAGAAAGAGTTGTTCTGATTTGTAAGCTATTAACACCATTTAATCTTTTTCTTACTATAGGGTATATTTATGAATAAATTTTCCACATCAAAGCTTATCAGTATGTAATTTCTTTCAGTTTTCATTTTTTTAATTAAGTCTACAAAATGCTTAGAATTTCTGACAAAGCACTGAGTCTTGTATGCCAAAGGATTAAGAACTTTAAGAAGAAATCTTGGTAAGTTTTGGCAAGGTGAATTTCTAGAACTAACAATAGGTCTTAATGGAACATGATCCTTATAGACTTCAATTAGATCATAAAGATGAGGAATTTGCTGAAATATGATGTTAATTTACTTTTTTCTGAATCACTAAGTACCTATGATGCTTTTGGAGTAATGCTTGTAAATTTTGTTTCTGTACTTGGTATTAGATTTTTTATTATTTTTTATATTGGTTTGCTGTGAGAAATTGTTATATTTTCATGTCATAATCAGTTGTATCCATTACAACTTTCACTTGCCTTTGTCACCAGGGAGAATGATTATAGTTTTATCTACTTTGAGAGATTTAATCACTTTTTCTCTCAACATAGAAAATGTTTGACTTAAATTTTTATTGCCTCTCAAGTATTTTTTTTATTCTGTTTGCTTCTTCCAAAGGCAGTTTTTGAATGACTGCCTTGGTAGCTGCCATTATATCTAATAAAAGGAGATTAGATGGTGTGATGGCAAATTTTAGTCCTTTTTTAAGATCATAAATGAAAATTTACCATCTGTTAGATGTTTAGAATTAAGATTTTTAACAGATGAAGCTGATAGATTGCTTTGTATATTGGCATTCTTTTATTTTTCTATATAATTTAGAATATGATTTTCTTACTGCTTAAGAGAATCTTGTGAAACCTTCATCAGTAAGTTTATTGTTTAGAAAATATTCTACATTATTAATGGGATGCCAGGTTTGATACTTGGAAAACTTTTGAGCATTTATTCTTTCTCTTAACAGAGCCTCACTTAATCTCGAGTAATTTTCTAACTTCTCTGGGAGTGAATTGGAGGTTTTAGTTGCAAACCCTTATAAACTATCCCTTCAGATTTATATTTACATAATAAAGTTAATTGATTTTCTACTTTGACCAGATTTAGACCTAATTTTTCATAAATGTCAGAAGTTCAACATAGTATCAGGTCCATATTAGTGTTTGACTGAAGGTTTGATGGCATTTTAGTTATATTTATATGTTGGATTATTTCTATCAGCTAATATTGAATAGTAAATGTCTTTAGAAAAATTTAACTTTATTTATATTTTCCAGTTCTATTAGTAATAGCCCAGCCCACAGTTTAGTATATACACAACATTTAGAGTAGTTTTATTTTCCTCTCTTCTTCAGGTATTGCTAGCTTGACCAGTGATAGTAATAGCATAGGAATTGATCTGGACTTTTAGATTCTTAAATGTTGAATTTTAAGATAACGCTCTAACTGATTGAGCCATCCTATCAAAGCCAACACTTAGTAGAAATTTCACATACTTATTTATGAGTTTCCTACTGATTTCTTTACTTTTTCCTAAGAGGAAAGTTAATTAGGGGTTTCCATACATTATATATATATAGTCACATTAGATTGACTTATGGGGTTATTTGCCATTGTCATGTGAGCAGCTTTTTTGAATTTTGTTCTTTGTACCTTTTCCTATCTATCCACTTCTTACATATTTTCCCAATAAAATGTGTTATATCCGCACTTACGACTATGCAGCTATCCAATAACATTTGCCAATGTTCCATTCCCACGCTATTTTCTTGCCACTAATGCTCTGCTGCATATGCTCTCCAACGAATGGTCTGCAACGAATGCTCTGAATATACTCTGTATTTTCTGCACTGAGTGCTCTTCAAACGCATGGTCTGCAAGCGGATGCTCTCCAACAAATTGGTCTACAACATGCTCTCCAACGAATTGGTCTGCAACGAATGCTCTCCAACGAATTGGTCTGCAACGAAGGCTCTGAATATCTCCACTGCAGTCTCCTTCAGCTATACCCGTGAACTACATTTTCACTGGGCGCTGGTCATTAACCACAAGCACTAATGCGAGATATCTCTGCTGGTGTTAAACAGACGTCTACCCAGTTACTGCTACTCAACTACTGCCCTGCATAGTTATTACCCAGTCTTCTTATCGCTTTCTAACAACTGCAACAATCAATCAGTGCACTGACCAATAAGGTAACGTCTCTTATCTAGAAATATTTGTAATCAGCAAATATTTCTTAGCATTGTCGATCGCCATTACGTCAATGCCTTAATTAAATTCCACTGCTATCAGCGCGCAATCTAAAACAACCTCTCGAATAAATTCTAGTTTTTTTGGATGCACAAACATGTCTGCCATTTTACAAAACACTACACCTCCCTCCACTCCAGAAAAACCCTTGTTGCTATTCCTTGGTGTTGTTATTTCGCTAAGAAATATACGATTTAACTGCTGCTGAAACTTTTTCGCCAGTTACGTTCAATGGTGACTGCGCAAGTGTGGTAAACTCAGCTTCCGATGTTAACTGCACAAACGTTTTATTTCCAAACTTTCACAGATGTTTCATCACGTAAACTTGCAACGAAAACTTTAGCCATTCACTTCCGTTATTAACGTTACTAACTGGGATTTCCATTTTCACCAGGTTTCTACGTCTAACTTATGCGACTGCGCCAATGTTAGATCCGCACTTACGACTGTGCGGCTATCCAATAACGTTCGCTAATGTCAATTCCCACGCTGTTTTCTTGCCACTAATGCTCTGCTGCGAATGCTCTCCAACGAATGCTCTGAATATACTCTGTATTTTCTGCACTGGGTGCTCTCCAAACGCATGGTCTGCAAGCAGATGCTCTCCAACAAATTGGTCTGCAATGTGCTCTCCAATGAATTGGTCTGCAACGAATGCTCTCCAACGAATTGGTCTGCAACGAAGGCTCTGAATATCTCTGCTGTGGTCTCCTTCAGCTATACCCGTGAACTACATTTCCACTGGGCGCTGGTCATTAACCGCAAGCACTAACACGAGATATCTCTGCTGGTGTTAAACAGACGTCTACCCAATTACTGCTACTCAACTACTGCCCTGCGTAGTTATTACCCAGTCTTCTTATCACTTTCTAACAACTGCAATAATCAATCAATGCACTGACCAATAAGGTAACGTCTCTTATCTAGAAATATTTGTAATCAGCAAATATTTCTTAGAATTGTCGATCGCCATTACATCAATGCCTTAATTAAATTCCACAGCTATCAGCGCACGATCTAAAACAACCTCTCGAATAAATTCTAGTTTTTTCTGGAGTGCACAAACACGTTTGCCATTTTACAAAACACTACAAAATGTATGTTAATTGGTCCATACATGGTATGCTACTTTAGAGACATCTGTTTTCTCTTTTCTAATCATGAGTTTGTGCTCTTGCAATCACTTTTCGTTTCAGGTAACATAGGTTATTGTTGTTTGAATTTAACCTTAATTACACTTCATTAGTAATCTTAATTTAGTTTTTTTTTTTAAATTTAATTGAATACAAAATATATAATTTTACATTATAACTTAGTATATTAGGCATACACAAAGTTTTACAAATTTTGTGAATCTCTTTACTATTATACTAATATAATTACCCAAATATAATTTGAATTATAGATTTTCAGATTGGTATACCATATCAATCGAGTGAATTTTTTTATGACCTTATCTTTTATTTATGTTGAATTCCACTCCGCTCTTGATTCTGTTTGAAATATATGTCCACTTTTTATATCATTTCTTCATCTTATGTTTTAACAATACCTCATTTAAACTTAGTTCTTGCAATATTGTTTAAAATATCAGGGATCTATAATTATAGATAGCCAAATTAAAAGTCATGGTCCAGTGGCAGTCTGTTCTCTCTCTCTCTTTTTAACACTCTCTAACTAGTTGCTAACTGCCTTGATTGGAACTTTACAGAGTTTGGGTTATGAGATGCTCTATTTGATTTTTGTCTGCCGTAATTACAAAAAAAAAAAAAAATGAATGTTAAAAATCTAACTGTATCTTAGAAATGATCACAATAATTGTTCATGAATAATCTAAAATTCTTCTTTCATTTAATAAGATCTTGTTTCTTCTTTTTTGTTATATATATAATATATCATCTTCATCATTAAAAGTCATTACTGAGTTAATATAACCATCCTAACTTCGAAAAGAAAAATTTAAAGATATGTTTTGCGAAAGAAACTCCTTTTTTTTTTTTGATTTAAACTTAGAAGTAAAGCTGTTACATACACTTTTTCTGGCTTGTCCATATTTGTAAGCAACTGATCAAAATTTGTTTATTATATAAACAAAGACATTAACAGCTATAACACAAAATCATATGGAGAGGATATTAGTAATGTACTCTGCTTTTTTAAAGCCTCACAGAATATCAAGTCTCATTTCAGTTATTAGCATACTGCGTTTAGCAGCCATTCATAAATTAGAATGGCTATCGATATTCAGAAAAGAAAAGAGAAACAAAATGTTATATATGAGAGGTAAAAGTTAAAATAAGAAAAATAGATTCTGTATACATAATTAATGTACTAATATATGTTGAATGAATAAAAAAATTAACTAATATTTTATGCATTCATAGTATGTTTGTATATACATGTATACCATTACTTCTTTTTTTTTAATGCAAAATTAGTCAATTTTTTAAATGTTTATTTTAAAAAAAATTGTATAATATTTTTTTCTAAAATCAAAAATCATTTTAAATGAATATTTTCTAATATAATCTAAATAAATTAAAAATGTATATCATTTCTCATTGATATAAAATAATATGATCAAATTGACCACTTACTTTATTTTGCTGTAATATCTTATATAAATGCAATTTATTCACTTTACTTTGAACACTTTTTAGCAAAAACCTTTTATTGCACATATATTGTGGAGATTGATGATGTATTGGACAGAGTGGCAAGATTAGTTTTACAACTTAATAGCAGATACCAAATGCAGATAATTCAGGTTTATGCCCCGACAAGTTCTCATAGTAATAAAGTTATAGAAGATTTTTATATGGATGTACAAAAGGCTTTTGATCAGAGTAAACAACATTTTAAAATTGTTATGGGAGACTTTAATGCTAGAATTGGTAAACAAATGAAAGATGAAAATGCTATAGGTAATTTTGGTTATGGTAATAGGAATGAGAGAGGACATAGACTTATGAAGTTTGCAGAAAAAGAAAAACTTTATATTATGGATTTTTTTTTTTTGAGAAAAATGTTAAAAAGAAATGGACATGGAAGCATCCAAATGAAGATATAGCAGAATTGTATTATATTTTGACTAACAGAAAATACATATTTCAAAATTGTAATGTTCTTAATAAATTTAACACAGGAAGTGATCATTGATTAGTAAGGTGTAAGATACGTGTTAATGTAAAACTAGAGAGACAAAAATTATTAAGAAAAACAATATTTACAGTTGATATTCCTAATCTTCAGAAACATTCTAATGAATTTAAATTAGGACTTACAAATCGGTTTCAAGTATTAGTAGATTTTGAACATGATTCAGATTTGAATGAAATTAATATGAAAATAACTGATACACTTATAAAAACTGCAACAAAGATAGTTGGTAGGAAAAAGCAGCAATTGACTAATGAAATTTATACTGAGACTAGAGAATTTATGAAGAAAAGAAGGAATATGAAGATATACAAAAATGATGCATTAAAAAGAATTGAATATCTCGAATTTTGTAAAATGGTGCGGAAAAGAGTTGAAAATGATATAAGAAAGTATAACTGTGAACTAGCAAGGAAAGTTGTAGAAGAAAATAAAAGTCTCAAGAATGTAAAACAACAATTTGGTATTGGTAGGAAATTTATATCTGCAATAAGAAAAAAAGATGGAATTATTATTAAAAAGAGAGATGACATCATGAAATTGGTAGAAGATTTTTATCAAGAATTATATAGTAATAAAGAACAAGTACCTCCTATATCTATTACATCTTGCGAATTGCCTAGAATTTTAAATGAAGAAGTGAGACATGCAATTAAATGTATAGAGAAAGAAAAGGTTTCAGGTAATGATGGAATTATAATTGATATATTAAAAGAAGCAGGTGAAGAAATAGAAAATTTTTTAGCAAAGTTATATACCAAATGTCTAAATGATAAAGATGTACCAGATGATTGGAAGAATGCAGTATTAATATTAATATTTAAAAAAGGTGATAAAGAAGGTATTAGAAATTACAGACTTATCAGCCTTTTATCAGTTTTATATAAAAATTTTACTAAGATAATTACAACTCGTCTACAGAGAACTTTGGATTTCCACCAACCAAGAGAACAAGCTGGATTTAAAAGTGGTTTTAGTACAGTAGATCATATCCAGGTATTGAGAGAAGTTATAGAAAGGACAAATGAATATGAGTTGTCAGTATGTTTTGGGTTTGTAGATTATGAAAAGGCATTTGATTCTATAAACATTTCTTCTGTGATTAAAGCATTGGATCATCAAGATATAGATCCAGGATATGATCATATTTTAAAGAATATTTATAAAAATGCAACAGCAACAATTAGATTACATAATGATACTTGGAAAGCCAACATTGAGAAAGGTGTAAGACAAGGTGATTCCATATCTCCAAAACTTTTTACAGCAGTGCTGCAAAAAGTATTTTGTGGATTAAAATGGGAAACTAAAGGAGTGAAAGTAATGGAGATTATTTAAGTCATTTAGATTTTGCAGATAATATAGTGGTTTTTGCAAATAATTCTTCAGAGCTGCAGGAAATGTTGCAGGAGTTATCAGATGAAAGTAGAACTAAAGGTAAATATTAAAAAGACTAAAGTAATGTTTAATCGATTTGCTCAAAATATGAAAATAAAGATTGATTATGATGAATTAGAAGAATTTAACAGTTACAAATACCTTGGTCAGATTATTAATACAGATGGAGTCATAATGGAGGAAATTGATCATAGAATTAAACTTGGTTTGAGTGCTTTTGGTAGAAATAACTTGATACTAAAAGGAAATATGCCTATGTGTTTGAAAAGGAAGGTTTTTAACAAATGTATTTTACCAGTTCTTACTTATGGATCTGAGACTTGGACACTTAATAGAAGAGCAATACAGAGACTTCAGACCACTCAAAGAAGTATGGAGAGATGTATGTTGGGAGTAACAAGAAGAGATTGAAAACGCAATGTATGGGTAAGAGAACAAACAGGTGTTACTGACCTCATTGAAAAAATTAAAAGATTGAAGTGGAGTTCGGCTGGACATATTGCTAGAAGAGATGATAATAGATGGACAATTGAAATTTTAAACTGGATTCCAAGAGATTGTAAAAGACCCAGAAAGAGACCACATGTGAGATGGATGGATGAAATAAGTGTGCAGGGTTGATATGGAGAAGAGAAGCTAAAGATCGGAGAAGATGGATTAAACTTGGAGAGACCTTCATCCTGCAGTGGATTGATAATGGTTGATGATGATGATATGCGTATAATCTTACAACATAAAATATAACAAAACATAATAAAACTGAAATAAATATAATCAAACCCAAATAAAATAATCCATTTATTATAAAATAAAATATACAATATAAATATAAATAATACATGTGTATTCCTGATTGTATATAAATTAATAGTTGTTCATGAATATGTATATATACAGTCAGGAATTCACATGTATAATTTATATTTATTTTATATTTATATTGTATATTTTATTTTATAATACAATATAAATATAAATAATACATGTGTATTCCTGATTGTATATAAATTAATAGTTGTTCATGAATATGTATATATACAGTCAGGAATTCACATGTATAATTTATATTTATTATATATTTATATTGTATATTTTATTTTATAATAACTGGGTTATTTTATTTGGTTTGATTATATTTATTTCAGTTTTATTACGTTTTGTTATATTTTATGTTTTGTTTTGTTTTTATTATTATTTTATTTATTCTATCATAGCTCTGAAGGAGACTGCGGAACAGGTGAAACATAAGATTGGATATGCATATATGTAAAATAAAAGGTTTTTGCTAAAAAGTGTTCAAAGTAGAGTGAATAATTGCATTTATAAAGTAATACGTTTTCATTATGAATTTGATCTAATAAGAATTTTTTATATAACTATTAAATATATAGAAGTTTGTTTTCTTTTACTGTAAAACATTAACATAATTAAATTTATATTGGAAATTATCTTTCAGAATTTGGATATCTATATTGGCATTGAATACTCTGAATACCACTCTTTCCAAACAAATGTATAAAATTTCTCCAAATATCTTAATTATTGAGTTTTTAAATTAAAAATATAGGCTAAATGATCTATGAAGCTTTTTTTTTAAAATTAAAGTATTATCTTAGCAGTTTCATTTTTAAGATACAAAAGAAAGTAATGATTGTTGTTTTTTTTTTTCATGAATTTGGAAAGAATAGATCTAAGTAGGATGATAATTAGAAAGAACAAACTTTTTTTTAAGAAATGAGCAGTAGCAAAATATTTATTTTTTAAAAAATGTACTGAATACCAGAGAAAATTCAGGTGAAAGTTTTTGAGAAATTAAATGGAATGTTGCTGACTGATCAAACTTAAATAGAACACATAAATAACATTGGGGGGGGGGGGGGAGCAAAAACAAACAGAATTATAAGAAAAATTTAATCTAAAGTCTTTTTTTAAAAAAGAAATTATAATTGTTAACAGTTTTACAACTGATTGCTTTAAGGTAATTAAAAATAATGACAACCATTAGAAAAGGAAGATAATTTATCATAAATATTCTTGATATATGATTGATTGCTGGTGTCGGCATTTGTTTCTATAGTCAACAAAGTATCACCCAGTTTTAAACATTAAATATTTCTTACTATTGAATTATCTATCATTTAAAAAAGAATATACATGGAACTATAACATCTAACATGTTGTTAAATTATTTATCAGAAAAATTATAGAAATGGTCATTAAAGTTTAGTATATCTAAAATTTGCCCATAGAAAACATTTCTTAGTAGTTTTAAAATTAAATTGTTTCGATATTATGGACTTCTTTGAAATAAATATTCATGTGTATATTTTAATATTAAACCAGCTTTAAAATAATGTAATATTTATTTATAGATTCTTGCCAAAGGAGAACTTCAGGTGTCTGAAAAAGAGCGGCATGTTCATTTGGAATCCACGTTTAAAGAAATAGCTTCAGTTGTTGCTGATAAATGTGTAAACCCAGAAACTAAGCGACCTTATCCTGTTAGTATTATCGAGAAAGCAATGAAAGACATTCATTATTCAATTAAAGCAAACAGAAGTACAAAACAGCAGGTAAAATCTCATGTTTGGTTGTAAAGGCACTGTTATCAATTAAATATTTTTTTATTTTATTTATTTAAATTTGTTGGAATAATTAAATTCAAGTGATTAATAATTCTGTAATTGAATTAAAATCATAGTTAGCACATCCACATGTTATGCCCATGACCCAGATTTAAGTCCCAGACAAATATATCTTTGGAATTGTTTCACTTCTATAGCAGACTTAAGATTTTTATTTTTAAGATAACTGACCTGCAACTAACTTAGCAGACCATTCAGTGATGATCAGTAAATGAGTATCTAGATATTAGTTAAAGAATAATAATCGCTGGTTAGGTGAGTATTGATGTATTGGTTGTAAAATCAAAAAATTTAAATATAATGGTGAGAGGTAGCTTATTTCCAAGATGGCTAAACCAATGGTTTGTTTTATAAATATTTTTTATTGTTTGATCATAAGAATTATTTGAGTAATAAAACTTGATTTTAAGCAGATTGCTTTACATTATTATTATTATTATAAGATTCTGTTAAGTTGATATCCTTTGCCATCATATTAACAGAATGATCTGTCATCTGTTTGGTCTATCAAATCCCAATGGCATATTGTTATTCTGAGAATAGAGTCTATTCATCTTCATTTCTGTTTGTCCTCATTTGATAAACAATTTTTCTGAAAATTTTATGCTTTTCTAATAATTAAGTAATTCCGTGTGATAGCTTTATTCCCATTATTTATGTTTCAAAAATCAAAAGTTTACATCTAATCTGATTATATAGGCATTTGTTCATTTTCATTGCTAATCATATTTTCAAAAGACTTTGCTAGGACCTCAAAAGAAGCGTCACTGTTTTTTATGTCTTCTCCAGTTTACATATATGTGTGTATATGTAAATGTGTGTACACAAACACATATGCACTGTTTAATTAACGAATAATGTACATTATTATTTGTTGGACTCTTTCCGTCATCTAGTTAAATTGTTAAATGTTTTTAGAAAAATTCAAACTTTTGTACTTTCTAAAGTACAATACATTCACTGTCAGTAATAACAGATTAGTGTGAACATGTTCTCAAGTATGATTATTCTCTCTTTTTCAGATATTGCTGTCCTAATCACTGATAGCGAAGACTGGAATTGAACTGATGACTTTTAGATTCATGAATACTAAATTTAAGTTGAAGCACTAGAAGATTATAAAAAAAGAAAAGAAGGTTAGGAATGGGTTGATAAATGAAGAAAAGAGATAGAAAAATATGAATTGTATAGAAAAAAAGAAATGTATATATATATATTGTAACGGTCAGAAGCGTCTATCTTGCTAACACACTGCAGAATTCAAACCCCAAACACGAAACTGAACACGCTAGGAGGGGTTGCCTTCTAGATATACTAAGTTCAAATCTAAAGTCTAAATTCAACAGCACCACCTACGTGATAATGCCTCTGATGCTACTAATAATATATCTCTTTACCGGTGCCTGGTGGTCAGGGAGAAACAAAGAGACTCTATACTAAGATAAGTTTGGGTTGCTAATTTACATCTATGGATTGTACAAAAGAAATGTATAAAATAGATAGATAGATCGAAACAGTGATAGGGATCAATAAAATAAAAGATCAAAATTAGTTTTTAAAGATTTATTTAGATAGAGAAATATATATATAACGCCACTGTCTGCTTATATGAGACAGGGACGCTTACTAAAATGGCTGTTAGCATAACATTCCATAAAATTACATAAAAGGTTGTTAAGAATATATAGTCTATCCCTCAGCTAATATAGTATTATGATAATGTGCTTAAAAGAGATGGGAACATGTGCGAGGTGCTTTGAGTAACTTTGAAGTTTAATAAAACCTTTGAATATTAAGGTCTATAGAATACTTCTTGATTTCGAAAATAGCACAGACCAAGTCTTACTAAGCGATAAAATGGGGATGTGATCAAGGCATTTATTTTATAATTATAATTAAAGTTATATTGGGAGGTCGGTATTGCTAATAATGAATTTATTAAAGGATAGAGGGTGTGATATATTTAAATCACGGATGCTTTGTAAAATATATAAGTAAAATAATAGTAAATATTTGAAATGACTACAGAGGGCATCTTGCCGCCGACCCGTAGGAATGTGTTGTCACGGACAGTCAAAGTCTGGATTCATCCAAAACTTAGCGACTGGGTGACAGCTGCATCTAATTCCCAGGTGTGACATTCGAGTACACACTCTGTCTGGGATCCGCAGGAAGCGAAAGAGGAACAGACTTGGCCATTTAAAACCCTTGGAGAGCAACAAAGCGGTCTCGACAACCAATTCATTTACCAGCAATACTCGACTAATGTATATAAAACATACAAAATGGATTCACTTAGATTGAGAAAATGCCCAATCAAATTCCCAGAAATTTATTTAAAAGGGTCCGCCCATTCTCGACGTCAATTACGAACTTTGAAATTAAAGCAGAATATTTTAAAATAGGAAAATGCATGCTTGCGGGTTTGAAAAGAAAGCAGAGATTTATTTACACAATCGTGCATTTGGGACACATTTAATCATTGACCTCGCACATACTCTCATAATAGGTTAAAATCGATAAAATGTAGATTTTAAACTACACCTGGGTCTCTTTTTACGCGGACTTATTTAACACGATTTTGAAGTTACACAATTCGTGTTTCACCGGAAGTCGATTTCCGATAACGCGCTATTACTTTAAATAATAAATCTCGCGCACTTACATTATATTGAAAGTAATAGCACATTATTGGAATTCGACTTTCATCTTAGTAATTTCAATATTTTCAGTGCTTTATAATAAGCATTTATTTTATATAGCTATGTACGCTTATTAACACTCGCAAAGCGTATGCACAATTAGTGTGAAAGGCTGATATTTGAATGTAGTGCTTTATAATAGTAAGATTTTATGCAATAATGAAATTAAAATCATGATTTCCACATTTTATGAATACACATATTAAATTTTACAAGAATATAATGTAAATTTGTTCAAACATTGTGCGTGTTAATTTTGCATTTTAAATCACATTCTGTTTTTGCTTTTTAAAAAAGAACGTAATCAATTATTATTTTCTTATTAATGACACTAATCATTAATGTGCTCTTAAATTCCAACGAGAGCTAAATGTTTGTATGTCTGGATATCGCGAGCTTCTTAAACAATTAATAAAATCATCGTCTCAAAGATTAATTACGTTGTCAACAGAAAATCATAATAATTAAAACGTGTATAAAAAAATATAAATTACTGTTCTGTAAATTATGCATAAAAATATATTATTTTGAATAAAATTAAATATTATACTTAAAAAAAGTTTGTCTTGTATCAATTTTTTTCAAATTTGAAATTTTTTATTAGTCATATTTTATTTCCTTATTTTTTTTTTTGCGCGAATTTTAAAGTAATTTTACGTTGGTGCTTTGCTTTTACGCGAATTTTGAAAAATCACAGACCGCATTCCCCCTTTTTCAATGTAAGTTACGTCTATTTTTGCGCGATTTCGTTTGCGCTTGTTTTCTGAGGAACCTATCTATCGCATAAAATGAGACCCAGGTGTATTTAATTATTATACATATTAACGAAGATTAGAATAGCTCTCGAACAAGTGATTCACGCAATAATAAAAATGGGGATTTTATAAATTTAAGATGCTTTAATATCAGCGTCTCGCTTTCAACAAGGGAATAATTCACTCGGTCAAAAGACTATTCTGATACACTATCATAATAAGATAAAAGAAAGATTAATAAATGGAAAATATTAACCCAAGGATAGAGAGCAAAATTATTGATTATTATAACATTTTAAAGGAATACATAATAAAGTCAAGTAAAATGGAAAAACAATTTAAAATATCTATTGCATATTAGTTATAGAAATCACAGGAGATCTTGGGTTAATGTGGGGTTACCTCTGGAGAAGTATTTGCAGGTTGATTGATGGTCGGCAGGTTTTATACGATTCAGCAGCAAACTCTGGGATTGTTCATATTTCGGCAGCAGCAACAGTTTCAGGGTTCCTTAGGTGACAGCTTTCGATGGTATAGAGCAGCAGCCGGCCATTCCCGAGGGGAAAATAGCCTTCTTGCCGGCTCTACTCTGTCATTTCAAAGTTAGCAATTTTAAAGGTTGGGTGATTCATAGATGAGACTGTAGACACGGTAAATTGATTTGAAGACGAAAACTCAGCTTCAAATTTCAGTTTTCAGGCACGTAGCTAGAAAATCTCAGGACAATATATATTAGAAATCTTGCTCGAAGAATAATGCTAGGAATATTGCTAGAATAATTGTAGAATCACTAGAATATTACTAGACTGATATTAGAATCACTAGAATATTTGCTGGAATATTGTTAGAATGGAGAACAAAAGAAAACCCTCCTTTTTATAGTCAAATTGCACAATGCAACTGCCCTGGAGCATTATAAAAATATGCTTACTTATCAGCTGTAATCAATCCTATCCGAATGTCTAAAGGAATTCAACAAAATTTTAATTAATTTCTATTGTTAATTTTCCTGTCGACATTCGAATTACATATTTGATTTAATTAAAACAACTTTTACTAATTGAAAAAAAACCTTAAGTGGACATCTGCTGTATTTTAGATAAGCTTCTATAACATTAAATAATTAAAACTATTGTTCCTACCAGCCCTCATTTATTTTAACAGAAAATATATGGCGTGACTTTTATTAAATCTAAAAGAAAATTATTTTACTTTTTAATTTTCAATATTTGAATCTATTTACAAAATGAATATGAATTTTATTTTAAATCAAAAAAAATATATTACGACTGTAATATATTTTTGTAAACAGATTCAAACAAAATAATTTTAAATGATAATATATAATCTTAACGTAAGTTTGAAATACATATCACAGTGTGTGCGCAATTACGACCTATATAACCTACTTTTTAAATAAATTTAAATTATGTGAAAATACACATAATCCATAACATTTTATTTATTTGGGCATGAGTTATACAATTGTATATAACACAAGCGTTGTACTCGTGGTTTAAAATTGGGCAGGATTTTCGGCAAATAAGTGCATTGCAGACACACTACGATACATTGGGGTTCAAACTAAGGTATGAGGGTAGGAAAAAGGTGAAACGAAGATCTGCTTTGCAGATCTTACTGTTTCAATATATAAAGCTTAACAATTAATTGAGACATGAAAGATTAAAAAACAGTGGATAGAAAGAGAATGTATGATTTACAAAGAAAAGTTTAGTTTGATTTAATATATAATAAAGTAGTTTGGTTGGGAAAAGCAGAATTGCGAGAATAAAGGTAAATTATTGAAAATAAAATTGCTAAGATTTAGTTTTAAAAAAGTGGATGCATTGAAAACACAAAAATTACATAAAAGATTTTTATAAATACTACAACAAGCCTTTACCCATATGAATCAGTCAGTCAGATAGATAAAACTGAACTAAGATGTAAAATAATGAAGAATAAAATGATGAGTTTCAACTAAAATGATAAATTTCACTAAATTATTAAAGGGGAAAGAGCCTAAAGAAGTATTGTTGTGTAATGTAGAACTCAGTCAATTAATCATTAGATGTCCTCTTAATAGTTTTCCAGTGGGTAAAGAACCTAATACCATAAAATATAAAGATTTTAAAATAGTTAGCCAATTTTCTCTATCAATTCATTCTTAACCTTTTTTTTTTTTATAATCTTTCATCTTTACTAAGTATCTTTTAAATCTTTGAATAATTCTGATTTTTTTTATTTGAATTTATATCATTAGTTATACTACTATCTTTCATTCTTATTTTATCCAGAAAATCTAAAAAAACAAAAAAATCCTAATATTCTCTTTCAATTTATCAGTGGTTTATTGCCTCAACTCTTTTAGTTTGTAAATTATTTCATTTCTGCTACTACTAAATTGTAATCTTTACCTGTTTCATGGTGACTGCATTCATTTTAGCCTAATCTGTACTACAATATAGTCTAATCGAAATCTATTTTTATCAACTGGAGCTTTTCATGTATAAATTTTTTTCTCATGATTTTCATACTATATTTTCATTATGTATACATTTAATTAAAAGGGATTAGAACTTAGACTTTCAATCTCCCTACTACTATCCACTTCATCTTATACAACCAATTCACATGACCACATACATGTGAAAAAGATAAATGGTCTTCAATATATATATTTTGTGCTGAACCTGCACTCATCATTTGGTTCAGATCATCATCTCACATATATATATAATCAGGGCTCAGTTTATATTAAGATAGTAAATCTTCAAACTTCAGCCATCGATATCATTGGAAAGTGGAGAAGATTAAACCTGTCCTTATAGTTTGAAGATTTGCTATCTTAATATAATCTGAGCACTAAAAATATATATATGTGTGTGTGGGAGATGATGTTCTGGACTAAATGATGAGTGCTGGTTCAATATGAAATACATATAGTGATCATTTATCTTTTTCATATGTATGTGGTCATGTGTATTGATTATGTATAATATGGAGTGGATAACTATAGGGAGCTTGAAATGAGTTTAAATCCCTTCTAATTACATTAAGTTTAATATAGACAATATACTTGTATTTAAATATTGTATATACATTTATATAAAATTCTGTGCCCAAGGACAAATTAAAAGTATTACGATTAAAAGAGAATATTTTGTGGTAATAGTTTGCTATTGCTTGATACTGCTTTATACAATTTATTTTAATATTGCAATTTTAAAGTTACTTCATAAATTGATTTCACATTAATTAAATTTATTTTTGCTTTTTATTATGCTATTTGTTTATCAAAAACTTAACTCTTTTTACTTCTTATTCGTAATCTTTTACCACTTCATTAACTCTTTCCAATCCTATTGCATTAAAATCCTATTATCATTATACAAATATTTTAGCATTCTTTTTTAATTTTTTTTTTCATGGATACCCTCTTAATTATTATCATGTCTTTTTAGCATGGATATCTGAATAATTAGCGGATCCTTAGAACTATTTTAAATCTAATCTTATAACATTCTTATTCTTAGTACATTCTTAATACTTTTTTTATTATCACTGACTTGTTATTAGTATTGACAATTCATGCATTTATTCTTACTGTCTTTTCAAAATTCTAATGGCTTTAAATAGAGTGATAAAGTCTCCATACAGTACTGCCACCCAATGCAAGTTATAATATAGTATAAGAAATGTTTATCATATGGTGTTTAGTGGCTTTAAATAGGCAATCATTCTTGGATTCATGTGATCATTGCTGGAAATTCGTTGTTCAGCTGAAAAAGCTTTCTATTTATCTTTCTTCAACATATAATTTTTTTTTCAGATACATATTTGCAATTAGCCATGCATCCGCATATTACAAAAAAATATTCACACAGCATGGTACAAATAAAAGCTAAGTTATATTGACTTGTTTATCATATTTTTTGACTTTATTATTTATTTATTTTTTTGCACTTAATGGATTCTGAAAATTATTTATATAAAATGGGATGGATTTATACTGGATGTATAATATTAATAATTTTGTTTGATCATTATTTAAATTAATATAATAGATTTAAATTTTATTGTAAATAATAAAAGTTATAATGTATGTTTTTATCAACATAACATCATTTGATAATAATAAAAAGTTAAAATTGCTAAATGTATAAATGTATGGGTTCCAGCTTTGAATCCTTAAGTTCTCATTGATAAAAGATCAAAGACAGAAACTGATCTAGGATGAAAATTGAATTGTATTAACATCTTTAGCAACAGAGTTCAAAGAGGGCAAATGCTCTTGTATATTATTGCTATTATTATCGGTCATTCATATGCAGATATAACTCTTTTAATTCCAGAAAAGGGTAAAAAATAAAAAAATTAGAAAACAAACTGAAAAAAAAAAATAATGGAGTCAGATGTGTTTCTTCTTATAATTAAAGGATGGAAATTTGGTTGCATAAACACACAATTATACGTATGGCTTGTGTAGTAAACTGAACCATAAAAAAAGTTCATAATTAATTTATGGATTATATTTTGGTTTTATTTTTGTTTTTATATTTTATTAAGGCTCTTGATGTTATACGCCAATTAAAAGAGAGTATGCCAATTGATCGAGCTCATATGCGACTACGAATCAATATCCCATCAAAAGATGTTAAACGTCTTAAAGAAAAAGTGACAAAATTGGCTAATAAAGTTGAAAATGAAAACTTTTCTGGTGGTGATCTTGAAATGGTTGGTTTACTTCTGCTTTACATTTAAATAAAATTTCAATGAATATGAAAAAAAAATGCTGTTTATATTTATTTATGTATTTCTTTTAAGGTTTGCTTAATTGACCCTGGATGCTTCAGAGAAATGGATGAATTAATTCGAACAGAAACAAAAGGCAAAGGACATATGGAACTACTCAGCCTGAAAGATGTAGAAGAAGGAGATGAAGCCTTGTAACAAACAATGAAATTAAATAAATTATATTGTGTAATTTTAATTTTTTATATATATATAATCGCATTTGGTAATGCTAAATTCCACTCATCTTAAATATAAAAATCTGAAATTAGAAATTGTTTTTCATAAGCTAATTTAATTACTAAAAAAAAACAAAAATTGATAAAACTTTGTACATTTTTTGCTAATAAAATATTTAATAAATTATGTATTTTTTGAATTTAATTCTGATCTTTAAAGAAATAATGATTGAAGTCTATATGCTAGTATGTATATATAAGGCAGATATCTTAAAATAGAGATCGAGATATCTGGCATTCGGTAATTATCATAAAGAAAAAGTTTGAAATGTTTTATATATTATATTATAATAACATGAATCATTGTATGCATAAATAAGCAATCTAGCTAGAAAATTGATAAATCATTTATGTCAAAAATACTATATAAGTATATGATTTCTTTGCAGATAACTTTAAAAATTAAGTTGTAGAGTCACAACTGGTTATTTTAAAGCCAATTTATAAAATCTTCATTTATTTATATCTTATAAAAAATTGTTGCTACAATCACTGTATAACAATGCTAAATTAAAGGCAAAATAATAATAATAGCAATGAAGTAATTAAAATAAATATATAATTAAGGTGATAATCCTTAGAAGTTAGCAAATCTATTAAAAAAATGAATATTTTATTTGTTTTGATTATGTTTGCACTGCCAGAATCAAACAGTGCAAATTTCAAAACATATACAGTAGTTAGGTAACATCTTTTGGGATGTTTCTGAACCATTGGTAAATTTTTTGTTACATTTTTAAAAAAAAATTAAATTTATTATTTAATTTTGATAAAATAATAGTTTTTTTTTAAAAAAAAAATTTAATATCAATTAAGAATGATAATTATCAGTTTTCATTGCAACTTTTGTTATTCTAAATTATTTTATGATCTAAAAAGGTGTAAAGAAAGCTAAAATTAATTTTATTAGCATTTCTGAAATCACCTTTGTGCTAACTGATCTATGATGCATACTACAAACAGTCTACTCTAAAGTAAGTAAATCAAATTCAAAATAGTCACATCAAATTAAAATAAGGCTATTAAAATATAATGAATAAAAGAAAAATCCTGTTACTTATAAGCACTTCTAATGCATGGTAAAAATAAATTACATATAATAATATGGCATTTTTGGAAATGGAAATTATTACTATTTAAATGGAATATATTTAGCATAAATAAATAATTAACCTACAGTTGTTATTCAGGAAATTGTGATATTAAACCACTAAACATCACATGATCACTATTTCTTATGATAGCACATTACTGTTATTAAAACAGGTAAAACTAAGATCTAGGTGCAGTGCTCTCAGATTCAAAGCTCACTGACGAAGGCCACAAGTCTGGGGATATTAGATGAGTAGGCACTAGATAGGGATTTTATGCACAAGTCTTCTGGCATCCATTGATTACTCTGAGTGGCACTACTATATGGAAATTGTGATATATAAGTATATTGGTGATAGATTGAGCAGAGAAGTTTTTCTTTTTACTCTGGAATCTTTTTTCAGTTCTCTGTCCATTAGTTGTACTTGAAAAGATAGATAATCAGGGTAATTGTAGCATTTTTTCCATTTTGATTATACAAAAATAATTGCATAGTCAGTTGACCAGGTTTTTGAGAGATGTTTGAGCACCAAAATGAAGAGATATAATTAACCAAAATGAGGTTGTTTTTTGCTATTGTGATAAAATACACAGGGATTAATAGTCCTCTGTGTGTAGTAAACATTTTTCATGTTTGGAACATTAGATTGACAATATGTTTTGCAGTGTAAAAAGTTTATGAAAGTGCCCAAAATAAATTTAAAGCATGAAGTAATATTGAGGGAGAAACTGGTTTATTAATGAGGTGCCAAAACTATTTATAGTTAATATTGGAGGAAAGAAAACTTTGGTTTACTATTTAGTGAGGTAGTTATATTTTCTGATAGCAAAACGATGAAGTTAATATTGTTGGAATAAACATGTTTGGAAGTTCTACTAGTAATGTGGCAATCCCTATGATAGTAAACTCTCAACTGATCAAAATAATAAAGATGTCAGCTGAGATGAGATTGATAATAGTTAATGCGTTTAAATATGTAGAAAGCTAGATGTGATTATAAAGTCAGAGAGAAATTAAAATAATTTCTTTTAATAAAATAAAATTTGTAGAACTTTAATTAATAAACAATCCTTCTAATTCTAAATGTTACATTTAGTGTGTATCAATGTATTATGAGTGTGTGATGAAGAGGATAGTACTGAAGAAATTGACGAGTGAATTCTTAGAAATAAAGAAATGGGATTTATTGTGCAATAAAGAAAATTTTGTAGAAAATGAAAAAGAAATTAGACAAGATCTAGGGAGATGGTGATTATTGGATCTGAAACAAAACTTTTGCAGAAAGTATTGTGAAGTAATTTGTTGAACATGTTTATGTTTAATTGATGATAATGATTATTGTTTATTATTATTTCACTTATTTATGAAAAAGTAAAATAGCAGTACTAATGTTGCTTCATACTCGGAGAGTCTCGGTACATTTACATAGTGTGCTGAGGATATAAAGTTTTCTGGATTTTATGATGCTAGAAAATTGTTTACATATTAATTATAGGGAAATCCTTTAGAACACTGAAAATAATATTCGGTCTTAATTGTTCCTTCTCCAAAAATACATTATTTTTATTTTTAGTTCATTTCTCTGAAGATCAAATCACTGACTATCCATTAAGATGCCTACATTATAGTTTATACTTTTTCAAAAACAAAAGTTTATCCTATTATGGATCTCATTTAATGGAAATAATTTTCAAATTCCAAGTAGGTTTAGGAATTTTTTTAGATAGCCATCCTATTCAGTTATTTAGATAATAGTTAGAATGTGGTATTCCCAGTTAAGGTGAACCAATGAGTGTCAATGTGCTGATTAAAAATGAAAAATACAATTGATACAACATCTATCATTGATTGGGGGGGGGGGGTCATAATCTCATAAGTATTGAATAAATAATTTATCTTTTGATGTATTTCATAATATTTTAAAGACTAACTATCTTATCAATTTCATTATTATAAAATGACTTTTCTCATATTTGATTTTTCAAATGGACCATTTCAAATCTATAATAGGACATATAAAAATGAATATGTGGAAGAGAGAATATTTCTGTAATTTAATTTTCATTACACCACTCTCGTACACAGTAAGGAATGTTTTCTATACACTTTTAGTACCTTGTGGAGGGATGTAATCATAAATGATCAAAGACATGAAAAAAGATCTAAGATTCCCAAGATGCACTTTTGATGTATGTTTGACACATCAATTAAACTAGTAATTTTCTATCTTAATATATAAAATAAAATCAGATATTCCACGGTAATATCCCCACACAAACTCAAATATATATTATTATTCTATTTATTTCTAAAGCGCTTTTCGAAGGAGCTATGCCTTCATTTTTCAAAGCTATAGATAGGTAGCGATGCTCAATTTATTTATTTAAACCAACAAATGCAAATTATTCAAATTAGGTTTGCCATTTCTTTGAGATTGCGTAAAACGTGTCTCTTTTATTTAACGAGTTTTCATCTACGTTAATGAAATAGGCCTTGATTTTCCTTCTTATCTCATGTCGCTCACCGCACATCACTTGTGGATTATCTGGCATACACGAGTGGCCCATAGTGATTTTATGCTGTGCAAAAATAGAAAAGTGGGAAGTGAACAATGATAAAGATCAAGAGATTGCAGTCTAGGCCAAGTGATGAGTGCTAGTTCAGCATGAAATGTGCATTTTGGGGATCATAGATCTTTTTCATGTCTTTGATCATATGTTTACGATTTCATCCCTACACAAGGTGTTAAAAATGGATAGAAAACATTCCTTACTTTGTGTGAGAGTGGTGTAATGAAAATTAAACTACAGAAATATTCATTATTGAATAATCTTTAGACAGTGATTAATAAAAATTGTTACTATACTTTCAATAAGCAATTTGTGTTAAAGTTGTGAAGGCTGCATGTATATATAGTGAACAATGATAAAAATATGTATAAGAGATTGTGGTCTGGGCTTCTGGTTTAGCGTGAAAGTTGTATCTTGGGGATCATAGATCTTTTTCAAGTCTTTGATCATACGTTTATGGTTACATCCCTCCACTTTTAAGTGGATAGAAAACATTCCTTACCTTGCATGAGAGTGGCATAATGAAAATTAAACTACAAAAAAATTCATTATTGGATAATCTCTGAGCGACTAATAAAAATTAATATTGTTTCATTAAGTGATTTGTGTTAAAGTTTTGAGGACTGATTTGACACATCAATCTGTTGTAATTTGTTGTCTTAATATGTAGTGAACAATGATAAAAGATATATGTAAGAGATTGTGGTCTGGCCTAACTGATGAGTGCTGGTTCAGCATGAAATGTGCATTTTGGACTCAGATCTTTTTCACATGTCTGATCATATATTTGATTACATCCTTCCACAAGGTGTTAAAAATGGATAGAAAACATTCCTTATCTTGAACAAGAGGGGTGTAATGAAAATTAAACTAGAAATATTGGTTAATCTCTAGTCTAATGAGTGACTAATAAAAATTATTAATGTGGAAGAGATATTTCAGTAGTTAGTCAGGAACAGTTGATTCTGTAAGAATTCTTTCTCTTTTATATATATAACCTATAGCTTTCTTATTGTACAAAATCTTAAGTCTATCAAATGCTTTTTAAATTAATAAACTCTTAGCTTTCTTGTACAAAAACTAAGTTTATCAAATTGTTTTTACATTAATAAAATAAATATCTCTATTAAACTTGCTTTTCAAATATATATTAGAATTTTTTATTGTTCATAATCTCAGGAATATTTCAGCTGCATAGGAAATTAAATTATTTAAAATTCTCTGATTTTTTTAAATTTTTCACTGGAATAATGACAATTTGAAGAAAATATCTAAAGTACTCATTCATATCGTAAAATATGTGTTCAATTCTAAAATTAACCAATTATTGAATAATAAAATGGAATTATAGTCCATTTGAAAATAAGATCAATTGTATGAAAAAAAAATGGATATTTTATAATAATATCATTTTAAGATTTCTTTAAAATACCATGAAATATTTTAAATAAAGCATGAGTCTGATATCCACAGAATATAAACATGTCCCTCTGTGCAGTTTAGCCCAATGGTAGAGTGATATGCATGTTCAATTCTTAGCAGAAAAATATTTGGTTAATTGATAACTATTGGGTTCAACCTGCCATGTGACTTGAATATCACATGACTTTACAACTAACCATGTAATTCATTTTTATTAATAATCAAAAACTGTTAGACATACAAAATTAAAAAAAAAAAAACCTCTTGGCTATTCATTCAAATCATACTTATAAATTACATATATTTAGTTTGACAAAAGTAATAGAGGATTACTGTATAATGAAATGATCCACAAAGTCACGAAAATCATTTTTTTGGATTAAAATTTCATATAAAAACAATATTTTGTATTTTAAAAAAATATAAGAAATAATCTAGAAATGTGTATAAAACATTCAGACTTTTTGAAGTGAAAATTATAACCGGTTTATTGAGTATTAATATAAAAGAAATGTAAAAAATATTCAAGGAAGTTAAAAAGATCAAATTTAAATAATTCAGTTACCTGAACAGAATTTATAACAGTTATAAGTTTAAAAAATGACAGAAGAAACAAAGTGTACATTTTATTATATAAACACACACACTCGATATGTTTGAAAAAATTTCAAATAGTTTAAGTGAATACTATAGATATATATTTGAGATTATTACAAAATCTTATTCTACAACTTATGTAACAGTATTTAGCTCATTTTTATTTCAATCCTGTTATGTTTGGTCTGGATTACAGACAACAATGTTGAATATTGTAGCTTAATGTAAACTCTGGGTTCTGCCTACCACTTCCAGCTATGCCTGATAGCTTGCCTCACGGGTAAGGTGTATGGCTCTTCCAGCTGTACAAGACAGCCTTGCCTCAAGCCAACAGTAGTCTTAGCATCATCTGGTCTCTGTGGGACTTGCCTAGCTGCGTAGACTAAATAGTGTAATGCTATCAATGGGAATACTTACTGCTGTTCAGGTTAGCAGACCTTCCCTGGGAGAATGCGAACAGTCTTTCAGGTTAGACAGACATTCTCCCTGATTCTCACAAAAGGCTGACTATTTATAGCCAGATCCCTGACCTTATTGAAAACCTTCAGATTCAGCAAGCATTGTTGCTTATTGGCCTGTAATAATCATTGGCTATGTTTTTATCTATACATCAGCCTATTGGCCTGTGGCAAACAATGCTTAATCCGATCAGATAAGGAGGCATCTGGAATAGTTCACTTCTGAGAGAAGGAAGGACTATAACAAATCCTAATTCATTGATTTCTGTCATACCTGATTATTTTTTCAATTGTGTTTTGCTTTAATTTCTCTTTGTTACTCATAATAAATATATTTCCACACTTCATTAAATGCTTTGAAATCCATATTGTTCTTTTTTTTAATTGTCAAGGTCTCTGATTCATAAGTAATCACTAGCAAACATATTAAAAGAATTGCTTTTCAAACACATAAGCACATTTAATATTAAATTATTTCTACCAAACATTATCTAAGTTTAAATCTGTGATTAAGTATTAATTTCAAAAAGTCTTTCAGGAACTATTTTGAATTCTTGAACAGTGTTAAGCTCAAATCAGAAGTAACTAGAATCTTCTGTAATGCAGATTTAAAAAGATATATACAAACAAAGTTAATTTTAAAAAGGTGTTTATAAAGAGTTAATTTTAAATGGCTAACTTCTACATATCTAATGAGAATAAACATAACTAATTGCATAAATCTAAGTAAAGATTAGAAAATAATAAATTTAATAATTTCATCAACAATGTATTATACTAGTATTAGACTAAAATAATAACTATCACGGAAATTATAAATACATATGATTAAGTAATGTCATTTTAACAAAAATGTTTGATCTTATTTTTTATGGTTGGTTTTATTATCAAATAAAAAGAAATATCAAGCAGTCTTGTTAAGAATAAATTCTCATAGGGATTTTTGAAATTTTATGGCCATCTACAAAAGATGGATTTCCTTAGTAATGCAAACTACATGTGGACTAAATACAGAATATCCTCTGGACATTTATTACAGTGGATGTGCAAAATTTAAATTTCTAAGATAATGATCAGGAGAAATAGTACTTTGAAGATGGTTAAATAAGAATTTTAGTCATGTTTATAGAACGATTTTGCAATCTGAATGTTTAGTGAAAAATGTTCAAGGATAATGCTAAGAATAGTTGGTTCATATTGCTATGAGATATGAGTAAATGAATTTTAGCTCATAAATTATGTTGGGGTGTTCAAGAATATATTTGTTAAAAAAATTTTTTCCATCATATGTAATGCATTTATATAATGAATTGGAATCATAATTTTGAAGAAGTGTTTTTATTAAAATAGTAATATAAATTATAATTTTTAAGAATAATGAATTTAGGAAAATTAACTTTAAACTATCTTTAAGATAACATTACAAATCTTTACAATATATTATCTTTGGAAAATAATGACTTGATTCTATCATTAAATGAAATTGATTTAGATGATGATTTTTGAAAGGTTGATTGAAATACTAAGACAGAGCCAGCTTTGAAACTATATGAAAGTAGTCGACTCATAGTTATCACAATGATGACTTGTTTAATTAGTACGAGTGAGAGATACGTGATTGAAAATTATTTAAGATAAATGCCAGTGGAATACTGTTAGGAATAAGCCAAGGTGATACAATAACAAACCTGTCTTTTGTTTCTAATTGTTACATCATTGAATCCAGGTGGATTGCAAGCAATACTTATGCAAATAATCAACTCAGTGGAATATATCTATTAGGAGAAAATGTCAGAAAGATGCATATAATTCTTTAAACCAATGGATCTATTATTAAAGTAGTAGCAAATAACAAGTTGAAGACGTGTCAGGACATAATGAAATGTTGACAAATATATCAGTTCACAAGATTAAAAGAGGATTTAAAGTTGATTTGACAAACAACAATATATGTACACATGATATAAATAATAGCCTCCTGCACCAGTGAGATGATCTTTCACAGCATGATGTAAAATGGACAATTTTGATAGAATTAGTTTATTACTTAAAATGATGTGTAGAAATTTTTTCTAGACAATATCTTCCAGTGTAATTGCTCTTAAATCATCATTATTTTTAAAACAAAAAAAAAAAATAATATTCATTGACTGATTTAATAGATAATCTGTCCAAATACAACTTAAAATAAGCATGTAAAAACAAATAATGTAATCAAAAATTTAAGACAGATTTGAACTGGGATCAAACACCTTGTTTTTATAAGTAATTCCAACAGTAGTGGTTTGAACATAAACACTGCAGCATATCCAATGATGAAATTAAATTTTGTTTATAAATAACAGCAATGCATATCATCATCATCAATGATTATCAATCCATTGCAGGATGGTCTCTCAAGTTCAATCCATCTTCTCTGATCTCTAGCCTCTCTTCTCAACATCATTCCTGCACACTTTATTTTATCCATCTATCTCACGTATTCTTTTTATGGGTCTTTTATAATCTCTTGGAATCCAGTTTAAGATTTAAAATTGTCCATCATCTCTTCTAGCAATATGTCCAGCCCAACTCCATTTGTCCTTTAATTCTTTCAATGATGACAGTAATATACATTTTCTCTTACCCATATATTGTTTTCAATCTCTTCTATGCATCTCTCCATACTTCTTTGAGTAGTCTGAACTCTCTGTATTGCTCTTTTTATTAATTGTCCAGATCCATAAGTAAGAACTGGTAAAACATATTTATTAAAAACCTTCCTTTTCAAACATATAGGCATATTTCCTTTTAGTATCAAGTTATTTCTACCAAAAGCACTTCAACCAAGTTTAATTCTATGATTAATTTCATCTTTATTTTCATATTTTGAGAAAATCCATTAAACATTACTTTAGTCTTTTTAACATTTCCCTTTAGTCCTAATTTCTTTCAGTTGATAACTCTTGCAACATTTCCTGATGCTCTGAAGCATTAATTTGCAAAAACAGCTACATCATCTGCAAAATCTAAATGACTTAAAGAATCTCCATTTACTTTTACTCCTTTAGCTCTCCATTTTAATCCACAAAATACTTCTTTCAGCACTGCTCAATGTTAATCTTTCTAGTATCATTATTCTAATTGTTGCTGTTGCATTTTTATAAATATTCTTCAGAATATTACAATATCCTGGGTCTACACCCTGACAATCCAATGCTAAATTTAATCACTGATGAAATGCTTATAGAATCAAATGCCTTTTCATAATCTCAAATCCAAAGCATAATGGCAACTATTCATTGGTTCTCTCTATATCTTTTCTCAATACATGGATATGATCTACTATATTAAAACCACTTTTAAATCCAGCTTGTTTTTTGGTTGATTGAAATCCAATGTTCTTGGTAGATGAGTTGTACTTATCTTAGTAAAAAAAATTTATAAAACTGATAAAAGGCTGATAGGTCCATAAATTTCTAACATTTTCTTTATCACCTTTTTTTAAATATTAATACTGCATTCTTCCAATCATCGGTACATTATCATTTAGACATTTGGTATATAACTTTATCAAAATTGTTTTTATTTCTTCAATATATATAACAGTGGATAAATCTATGCAACATTAAAATTTATAGCTTTTGTTTTGACATTGATTGAATAAATAATTGTAGTGATTCAATTAATGTTTTCAATTATGAATCAAATGTACCGCAATCTAAAGCAGTGTCAGAATTATCTCATTCTTTGTTGGTTGCGCCTACATTGCCGGTATTCATTTGCATTTGATACTATGTAACAAGTGAATCTGATACTCCACAACGAGCAAAATCACTATAAATAATATTTATTATTGGCATGTTTATAATGAGAATGAAATTTTTCAATAAATTTATTTAATTCTGCTAAAATAACAATCATTTATTTATTTTAGATGCAAGGCTAAATTATAATGAATATCATTCTTGAACACATAAAAAAAATATTCCTTTCCATAATTAGGAGAAGGTGAATTACTTTTCTTATTTTTGCAGCATTCGCACTTGAATTTTCCATGGCTGCCACTGAATTTTAAATAATGTTGTTAAAATAATTGTCAGATTAATAAATTTGAATGAAAATTATTTGGAAGTGACCGTAACATGGCTAGATTAGATATTCTAGTGCTAATATCTGTAACAGAGGAATTCATTTTTATAACAAAAAATTCTTAAGACAAAATAAAATTTTTTACATAATTTGAAGTTGGCTTGGCAAGTTTTGAAAGATTTGGATAATTTTATGCAATCTTAAGAGTCATATTATTGTCATTAAAATAAAGATATGATTAGTTTCAGTTACATTAAAGCACTTGCAGTTTTAAGTTGGAAAATAGCATTAAATATGGAATATAGATGAGCTATAATTTGATTAGACTTTTAAAATCAAATTCAATATGCACAAATGCCATTGAGAATGTTTTAAAACATCAACCTAACTGCTTTATGGAAAATAATAAACAATAATGATTTTCAAAATGTCAATTATTAGTAAAATCATATAGGAATATTTCATTTTTATGATAAAATTATAAGCTAGTATGATTGGTTTAAAATGTATAATTTAAATATAATAGATGCATGATCCAAGATCACACAGAATACATTAATAAATAGCCTAAAAAGAAATGAAAATAGGAAGAATATTTCGATCAATAAATGTCCACTAACAAAAAAAAAAACTCAGTTTGATGAATAAGTTTAAACGGATTGCTATACAACAGATAGCTTACGTTCAATTAAAATCACCATAGAGAACGATTATACTTAGAGAATGCAATGTTCTGCACTGGATAATGTCTTCGACTTTAGTAATGGTGTAGATGGATATAAAAGAAAATGTACAAATTTGGGAAAAATAGATCATGATTTGTTAAGAGGTAAAGTTTGCATGTCCCGCTACAACTACTTGGATTAAGTAAATATTGACTTTATCGATAAGCATGTGACCATATTTAAGAATTGCAAGAAAGGTTAACATGTCTATTCATAAACTGATTTATTTGCATTATTTTTTGGTAAGAATTGAGATCACAACTATTAATCTTTGATATAAGTTGTGTTTACTAATAATAATTAGATCTTCAAATACTGTCTTAATATTTTCATTAATAAGATTGGCAGTAGATTACCTTTTGTTATGATAAACTAACATATGAACTATTACACTATTCAACATGTTAATGTTAAACTATGATTATTCAGTCATAGAGATGTTTTTTAACTGGATTTTATTTTAGTCATGTGATTCAAGGAATAGACTATCAGGTAATAAAGTCATAGTAATGACTTTGATCTGATGCATAAAATTTTCTTGCTTCAATTAATTGGTCGATACATTTAATTCAGATAAAGTCATTAGTAGATTGAAATACTGAAAAAAAAAATATTAAAATTATGTGAAAAGCAGATAAATAATTAACAATTATGTTTACCAATTTATATTATGGGTGATTACTATAAAGATTTTTAAATTTATTAATTTTGTCACTTTGGCTCAGGTTGGTCTGGCCTAAGATATTTAAAGCAAAGGGATATTTCTGTGTGTTTACACAGAAACAGCGCCTCCAGCAGCTGGGGTACAGCTAACCAAAAAGTACCCTTATAAGTGACCAGAATTTAATCTAAAATGATGAATAAAGTAATTAATCTGCTATATGGTCGTTTCACTTAAATTAATTCATTAGTGAAATTTTAAAACAGAATATTAGGGTTTTATTTCCTTGGAAGTACTAGCTAATTGTAATATGTTTGCAATATTTTTTTTAAAAAGTCATTCTTGCTAAAATAAGATGAAAATGCTAAAAAAATTTAAATTGATCCAGATAAATTTTTACAATCCTAAAAACAGAAAATGCTCTAAAAAATGTATATAAAAAAGTATTATATAGGGTATATGAGCACAGACTTTCACACGACCCACCACTATCCACACTATCTCATACCACTGATACACTTGAACGCACATATATTGAAAAGATAAATAATCACCAATATACGTATTTCATGCTAAACCAGCGATCATCAGTTGGTTCAGATTACCATCTCCACACATATATGCTATAAGTGCTCAGATATATATTAAGATAGCCAATCCTCATACTCCAATGGACAAGCTTCAATCCACTCTCCAACCATCCATCCAATTGAAAATCTGATGGTGGAATGCTCAAAGGCCACCCTGAGGCAGAGATTTTTGTCACACTCATGTTGACCTAAGATCAATCTGACCCCTGATTTACAAGACATAATCCATTTAATACATATACAAGGGATGGGCAGACATCTCTACTATGTAATAACTGAAACACATAAGCGTATTATATACCTGTGTTAAAAAAAAAAAGTATTCTGGAAGTTTGTTTTAGATTTATTTACAAGAACTTTTGCTGCTATTATTAATTATAGAAAAAAAGAGACCACTAATTTTTTTAGAAAAAATATTTGAATATTTGTATTGAAAATTGAAGATAAAGGTGATATATCCCTTCTCAAAATTGTAATGAATGGAAACATGGCTACCAACTGGAGCTTTTCTTCTGTTGATAATCCTCAACACCAGTCAGTATCTAGAAGCAATATAGAATTTAATTACTGTATATGTAAAGTGTCACAAGATGATAAAGTAGCAAATTTCTATAAAAGAAAGTAATCCAAAAGGGTGATTAATTATGTATACATCTAAAATGACTCCATCTTCAGGTCAAGACAGATTTTATACAGGTATGTGCTATTATTGGACTTATTTCTTCATGTACGGATTGTTACTTGATTTAAATTTTTTATTGTACTCTCAACAAAGTTTGTGTTATAATATGTAAAATATTTCAGTGTTTTAAAGCAGCTGACTATAGATTTTATTGTTTTAAATGTATATTTTTGTAATTCATAATGCTAATAACAAAAGTAAATGGTGTAAAACTATTTTTAAACTACGCATCCAATAATATTTTATTAATTTAGTAAAGATTTGAGAACTTTACTTGAATTTGAATTCATACTATCAAAATCATTAGAATAAGTAACAATGTCGTTTTTTGATTTAAGATTATGCAGTTTGTTGGGTTTTTTTTTTTTCGTGTTAATTGTATTGGCAAACTCTTTATATGATTACCTTTTCATTTTAAAAACCATTTTAATGCAACAAAACAATAAGTTTGATCTTATATGTTCTGTCTATGTCAGCGGTCCCCAACCTTTTTGCACTTAAGAGCACATTCTATAATACCCGCCAGGCGGCGGGCACCATTTATTTTTTCAATGTAAATTTATACTTGGATATTGTTAATAATACACATAATGTACACAAAAAAATATTTATTTCAAAAATAAAATTTTAACATAATTAACGTTTATATTTTACTGTAAAAGTATAGTATGCCCTACAATTTGATTACAATATAATACAATAATTTATAAGAAATTTTAAAAATTAAATTTATTTGTGTCAGATAAATAATTTTTTATCGTGTTCGGATAGCGGCGGGCACACATAAAATGGTCTGTGGGCGCCATGGTGCCCGCGGGCATAGGGTTGGGGACCCCTGGTCTATGTAATGCTTAAAAAGCAACAAACTTGAGAAAAAAATACACGGATACAATTGAAGTAACTTCTAGAAGTTAATAATATATATAATAAGGTTTCATGAAAGAAAGATGTCTATACAATTTTCAAATCCTATCACACACACGTAGACAGACAGATGGGATGGATGAATAGATAGATAAAATTATTTGTTATTAAAAGATCACAGATATTTTGGCTAGTTCTCAAATTGCATCATCTTGATAGCATGATGTTGCTAGACTCTAGTAATCAAAAATATGTGATTTAGCAATTAATTATTTTCTCCAATCCGAAATTAGGAGATACACAAATGAAATTTAATAATATATTTTTTTCCCCTCCATATAACTCATTTATTAATACAATCGAAGTTTTTTTTTAAAGATTTCACTTGATTATTTTCTGGTAGCATTCCACATCTGATTAAATTTTTAGTAATGATACAATTTATATCATGACTTGGGTCAAGCATGTAGAGTAAGTGTAAATGACAATAACTATTGCTTCATGTTAACAAGTTTGTTTTCAAATAGTGATGCAAATCCATAAACATATCTCACATTAGAATTATATAAAAAATTTCAATGAATAAAAATAAAAACAGTAATAAAGAAGAAAAATAGGTCTAGGATAAAAAGACCTTATATAAAAATACTTAATAATACAGGAATAAAAAAATCTCATGATTTTAGGAAACCCAAAAATATTTTCTGGATTAAATTAGCCAGTCAAAGCAAAGGATGAAAAAATTTTCATAAACTATATTTATTCTGATACCTGGTCCTTAATGCAGCAGCATCAAAATACAAGCATGCTATCTCCAATTATCAGAAACACTACTAAGGATATTGTTTTTCTTATTTTTGTAAATATATATATATATTATTATATGTAATTCAATATATGATTAATTGTAAGATTATCACAGATTCTACTGCTATCCTAAGTATGTTTTATAAATAAATAAAAAAGTAACATTTGATCAATAAAACCCTTTAAAACACAAAAAATCCCATGATTTATGGTAAGTAAAGGATTAATTAAGAAATTATTAATTAAATCTATCTATCTATATATATAAAAGATAAATAGCAATATTCAACTAGAACCCCTAACAAATATATATGTATAATTAATATAATTTTTTACTTAAAGAGCAATAAAAACTAAAGCAATATAATTCAAAACTTTGTCACGAGAGCTATTGTGAAATAACTCAAACAAGTGATATAGATATGAATCCTATATAGTTCAGGTGTGGCCAACAAGTTGATCGCGAAGCCAATTTGGTCGATTGTGAGGCCAATCTGAAAAGAGACATCTGGTTACAAGTGAAACAAATTAAGATTTTCAAGTTTTTTTGTTATTTTTTGTTTTTGTTCTAATTTTTTTTTCAATTTTAGATAGGTGAAGTCCATTAAGTCGTATCATTATTGAAAATAATATTTTTAATTTTGACTTAATGTGTTTACTTGTAACTGAATGAAATGCGTCAACGTAACATGCAAACGCAAAAGTATGCATGCAGTTATGACTCATAAAAAACACAGCCATTTAGCTTGAATATTTGATAGTGTCATATGGTAGCATCATTTCTTTAGTATTAACAATATTATTATTATTAATCAATATTATCTATCCATGGTAGCCCACGTTGAGTTTAAATTTTTCTTCTGTTTAAAATGTAAGTACCCTTTTTTTATGCTTTAATTTAAATTGTGGCTTTTCTTACCTATCTACTTACTTAATCAGTGAGCGTTCTTGACAAGACATCTAAGCTGAAGTTGTTAACGGAGTTAATGACCACAGTTCATGAGTTTTTAATTTTCTTGGAAAATATTTAATTCAATATTTATTATTTATTTTGAATATTTAATTCTTATCAGTTAAGTTTGGGGAAATAAAATTGTCATAAGTATTTCTTTTTTTATTTTAGTATACCCATGAACATAAGTAGTAAACCAAAAAAATCAAAAACTTATCATTAAATCAAGAATGGGAACTCGATTACTTTTTTTACAATGGTGAATGATAAATGTTGTTGCTTAATATGCCTTACCTCGATAGCCATTGCTAAATAAGGTATTCTCGAGAGACATTTTTTAGTTTACATAACAAATATCAAACAGATTATCAACAAAATACCGAATTTAGAAAATGTAAAGTTAGGGATTTTAAAACTCAATTAAAAAATCAACAAAAAGTTTTTAAAAAGCCAATGTTGAAGTCACAAGCAGTAACTACTGCATCATTCAAAGTAAGCTATCTTTTAGCAAAAAAATATAAACCATTTTCTGAGGGTGAATTTGTAAAGGAAACTTTTTTGGAAATATCAGATTCACTTTTTAACAATTTTCATAACAAGAGTGAAATTATTGCTGCAATTCAAAATCTGCAACTGTCTCAAACACTGTGGTGTGATGAATTGAGAAGATGAGTGGAAATTTAAAAGAACAGTTATATAATGATATTAATAGATGTTATTGTTTTTCCCTTCAGTGTGATGAATCAACAGATATAAGTGATACAGCACAATTACTTGTTTTCATTCGTATGGTTTTTAAAGATTTTACATCTAAAGAAGAATTGTTGGGTATGATTTCTTTGAAAGAAAGGACTAAAAGTGTAGATACATTCAAAGCCTTTAAAATCTTGCTCAATGATTTGAAAGTACTACTTTTTAAATTAGTTTCAATAACAATGGATGGCACAGCTGCACTGATAGGTTACGTAAATGGATTTATTACAGCCTTATGTCAAAATGAAGATGAATTCCCAGATTTTTTGAGTTACTACTGCATAATTCACTAGCAAGTGTTAGCCAGCAAGAGACTAATACAAAAGAAATAATAGACGTAGCATTTAAATTAATTCAATTCGAGGAAGTTCCCTTAAATGACGTCTCTTCCAACTGCAGTTCGATGAAGACCAACCTGAGTTATTACTACATACTGATGTAAGATGGCTAAGCAGAGGTAAATTTCTGCAACAATTTTGTGATTTATTGCCTGAAATAATAGATTTTCTCTGTGAGCAAGATGGAAAATGTGAAAATTTAAATGATGAAACTTGGCTTAGTAACTTAGCTTTTCTTACTGATTTTACTTCAATGTTAAATCATTTAAATTTAGAATTAAAAGGTAAAAATAAAACAGTAATTGATATGATCAGCTGCATATAAAACAAAATTTATTTTGCTAATAGATCTGCAACAAAATAATCTGAATCATTTTCCAAATATGGCGGATCACCTACAAAAATATTAAATATAATATCGACAAATACATCGTGGAAATCCAAAAAGTAATTTAAGATTTTAAGGTTAAGATTCCAAGATTTTGATAAAATTAAAGAAACTGTGGAATGTATATCTTTTCCTTTTAAAAAAGATTTAAGTGTAAAATGCATTAGCCAAAAAATTTCAGACATATTTCATATGGAGCAAAAGGCATTAGAAAATGAAATTATAATTTTACAAACTGATTAAATCTTACAAGCTAGAAAATTGCAAGAAGATTTTTGGAAATACGTCAACTGAGAAAAATATCCCAATATCACCAAATGTAGCGAATATATTTATTCTTGTTTCAGATCTACATACCTATGTGAACGGCATTTTCATACTTAAAGTTAACGAAGACTAAACAACGTTCTGTCCTGACTGATTCCCATCCATAGGATTCTTTATTACTATCTTTGTCAGGATGTACACCTAATTATGATTCCTTGGTTAAAGACATGCAAACAGTCTTCCCATTATTGTTAAGGTAATAAACATCACATGACCACCACCTCTTATGCTTGTGTATAACTGTTGTTAAAACAGGCAAAACTCACTATACGTACTGCCACACACAGCAAGCTAGAGTAATCAATGGTTGCCAGAAGGCTTGTGCATAAAATCCCCATCTAGTGCCTACTCATCCAATATCCCCAGACTAGTTTCTGGCTTATGGTCTTCGTCAGTGAGGAGCCTTGGATCTGATTACTCTAGCTTGCTGTGTGTGGCAGTACGTATAATGAGTTTTGCCTGTTTTAATTGTTAAGGTATCTGTCTTTATCTGTAGCTAATTTGAATTAATAAATATTGTTAATAACTAACTATTCATGTTTTAATTCCCCCAGACATGTTTTTTGGCCAGTTAAATAATTATGTATATATTTCACATCTCCCTCCACTAAGACTATGCCAATTGCAACACATTTTTAAAATAAAAAGTAGATCTTATGAACACAAAAGTTGGCCACCCCTGCTCTAGTTGATACTGAAAAGATCAGATTCTTGCAATACCTTATGCTTATTCTTTTCAGTAAATTGCACAATTATTTTTCTAGTACAATAATTAAAACTTTTTGTTCTAATGATATTAGGATTATGCAATTTGTAATGAAAATCCTATTTTTATATTTTAAAATAAAAATACTGCGTAAATGAAAACTTATATGTATAACAAAATATCCATTACAAATTTCTAGTAAAACTGATTACTAAAAAATCAAAAATAAGATGCAGTCCAATCACCTTGGGAAATATTTTATTATTTAGAGCAGGGTTGGGCAATTGTTTTGGCTCGAGGGCCACAGAGGCTGGCAGAGGGCGGCCACCCCTTTTTTTCAGGATACAATAAACACACTGCTTTAATCCCTGTATTATCAAAGAAATATTTGTTTGTCCATTCTTCATTAAATACACGACATTCATCACCGATTTTAAATTTTTTCGGAAGGTTCATGGTTTCACTAAAGTTGGAAATATATATATTTGGTAATGCAAAGACAAAATTGAAATTAACCAGATCAACTGGAAAAGCATGCACATGGTATCTACACTGCGAATGTGTATTGACATGGCCATCCTACTGGAAAATTTGAGACGAATCTTCGGTCATGCATAGGAAGGAAATCTCAGTTCAAGGCAGATTTTTCTGATTGTCTTGGCGGGCCACATAAAACTCTAAGCGGGCCACATGTGGCCCTTGGGCCGCTATTTGCCCACCCCTGATTTAGAGTAATATATATTGCTATGCAACTTAATTCAGCAGTAGAGAGGCAGAATAAAATGTGATTAAAAAGTCATCATTATCAGCTAAATAAAAAAAATTTCAGTTCAGACAATTTAACAATAGGGCAAATGATTTTTTAATAACTCACTATCAGATTACTTTTTCCATCTTTTAGAATAAATTATACAATTATTTCATATATTTATTCTACATAGTAGAAAATAATTAAAAAGAATAACTTTTTTTTGAATATAATATGTTGATGATGAAGCCGACTTGTTGGAAGTTTTTTATTATTTTGAATGCAACATATGAAAACTGGTTTAATAATCAAAAATACTCAGATACTTTATAAGCTATGAATGGGGGGGGGGGTCAATAATTTTTAACTTACATGGGTTATCAGCTTGAAAATATAAAATATTTTTAAACTATTAAATATCTTACAAACTATTCAAATAGAATGGAAAACTTTTGTTTCCAGTCTAATATTACATTCAATGAATTAAAAGATATTTCATTATAGTATATAGCTGATTCATCTAAATTAGTTACATATAAAATTGTTTTTGAGCAAATTTATCATAAAGAAGTATTCTATCATTAAACATCAAAAAATTCTTATTTAAGAATGTCCACTAAAATACTGAAAATTAGATGGCCAGATAGAAAAATTGATCTTATATTCTTCAATGTGGTGGATATAGTGGTATTGAATAAGCTTTTATAGAGACACATCTTGAATGAATTGAGAATGTAAAATGAATGAATGTATAAATAGTAATTAAAGATATATTTTGTAATGAACATGGGCATAGTTTTCATGGAAAAGGTAAATTCCATTTACGTTACAAGATTATCTTAAAGATATTCAAAGGTAGTGTAATATTAATTGCTTTTGATTGGGAAGATACGGTTCAGAATAAAATACCTGGAGAGTTAAAATTAAAGAAAATGTCAAAATCTTTCAAAAAAAATTTGTCACAGAAGTATTTAATTAAAGACAAAAAGATTTGGGAACCAGCATGTGATACATATATATAGATATATATGTGGCTGAGAGATTAGTTTGTATAGACCAGGGGTGTCCAACAAGTCGATCGTGATCTATCGGTCGATCGCGAGGCCAATCTGGAAAGAGCTGTTGGGTAACAAGTGAAACAAATTAAATCAACATTTTCAAGTTTTTTTTTGTTATTTTTGTTTTTGTTCTAATTTTTTTTCCAATTCTAGATAGGTGAAGTCTACTAAACCATATCATTATTGAAAATAATATTTTTAATCTTGATTTAATATAGCTAATTTGAATTAATAAATATTGTTAATAATTATTCATGTTGCTTTAATTCCCCCCGAACATGAGTTTTTTGGCCCGTTAAATAATTGTTATTTTTTACTAGGTAGATACATAAAAACAGTATGTATTTCATATCTCCCTCCACTTAGACTATGCCTATGGTAACAAGTCGATCGCAATACATTTTTAAAATAAAAAGTAGATCTTATGAACACAAAAGTTGGCCACCCCTAGTATAGACATTCAAAATACACTTTATTAGTTTTTTTTTCTTTCTCAAATTAAGAGTGACCATGTTTACTTATAAGTAGCTGCTATTGAATAAACTAGAATTTACTATAAAAATCCCATTTTTATTTGTCAAAATAAAAAATATTAAATAAACAAGTAACAAAAATTGTTTCTTTTTTCTTTTTTTTTTTTATTCGTCAAAAAAATTATCATTCCACTTTTACATGATTTTACTGCATTTTTAACAACCACAGTAACTAAAATGTCATAATTTTATACATTAACTGTTCTCTTGTCTTACTGCATCCAGGAAAAATTCTATACAGAGTGTACATCGTATTTATATACATATAAAAATAATAATGCATTTGCATTCTATCACCAGAAGTATTAATAAAAGCATTTAGAGAATATTTTTAAAAAATGCTTGTTTTAGAGTTAATTAATATTTACTAAATACGTACATATCAAAAATATGAAGATAAAAAAAAAAAAAATCATGTTAAAATAGTTTCCAGAAGGGAATGAAAAAATCCCTTTGAAAACAATAGTATATCTTCACAATAATTGAAAAATATTTTACTATATAAGACTACCAGTATTTTTCATTTAAACCAGCACCTTTTCTTTATATCTGTTGTTAAGTAGGTATTATAAACAAAAATTTAGAAGATATAATCTAGACCACAAATATTCAAGTCTTCTATTTTTTTTTTTTAGCAATATTTGATCTCCGTCCAGTATCATATTGGAACCGTGTTTATTTTTAAATACGTCACTACGGATGTTTGATGAAAATCACCAATTATAATGAAAGCACCATTATTGTTTTGACTGCACCTTCTTGGTCCATGACGACTTTAGTACTGTTAAGATGTATTCTTGGTTTAAAACATTCAAGTTTTATTTAAAATGTTAGATGTTTTAGCATATTTTATGAAAAATAATTAAAAATGATGTATTAGTAGTTTAGATAAGAAAGTATAGATAGTGTACTTGTATAAAGTACAAATTCTTTCTTTGCTATATAAGATTGTGGCTATTTCTAAGCATGTAATAGATTCATTCTTTTTTCTCAACACCATAAGAAATGCGTTCACTTAAGATTTTATAAGAATTAGTCTAAAAGATTAGGAGGAAGTTTGACAGTGTCATCAAATGCTGTATAATGTAATGCCCCTGAAGTGCTAATGGCTGTTTCAAAGCAAATAAACTGTTCTTTTTCTAATTCTTCTTTCAGCATTTCAATTAACATGAATGGTGTTCCTAAAAAAAAAAAAAAATTCTTCAATATATCTGAAAATCTTAAGATACATATTGTAAATAATGTAAAGATAACTTTGAACTTCATTAAATTTAAAGCCTGTATCTAAATTTAAATGATATCCAATTACTACTGCTGTAATAATGATTAATAAACATTTGTGTATCTATAGAAAAAATAATTGATTACAATAAGTGCTTTCCAAAAAAATATATCATTTATTAAAATAAATCTATATAATATACACATAGAACAGTAGAATTAGTGATTAAAGAATAATAATATGCTAGAGAGCTCCAAGGAATGAAATGTCTTCATTATGCTTATTAATCTCATAAGAACTTTTTGTAGACGTGTTCAAATTCTAGCTAGGACAAGGCACACATATATTATAATGGTTGGGCAGAACCTTCCAAACCTATCTGCCATACCAGGACACATTAGGCTATTAGAACCTAGAAAAAAATATAAAGCAGGCAGATACATATGGGTAAGATTCAACTCTTATTGACCAATAGCCCTAGCCACTAGCTCATGGAGAAGCTGAGCTTAAAATATCATTCTATTTATTTAAAAATTCTCTAACTCTTGATTCTTTAAAAAAATATTATTGATAAAAATATATAAAAATAAGTCTCTGCCAAAATTAATCAAAAACATTTTATTATTACACACCCACATTAAAATAAAAAATTCTGGAAACTAAATTAGTTATTGAATGAATTTAATTTCCATCATTTGCACAGATGGATGAATGTAAGATTTAATACAATTTCAATATTTTGTTGAATGTAAATACGCTATATAGATTTCACATTTATATACTCAATTCTTTTAACTCCAGGCTACAAATTCACGCCCAAACCATCGCCAACTTATTGATATACCGAGTGATCAATGCAAAATGAGGATGTTAGCATAAAAATTGATGCTGACAGGAATGTGCATCTGTAGCATGAAATCATTTAAGAAAAAATGACCCTCATCCGAATGTGCATGTGTCTAGTGAGGTAATCACTTGGAATGTATATTAGACATGCTCCATAATGGGGGATTGCAGTCTTACTATCACCAACCAGAAAGTAAGGAGATCAATGGCATAAGAAATACATCTACAACCATTGGCAACACGATGGATACACTTTTGGGCCATGCATTAAGTTGGGTGCTATGCCCTGTATGCTAACGTAGCACAAGGGACTGAGAATCCAAATGCACCTCCCCACATCACATTGACATAAATTATCCGTACATCCCTCCACCAACCAATTCAACTATGAAACAAATAGCCCAAAATTAACCCACTTAAACTACCATAATCTTACGAATCTATGCAGCCATTTACGCCTATTTTTAAATTATTAATTTAATTAATAAAATTACGAGAATGGAAATAATAATAATAATAATAATAGCAAACATATTAAAAGAAAATAGAACAAATAATTTACATTTCTGCTTATCAGATAAGAGATTATGAGTTAGATACCGATTAGATATAGTATTTGAATTCTTTTTTAGATTATAAAGTTCACACTTTCCGTGGCTGTAGATTTATTTGAAGTCACTCTTGGCAGTCCATGATGCGTCGCACAACTCCGATCGATGTCCATTTAGTATTAATATTGTTTTCGAGAAGACCAGTCCATTGTTTGCTGCTTTTCAGGAACCATAGCTCTGGAGGTCACCTCAGCTGGTGCACATACAGGAAACTAATTTACTGCACAACCCTTACATTTTTTGAGGTCCGCATTACACATAAATATGCTTAAATTATGTCATGAACAAAATAATATCAAAGAACCAAGATCTCATTTAAAAGTTTTCCTTTTATATCATTTTGAATTCTTATCATCAAATTCCAGGATTGATCTTGCCTGGCTTCATGCTGATGTTATTGGCCATCATGATTTCTCTGTGGATAGTGTGTTCATTCGCATCGTTTATTGGGCATTTACTTTTGAGCAGGAACATCAGATTTTGTTACTAGGAATTTTTTTTAATTGATCTCTTATCTGACGTATCGGTTAAATGCCCTCAAGGGCCTGTTTGCTATTATGTCATTAATTTCAATAGAAAATTATTTCCATTCTAAGATTTAAAATAATTTCTAAATAGAAAATCAAATTAAAAATAATTTGTAAATCGAAAATAATTAACAGCTTTTATTTTCTTTTTACATTACTTTAAAAAAAAAAAAAATCTTTTTTTCTTTGGATTTTTCCTTACTTAAATAATTTTCCATCTGTGCAATTTTATATATTGGTTTAAATAAAATTATTAACTTTTATATTTATTTATACATTTCTAAAAAAATCATTATTGTTATTTTTTTAAAAAAAGGCAAAATATAAGTTCAGCATCTGCAGAGTATGACACATTCCCAATCAGTGATGAAGACCAGCATCTTATAATCACATTTTGTTTTTACTCTTTTTACAGTCAATACCTGATCATTATCCATTAGTTAACTACATACCTATTTATCAATCAATACAGTAGGATGATTATGGCTCTACTATTTTAAATAGAAAAAAATCGTATCTATACGTATGACTTAAAAAAAAAAATTCTATGGTTCATTCAGCTTGGATTTGAATAACCACATATAGAGCATGAGCCGTATATGCATTAACCATTACATCAGGATGCTCTCTATTTCTTTAGATCATGTTTGAATATTATGTAATTTTACTCATTTCTGCGTGTTAATAAGATATGAGTTTCTGCTGGAGTTTAACATTACTTATACATAGCAATTGGAGAGATACCTGTTCTCAATATATTTATACATATACAGTATATATATAAATCTGCAGAAAAGAAATTGCAGTGAAGTGAAATCATTTGATTTCTCATTAGAGACGTAAAGAAACTGAACAGGATAAAATTTCTAATGTCCACTTTGTATGTTTTATTATTGCAGCTATTATTACTGCATGATTATTCATAAAATAAATGAACATGGATAGACTGCTCACCAACAAACTTTTACTGGAGTTTAAGACTAAGAAATACAATGCTCTTTTGTCTCATTTGCATGGTAATTCATGGTAATTCTTAAGAGAATTACCAGTTAAGTTTTCTTGGAGACAGAATAGGTAATTCATGGAACAATGATAGATAAAATTATGGTCCTTATTCACATGAACTGTAAAGTTATCAGCCAAGATAGCAATAGGTAAGTGCAGAGAGTGCTAAGATTCCTGAGAACTAGAATACTATTCAATGCTTTTATTTAACTACCTATAACTGCAGATCATTTATTTTGAAGAATATAAACCATTTACTGTTTAATAGGATATTAATGCACTTTTGAATTAAAAGAAAAGATGAACAAATAATTGCTTTGAAAAATAGTAATCTATTATATAATCAAGATGCAAATATTTGAAGCATATGGAGGATTCATCATAAATAAAAAATGGTGAAGAAATATTGTGGTGATTTGATGGTGTATCAGATAAGTATTGAAAAAAATGATAGAAAGAATCCGTGATTACAAGTTGCCATTGAGCTTTGTATTTGTAGATTATGAAAACACGATTGATTCTATAAATATTTTCACAAAAATTAAAGCTTTCAACTATCATGATACACACCCAAGATACTGTCATATTTTGAAAAATATTTATCAAAATTCATAAGCAATGACTAATTACATGATAATACTAAGAAGATTAGCATTGATAAGGATGTATTTCAGGGCGATTTCATATTTTCAAAATAAAGAAATGTTTTGTGGATAAAATGGATAGCAAAGAACTAAAAATATTTGAGATTATTTAAGATATCTAGATTTTGAAAATATGGTTGTTTTTGTAAATAATGCTGTAAAGCTTCAGAAAATGTTACTAGACTTATCAGATGAAGACAAGAAAATAGGACTTAAAATAAATGCTAAAAAAACAAAAACTAAGTAAAGTTCAATGATTTTTTACAGAAAAAGAAAATAAAAATTAATAATCATAAATTAGTGGAGGTTAATAATTATAAACATTTTAGATTATTAAGATAGATAAAAACATAATGGATGAAATTAATCATAGACTTAAACTTGGCTGGAATGCTTTTGATAAAAACAACTTATTACTAAAAAAAATATGCTTGTATGTTTGAAAAAAGTTTTATTATATTTTATCAGTTCACAGAAGAACAATATGAAGATTTCAGACCATTCAATGAAACATAGAGATACATGTTAAGAGTAGCAAGGTTCAAAAGTGAAATATGTTGATGAGAAAAAAGCAGGTATTATTGACATCATTAAAAATATTAGGACTGAAATGGAGCTGAGCTTAAAGTATTGCTAAAATAGATTATAAAAGACATGCAGTTGAACTCTTAAACTGAATTCCAGAAAATAACATTTTTTTAAAAGTCCATTCGACTTATTAAATTTAAATTAATAAAATATCAATAATATCATGAGACAATTTAGTGATGTGGATGGATGAAATAAGGAATTTATTGAAATGTGAAGAAGAGAAACTACACATTGAAAAAAACTATTAAACTTGGGGAGACCTTCATTCTGCAGTGGATCAATAATAATCAAAAATAATTATGATAGTATATATATATATTTAAAACACAGACCTTCTGAAATTATTTCAACAAACTTGCAAATAACACTTTCTCATAGAGAATGCTTTTAAAAGATCTGACTTCTAAATTGCTTTTATGGAATGAGCGTTTGGAGTTTATTATTCTATAAATATTATAATTATTGTGTTATATGTTTAAATGCTGTTAGTTATTTAAGAGTTATTAAAATTATTAGAATATATATAATAGTATGAACTTTTACTACCCAAAAGATTATGTAAACATATTTAGAATAAATATCTCCAAATGGTATATCTATGTATATACAAACACAGATACACACATTTTTTCTATTTTTTAGTGCATTTTTACTATTTTCCATATGATCGCTACTTACAGCCTTATATTTCTAAGCAAAATTAATATTTGATTCAGTGCTAAAATTATCAATGAATTTGCTGCTGGTTTAGTATGAAATATGTATATTGGTGATTATTTATCTTTTTGACATATATGTGTTCAAGTGTATCAGTGTTATGAGAGAGAGTGGAGAGTGGTGGGTCGTGTGAAAGTTTGTGCTCCTATACCCTATATATTACATTTAGTTGAATTACTATATAATACCAGATAATTTGTTCCTCTTTAAATACAAGACGAACAAATACAAACACTGAAAGATTAAATGAAGATTATCATTCTTGATAGGGATTTCTAATAGAGCAACTTGTTATTAATCTCAGAGCTGGGCAAATATTCCCTCAAATGTTTCAATTAATCTCTCTCATGCAAATTTTATCTAAGAGTAATACCATACAAGATTTTTTTTTCTTTTAAATCATTAAATCATCTTCTCTTCTTTATTTCCGTCAATACGCAATCAGTTAACATTTCACTCTATTATATTATCTTTTCTTAATGTATTCCTTCTTGTTGTTTTTTTTTTTTCAAAATATATGCACTCTTATTTTTTTCATTTAAATATTTAGATTTGTTTTATTCACAATTAACATGCCTTTTTTTTTACTCTTTGCCCTGATCTTAATCTTTGAATGAGTAACCTAAATCTTAATCATGTATTACTGAGCATTTTTTCAAACAATTTCTGAATCCAATTCTGCATATTCATTTCCATTTAGCACTTTTCACAAAGAAAGAATTCATAATATGCGATCATTATTTTTTTTCAAACTCTGCAAATCTGTGTCTTCTCACATTACTGTTTCTATAACTAAATTTACTCACAGCATTTTCATTTTTCAATTGTTTATCAATTCTAACATCAAAATTTTCCAATATTGTTTAGTCTGATCAAAAGTATTTTGTACATCCATATAAAAATTCAGTAGCAAATTTCTCCATATAATAGTGCCATCTAGTGCAAGCTATAGTAATCAATAGATGTTAGAAGAGTGTGAATTTTAATCCCTATTTAGTGCCTTCTCATTCAATATCTACAGATGGAATTTCAAGCTTATATCTTTCGTTAGTACAAGCCTTGGCTCTGAGATTGGTGTGCCTAGATCTAAAACTAGTGCACCTGGATATTTGGATCTAATGCATTTCTCAAGCAACTACTTTTTATCTTTTTGGTTAACTATAAAAGTTATCAGACCAAACTGAAACCACATTAATGTTTTCAATTCAAGCCAATTTGTTGGTACAGTCATACAGATCTGAATTTTCAATATCTATATATTTTGTTATCATTAATTTTTTAACAACCATAGTCACCATTATCCTTGGGCTAGGATTGCTATTAAACCATAAAAAGATATCACAAGAACATCTTTTCTTATGCTTACACAAGCTGTCAAACAGTAGCAAATTACTCCATATAATGGTGCTACCTAGTGCAAGCTAGAAGGTTGTGCATTTTAATCCCTATTCAGTCCCTTCTCAAGCAATATTCCCAGAATAGTTGCTAGCTTATGCACAACCATCTAACATTTATTGATTATTATAGCTTGCACTAGATGGCATTACTTATGGGGAAATTTGCTATTGTTTTAAAAGCTTGGATAATATTAAGAAAAGGTAGTCATGTAATGTTTTTATAGTCATATAAAAATCCCCTATTTCATTCATCTCCATGTGAAATTATTGGGGCATAAATCTAAATTATCTGCACTTGTTATCTTTTATTAATTAGAATAATTAATTTTGCAACTTTATCTAATATACTATTAATATCTATCATGTTGTTCTATCTACTTTTTTATTTACAATGAACTCCATTTCACTTGCATTTCCAACATATCCCATTTAATATTAGTTAGTTTTTCAATTCATGCAATTTTTTTTCACATGAAAGTGATCTATACTTGTAGCTATTTAAATAAAAGATCATTATTCAATGGTAGCCTGGGTCTGGAATAAATGAATTTTTAATACCATCTACCTTCAACCATCAATTATTTCCCTGGCTGGTGACTTTACAATCTCATGGACATAAGAGCCATAATTTAGTTTTGTTTATCGTGACTGTAAATACCTATTTTTTTTAAAAAAAATCGTATACATACATTCTACTTAAAAAAAAAAAAAGTCAACCGATATATCAGTTAACAACTATCCAGATAACTGAGAAGGTAAACCAAGCTATTAAATCCACAATGCTAGCTGATGTACTTTAGTGTAAATAATCACATTGTAATAAATAGCTTCAACTACAAAAACATATGGAATGAACACGAGAAATTGGTCCTGTATAATTCTTCAAGATCTCAAAGAGGAATTAAAGGATTTCCTTTCAATCAACAGGAACATCCTTTGTGCAGACATGGATCGCTCATATTTATCTAAGTAAGCTTTAGATTATTCAACTGGAATATTTATTTATTTATTTTTTCAGTTCTGTTTTTTTTTTTTTGAAAAAAGAATTGAAAATTATTAACCACTAGAATAATTATAAAATTTTATCTTGCAGATCAAAGTAATCAACCAAGAAAGACAAAAAAAAGTGAAATGGCATTCATATTAATCAGACATATTTGTCTGATTATTTTAATATATTTATTTTAAAATATATGCATATTAATTTATTCAAGAATAAACAAAAAATATTACTTGAGTACATCTTAAAGCATGCAAGAAAGTGTAAAAGGTTAAGATTCTCCCTTGTAATTTTGACAAATTATTAGTGGACAACTTGTAATTAGCTTTGATGATATAAATATATATATTTATAACATTTATAATAATTTTAATTATTTATTTCACTAACATATAAATATAGATTACCATAGACTTGTTAACATTATTTTGCTATTATATTTATTTATCAGCAAGAACCTTCATTGAAAATTTCTGATTTAAATTCTATAATTAATATGCAAGATTTAGGGTATAGTAAATAAGTTTGTATTTTTAATAAATTATTTTAAAAAAATAGTAAAAATTTCAAAATTGCAATTTAATCTCTATAAAAAAAATGTGGATAGTGTTTGATTCACTATTGGGTAATCATTTATCAGGCACTTAAGAACAATTATTGACATTTGGAGAGGGGAAGGCTATTTGACCATTACTGATAATCGTCATCAACAACCATTATCAATTCACTGCAGGATGAAGGTCTCTCCAAGTTCAATCCATCTTCTCCGATCTTTAGCTTCTCTTCTCCACATCACCCCTGCACACTTTCTTATTTCATTCATCCATCTCACATATGGTTTCTTTCTGGGTCTTTTACAATCTCTTGGAATCCAGTTTAAGATTTCAATTGTCCATCTATTATCATCTCATCTAGAAATATGTTCAGCCAGTTCCACTTCAGTCTTTTAATTTTTTCAATGAGGTCAGTAACACCTGTTTGTTCCCTTACCCATATATTGTGTTTTCAATCTCTTCTTGTTATTCCCATCATGCATCTTACCATATTTCTTTGAGTGGTCTGAAGTCTCTGTATTGCTCTTCTATTAAGTGTCCAAGTCTCAGATCAAATTAAGAACTGGTAAAACACATTTATTAAAAACCTTCCTTTTCAAACACATAGGCATATTTCCTTATCAAGTTATTTCTACCAAAAGCACTCCAACCAAGTTTAATTCTATGATTAATTTCATCCATTATGTTTCCATCTGTGTTAATAATAATCTGAGCAAGGTATTTGTAGCTGTTAACTTCGTAATCAATCTTTATTTTCATATTTTGAGAAAATTCATTAAACATTACTTTAATCTTTTTAATATTTATCTTTAGTCCTACTTTCATCTGATAACTCCTACAACATTTCCTGCAGCTCTAAAGCATTATTTTCACAAACAACTACATCATCTGCAAAATCTAAATGACTTAAATAATCTCCATTTACTTTTTTACTCCTTTAGCTCTCCATTTTAATCCACAAAATAATTCTTGCAGCACTGCTGTAAAAAGTTTTGGAGATATGGAGTCACCCTGTCTTACACACTTCTCAATGTTGACTTTCCTAGTATCATTATGTAATGTAATTGTTGCTGTTGCATTTTTATAAATATTCTTTAAAATATGACAATATCCTGGATCTATACCTTGATGATCCAATGCTTTAATCACTGAAGAAGTGTTTATAGAATCAAATGTCTTTTCATAATCTACAAATCCAAAGTATAATGGCAACTCATATTCATTTGTCCTTTCTTATAACTTTTTTTCAATACCTAGATATGATCTACTGCATTAAAACCACTTTTAAATCCAGCTTGTTCTCTTGGTTGGTGAAAATCCAATGTTCTTTAGAGACGAGTTGTAATTATCTTGGTAAAAATTTTGTATAAAATTGCTAAAAGGCTAATAGATCTGTAATTTCTAAAATATTAATATTAATACTGCATTCTTTCAATCATCTGGTACATCTTTATCATTTATTGAAAATACTAAGTAATAAATGGTGCAAGTAGTCAGAATATGTTTTTTTTTGTTGTTTACAAACAAAAATAAAGGAAAGTAATGGGAATTATGTAAACAAAATTAAATAGAAATAAATTATGTTGTGTTTTTTTTTTTTTTGTAAATGATACTACAATTGACAAAGGCTAAAAAATTTAAAAATTAAATTACAGAAATAAAACAAGAACAAAAATACAAATTTACTTCTACAAATTAATTTTTTTTTAAAAAATAAAGGTTACCAATAAACAAGAAACTAAAAAAAAATTTAATTGTACAAAGTAATTAAAGAAATAGACAACAAGGAAAAAAAAATGAAACAAATCGTATAAATTAATTTTGTTTAAAAAATAAGTAAAAGGTTACAGCATAATGTTAAAATTCTATGACATAATCCATTAGGTCATGCATCAGCGAGATTTTTTCTATGTTTATATAGATGACTAATATTGAAAATTAACACATGGAGGGTTTTTGAGAGATTACTGCTAGAGGAAAAAATAAAACCAAAGAAAATCAATTTCTTTCTTCATCAAAATAAAGTGAAAATACTTGTATTTCAATTGAAATAATACTATATTGGAGAGCCATATTTAAAATAACACAAGTTTTTCTTATCTATAAGGAACCTAAAGAAAAACAGATAATAGAAGTGAGTAGTTTTCTTGCAAACAAATAGTTAAAATAATCATATTGTGTGTGCATGTGTTTTTTTTCAAAATACTACAGTCAGTCTTAAAAAACTTTATAGACTAAGTTAATGAACAATAGTTTTAAAAAAAGATCAATTCTACAAACTAATAAAATCTACTTTGACTTGAAAGCTGTCATAAATCAGTAAAATTAAATCCTACTCTCCAACACCATAGGATTTCAACATTCCATCCATAGTCTTTTTTTTATTTTAATTATTTTGTACAATTCATTTTGTATTTTTTTCTGATTGAATGTTTAATTACTTTGTATAATTAAATTCATATTTCTTTTGTACAAGTAAATTTATATTTTTTTTTTCTTGTTTATTTAATTAAATTTCTAAAAAAAATTTTTTAGACATTTTGACAATCATAGTTACATTTTTTTTTTTCAATTTTGTTTATAAAACACATTTAATTCCGATTACTTATATCATTTAATATTTTTTAAAATTATTTTGTACAATTCATTTTGTGTTTTTTTCTTGCTGTTTATTTGTTTGTTCTGTACAACTAAATTCATATTTTTCCCTCTTCTTGTTTATTTGTAATCTTAATTTTTTAAAAAAATTAATAAAGTAAATTTGTATCTTTGTTTTTCATTTTGTTTATATAATGAATTTTCTAAACTTTTTAGACATTTGGCAATTGTAGTATTATTTCTAAAAAAAAGTACACAAAATACATATTTTATTTTTATTTTATTTTGTTTACTTAACACACATTACTTTTTTTTATTTTAGTTTGTGAAAAAAAAAGGAACCATACTAAGATTACTTGCATCATTTATCACTTGGTATTTTCAGTAGTGAGTGGATAGCTCTCCTAAATGTCAATAACTGCCCTTAAGTGCCTGTTGAATGATTTTCTACCATGGTATATCACTAAACCAAAAAATAAATTTAAGAATATCTACTTAAATAGTATAAATACTACATAATTTGAAGCCACGACAAAGCATTAAAAATTTCAAATCCGATTAGAGTAATATTAATTTGGCTATTGTATAACATCTTATATTTTATTGAATAACGAGCTAATAGAAGAAGCTGACATGTACTAATTACATAATTAGTTATGTTATATAGATATTTAATTCAAATGAATTTTATCTAATATAGAATTAAGAGAATCTATTTATGAATGTGCTTATAAAGTGCAAAAGACAATTTATTAATAATTGTGAATTTTATAAAATAAATAATATATTATTTATAAATATAGAAATGAAAAGGTCAGCCAAAGTAACGACTGCTTACTTATAAAAAAAAAATTAACAAAAATAAAGTCAATATGTGTCAATGAAAATATAATTTAGAAATTTATGCTCATTTACAAAAAATAACGTTTATTTATACTTAGCTACAAAATATAAATAAAACTACAAATGTAACAGAGAAATGCTGGTTAAAAAATATCAAAATTTTATTTGTCATTACATATATACATTGAAAGAATTTCATTCCAGATATTAACATAAATTCTGAATTAAACGTTAGGTGGGCTTAATTATAATAATAAGATTGTATATGAATGATTTTATTACTTTTTAATGCCGAAGAGCTAGGTATCATGTTTAGATATTATAATGGCATCTATTAGTTCCTGTTGAATAAAGGAAATCATAGCCTTAAAATAAGAGTGTTCGCAAATAAGTTGTTAAATATATGACAAGGAGAATAATCCAATATTTATTTTCATAAATTCCACAAGAATTAATGTTCACTTATTCATAAAGCTGGGTTTCCTCAGATTATTTGAATTTAATCTAGAAGGATAAAAGTAGTTGGGTAAAAAAAAATAATACAGATATGTTTTTCCTTCAAATGCAGATATTCAAAGTGCAATATTAATGATAATATTGTCATAGTAAATATTTAAAAAGACTTGTCTCAGTTTCTGTTAGATCATATGAGACCAAATTACGTGCTTATAAAAAAAAAGTCTGCATTTATATCAATGAACTGTTTGATTAAAAAGTCTGCATTTATATCAATGAATTGTTTGATTAAAAAGTCTGCATTTATATCAATGAATTGTTTGATTTATAGGCAATCATGTATTAATAATTGCCTTAAATGTTTAATACTTTTGAATAGACTTTAAGTATATATGAGATGACAAATACTTCATTTCATCTTGAAATATAATAGTTAGAAACATTTTCCAAGCATTGATCCATATATACGCATATCTCATGAGTATTAACATTCCTTATTAGGATAACAAAACTAGATTTAGTTATTATAATACACATTGACCGTTTTTGTAAAATAATAAAACTGATTAAAACCTCTATTATCAAAATATAGTTATATGTATACTATTAATTATAAAGTCTATGATCATGTTTAGTATGTGTTTCACCTTTCACATTTTGAAATAAAGCAAGTAAAATCTGCTTAATATACATAAAATTTAAACTTATTCTAATTTGTAGTTAGTGGTGATGGGGTTTGGTATAATTGATGAAAAGCATTACTGTGAAACCAGCCTCTGTGAGCTTTGGATTGTTGTAATTTTAAATTTGTCTATTACATAACAGCTTACATCTTAGTTAAATAATGAGCTAATAGATGGTGCTTAAATGTTTTCATTCATAATATTAATGAAAGTATTTTTATTAAAATGGAGTTGAACAGAAAAAAAAAAAAACTGAATCAGAACTGGGAAAATGATTAAATATCAACAAATAAGTAGTAATTGTGATGTATAATAACTTTAGAGAGGAACTAATGTTTAACTTGCCCAGAGTTTCTGGATATATAATTTATACATAAAAATTTCTGATTTCATATATAAAGAAGCCACTTTACATCACAACATGACATTAAAAATGAATATTGTTGTTTTGTGCATTAAAAAAGTATTTTTTCTTATTCTGAGTTAACAATGAATCTATTTTTTAAAAAAAATCATCTCAAAAATTATTATAAGAGGATAAACTTACCAGGTTTGATGAGAGCAAAAGCACACCCACCACCCCCAGCTCCTGTTAATTTAGAATGAATACCAAATCGACCAGAAATCTGCTGAACTTTATCTAAGGATGCATGACTGACTCCTAATACATTCAAATGATGCTGATTTATATCAATTAAATCCTTAAAAAAGAAAAAAAAACACATACACACATTTAAAAAATAATCCATTTTAAAATTTAACTATAGATTAGTTAAGAAATTATGCAAAAATGAAACAATAAGAATACTGATGGCATATAATAATTACGTATTAGTACACAAATTGGTAAATAAAGCAAAATATTAATTATTATTGTGATGTATATTATTACTGCAATGGTAAAGTCATTAAGATCCTAATCTTGACCAATGGAATATGCTAACATGTTGATAAAAAACAATTATTCAAAAAATTAAGATTTTGGATTTAAAAAATAGCAGAAACTTTGAAAATCGTGAGTATGAAAACCCACACTTACATCCATGACACTAAATTAATCAATATTTTAATAGAAAACAATTTCAAAGAGTGTGATTTTAAAAGTATAATTATTTAAAATTGAGATTTAACTTATAAAAGAAAAAAATTAATATACTATTAACCAGTTGGAATTAGTGAGATAGAATATATATATATTAATGAAGCAGTCAATATTTCTAATCTTCAGAACCATTCCATTGAATTTACATGAAGCTAATTATTTAAAAATATTAACAATTTTCAATGTTTCACTTTTGGCTAAGATAATAAGAAGATAACTAATTTTCTATTAAGAACTGCAACCAAAATAATTGCTATAAAATAAAAAAAACAGCAGTAATTCATCAATAAAATTTTGACTGAGACAAGATAATATATGAAAAAAAAACAAAGAATAAGAAAATATTTAAAAATGATCCATTAAAAAGAAGTGAACATATAGAATCCTCTAAAATGATACAAAAAAAAAAGAATAAAAAAAATAAACTGTGAATTAGCAAAGAAATCTATAGAAATCAATAAAAGTCCCAAAAATATAAAATTAATATCTTTATATTGGAAAGATTTTTTCACTAAGAAGAAAAAAATAGATTTATTACTAAAAAAGAAAAACAACATTATAAAATATATGGAAGAGTTTTTCAAAGAATTATACAATAATAAAGATCTTAAAAACACACACACACACACAAAGTAACTCCTATGATCACTTTTTGAATTGCATTTTAAATGAAGAGATAAAATATGCAATTAAATCAATGAATAAAAAAGCTTCAGGAAATGATAAAAACAGTATTGATATCTTAAAAGATACAACTGAAAAAATAGAAAAATTGTTAGCAAAACTATATACTTAATATTTTAGTGATACAGATGTACAAGATGATTGATATAATGTAGTAGTGATATTGATATTTAAAAAAGAAAATAAAGAAAAAATTAGAAATAACAGCCCTATCAATTTCCTACACAAGATTTTTACCAAAATAATTAAAATTTGTCAACAGTGAATTTTGGATCAAAACAATCCAAAAACCAAGCTGAGTTAACTGATTTTAGCATAATGGATCACAATATAAAGATCTAATAAATATAAACTGTCTTTATGCTTTGGATTTGTTCATTATAAAAAGGCATTTGATTCTATAAGTATTTCTACAGTGATAAAAGCTTTGGACCATCAAGATATAAACTCAAGATACTTCAATATTCTAAAAAATATTATAGTAATTTTACAGCAAGTATTTTGTGAATTAAAATGAGGAGCTAAGGGCATAAAAATACATGAATATTATTTAATTAAAGGGGATTTGAACTCAGACTTTCAAGCTCCCTACAGTCATCCCCTCTATCCAATACAACCGATACACATAATCACATACATGTGAAAAAGATAAATGATCTATATAAACAGCACTCATCAGTTGGCTCGGATTATCATTTCCCACATATATATATATATAATCAGTGCTCATTTTATATTAAGATAGCAAATCTACATGCTTTAATAGACAGGTTTCAATCCTCTCCATTCTCCAACTCTTCAGCCATTACAGATTTTTAGTGATAAGGATGGCTGAAGAGTTGGAGAGGAATGAAGCCTATTCATTAAAGCGTGTAGATTTGCTATCTTAATTTAAACCGAGCACTGATTATATATATGTGTGGGAGATGATCTAAATTAACTGATGAATGCTAGTTCAGCATGAAATACATTAATTGGAAATCCTTTATCTTTTTCACACATATGTGCTCATATGTATCGATTATACTAGATAGAATGGATGTCTGCAGGGAGCTTGAAAGTCTGGGTTCAAATCCCCTTTAATTACATTTAGGTTAAGTATATACATTATACTTATATTTCAATATGAATATTATTTAAGTAATATCATCATCATTACTTTCAAACATTATCGACCCACTGCAGGATAAAGGTTTCTCAAGTTCAATCCATCTTCTCCAATTTCTAGCCTCTTTTCTCCACATCATCCCAGCACACTTCCTTATTTCATCCATCCATCTCACATGTGGTCTCTTTAGGGGTCTTAATTTCATCCATTATGCTCCAGTCTGTAGTAATAATCTAACCAATCTTTATTATTTTGAGAAACTTCATTAAAACATTACTTTAATCTTTTTAACATTTACTCTTAATCCTACTTTGTTACTTTCATTTGATAACTCTTGCAACATTTCCTCTTTAAAGCATTACCTGCAAAAATAACTACACCATCTGCAAAATCTTGATAATTTATATAATTTCCATTTACTTTTACTCGCTTTGTTTCTCATTTTAATCCATGAAATACTTTTTGCAAAACTACTGTACAGTTTTAAAGATATGGAGTTAACCTGTCATACACCTTTCTCAATATTAATCTTTTTATTATCATTATGTAATTTAATTGTTGCATACTGGTTCTATAGCTTGATGATCTAATAAAATGCTTATAGTATCAAATGCATTTTCATAATCTACAAATCCAAAGCATAATGGCAACTCATATTCACTGATCCTTTCTATAACTTCTCTCAAAACATGGATATGATCCACTGTACTAAAACTACTTTTAAATCTGTTTAATTGGCAAAAATCCAAAGTTCACTATAGATGAGTTGTAATTAATTTTGATAAAAATTTTGTATAGAACTGATAGATAATATCTTCTTTATCATCTTTTTTAAATATTAATATTATTTTTACTAAAAAATTCCATCCAAGTTTAGTTTTGTATTATTCTGATCATAATATTAGGATGTATGGCATATGGAATGAAGATTAATATTGAAAAGACTAAGTGTTAATGGATAGGGAGAGATGCAAAAAGATAGAAAATTGGAATCCATGATGACATGATTCATTCAACAGGTGAAGGGATTTAGATATTTGGATGGTTGGTTGAGTGAAGATGGAAGAAGTGAAGATGAAGTTAAAAGAAGAATAGCATTCGCAAAGGTGACATTTGCAAAAAGAAAGAAGATATTTTGCGGACCTATGGAAAAAGAATTAAGGAAGAGATTAATGAAATGTTATGTGTGGAGTGTATTAATGTATGGTTGTGAGACATGGACATTGAGAAATAGAATTAAGCAACGATTGGAAGCTTTTGAGATGTGGACATGGAGAAAAATGGAAAAAATCAGTTGGATGAGTAAAATAACAAATGAAGTTTTGAAAAGAGTTAATGAGGAAAGAAGATTGATTGAAAATATCAGAGAGAGAGAGAAAGAGAAACTGGATTGGACATATATTAAGAAGAGATTATAGTTTAATGAAAGATGTTTTGGAGGAAATGTTGAGTGGAAATAAAAAGGATGGAAGAGATTGACATGATTGGATGATATAAGAGATGGAAAGGCTTATGTGGAATAGAGGAAATGGGCAAGGAAAAGAATGGAATGGAAGAATGGATGAATTGATGTAGTGACTACTCTCTGGACTTGTCTATTGGACAGACTACTATTGAACTATTGAATATTAGTAGTTGATTACTTCCAATTTATGATTATTAATCTATTTATTTATTTATTTTTCTGAGAAAATTCATTGAATATTATATTAACCTTTTTAGAATTTATCTTTAGTCCTACTATTTTACTTTTATCTGATAACTCTTGCAATTTTTTCCTGGTGCTTTGAAATATTAAAATCTAGATTATTTAAATTGGATTAAGTAATCTAAATTTTAATATTTCAAAGCATCAGAAAAAAAATTGTAAGAGTTATCAGATGAAAATAAGACATTAGAACTAAAGATAAATTCTAGAAGATAAATATAATATTAAATGAATTTTCTCGGGGGGGGAGGGGGTAATAATCATAAATTAGAAGTTATCAACTACTAATATTATGAGCAAAATAATAAAAAATTAAACTTGGATGAAATTTTTTTTAATAAAAATAACTTTGTATTAAAAGGAAATATGCTTTTATATTTGAAATGAGTTTAATAGATATGTTTTAGTACATTTTACATAGGGAGCAGATATTTGGATACTTAAAGAAAGAATAATACCAAGACTTCATATAATATTTGGAGATATGGAGAAATGAGAGCAAAACATGTGGATGAGAGGCCAGACATGTATCAATAACATCATTAAAGGAATTAAAGAGTAAAATGGAGCCATTACTAAAAAAGATGACAAAAGATAAATAGTTGAAGTCTTAAACTGGATTCCAAGAGATTGCCATATTTAAAATTGATGGATAAAAGAAGTTTTGTTGGTGGTGTAATATGGAAAAGTGAGATTATGAATTGAAAAAACTGGATTAAACTCAGAGATCTTCATAGTGCAAAGGATTGATAAAGGTTGAAAATAATGATTATGATATATGTAATAAATAAACAACATACTACTAGTTTCAAACTTTATATCATTAAACGATAAGTAAAACTAAAGAAGCATGCTTTAAATTATTTCAAATAGAATCATTCTTAATTATATACATTTTTAAAAAAGAGAAATTTAAATAAATTGTAAATAAAAAAAAATTAAAAAAAATAAAAAGCAGGAGACTAATTATAAGGTCTAGTTATGATATTTAGATATCTAAAAAATGTCAAGTTTGTGTACTTTTTTAAAATATGTATATCTTCTTTAACTTAAGTTTTTCTCATTGTCTATATATTTTCTTAGCTAATTCTGTTTTTTTTTTTATTATTAAATTTTATTGTTAATTTTATGCAGTAATCCATTCACATATATGTATTAATTTAGATATTTCAGCTGTAAAGTAACCAGGCAAACAACAATATAATAAAATTCCCATTATATTTTTAATATTTTATATTTATATAGTAAATCTGCTAATTATTACCCAATTTTTTAAAAGAATATAATTTGGAACTCAGATTTGATATTTCTCTAGAGTACTAAATTTGAACTCCTGTAACTCTGGCTCTAATGGATGGATGTTTGAAAAATTCATAAATTTTAACAAGATTTTTTTTTTTTGTTAGTGATAATTTTATATTGAGATATTTTCTTACACTATTTTACCTTTACAGTTAGTTGTTTATAATAAATAAGTTGACTTCATTACAAATTTGCAATAAATATAACAAATTTTATAATCTATTAGTTCAAGTTTTAGATATAAAGCCTTATATATATATATATGCGTGTGTGTGTGTGCATATGTTTTACTAAAACATTTATGTTAAATAATATAATAAGTTTACTAGTAATTATAACTTTCGGTTAATTGAATAAGCTTTTTCATAATACAGATTTAATGAAGTGATCTTTTGGGAAATAATTTAGGTAATAATATATATGTATGCCATAGATGAGCAAAAAATCACTTGCATAATACAGAAATCTATGTTAGGGTCCTAAATGTGTGTGTTTGATATTACATAAATAGTATTTTGATTTATTATATTTGTAAATATTAGGATTAGGCCATAGATTAAATACCCAACATATAGCTATTTATATAAAGCAGGTTAACATATGGAAAAGATTACATCAGATATATGGATAATTTTTGAAAAACTACCAAATCAAAAAATTAAAATAGAATTATGGAATTAGGTCTATTAGAATAAAGATGTTAAATGAATATTTAGGGATCATAATTTAATGAATGAAAAATATTTAAATAACAAAACATTGAAGTTCATTTATAAAAATGGAAAAAGAAGTTGATAAATGAGAAAAGAAATGAATAAAGTTCATTGGTTTATATACTAAATGAATTGAATAGTCAACAACAACAAAAAAAAAAACAACAGATACCCATTTTATATAATTCAATAAGTAGACTATATGATGGGAATTTTTTAAGAAATGATTTATATCAGATTTGAGTGAAGATCTTATAGGGATGTAAAACATTGCTAGACTATCAAAATTTCTCAAATGTTTTGAGTTATGTAAATAAAGCACTAAGCTAAAAGATCACAGACAAAGCACTTCCTACAAAAGCCATTCTGTTTATCATCTAGACCAGCGTTTCCCTATCTTTTTCTACAGTAGACCAGCAAATGACATAAAAAAATTTCATGGACTGACACATTTACAAAATAAGGTGTTTTGCAAAAATTTTATTTTTTTATTGTATCGATTACAAACAAATAAAAAAATCGATTAAAATAAATATCTAAAAAATTAACAAATAATTTGTAAAACAAGTAACCGATTAACAGGAAATAAAATTTCTCACAAAAGTGATTATGTCTGATTTTTGTTTTGTATTGATTATAAATAAATAATCAAAAGATTACAAACAGTAAATGTATAGAATATTAACAAAATAATGAGATATATTCATAAAAGATAAAGTGCAGCATCAGAATCCAAGTGATTTCTGTATTTTGTTTTTATAAACATTAATGATGAGAACGTCTATTCACATAAATAGGTTGTGGGAAAACTTAACAGAAATTTTATAGCTTTCTTGCTAAGCTCTGGATATTCATTATTCACAGATATCCAAAATCTGATCAAAGTAGTTTCCTTAAATTTGGATTCCAGAGTAATATTGGAAGATAGTTCAATAAAAGCTTCTTTTTCATGAAGATTAAGACTTGTTTGAGTCAGATTTTTTAAAAATGGATTTGATATCCACATTTTTATTTTTGCATAAATGCTGCGGACTGGCAAAAAAAATTTATGGACCAGTACTGGTCCAAGGACCGGCAGTTGGGAAATGCTGATCAAGACCGAGAAGAAAAAAGTTAGAGATTAACTAAAATCATTTAACACATAAACTTAAGCTTTCTCTTAATGTATAAAAATATTAAAGTTGAGATAAAGCTTAATATATTTTAGTAGTTTTGTTGATAACCTAATGTTTAACTGTAAAAAACAAAGAATATTAAATTGTAAATAGCAAAATATATCTAAACACTTTTATAATATAGAAACTCATCAAAGTTTATGATATAGCTCAAAAATTGAGATGCTAGAACATAAATGTATTAAGAGAATAGAAACAATAGTAAATGATCCTTAATAATAATCAAATGACATCATTTAGTATGGTCTACATATTCTATCTATCTTCACACCCAAATACTATTTCATTTGTCAAAAGCTTGCATTTCGTGTAATAATTTTTAAAGTTTTAATTTATTTGTAATTTTGTTGTTATAAATAGCATTTACTGCTTTACTCTTAATAACCTTTACATTTCACAAAATTTATGTCATAATAATAATAATTATGTAATTTTTCTTCATAATTTCACTGATTACCTCTAATAATTTATAACATTCTTCATTTTCTTCATTTCCTATATCTTTAAGAACTGCTTTGCACATCTGTGCTACTGCATCGATCGAATCAAATACTGGACCAATTATAGTAGGCATCTATAAAACAATTTTAATAAAATAATTGTTATTCTTAAAAAAAAGAGAGACTTATGAAAAAGTATAATATTATTAATAGACAAAAATATTGATTTATAGTAGATTCTCTTTTTTTTTTTTAACTCCAAAGTTTGAAACTTAATAACTGAATATTTTTAACAATTTGTTCAAAGACTAGTAACAAATATGAAACATCTGTCTAAATATATATTCCATCTTTTATAAAAATAAAAAAAAAGCTTGACTTCTTTAATGGTTTGAAATTGATTTACTTTAAACCAATGCATATTAATTAATTAGCAAAATGTACAGCTTGTATTAACTGTTGTGCTCAACCTACCATAAGCACTTGAACGCCATGTGACTCCCAAACAACTGGCCATATGATTATTTTTACTTTTTATTTAAGATTATATTTTTTCTTGTATTATACATAAAAACTATTCCTCTTGTTCAATGTTAATTTTTTTTAAACAAATTTTCAAATGCCCCCCTCCCCATCCTGACAAAAAATATGGTAGTTTTATCAAAATTTTCTACTTTGTTAAATATAGCAGTCACTAGGGTTAATCTTAACAACAAACAAACTGATATTTTCTATCAATGCGTTATTTTGTCAGCCACTGGCAAGATGTCAGTTATTAAAATAATGGTTTATTAATTTTGATTTACAATAGCTAATCTTTCTATAATAGCTTGTAGTGCTAAAACAAGAACTTTAATTCCCTTTTTATTTTTATAGGTGGCAAAAAATATTATTATCATCACAACAGCCATTCAACTTCAGAAAAAAAAACAACTAATAAAGACAAAGAATAAAAAGCTGAAGATAAGTTTTGTGTTGGACTATATAAATCGATTACAAATTAAAAATACATCCACATACATCACAAGCTGCTTCTTTTATCTGTTTATTTTTACAACTTGTACTTCTGAAAAAAATCCTTTTCTTTTCAAAGATTTCAATAATTCTTAAATATAACTCTCTATTGTACGACATCCAAAGATAGTAGGAGTGTTTCTGAGATATAACTTTTATAAGTTAATTTTTGTGCCTAATAAACTGATTCATAAAGAACTACTAAGAATACTTTTGTAATAGCATTAAGCACTTTAATATGAATCACTTGATAAAGATAGAATGAAGCAATTTAAGACTTCATTTAATAATTATTTTGATCTTATACATGTTGATACCAACTTCAAGAAATATAATGGATGCAACAAGAATAAAAGATGTTCCTATCTTTAGTCTTATCTTCCAAATAAAAACCATCAACAATATTTTTAGTGTTTTTGAGGTAATCTCGATAACATAGAGAGGGTGTATTTTTCACAAAAACTGTGTCAAATTAACAATAAAATAACTTAGTGCCATTTACTCATTTCGACTCATAAAAAATTCAACATATTCAATCCAGAAAGAAGAAAGCATATTGATTGCTTTTACAATTTTGTGATTGTAATTTCAGAATTTTGTAGAGTATCCTTAGCTGAAATATATCCAATATTTTTGTATTGCTAAGATGATAGAAGGACAACATCTCCTTCTTTGGCAGATTATTCTTATTTATTTCTAATCATTTTGCAATAATTAAACCATCAGAATTAATCACCAACACATATAATTCTAAAGAATAGCCCTAGAAGTTTATTTAAATTTTAAAGCTTTCTTTATTGTTTACTAACTTTTGCATCTTCTATTATAGTTAACATTAAAATATATGTGAGCTTCCAAGGAGTTTGTCCTTGTTTAAAATGATTCCCAGTTACCATGATGATTACAAATTGTTTTGATTTAAAAGTTTTATTTTAATTTTATTATATTTTCCTTATAGCATTGTAGCTTTGTCATACCATTTTCCACAGTTATTAATATCACCCGTATAGTAGAAATGCCACCAAATTCATGCATATAAACTTTAAAACATTACCAATAGATTTTGCACAATTTTTTTACTATTATGATTGTTATTTATTTGTTTTAGAAAAGACATTACGCTCTAAATACACTATTCTTAAATTATTAATAAAAAAACTTTTCACAAATTTTTAAAGTTATATTATTGATTATCTCAAACTGCAATATTTTACAAAATGTGGACTATTTCTGTTACCTAATTGAATCATTAAATAATTTTAGGAAAATTCAAACTTTATTTATACCTTTCCAAAGACAAATGAAGAACTGGTACTGATAAAATACAGGTTAGTAAACAATAGATTTTAAGCAGTATTATCCTCTTCTTTTCAGATACAGGAATTAAAAAAAGAAAGTCCTCATTAAAATCTAGTCTTCTATACTAACTTGTGCACCATTATAACAGTTAAATGTATTTGGAAAGGAGAAAACAATGTTTGAATTTGTCTAAAAGCATAGAAAAATTTAAACTAGATGATTTAAATATTTGAAATACAGGCACTCTTCACATACCTGGAACCTAATTGTAAATATAGGGTAATTGAACTCAAGACTTTCAAGTACCCGTCAACTATCCACACTATCTTATACCACTCATACACATGACCACAAAACATGTAGAAAAGATAAATAATCACCAATATATGTATTTCATGCTAAACCAGCACTCATATATGTGTGTGAGATGATAATCTGGACCAATTGATGAGTGCTGGTTTAGCATGAAATACGTATATTTATCTTTTCTACATGTGTGTGGCCATGTGTATCAGTAGTATGAGATAGTGTGGATAGTTGACAGGTACTTGAAAGTCTGAGTTCAAATCCCCTATATTTACAACTAGATAATTTATAATTTTATCTTTTATACAATTATATTTCCAAATATGTTTGTAGTCAACATAATTCTTTGTAATAAATCTACTGACAGGCTTCCACTTTCTCATCATTTGCAAAGAATTAATAAAAAGATCTTTGTCAGCACTCAAAACATTTTTTTTTTTTTGAAGTTTTATTGATAGTTAACATTATATAATTTCTATATAACCAATTATGGTTAAACATTAAAGTTAGTTCACATTGCTATAGAAAATTTATTAATAATCAAAATCATAAAAAAAAATATGGTTTAGAAATGACTAAATCTCATTATTAAAAAAAAAAGGGGGGGGGGGGAGTAAAGGAGAGTAATTTCCAAACATTTTTATATAATGATATTATATATTTTGAAAAATTATATATCTTATTTAGTATAAAGAATAAGTGAATATAATTTTACTTGGTTCAAATGATTTTTGAAAAGCAAAGTTTATTCAATATCAGTTTTGAACCAAATTATTAAGTTATAACAAATTACAGAGATTTACCGTTCAAGGATAAATCACAAGCAAATAGAAGTACAAATTTTTTATGAAGACTATTGCATAATTTAAAAAAAATAATAATAATCATGTGATTGGGTTAGATGGCTTTCTTAGAAAACAGGATAATTTACTGTTATTTGCTCTTGGAATAATGGGACAAAACTTCTAATAATGGGATTGATGATATTACTACTCTGCAAATAACTAATTCAGTTGTGTTAATTATATAATTATAATGAAATATCTTCTCTTTTAATTTGTTAAATGCAATAACAATACATAAAATCTGTGTTAACATAGTCCAACATCTAAGTCTGCATTTCTACCAAAGTATTTAAATTGTTTCATATTCTCAAGCCAAAAACCATTCAAGCTAAATATTGGTAAAATATTTCTCATCATCAGTGGATCATAAAGTATTTGAATTTATATTTTTGAACATTAATTATTAACTAGTTATTATAGGTTGAATTCGAAACCTTAAGAATGTTCTGTCTTTGAATCGTAAAGAAAAGCATGATTATGAACACATTAACTAATTAAAGACACCATTAAAACAAATACAGAAAAATTCTAAAAGTAGACAAATAAAAATAAAATTATCTCTAGTAGCGTGGGATATTTATTCCAAATTGAATAGCTGTCGAAAATATATATTTACTACACATACTTTCTAAGTATTGATTCTATTATTAATGTATGTCATATATCAAGAAATAAATCATTTTTCAAAATACCTGGATGTATTTAAAAACAAAGAACTCAATGATCTTAGTTACATTATCTGAATGCCTACTAGAAAATTTATGGCTATAATTTATAATACACTTCAAGAAAGGTAAGAATTAATCAAACCCTAAAAAGGCAACTTTCTCTATGCATTGTATGTTTCATGAAAACCTTAAAACATCACATGATCACTATCTTCCATGCTTGCTCATAACTGTTGTTATAATAGGCAAAACACTCTCCATACAGTAGCGCCACTCTGTCATCCATTGATTGTTAGAATGGCACTATTGTATGGAGAGAGTTTTGCCTATTATTATTTCATGAAAACCGCTAGACTGTCATAGATGTCATTGTCTAAATCACCTTGTTAATCAATATGAAATTGAAAAATGTCATAAACGTTTCACCTGCATAGCTTTCCGCTTCTTTTTTTCACTATTACTTTGTCTTTAATTTGGGATGAAGAAAAGTAAAATTCTTATCTAAAAATTTTCATTGTAGATTTTCTGATTCATAATCCCAATGACTTTCTGCAATAAATTTGTTACTCTAATTGTTGCAATTAAAGAAATCAAATTATTTCTAATTTTCCTTCAGAAATATCATCAATATGTGTGGCATTTCTTGATTCACATTTTCCATGTTTCTTTCATTTTGCATATGTTTTTCTAGTTATTCTGAAGTAATAATTCACTCTTGTTGATATTTGTTCTTGCTTTCTTTTTGTGCTTAAAGGTATAACTTAATTTATTGCACAAAATAAGACTTATATAAAGTCCTTGATTTTCTTAGTTAAATAAATTGCTAAGAAATAAAAACAATTATGACAACATAATCTTAGAAACTGATTGTGAATAAATGTATTAATTAAATAGACTGAGATGATATTAATGGTTTAATATCAGAAATTTGAATTGGAATACTGAGTTGCTAAAGATTTAATAAGTCAAATTGGATTATTAGACATATAAATTTTAATTTCAATAAAAATTGCAATGTCTGTTGAATAAAGTTTCAAAAAAAGTTAAAAGTTTAATTCACTTACAAAAAACATTGATGATTATTAATCTAAAATGGCAGACTATAAAAATAAAAAAATAATGGTAATATGAAGTGATCTTCAATATTGGTGGCAAAATTTGTCACATTCCGGGACGACGACTCATAGTTATCTTTTCGTTAATATTTCACTGAGAAGTAGGTTTCTTAAATAACTTTTCAAATTTTTTTTTTTTTTCCAAATTATTAAAATATTTATAATTTCCTTTTGAATAAAAAGTTATTATATTTTGATGATCATTTATAAATTATACTGTTATACAAAAGGCTGAATCAATTTTTTTACTGTCTTAAAAATCTTATGCCTTGAAATTATTTTATAAGCTAAGTTTTCTTCGATGAAGTTTAAGGAATATTGAAAAATTTAAAGGTTGTCGTCGATGAGCAACCATATCCCACTGGATGGCGCAGTTATCACGCTTAAACTATAAAATATGATCATTCATGGGCCGTTAATTATAATCATTTTGATGTGTTTTTTGTAATGCGAAAATAAAAACAAAAGAAAATCGTCTTTTTTAAATATTATTTAATTTTAAATATTATTTTTTATTAACGTATACAAATTAAATGATAATAATAAATGTAAAATAAAATAAACAAATTACAATTTGATTCGTCTTTTTTAGTTTTCTTTTTATTAGAAAAATCAATTTTCTATCCGAGATTTTTTTACTGGAGTTACGGCTTTTTTTTTTTGTTGTTTACCACTATTTTTTATTTCAAATAGAATGACAACTAAAACTAAAAGTTGTTAGGGGTTTAGGGTTAGCTTTAGGGTATTTGAGTATTAACTAAGCTATGACGTACTACACAACCCACCGGTAGATATAATTATCGAAGAACCAAAACAATGTCATGGCAACTGAAACATTGGCATGACTAATCGATAGAAGCGGTCAAAGTGTTTTCATGGTCACCTTCGAGATTTTAAAATACTTGGGTGAATTCTGGGTAAATATCTGTCTTTTACCTGCTTGCGTTGACCAAGTGAGACGCGTTTTTTTTTACAGTGTCTGATCCGCCATTGTAAGAATTGAATATTTTTTGATTGCTTATTTTAGGTCACTTTAAAAAAAAGAAAAACTATTGCTGATTTTATTTACTAATTTTATTACTAATTTATCAAATTGTATTCCTAATTTATCAAATTTTATTATTAATTTATCTAATTGTATTACTAATTACCATTTATGACTAATTAACCAAAATGTCTGTGCAAAAACCAAGAAAAGGGACTTACTAATTTATCAAATTGTGTTCCTAATTTATCAAATTTTATTACTAATTTATCAAATTTTATTACTAATTTATCAAATTGTGTTCCTAATTTATCAAATTTTATTACTAATTTATCTAATTGTATTACTAATTACCATTTATGACTAATTAACCAAAATGTCTAACCAAGAAAAGGAAAATAAAGCCATATTAAGTTATTGGGACTTACCGTCTTTTCCGAAAAAGAAGCGATTTCAGTATCGCACTATCTCATAAAGGCAATTATTTCTAGTTAATAATTGAGAACAATTTGCTTTTTTTTTTTTTAAAAAAAAAAAAATGTAAATAATTAGTTAAATACCATTAAAAATTATAAAGATTATTTATAATACTTATTTTTGATAATATTTTACTGTAATAAAATATTACTTATTAGTCCATTTATTATCGGAGTAAATTATTACTGCGGTTCTGAAATTAAATGTCTCATTTTTGGGACTGAAAATTGGCAGGGGGGGGGGTCTTCTCCGATGATTTTTCCCTGCCAATACATACTTTAGTCTGACAAAAAATTATAATGATTAGTTCATTTCTTTGTTTCAGGGTCAAATGATTTACTTAAAAATCGTTAAAAATTATAATGATTATTTATAATATTCATTTTTGATAAACTTTTTATCGTAGTAAATTATTAGTTATTATTTCACAATGGCCAACATGGCGGACGTTCGACACGTCTCCTTGTTTGGTATTAACTATGCTATGCTGATTATAATATTTATTTTTGATAATATTTTACTGTAATAAATTATGACTAATTATTGCATTTCTTATCGGAGTAAATTATTACTGCTGTTCTGAAAATAAATGTGTCTCATTTTTGGACTGAAAATTTAGTCTGACAAAAAAATTCTAATGATTACTTCATTTTTTTTTTGTTTCATGTTCGAATGATTAGTTAAATATTCCTATCCCTACAAAAAATTGTAATGATTATTTATAATATTCATTTTTTAATAATTTTTTTTTTTTATCGTTTTCATTAAAAATTGTTTTGATTATTTATAATATTCATTTTTGATACTAATTTTTTATCGTAGTAAATTATTAGTTATTATTTCGCAACGGCTTCTAGTCTGAAAATATATATGATTAGTTAATTTTTTTTGTTTTCGGGGTCAAATGATTAGTTAAATATCATTAAAAATTGGGTAATGATTATAATATTCATTTTTGATTTTTTTTTTTTGTTTTTTTTTTATCGTTTTCAGGGTCAAATGATTAGTTAAATATCGTTAAAAATTATAATGATTCTTTATAATATTCATTTTTTGATAATTTTTTTTTGTTGTAAATTATTAGTTATTATTTTTTCGCAATGACCAAACATGGCGACATTCGACGTCTCCTTCTTTGCTATTAACTATGCTATGACATACTACCCCAAAGATATACTATTCTAATCTTGCGATCTTCAAGGTGATTTCTCCACATGATCTGCGGGCAAACTTTATCGATTAAGTTTGTTCGCAAATCACTAGGAGACATTATCTTAAAAATCATAAGATTAGAATAGTATGCCTTTGGTGTAGTACGTCATAGCTTAGTTAATACTCAAGTACCGCTTTAGGGTTAGTTTAGTGTTAGTTTTAGAGTTAGCTTTAGGGTTAGGTTTACGGTTAGTGTTCTGTTGTTTGTAATGCTAAAATAAAAAATATCAAAATCGTATTTTTGTAAATATTTTTTTTTACTAACATCTATAAAATAAATGATAACAATAAACGTAAACTACGGAGAAAAGAAAGAAACTAAAACTTTTTTAAACAACGACAAATATATATATAAAATGTTTATAATATATGCTTTTTATGACATTTAAAAAAACAGTGTACAATTGTACTTTTCTTACTGGATATTTTTGTGTTAACGCTCTTTTTTATTTCAAAAATATACACATGGTACAATCTTAAAATGTCTGGTGGAAATGTTACGAACAGTACGTTACTTGACGCATTACCTAATTCCAATTCACTTTATACATATATCTCGTCAACATTTACTACTTAAAGCTTCAATACACTACGGTGTAAAAAGTCTGTTAATTATTACTTTACAAAATCTGAACATTTCAATACTTTAAAATAATAAAAAAATCCAATGAAAATAACATTTCCACCCAATTCAAAAAAACACACCCTCTCCCCAAGCCGTAATCATTTTATAAACTGTGCAAATTGGGAAAATATATTTGCCGCATAAACATACATGCTGTACTGCGACGTGACATAGCGGCCTGCAATCTGTAGTACAACAATAAAAGTTGTATTATAGAAAATGCGGGTTCGAATGTGTCGGCCGCGGAAATGACATTTTTATGTGTTTTAGCGCGAAAACAGCACCATCCAGTGGGATATGGTAGCTCATTGACGACAACCGAATTTTGATTCCATTTGTTATTCAGACAGCAAAAAAAAAAAAAAAACTTTGATGCTTGTTTTTTTTAAAAATTAATTCAGGTTTAAAAAAATATTGAATTAGATGTATACTTTTATCTAAAAATAATTTGGATTTAAAAAGTAGAGAGTATTGCAATAAAAACTATTACTGAAAAGTGTTTAGAAAAAAAAAGTTTGCTTCATTGAGTTTGATAGTGAAATAATTACTTTAAATGGATGTTTTAATTTTGAAGAAATAAGGTGTAAACCGAAAGAAAGAATGCTAACTAGGTCTATATATGAGATGAATAATATTAGTAAGATTTTACATAAAAGACAACTGTAGAAAAATATACAAGAGGAAAAAATGTTTGCATCCCACTTCATTTGGTTTTGAACCACTAAACATCACATGATCACCATCTCTATACTAGCATCACTGATGATGGCCACAAGCCAGAAACTAGTCTGGGGATATTGGATGAGTAGGCACTAGATAGGGATTTTATGCACAAGCCTTCTGGCATCCATTGATTACTCTGTTTGGTACAGGGTGGCACTACTGTATGGAGAGTTTTGCCTTTGTTTATTTGGTTTTGATAAGAAGGTGATTAATAGGAAAATGAAATACTGCAAAATTTATTGATGCAATTATGTTTTTAGATAATAAGAACAAATTTGAAAAATAATAAATAATTCTGCAGAAGATCCGAAAGTGATTCTTGGGAAAAAATTATACAGTAAGTTAGCATTTTAAATGCTTAGAAAATTGATTAAAATATAAGAAAAATGTTGATACAAAGGAATTAAAATAATAATTATTATGTTAAATAGATTTTAAATAAAATATTGCAAAAAGTTATTTTGTGGGCCATTGAAGTTAAATTTTTTTTTTAAAAAAAAGTTTAACAAGCCTATAATTTAGTTTGGAATAAAGAATTAGATAAAAGATAAAATAATTAGAAACTTTACAAATATGGATTGAGAGGAGAAGAGAATGAAAAAAATAATTAAACGGATAAGATTAAATAATGTTTAATAAAAATGATCAAGAAAGAAGTGATTTCTTTAACATTATATAATGCAACTGAAATTGGATTAAGCATATTCTTAGAAAAAAAAATATAAAGGATATGTTGAGACTTTGTAAGATGAGAGAGCAATAAAAAAGGGGCACTTAAAGAATTGTTATAATATTCCAAATGAAGATAGTAAGTCTTGATTAAGATGGTTGGGAAATGGTTTTTTGGCAGATAACTGATACTATTTTTTAAGTGTTTTGAAACTTTTATAATAGTTATGCAAGTTCATACAATTTGTAAGTTCACACACACACATATATCTTTTATCAATACCTGGTTAAACCTTTGCTGCACTAAAGTCACTAACGCTTGAGTACTCCGGGGAATTTTTGTATCAACCAACATTACTTTTATTTCTGGAATCCTGGATATATAAAAAATAAAATAATATAAGTCACGTGACATATGATTTGGTTTTCCTTACTATTAAAATATAAAATAAAATGAATGTGCGTAAAAATATCTAAGTTTTTATCTGCATGTCTGTCTGCCTATCTAGTTATGTCTATTTATTCATCCATCCATCCATCCAGCCATCCATCCATTTATCTCTATATCTCAAAAATTAAAAAAACTTATTTTTAGCAAATATTTATTCACAACAATTAATTTTTTATTAATAAGAAACCATTACATTTTACTTGACTTTAGATGTAGAGTTCAAAATTCTTTGTATAGGCGCAAATAATTTCCCATTTTTTTAATGATCTCTCCCTACTCAAGTTTCATTAACATACTTATAACTAAAATTTCATTCTTACTTTTCAAATACACCATTGCAAACATTGGGGGTGGGGTGGGGGAGGTTATGCCAATAACATCAAGATTTAAGTTGAACAACCACGTCTACTTAGTTATGTAAACCCAAACTGTTGTCAATAAACTAAAAATATGATATTTATAAATAACATTTATTTAACATGCATCAATACAAACAAATTAATAGTGTGAGGTATTTGGAGAGGTATGTAGGTTTAGTCCAAATAAGGAAACCTACTTGGTTGAAATGCATTTTGAAAGACCCTGGAATAATTTTTTTTTTCAAATCTTTGCAATCATATGCTTGAAATATAAAAATGAATTTTTAATTATAAACAAAATTGTAGTGCATAAGTAGAAAGAGATCAAATATTAAAAAAAAAAAAATCCATGCATCTATATAAAGAATATAGATACATATCAATTTTATTAAAGTTAATATAATGACTCTAATCTAATAAAAAAAAAAAGTGATTATCATTTACATACTTATTGGATAGTGATTGGTGGAAATAATTGTTTGTTAAAAATACAGCTCTTAAAAAGTTTGTGTCATATACAAAATAATATTGTGGGGCATTTAAATAACTATGTGAGTTGGTCTAACTGATAAGAGTCGGATAGTTGAAATGAATCTTGGGAGCTATTGGTAAAGTTTTTACCAATGTCTGTATCCCTGTGTTTGAAATATAAAAATGAGATTTATAAGTAACAGTTCACATGACTCTAGCTTACGTATTGCTGTTTTAGCAATATATATTTTTCTGTATGCCACTTGATAATACTTAATAAATCCCTAATCTTGTGCTGTCCTATCCAATATCACCAGAATATGGTTTTCATCAGTGAGCAGTTTTGGATTTTGGAGCAGTCACCTGGACTATTAGGATCGAATGCACTTGCCCTCTAGCAATCATCATTTACTTCTCTGATTATATTAAGTTATCAGCCCAAACATGTTTTCCATCTTAGCCAATTCACTTGCTTGTATAGTCATAGATCTGAAACCAGTTTAGTTACTATATAATATGATGACTTGGGTTTTTTTTTAAAACAAATAAAAACACCTATATAACGAGGTCAAAATTTGGTACAAACCAATAAAATATCATGATTTTATCACATGATTCCAGCTAAATATATTGCTGTTTTAAAAGCATACCTTTTTCTTTCATTATCTCTTTGCCATTTACTGTAAGCTTTAATAACTAGTAGATGTCTGATGATAGTACTGTGCTCCCCTATCCAATATTCCCAGATTCGTTTATATCAAATCCTGGTGACAAAATAGAGGTAGTTATTAAAAAACTAAGGACACTATAATATATAAATCTGAACTGGTTTTAGATCTATACAACCAAGTTGGCTAAGATGGAAAAATATTTATGTTGTTTAGTTTGGGCTGATAGCTTAATAATATATCAAAGTCAGTGATGGTTGCTAGAAGGCAAATGCATTAGATCCTACAGGTCAAGGTACACTGTTCCAAGATTCAAAGCTCCTCATTGACAGAATATCACAGAATAGGAATTTAAGCACTACCATCTGGTGGTACTAGTTACTAAAGTAATTGGTATAGAAGTAGGGAAAGAAAAATAAGCAAAAATTATATATATATAATAATTAAATACTAGTTCACAAAATATTGTTCATCTTGAAATAAGGAATTAGTCAAGGCACAAAAAATTCATTTTCATTAGGGAGAAGATAGTCGAAACAATTTTGACATTAATTCTTCAAATAAATAGATTGAAGTGATCAACTTTGTTCCTACAATTTTTTTTTTTTGCTCATATCATGAGATATTTCTTAGCAGTATCTGGAAGGATGAACATAAGTGACTTGAAAGAATTTGAATTAATAAGTTAACCGTTAAAAAAAGTTCCACTAATGATTTCATATAAGCTTTTACAATATTTATTGGTGCACACATAATATAAAAAAAAACAATCAAAAATATTTAAGAGTCAAGCGGTCAGCACAGCTGCCTTACAAGCAGTTGTTCCGCATTAGCGGGTTCGCTTCCCGGCTGATGCTATGACATATGAAAAAAAAAAAAAAAATTTAAGATTTGTTAAGTTTTCATAATATTATCAAAGAACTTTTTGGATTTTCAGGAAGTGTTTATTTTTCTTATTTATAAAAACTTGGTAATGCTGTCTAAATAATTACAATTTCTATTTTGCAATTTCTGTTAAAAATATTACCAAAGATGATGAAAAGATTCCTGTGTTCATTATACTTAAGATTTATGACAATTTTCCTTTTTCTAAGGTAAAGTATTCTGATGAATATTTATGCTAGTGAATTATTTCAATATAAAGTATACCTGTTTTATTTTTTTAAAACATAATTTAATACAACTAAGAAGATTCTGAAATCAACTAACTTTGAAATTAATGAGAAAAGTACGTAGATTTATTTAAATACTTATCATTACAAATAATTTTATGCATTAATTTATGGCTAAAAACCATTTTAAGGACCTTAAAAGTTAGCATCAGTCAATAATAACATTAATAGTTCTTATTGAAATAATACAATTTATTTTTCTTTTTCAAACAAGGCAAAACTCTCCATATAGTAGTGGCACCCTGTGTGCAACCAGAGTAATCAATGGCTGCCAGAAGGCTTGTGCATAAAATCCCTATCTAGTGCCTAATCATCCAATATCGCCAGACTAGTTTCTGGCTTGTGGCCTTCATCAGTGAGGAGCTTTGGATCTGAGAGCACTGCTGTATGGAGAGTTTTGCCTTGTTTGATAACAATTATGTGCTAGTATAAGAGATGGTGATCATGTGATATTTTTCTTCTTATTTTAGTATAATGCACTTGAATATAACTGCCTTTTAAAAAAGAAAAAATTCTATGATCGAATTTGTAAAAATTTTATTTTAAAAATAAATGTTGGCTGCTTTTATAAAATTCTATTATTATTTTTCTAAAATCATCAAATTGGAAAAGAATAAATATCTTTATGCTGTTTTTCTATAAAATAATAATCAGAAAATAATAAATTCTTACAACAGGTATATAAATATTAAATTTTTTATATACATAAAGTCTTCTCTTTTTTTTTTGGATTTATATGTAGGTTTTGATTTACTATATTTTAATGATTTATATTTGCATTGGTTGTTTTAATTTCATTATTGAACACTAGATGGTTTTATGTCTGTAATTTTTTTTTTTGGTCAGCTCTTTCAACTATCATTGGTGCCTTAATAACTACAGTACTTATTATTGATTTATTAATAATCTATAGGAAAGATCTTTTAAATATTTATCATGGGAATTTCAACAAATTTCTGACCACATTTACATAAAAAAAATACACTAGTGCTGTTGTATGTATAATATTTAATTATTTAACATGAAAATTTTATATATATATATATATATCCTTATGATTATTTGATAGAAAACTCATATATATTGTTAAAAGGTACTTCAGTTAGAATTACTAAATGTCTAAAAAAATGTTGATCTGTTGTATCTTTAAGCTGTCTGAATGGTGACAATCAAATAAAATGGTTTTCCTTAAAGAGATAATATATTTTCTTAAGAGCAAAGAAAGTGATAAAAGTATTAATGCTAAATGAGAAAAGTACTTAGAAAAGAATAAGCTAAAATAGATAATTGTAGAGAGAGAATAAAATTGAATAGTAAATTGTTGGAGGATGTTAATAAAAGTGGAAGAGATGGGAGTAAAATTTTGGAATTACATTAAGAGGAAATGTAGAAAAAAGAGAGATGGTATTACTAGATGATGAGAGAATAGAGTATATCTCTAGTGAAGAATTAGAAAGAATCTTAAATAGGTATGTAATGGATATAGAAAAGATGTTAGATGTAAAGGACAGTGTGATAGAAAATATGAAAGTATATAGTAATGGGAATATTAGGTTTACAGAAAATGAACTGAATGAGGCAGGGAATAAATTGAAAAGTGGAATGACAAGAGGTTTAGATGGATGGGGGGTTTAGATGGATGGGCCCCCACAGAGATGGTAATGAATTTAGGGCATAGGAAAAAAGTGAAGCTATTATCATGTTTTAGTAAGATGGCACAGATGAGAGTTTTTCCTTGTTAGTTGGAGTAATACAAGAGTAAGTTTATTATTTAAAGGAAAGGGTAAGGATCATAAAAAATTACATAATTACAGACTGATAGTGGTAACATCAGTTTTACATAAAGTTTTCTTATTATGGTGGCTGGAAAAGTTGCAAAATGGATGGAAGAAAATAATGTAGTGGGGGAAATGCAAGGAGGTTTCAGATCAGATAGCATATAGGAGATAGTTTATTTGTAGACAGTTATATATGAGTTTTATAGATATAGAGAAGACATATGATAGAGTAAATAGAAATAGATTATGGGTAAGTTTAGCAAATTTGGGAATGGATGAAACTTTAGTAGATATTATTAAGAAATTATATGAAAATAATTACTATACATATCAATTAGGGGATATAGAATCAGTTAAAGTTAAAAATGGGGTGGGACTAAAGCAAGGATGCCCTATGTCACCTATTTGGTTTTTTCTGTATTTAAGTGAAATGGAGAGTGCAATAGAAAGACTAGGCTGATAGAGATACCTTGTCAGGTCTTTTTTTGCAGATGATATCTTTTTGTGTGCAGAAAGAAGGGAAAATATGGAAGTTATGCTGAGGACATGCACTAGAATGGGTAAAGAGATGGCGATTAAATTTAGTGAAGAAAAATCAAATATAATGCTGATTAATTCTGGGGAAAGAGAAGAATTTTTATTGGGGGATATAGTTACATGTCGGGAATATATATAATTATTTGGGAATCATGTTAAGTAATCTAAAAAATTGCTTGAATGAATGGGAGAAAAAATTGATAAGTGAAGCAAAGAAAAGAAAGGGATTGATAAAGAAATTAACAGTGTTTTCATATAATAAATATGATGTAGCTAGAATTGTTTGGAAGGGAGTTGCAGTAGCAGGGTTAACATATGGAAATGATGCATTATGTGCTAGTAAAGAGGTATTAAATTACTTAGAAAAAGTACAAAGGGAAGTAGGAAGACATGCCTTGGACAGCAAAGGAGACAATTCAAGTAGAAATAGGGTGGTCAAGTTTTTATATAAGAGATGCAAAAAGCAAAATGAAAATGTTTGGTAGATTGCAGTTTATGGATAATAAAAGAATAGCCAAAATAGTATTTAATTGAGTTATAAGTAAAGGGCAGGCAACATGTTGGGTGAGAAAGGTAATGTGGTATGCAGAAGATTTGGATAACAAGTTTATATCAATATACTTGTACAAAAGGTGGAATGACTGTGTTAGGAGGATTGTTGAGTGTTATAGTGGTAACAAATGGGATAGAAGAATTGATGCTTTAATAAAGAATAGGGAATTAGAGAAATGGAGAACTAGTATGGAGAGTAAAAAGAATTTAAATATATATAGAAGTAAATGGAACATTGGGTGCAAGTTAATTCATGATAATAGCAAGGAAGGTAGTTTATTGGGTTTTTTTTCATGTGTCAAAGCATCGGCTGGGAAGCGAACCTGGAACAACTGCTTGTAAGGCAGCTGTGCTGGCCTCTCAACCACCAATGCTTGACAGGTAGTTTTTTGTTTAAGGCTCAAACAGGATCTTTAGCAACAAGGGAATATACACATAAATGGAAAAATATAGGTGATTTAGTCTGCAAATTGTGTAAGGAAGGCATATAAGATATTAGGCATCTGTTAATTCAAAGTAAATGCTTGAAAGCAGAAAGGGTACAAATAATGAAGTTATGGAAGAATAAATACAAACAAAGTGATTATACAGAAAGTGGGTTATTGGTTTTTATGCTGGGTTTGGGAAAGGATACGGGGGAGTTAGATATGAAGGCCATGAAGTTGACAAAGATTACGTTGTGGAAATGGAATAGAGCAGTTATGGGAAAACTTAGGGTGGAGAATGGAATGAGAAGGTGAAGTGGCTAACAGGTTTCTCTGGGCATAGTTGCTGAGAGATTCCTAACCGTATAAGGAGAAGTCACAGTGCATCACATCACATCACACATCACATTAATGTAATAGATTATTAACATTTGAAAAGGGCATCAAATTAGGTGCTGAAAAAGGCTGTTTATGGATATAAAAAATTTGATATTTATATAGCTGTTGTAAGAATTTATTATTTTCTGATTATTATTATTTTTCTTTACATAAATTTTAACATTTAAAAATGTTTAGCTTGTACATTATAAGTTTTTATTATTATTACTACTTATAATAATAATAAAAACAGGTGTAACTTGTTAATAAAGATTATTATTCTTAAATTCCAGAAGAAAATGGGTTATATCTTGCTTATTATTATTATCTAAAATGAATAAATTTCTATTCAAACATTTTTATAAAATTTGATTAGAATTTAAAATTTTATTCATAACTTGATTCACTTCTTAGTATGTAAAGCATTCAATGAGTTTTTCCTATTAATTATGTAGTAGAAGGAATTAAGATTGAGCATGCTCAATTTCTTCCTTCCATATAACTTTTACTTGTTTTAAACTTCCTGCTTGCTGTAAAATAAAACAAATCTTTTTTTTTTTTTTAAATGTAAATATTTTTGAGTTATTACAATATAAAATAGATTATTTTTGAGAATCTACAATTAGTTAAATGCTTGAAAGTCAAATATTAAAAATCTGAAATATTTACAGCTATATTCTACAAGACATATTTAAAACTTTTTATTTTCAAATTAAACAAAATCTGAACAGAACAACAGTCTGCTGTGGAAAAATGCTTTAATTAAAAATAGTCTTGAATTAGTATTTACAAAGATATTTCTTTAAAAAAATGGGGTACTTTAGAATTAGAGCTATCAGGACATAATTGGCCAGCCATAATTATTCTAATTTTTTTCTGGCCCATATTTGCGACAGCAGAATAATGTTAAAGTGCTAGAATAATTCATAAAGTCAGAATAATTATGGCTGGACAATTACGTCATGGTAGCGTTAATCCCAAAGTACCAAAAATAGTATTAATTTGCATAATGATCATGAATTCTTTCAAATATTTTAATTTTCAATTTCATCAAAATTTTAATTTCTCAAAAATGAATTTCTGAACTATATTTTCTTAAAAAATTGGAATGATTACATGAATAACTAAAATTAGAAAATAAACTGTATTTTGAATGAATACTTCTGTTCATGACGAGAATGTCAGAAATTTAATATTGTGATGATATAATAGTCATTTTCATATATGAAAACAGTAATTGCTTATAAAAGAAAAAAGTATTATTACTTTAAAAGAAATTAGCTTCTACTGAGCTTTTTAGAAATGAAATGCTGATAGATTAAAATTTCAATTTTCCTCAAGTAGTGGTTTATAAATATTTAGTGATATCATGTCGTACTATCCAATCTGTTGAGATAATTCAATAAAAGTGAAAAAAATCAACCTTAATTATTTCCAATTTCTTTTTTTTTTAGAAAACAAAACAAAATATATTTTATAACTACAGAGAACATTACTAAAATTTAGAATAAAACATTGATATATATATATGTATAAGTGTTCATTTTTTTATCATCATAATCATTTTCAAACACTATCAACTGACTGCACATAAAGATCCTTCCAAAATTTCCTTATCGTAACAAGTTTCTTTCTAGACTTTTTACATTCTGAGGAATTCCATTATAAAACTTCAGTTTATTTCTTCCAGTGACATGTAATGCCAAAAATACTTATATATATTTTCAACATGTATTTTATGTTTGATCCTTCCATACTTTGCTCTTCTATTAAATGTTCAAATCTCAGGTCAATAAGTTCATATTTGTAAAATACATTTATTACTAAATCTTTTTTTTTTTCAGGCACATAATATTTTTATACCAAAAACAAATTTAATTTTATAATTAATTCTATCCATTATGTTTCAATTGGTTATTAATCTGAGCACGGTATTTATAGTTGTTAATTTCTATTAAACATTATTTTCTCCTTTTTTTAAAAAAACAGTGAATATCATTTTAGTCTTTTTTTTAGCATTTATCTTTTTTCTTTTTTCATGTCATAGCATCGGCTGGGACGCGAACCCACAACTGTCTGCAACCAACTACTTGCTTGCAAGGCAGCTGCGATGACCTCTCGGCTAACAATGCTTGACTAGCATTTATCTTTAGTTCAAATTTCTTTGCTTTTGTTTGATAGCTTTTCTACCATTTCTTAAAATAATTACCATTTGCAAAGTCTAAATGACTTATATAATCTCCATTATTTTTATTCCTTTATCTTCCCATTTCAATCTGCAAAACTTTTCCTATAAAATGGTTGCAAAAAATTTTGAAGAGATGGAATCATCCTGCCATACACCCTTAACAAAAATACCATTCTTAATATTGCTATTTGATATAATCATTGCTATTGTGTTTTAACAAATATTCTTCAAAATTTGATAATATCCTGGGATCTATATACCTATTTGCAAAGCTTTATTCATTTCAAAAATGTTTATAGAATCAAATAACTTTTCATTATAAATCCACAGCATAATGGCAATTCGTATTCAACGATCCTTTCTACTAGGTCTCTTAATTCATGAATGTGATTTACTTTATTATTACCATTTTTAGATTCAGCTTGTTTTTTTTTTTTTGATTAGTTTGACTTCAATCTAAATTGATAAGTTGTAATAATTTTAGTAAAAATCTTACATAAATTGGCATAAGATTAATATATTTGTAATTTTTAATGTTTTTCTCTTTGCTTTTCTTAAATAGATCACTATTGTAATTCTTCTTTCAATCATCTGGCATAACTTTATTATGACATTTGGTACATTTTTTATAACTACCACACACACTTTTTAAAAAAAACATTGCAAATTTTTTATTACCTTTCCAAAAAATCAATTTTCCCACTCTGGAATGTTAATGAACCACCTGCAATAAAATAATATTTTAAAAATATTGTATATGCTATATTCATACAACAAATAAATCAAAATACAATTTAACTTTTAAATAAGACACATGCGCTCAACACTTAACATAATCTCCTTTTCCGCTGTAATCAGTATTAATTTGAATATATTAGATCCTATAATATACTATTTATCCCCCATAATTTCATGAATTTTAATATTAACTCCTCACTTATTAATCAAATGATTTCCTCTATTAATAAAAATTGCTTCTTTTATTTTTTTCTATTTTCCTATCTTAGTCTATTTTTATTTTATAATAAATAAAATAGAGTTATTGTCTTACATTTCAATTTAGGATCCTTAAACATAGATAACATTTGTGCATTATATATATTTAAATTTCTTATATAATAAATGATATTCTTTAAATATCTTTTTTAATGAATACAGATATTTACAAATATATGACATCCATAAAGATAAATAATTCTATACATTATATTATTATTTTTCACTTTATTAATTCCGTCTTTAATATTATTAAGTAGTCCTCTATTTAAGCAAAAAAAAAAAGATTAATTACTATATAAAAAAAAATTATAATAGATATTATAATAGTAACCAGAGGAGAGGGGACGCATCTGACTACAGTCATGCCTAGGGTTTTCAGGTAGTATCTGTGAATGACACAATGAAGTAACTAACCAATGATTATATCCACCTCCAATGGGTTAGCTCTAAATTTACTCATTGAATATTGATATAATTTAGGCCAGTTCATCAGTACCTCACTCCTCATTCAGATTCCATTACGCCTCAGTATTCAAGCCCAGGGAGAATGTTGCCTTCGGCACTCTTCAGGGTTTGTGTAGCAACTATCGCACTTAAGATACATCCAATCCTATTGTGGTGTTAAATATAATAATGTGTGTGTGTATATACATATGTAACATATAATAACCACATTCCACTCTTTTTACACTTTGAAGCAAAATATATTTATTTATTAATATTACAGTTTAGCAGTCTTCGTCAGATCTTAATATCTACTAAACACTCTACTCCACCATTTTTCTAGAAAAATGGTGGAGTAGAATGTTTAGTAGATATTAAGATCTGACGAAGACTGCTAGGAACAGTCGAAACTGTAATATTAATAAATAAATATATTTTGCTTCAAAGTGTAAAAAGAGTGGAATGTGGTTATTATATGTTATATATTAGAAAAGCAAAAATAAAGAAGGAAAGAGGAAGAGAAGTTATTGAAGATTATATTATTATATACAAATTGATGAGTGAGTGTATGAACAAATTTGATAAACCAATTTGATTTAAAACACATTAACAATTTTTATTTATAACAGATGAAAAAATCCAAACTCTATTAACATAGTAAAAGATGTAACCATATGTGTCCAATATGCGTCTTTACCATATCAATGATTAAAATTATCACTCCAACCCTTACCCATGGTAAAAATAAACTATAAGTTCATTGTCTGAATAATTGTGAAGCTGACTAACTATTTACAATATTATTTCACTGCATTTACAATAGCCCTGTTATCCAATTTCAACTGTAGAGATTCCATCTTCTTTGGGGACCCCATCTAACTATGTACAAGTTTCCTAACATTGATAGAAAAGAACATTTACACAAGAACATTAGTCATTCATACCAAATAAACTAAGTATAATGATTATTAGTTAAATGTAAACAAATAACACAAAGTTTTCCATGTACTAGTGTATATAATTAATATGGAAGAGTATCACAAATTCTTACCTCATCCCATATTATGTGATGATGATGTGTCATGTCACTATGGAGGAAATTAACCTAAATTTTATTTACAAAAAAAAAATTTTCTAGCTTAATAAACCTCCCCCCCTCCTGCATTGTTACTTCTTATTGCAATAGTTTCTTTCAACTGCAAACACACTGAAACTTCCAAATATGAGAGAAAAATGAAGATAAAATTTTACAAATGTACAAAGCAAATAATAACATTTAATTTTGATTTTGTTCAAACCTTCTTGATTAAAGTCTATAATTTTAACATAAATGTCTCTCATGGATACAGTCTATTTATATCCTTGTCAGTCCGTTTTAATAAATCCATCACTCACTCAGATTCTCCAACAATGCGCTTGAACGAGGTTATTTCCGTTTCAGATGTCACTTTCTTCTTGGATCCACTAAGACATTTCAGATGAGTTGTTTGGCATTTTTCTAGGCATTATTTAATAAGTGAATTAAATCATCACACTTTATGGCAATTAAGGCAACACCGTGGCCCTACGGCACATTTATCTAGCCAGTATACATTATTTAGTAATTATAAGATTTACTTTTCTTTAGCTTATTATTTGGCGTTTAAAATTGTAATTAATAATTTGTTAAGTGCATACTCATTATGTAAATAATATATATTAAGGCTATAACCTTAAGAATATGCACCTAGATGCAACAGTAGGGACCTCTACAAATCTTAACACAAGATTAATGACTTTAAAAGACAAGAGTGCTGGCGATATAATATTCCCTTTTCATCTTGTTCAATTGATAGTGGTCTTTTGTCTTTCATTATTGATGTAAATTAATTTCAGTTCTTTTGTTACGCTGTTAAAATTCATCAACTTTTGCCATTTTAAATATTGACTACGATTCCTTTCAACTTTTAGTGCTATAAAATTTTATACAAATGATATATTTTCAAACATGTCATCCATTTTATCCTTCATTTTAATGTTCAATTTTAAAATATTTTCAGTTTCCATCGCTGCATGTGCTGGCGATATAATATTCCCTTTTCATCTTGTTCAATTGATAGCGGTCTTTTGTCTTTCATTATTGATGTAAATTAATTTCAGTTCTTTTGTTACGCTGTTAAAATTCATCAACTTTTGCCATTTTAAATATTGACTACGATTCCTTTCAACTTTTAGCGCTATAAAATTTTATACAAATGATATATTTTCGAACATGTCATCCATTTTATCCTTCATTTTAATGTTCAATTTTAAAATATTTTCAGTTTCCATCGCTGTATGTGCCTATTGTTGCGTGAATTAATAGTTATTGAAATTACGCAATAAGATTTTGTAGTAAAATTACGATAGTAAAATTCTACTTCCATTTTTTAACACTTGGTTGCTTAAATATTGACTTGACATCAGGTCATCACCATGTCTACTAAGTTAATGTCTTATATCATGACGTTTACACATTGACTAATGAGTCATTATTGGTATAGATATATATATGAAAAGTTTCTATAATTAGTTTTCTATTTTCCATTGAAATAAAGCATTTACTTCATTTTATCATTATCTTGGTTTGGTACTTATTAAAATAAACTTTGGATGTGTATATGTCTATATGTCTATTTGCATGAAAAGAAATATAATAGATAATGCATATCTAACCTATTATCTCAGTTTATGTTTTTCATGGGTTTACTTTGATGTGGATATATAAGGGTTGGTTTGAACTGGATTGTAAGCTATCCTTACAATATATTAAAGTTTATGAGAAAAATACTGTTACTAGTTATAAAGGTGAATACTGTAAGATGAAACAAGGTCTGTAGGTCTATCATGCATATTCCAAAGAGGAAATTGTGACTGAATAAGCAGATATATGACGTGTTTGTGTGTGAAAAAGAAGAGAAGTTTATTTCAACTAAAAAAAAGTTAAATAAATAATTAAAATAGACTCAAAGAAAGAGAATAATAAAACAACAAAATCTTTAGGTACAATTGTAAACAGATATAAGTTATATAAAAGCATTTAATAAAAAGCTTATTGAGGATAGAATATGTACACATTGATTCTAAAGTCTCTTTTATGTATAAAATAGTTGGCTTAAGATGTCTTTTATTTAGAAATAAAAAATTATATAAATATATAAATGAAAGTATTAAATGTTATATACATGAAATGATATATACATGAAGGGAAGAGTAATATGAAAAAAATAATAAAAGAAACTTTTATTAATAGAGAAAATGATTTACTTATTTTATTAATTGAGGAAATAATTTATTTAATTAACAAGAAGCTAATATATGCAGTTAAAGAAGATTAGTTAAAGAAATTGAAAGCATGCTTCTATAATTTAGTCATTATTTAATGTTTTTAAAAATCAAAGTATACCACGATTTATTTACTTAACACATATATGTATTCCATTTATACTGATATTATATAAAGATATTTGCAATGAATTAATCTCAAAACCTTACATCAAATATTAACACTGTAAATTCTTATATATTACATATTAGTATTTACATTATTACTGACAAGATTAAAAATGAAAAAAATGTTATCTTTGCCAAATACATATGTCAATCAGATTTTAAAAGATTTAAAAATAAATTTACAATTGATTAAAAATTTATTCCTTCTAGTAAAAGAATTGCAGACAATCCTCTATGTAAAAGGAGAAAGAAAAAGGTAAAGAGGTGATATCTTCTTTTGCCTTTAAAATATGTTATCATATGTTATAGCTAGAGAGCATTTCAATTATAAATAGAAACACAATTAGTTAATCTCAAAATATTAATTATTCATATATATAAATCACATGATTCCAACCAATGATTAAACCAATAAAATATTAACAATCCACTTATTATTAGAATCTAAGCCTTTAAAAATATCATGAATGATAATAATTGATGAAACAAAGTGAGATTAAAACAGCGTAGAAATTTCACATAAACTCATTATTCAATACTTTAAAAATAATAACCATAAGTGCACATAGCTAACTGGTTATTAAATGAAAATCATATGACCTCAAAAATATTTAAAATAAACCAATAGAATATCAACAGGCAACACACAGATTTTATTGATTTATTTTAAACATTGACTGGGATCATGTAACTTACAAATGATAATTGATTAGTCATGTGCACTTATAGTTTATTATATTTAAAATATTGACTAGTGGTTTATTTAAAAGATTGCAAAAATGATTATTGATCTAACTTCACACAGTTTATCCTAGCCTGTTTAGAGTTTATTTGAAACTTTCAAACAATTTTAATCACAATTTTAATCAGTCAATTTAGACCCTAATAATAGATGAATTTTCATTTTTTATCTGAGAGTTTCTTTGACAAATGATTGTTGATATTCTGTTGGTTTGTTTTAAGGAATGACTGAATCATGTGATTTATATACAATAATCAATTAATTATGTGCACTTATGGCTTAATATACAATATACATATAAATTTAAATCCTATAAATTGTTATTAAAAATCAATCTCATATAAGTATAGTACTTAAAAATTGAATAAATAAAATGTTTGAGAAATTATTTTCTCTCTTTTTTTTTTTCAGTTTAAATAGTGTTTCATCTGTAAAGCGCATGTGCCGTGGTTTAAGCTACGTTATTATTTATAATTTATATAAAAATATTGCGCTATATAAATAAATTTTTACATATTTTTAAGTTTCCATCTAATAATGATGTATCATAAATTATTAAAATTTCATAAGCATCATTAATAAAAATCATATTATTAGACATTAAAGTGATTAATCAAAATCTTCATGCTCTCAGTTCCAAATGCTTCAGATTGGCCCATACATATAGCTTGGGTGAAAAAAGATAGAGTGATCCATTCTATCTTTTAAAAAGACTTTATCTTATGTTTGGAAAGGAGAGTATTCAGTTTAAATAGTGTTCCATCTGTAAAGCACATGTGCCATGGTTTAAGCTACGTTATTATTTATAATTTATATATGTAATTATAAAAGCACATCTTTGATTGGGCATGCAAAGCAAATTAATAAAAATAGATTTTCTAAAAAGATGTTCCATATTGATACTTGATACAGTTTTCATGAATGAAGCAGACATTTACATTATAATGATCATCTCAAGATATTAAAAAAAAGTGCAGACTCCTTCAAGATTACATTTTATTTGTTTAAATGGCAAAACAATTAATTCTCTTCAAAGAAAGAAAATCTTTTTTTTCTTCTGAATCAATATTGTCTGCCAATATAATTAATTACTTTTTTAAAATATGTACTCCACTTTTCTTTACTAATGCTAGATTCTGGCAGTGTTCTGCCAAAATACTTAGCGCAGTATAGATTTTAAATTTAAATTATCATTCTTTACTATTTATTTTCATTTGACAAACAATTTTAAAATTTTAAGTGGTACCAATAGATTCTGCATTTATAATTTATGAAGCATAGATTGTTACATTAATTAAGGTTATGTATGCATTATTAATAAATGATTAACAATTGTGAAAAATTATAAATATATGTATTTACAACTGCAGATCACTTTCAAGTGAAGGAAGATTGCAAGAGTTAGAAGAAGAACTGTCTTATATTAAATGGGACATTATTGGACTTTGTAAAGTTAGAAGAAAAGGTGAAGAAACAATTGATTTAAAAAGTGGACATATACTCTACTATAAAGGTACAAATATTGAAAATACAAGTGGTGTAGGATTCATTATAAATAAAAAATGGAAGAACAACATCGTGGAGATTGATGGTGTATCGGACAGAGTGGCAAGATTAGTTTTACAACTTAATAGCAGATACCAAATGCAGATAATTCAGGTTTATACCCCAACAAGTTCTCATAGTAATGAAGTAGTAGAGGATTTTTATATGGATGTACAAAGGCTTTTGATCAGAGTAAACAACATTTTAAAATTGTTATGGGAGACTTTAATGCTAGAATTGGTAAACAAATGAAAGATGAAAATGCTGTAAACCAATTAATTTTATTGGTTACAACATGAGCTAAGATTTATTTAATAATCATAATCTTTAATTGAATACTGAATTTGAAAAAAGCAAAAAATTTATGAGTGAACCAATTTTGTTGTTGAATTTTTATCAATTCTAAATTGATAGTTACTTTATAAATGGGAAATTTATTTATATAGCAAATCAATAATATATATTTTATGCCAAATATTCATCATGTGCAAAAATGATCAAAAATTAGTGATTTTTTGGCATTCACTTAACCATGAATTCTGTTTAACTTTTTAAAATTATATATTCAAATAAGAATTAAGATTATAAAAATAATTCATCAAGGTTTACAGGTTTGTTTGTTTTTTACGACAATAGTGTATCTTAGCTTATGTAATAAACAATAAAATTAATGACATGTTAATATATATTTATTCAAAAACATTTCTCATTAGGTTCCACTGCCAGTTTTAAGATACTTGCAAAACACAATGGATTTAATTAATTGACATAGGTTTGTTTTATAGTTACACAATCTCTAAAAATTAAATCCTGCTTAAATGTAATTCAGTGATCTTGAATGCACATTTAGGAATTATAATGTAAATTTGAAGTTTGGAATTAAGACGTATCTCTTTATCTTTTCAAAGTTATGCAAAACTTTAAAAACATTGAATGAACATTTTAAGTGATTACTGTATCCAATATTTTAACAGTTAATATTATTTTGTATTAAAATAAAAAAATAATTAGTGTGTTAATATTAATTTAAAAACATTTAGTTGTAAATAGATATACTTTGTTTTTTGCCATTTATTACATATTGTGTAAATTCTTCTGAATATGAATAAGGATATCAACAACATTAGCAAAAACAAGATTTCTATTTAATGAAATTTAATAATTATTGAATAATATCTTCAACTGTGTCACCCAAGATTTCTAAGAAATAATATTTTTTTAATGATGCTGTATTATAATATTCCTCTCTATCTCACCTTTCTTAATATGTCCCAATCTTCAGAAAAATATTTGGCATCTCATATTAGGGAGCAAAAAAAAATACTGCCATTTTGTATATTTTATGAATGATTTATTTGGATCTGTCTCATTTCAACTTTTTAAATATTTATATATATGTTCAAAATATTTAAGGACTTTAAGGCAGAGAAAATCAATCTGCTATATTCAAGATGTAGGTTTTAATCTCAATCAGATAAATTAGAAAATCTTCCAGATTCCAATCAGGCTTAGGATTTTCTTTTTGGTAGCCAGTTTGTGGCCAATCCAGCTAATATTGGTTGGTAAATAATTACTTAGCTATTTTTATGCTAGAAGGTAAAATTTGTAAAACAAGATTGGAAACTATCATTTTCATCTGGAAACACTAGATACTTTCTGCTTTAGTATTCCTCTATGAAGGACTACTGAAATAGCCTTCATCCTTCAAATATCAGGAAATTTTCTGACTACAATTCAAACTAACACCATTTCCAAGAATTAATAAATTTAAAAACAAAACAATATGCAAAAAAAGAGAGTAAAACTGAAAAGATAAGCAAAGAAAATGTACTTAGAAAAAAAAGTACAAAAATTATAATATAAAATGCTTAAATTTAAATTTAACATTAAAAGACTAAATTCATTTATTTAGAAATAATTTGGAAAAGTAACCTACCAAAAGTACAAACAGAATTATCAATCCCAGATGCTTTGCCATGAATAATTTTTTCAGCCTCAAAGGCCCATGCATTGATTAAATTTAAATCTTTTTCTGTCCACGTAGCTGATATTTTTTTGCCAACTGTAGCAGGCTTTGATATAGCACCACTGAATAAAAGAAAACCACTAGCAAGACAAACAGAGAAAGAAGCTGATGAACCAAGACCAGCAGAAATTGGAATATCAGAACTAATGCAGATATAAAGTCCTGGTATAGACCTTTAAAAAAAAAAAATCAATATTTGTATAATTTATACTATATGTAAATATTATACATAATACAAATACACAAATGTAAATATCATATAGTCCCAAAAATTGAATTTATGAGTAGTAAACAAATATATATAATAAAAAAGCTTTGGGATTAAACTGTGTGTTGTTTTTGCTTACTTCCTAATGATTCAATGAAATAGCATCTGCCATTGTCAGGGTTAACTTTTCGAAACATTGAGAAGTAAGCAAAAATAACACGATTCAACCAAAAAACTACTTTATTTACATCATTATGTAACCATGAAAACATTAATACTTAAATAAGACTATAACCTTAGTACATGTGCCTTGAGTACTTTATTACAAATTTAAACGCAAGATTCGACTTTATAAAGATAAGAGCCGTCATTCTTATCTTCAACCTATTTTTCTAAATATATAGGCAAATCTAAAGCATTTTGATTTGGGAGCGTGAAGCTAATAACTTCTTCACTGATTAAGTCTACTATTTCTGTGAAACATTAATGCTTGCAAAATCTTTTGATTTACGAGTTAATAGTCAGATGTTAAATTTAGAAATATTTTGAATCAATTTAAAGTTGTAAATATTAATTCTTATTAAGCGCAATGTCAGCATGTAATACATAAACAAGGCTATAACCTTAGTACATGTGCCTTAAGTACTTGGCGCATGTACTAAGGTTATAACCTTATTTAAGTATTACGTGCCAACATTGTGCTTAATAAGAATTAATATTGAAAACATTAAATATAATATCATTAATCTCTATGGGGAGAAAATGTTTTATCATTTAAAGCTTTGAAAAGTTAACCTTGACAATGATGGATGCTATTTCATCGAAACATTGGGAAGTAAGCAAAAGTAACTCAAAAAACTACTTCATTTACATCATATAACTAGGTAAACATTAAACATTAAATATAATACATATATATAACATACATTAAATAATTTATCATTTATTTATGAATTAGTATTAAATAAGAATAAAAGCTTTGGAAATTAAAAAAAAAAAAACACCAAAGAATTTAATGAATTGCTGACATAACCAAAGAGATTTGAAAAAAATTTGAATCCTAGAATTCAAACTCATTTACTTAAAATCAAAGTGACTTCTTTCAATGGCAGCTCTTTCTAAATTTTCATTTCTAATATTTTTTAATATCTAATTATTAATATCAAAATGATTTGATTTTTATCAAAAGTTTTTTTAAATACATATTTCTAAACTATCAAATGTCATGTTTATAATTCTGTACTTCTCAGCCACAACTTTGAGTATAACAAGTATAATCTAATGTCAGTTAAAAAATTAGATATAAAAATTTCTATTATATTATGAATAGAGGAACAAAAAAAAAATATTGCTTTATTTAATTAAATTAATCCTATCTTTTTCTTTTTTTTTTTGTTTATTTAAATATTGTAAAATGGAAGACAACTGCATCAGTTTTCAAGCCTATTAATGTTACATACCAACAAAAATTGATAATATGGCTTCTTAGCCACAAATCATTTAAATATTGAATTAAACATTAAAAAAATTAGATAACTGAAATTCTACTATCATTTCAATAGAGTACAGAATGAAGATCTCTCAAAGTTTAATCCAATTTCTCCAAATTCACATCCTATCTTCTCCAAATCACACCAATAAACATCATTATTTCATTTATCCGTCATAAACGCAACCTCTTTCTAAGTCTTTTATATTCTCTTGGGATTCAATCTATTACTTCAACTGTCCATAATTTTTTCAAGTGCCAATGAAATCTGTTTGTTTTCTCATTCAAATTTAATTCTACAATTTTCATCCTTATGTTTCCATCCATATTAGTAATTTGACAAAAATATTTGCAGTTATTACCTATTTTTAATTCATGACTATAAATCTTTATGTTTTTCTTGCAAAAAAATCCATTGAACATTACTTTATATTTTTTAGTATTTAATTTTTTGTTTTAAATTTCTTACTTTCATCTGATAACTCTTGCAACATTTCCTAAAACACTGAAGCATTATTTCAAAAACATATTTTTATCCATTAGCTTCCCATTTTTAATGCATAAAATGCTTCTTATAAAACTGCTATAAATAATATATTTATTATGTATGTGTATAAGAATTTCACGATGAAATGATGTATCTGTTATACCTACAACCTGAAATTTCAATCAGAGATAAATTAAATTCTGTCAACCATTCAAATCCTTATTACTTGCCAATTAGCAATTTTGATAAGTATAGCCTTCTCCTTCACTAATCCTCTATGAGGGATTATTGGAGAAGTCTTTACCCTTTAGCGGACTATTCATTTAAAAAACTGGTTTGCCATTATATATTTTATAAACTATTATTTAATAAACTTTATTATAATAATCTAATAAAATAAAAAACAATAGCAATTCTTTGATTCAGCACTCTTTTTACTATAATTTCTTAAGTTATATGTAAGTTAAATTATAAAACATATTGATGATCAATTTCAATTAGGATTTTTTTTATTACAATTCAGTAATCTAATTATTATTTTTATTTATAAATACATTGAAAGTTATTAGAATTTATTATAAACTTTTTCTCTTTAATAATTTTATTCAAATTGCATTCTCTGTATATGTTTCATAGATATAGTTTAACTACTTCAGCTTCAAGCCGCCATATTGAACTTTTTAAAATACTGGCATGAGACACAATTTTCATAATAACTTCAGTTTTAATTATGTTAGAGCAAAAACAATTACATTGCTAGAAACTAGAAAAATTAAGGAAAACAATAAGCATAAAATAAATAGTGATAACTATATAAAAAATAAAGTAAAAAAGAAATTTTCACATCCGAAACATTTATTATTTTATTGTTTGTTCATAATTTGGAAATTAACATTAACTAAAATTCAAAATACATCTTCAGTGATAATTTCTTTCTATTCCTTATAAAATTATCTTTCTAAACATGTATAATATGTCTTACCTGAGATAATCCACAGCTTCACAATCTCCAAAAGAAGTTGGATATGACTTCTTCATTTTTATCTTGTACCCCAAATGTTCTAAATGTCAAAGGCGTCTATAAAGAAAAAGATTCATCCTAATAAAAGATACAAAAGAAATTATCATAGCAATTGGCTTCTTGTCTGTCTAAAAGCTAGAAATTGTAGACTACTTTCTATACCACTGATAAAATGAGTTTCATCTCTTCATTTTATATTTTTCTGTGTACAATAATGTTTATATTCTTTGTGGTCACCAGTGTTTATATTCTTTATGCACTGCACAAGTGATGTTTATATTCTTTATATACAGAAGTGATGCTATCTTTTTATATTTATTGTACCACAGATATAATTTATTTGCATATAGTCTATAGATTTGAAAATAATGTTATGAAACATATAGCAAAAGCAAAGCATGATCAAGCATAAACAAGTTTCAGAATTGGATTATATGTTTGTGTATACAAAGTTTGTATATATTTGATTATTAGTTTTATAACCCATTGCTTGTAAAACATATTATATAAACATAATTAATGATTTTCAAAAAGTATACTTTTTGAAAATCATTATTTTTATAAAAATAAGAGGATTATTGTAGATAGAACTTTAGATAATCACGATATGAATTATATACTAATAAGTTAATTACGATATGAATTCTATATGAGTAAATATATAATTACAAACTAAATCATACTAATTTTTCGATAAGTATGAATTCTATGTGAGCATAAATAAATGTATTACAAACTATCTTTAGAAAATTATGATAAATATGAATTCTATAGAGCATATACGAACACAAATATATAATTACACACACACCAATATTTCGATAAATATGAATTGTATATGAGCATAAATAAATAAATATATAACTACAAATTAGCACACACTAATTACAAACTAAAATTAATAAAAAATATATTTTTTCCAAAAATTTAAAAAAAAATTAAAAAATTTTACTTACGAATAATTACGTTGATATATAGGCCTTACCGGAGAAAATTTCACATCCAGCCCGTAAAGCATTTTGTCTTTTATCGTTTCGTGATAAGTACAAAAATTATCAAAAAAACAAAAAAAATAAATACTGTGGTTGATTAAAAAATTCACCAAAAATCTAAATTTCAACCGATTTTTTTGAAATAAAGATCGTTTGAAAGCTAACATATACAGCTAAAAACGGCCATATTTTCTTTGACGTCATGATTATACTTTTTACGTCAGCAAAGAAAGAAAATAACATGTCATCAAATGATTACCCAAGAGCGCAAATTACGCCGACAAACCGGAAGTAGTTAAATAAGATGAGTGAGAGAGTAGTATAGAGATTTTTTTTTGTTAGTTTGTATGTTTGTTTGTTTCATGGATATAATTTAATTAAAATACTTTAGAGAGCGGTATAGAGATTTTTTTGGTTTCAATTGATAGCTTTATTTAGTGAATACATATATAATAATGTACACATACTAAATCTGATATATATAAATTAGAAGTATCTTTTGAATGAATAAAACTTCTAAAATTTTAAATTGATTTGACACTTAAAGTTTAAATATATATTTCGGTAAGTAATAAATACATCACTTAAAACTGAATTCATATAGAGATAGATTTCGTAATAAAAAGAAAATTGCAAAATATCTGAATATTAAAAAATAAAAAATAATAGAGATAAAAAATATTATATAATAAATGCTTTTATTTGTCATCTAAAAGCCAAAAAAATAATTATTTCTACAATCACAATTGAGGTTTTTAGATTGAACTTAAAATAAAAGTATGAGGGATCAAGAAATTAATTAACTCTATTCCCATGTGGACCACCATGTTTTTATTTTAAATTCAATCTAAAAACCTCAGCTGTGGTTGAAGAAACAATTATTTTTTTGGTTTTTAGTGCATGTCAAATAAATAAAAGCATTTACTTAAAAATATTTTTTATTTCTATTATTCTTTATTAATATAAATAATTGAAACAAATTTAATTTAAACAAATGTCATATCATAAAATTAGTACAGTTAAACAACAAATATACTTCCACCATAAGGATATAAAAATAACTTCATTAAAATAATGCAGAAATATTGAAAATTCCCAGCAAACTATATGTCAACTAACTCTCAATAAATGTAAAATGTAGAATGAGCCCATCTACACTTTAGCTTTGAATGTATATAAGCATATCATTTACTGACATACATACAAAGCATGATTTATATATTCTAACATAATTTCAAGATAACTATAAACTACTACTGTATGGAGAGTTTGTTACTGTTATTAACTAATAATATTATGTGATGGTATATCATGTTATAATAAGAGCATAAAAGCAACACAGTTTAACTTTAAGTCACAGACAAATACAGAACTGTAAAAACCAATCATAGGTGCTTTCTATATACTTGCTTTGCTTGTCATGAGTTTATCAACAGCACTAGCACTACAATAACTCATTTTAATAAAAGTGTAACAACAGTATCATAGCTATTTATGAATATCTAAGTTTAATCTAAATTAGTTCAGAGCTTGAAACATGTTGACCCACATTTATATATCATAATATTGTGTTTAATCCAAAAATATATAATAATAAAGGCACCACGGAAAGGCAGAAACACTGTAATTCCATTCTCAACCTTATTTTAAATTTTTTAAAAATTAATAATATGCAATTTATTAATAAATAGTTAGCAATGATTATAATAAAAGATTGTATTTAGTAGTCAAATTCACATACTAAATGAATATGATTGTCAAATGTGAAGATTTTCTTTTTAACTAATCCTTTTTTTATTTTTTGCTGGCAGAAATTTCTATACCCAATTCAAGATTACATTTAATATCAAACTATAAGCCAATGCATTGAAACTTAATTAAAAAAAATATACTCATAATATTCTACTAATAACTAACATATTTAATAGAAGTCCATATATATATATATGTAAATGGAGTTAGAAAGATAATATCCATTTACAAATAACTGTTAATGAATGAATAATATTAAAAAAAAAATACAAATATTTTAAAGAAATTAAAGAATAAATATACAATGTCTTATTACTGTTATTAATTTACAGCTTTGACTGTTTAGTAATAATAGACAAATATATTATATTATGTATATTATACACACAATTATATTTTGTAGCAATCTTTTACAAACATGTTTATATGTATAAATATATGTAAATAATAAATGCACATAGACTGATATATATTGTAACAGAGCAATTTGATTACAGTTTGAATTAGTTGCAATACAAAGCAGCAAGGTCTCAAAATTTCATTAAAAAAAACTGAAAGATTAGTAAATTTATATGATTGCAATGCATGTATGCGTAACTTAAATATACCAGTTTAAGAAATTAAAGAGAAATAAATCTATAGAATGTAAAATATTTGATAAAAGAAAATTTGTAAAATTATAATCGATAAATTGCTAATTTATATTATGTAAGGGAAGAGAGAAAATTAGTTTTACTATGTGCAAAATGTATTGTATTTCGTGATCCTTTCAGACTTGCATACTGGATGAGGGTTTAAAGAAATAATTTGCGTTTTCTTACAGTAAACTGAATGGCAAATCTAAATATATTATTAAAAATTATAAAGCACTAAAATTGAGAAAGTTATAGAAGGAATTTTAAAATTCAGTCATGATTTTCTTTCTTCCTATTGTAGCCGTAAATAAATTTAAAAAAAAAAAAAAACAATTTTTTTTTATTATACGTAATCTTTTGTAAAATAATCATAAAATGTGAAATATTATGAGAAAACATGTTGTGAGAAAAATATATATTTAAATCAAGTTAGTAAATTCTAGATAAAGATATTTTTTGATAAACATCCTAGTGTAAATAAATATAGATTTGATTATGTTCGGTGTTAAAAAAAATATATTGTAAAACCATATAAATAGATCTAGTTTAAGTCTTGACTCAGAAAGAAAGCAATGCAGATTGATTCCATGAACATAGGATAAACTGCTGATTAAAATAGTTTCTCTCAGCATAGCTTGCATAGCTATACCTTATAGACTGTTTAAAGTATTTTTTAGTAGTCCACATCCATCACAGCAAGTATGACAACATTAACTAATGGAAGCCTATGACAACATTAACTAGTGGAAGCCTATTTAACATGGCTGGCTAGAAAACTTTAATTATTCTAATCAAAAAGTGGAAACTATGCAATTGGATCCAGATAAATGCTGATGTTTTCTAAAATACAACACTGCCTGTTTTAAATAAGAAAATATTGCCATAAAAAAAAGATGTGAATTCTGCCCTAAGATCTATTATATACATTGTCTATTGTCTCCAATATCTGAAAAGGATAATCATAATTAGGATTGGATTGCTAAAGACTTGTTTGCATATATAGGAAACATATAATAACTGCAAAAAACCATGGTTTCCTTCAAAAATTTAATTTTGGTAAGGTCTAATCTTTATATTTAACTACAAAGCCTTAAGATTTAATATTTATAAATATTATTTTTATTCTTTTCAATATATTGTACTGTGTTTATCTGGTAGCAATTGCAAAAGTATAAGCAATGACTTCATATTTTATTTATTTATTTATTGTAAAATAAATTGTTAAAAAAATTTTTTTTTTATTAACTAATTTAGTGCTTTTATTTTTTGAACTCATTCCAAACACATGCCATTAATATCTACTAACACTGAGAAATCAAACAATCCAATGGTAAACATGCAAGGATAAGGATAGTAATTTAAAATGATAGTCAATGATATTAAGATTTCTAGAAGTAAGCTTCCTATTTAGAAAGCTTAGCATCTAAAGATTAATTTTAAATTGAATCTAAAAAAAGAAATAAAAAAATACTTTTGGAATAATTACTCTTAAGCTTCAGTGCTAGGTTATTTTATTAGCATCATTAGAGTATTGATTATCTTAAATGTATATATGGGATTTTGACAACCATTTTTAATTATTTATATTTACTTCATTTTAAATCTGTTACAATATAAATATAAAGAGAAATAACCAATTTCCACAAATTATTATTATAAAACATAGACCAATAAATATTAATAAAGAATATTAAAAATAAGATAAATTCTTTGCCCTGTAATATATATATATAAAATTTTAAAATAATTTAAGCCATGTTTAAAACCTGACTAATGCATATTTATCACATGCTGAGTACAACAATGTCAATGAATGTTCAGTTAAATATATCACAACGTAAAGAATAGATGGCAGCCTATTCTTTAAAAATATTTATTAATTTATGAGTGCTTTATAATAATGGTTCGCAAAAATTGATTATTTTCACTCAATTTACATAAATATATATATACACAGCATATATATAAACATATGACTCTTTATATATATTATATATTTAAAAAAGTGTATAAATATATATTTGAAAAATATTGATACACATATATGTCATAAACTTAAATGATATAATACATTTGATAAAAGAATGCCAAACAGTCAAAATTATTAAGGAATACTAATAAAGAGCATTATGTAAATAAAAAGTAAAAAAGAAAAAAAAAAACATTTACCATCAAAACATATTTAATTGAAGTTTAATTAAAATCAAACTGAAAACTATCCCATTCATAAACATTTTTTCCCCATAATGTTTTATATATATATTACTGTTTGAACTGCCTTAAATTAGTATACAATCACTTTTCTCTGAATGAATCAGTAAAAAAAGTTAAACAAAAATTCAACTTTGGAAAAGTCTTGGACTTTAAATTGAAGCATAGGACAGTAAAAAAATGTATATGTAAATAATAAAAAAATTGTTAGGAAAACAAATATTACATTTGTATCTAATCAGCAATTAATATTTTTTAAACACTCATAATTATTAAAATTACAGATACTGCATATAAATATGACCAATTTTTTGAAAAATAATAGGTATGAGAGAGATATATATTTTTTTTAATGCATTAAAGCGTCAGCCATGAAGCGAACCCCAGGACAACTGCTTGTAAGGCAGATGTGCTAACCACTTGGCCACCAACGCTTGACTGGTACGAGATATTTTGAGTTACAAAAATCTGAGTTGTGCCTTATGTGTATTTCCATGATTAACCATTAAATTGTTCTCATCTATTTTAATTGGTTTTTGATACTATTGTTTTACGCTATGATTTATTTGATCTCGTTCTTTGAAAAAAGATAGGTTTAGAGTTTACTGTTATTTTCTTTTCTGCCTTTCCTAAATAGCAACATTACAATTTATCTCACATCTATTTGATATAAAATACTTATGAAAAAGCAGCATGTCACTTCCAGGATTTTTTTACATTTTTCAGTTTTAATTGCATAAATTTATCTTTTTATCTAGAAAATGTAACACTGCAAATGGCATTATTACAGTATTAATGATTTTGTTTTTCTATTTTTTTAGCATTATAGCGTACTTTTTGGAATCCATTTCTAATGACTGTGATTTTATTTTTCAATGGTGAAGTAATTTTTCACCCCAAAGGATGTCACTTTATATCTTTAAAAATTTCATTTGCTTCTATAGCTCCCCTCTTGCTATTTAATAGTTACATTTTTTATGTCTTTACTTCTTTTCTGAACCATTTGCACTTTTCTAAATTGGCCATTTAAATTATTTTTACATCTCTTCTGTATATTTTGCATTGTCTGAATAGAAAATTATTCATGAATTCTTTTTTTTTTTTTACTATTTGATATAGTTGCTTTTAATAGAACAAACAATTCATTCAAGTCTAAACCATTTCAAAATCTGTTAATATATGAAATAAATTTTTAATTTCTACTTTGAATTCACTGAAATATTTCCAACAATTAGGATACTATCATAAAACTTGTCTTTATTAATAGCTTTTGTCTCTCTAGTTTGAATTAATACATAAATGAATTTATTACCTCCTGTGTTGAATCTATTAAGCACATTACCCACTTGAAATACATATTTCCAATAAGTCAAAATATAATTCAAGTCTGCCGCATTAATTTCTTGTGAATTTTTTTTTTTTTTAATTTTTCATTCTTTTATAAATTCACAGATTCTCTATCATTTCTGTCCCCATATCCAACTTTATCCACAGCTCTTTCATTGTTCAAAATCCCATCTTTAACTGATAGATATGTCCAATATTCAAAATAAGAGTCATAGAGCACATGACCCTATCTCTTAAGCTTGTAAGTTATAAACAATGAGGATTGCCAATTCCTCTACAAGCTTTGTGATAAATGCTTAGCCAGAGCCAGAACTTAAAATATTTCTGTCAGGAACCCCTCCCCAAACCCCTGGCCATGGTTTCGTGCTTTGGCACTCCTCAGAGAGGTGTCAGGATAGGTTCAGTATAGCTTTATATAAGTACTTTTATATCAGAAAAAGACTTTTATATAGATGTACAAACTGTTTATATATATATATAAATGCTACCTTGTGATTATATATTTTGTTTTAATCGACTTAATATTTTTTAATTAGATTGTAAATATTTCATTTGAAATATATTTTTATACTATGCACACATTACGTATAATTTTAATTACTGTAGATAAAATTAATTTTAAATTATATATTTTACTTACTTATTTTTACATGTAATTGCACACATAAGATACATAAATGCCATTACTCCAAGGCTTTTGCTATCAACTGAAACTAAAGGAATTTTGAGAAAATTTTTTAATGCCTGTTCTTGTTCTTCTGTCGGAGATTTAGGTGATTTAGGATCTCCTTGAAAAATAAAACCACTGATTAGTTATTATAAAAGTATTAAATAAGAAAGAAATGTCATTGTAAAATTTAAATGAATTACATACAAAGATTATAATTAATTGAGAGAGTGCAAAACCTCTCGCGCTCATTACTATAACAGCCAATCAGATCGTAAATACAAGACAGAGAATTTAACAAGAATAGGGCGGTCCACCCTATTCTTTACTTGTCTTTCTATATATCCAAGCCAGTCTAAAGTACTTAGATCTGAAAGCGGTGAATATTAAATATCTTCACACTTAACTCACTGAGTTTAAATTACAAACATACAGCGTGAAATCCTACGATTTACTACACAGTAGTTTTTAGATGTTATAACATGCAATATTATTTACATACATTACTGCATGTTATAACATCTAAAAACTACTGCGTAGTAAATCTTAGGATTTCATGCTGTATGTTTATAATTTAAACTCAGTGAGTTAAGTGTGAAGATATTTAATATTCACACTTTCAGATCTAAGTACTTTAGACTGGCTTGGACATATAGAAAGACAAGTAAAGAATAGAGTGGACTGCCCTATTCTTGTTAAATTCTCTGTCTTGTATTTACGATCTGATTGGCTATTATAGTAATGAGCGTGAGAGGTTTTGCAGTCTCTCAATTTAATTTCAATACTGTTTGCGCTGTATAAAAATAAATATTATTTACAAAGATTATATAAAATATATACAATATATTGTAATACTATTATTTTTTTTGTCTCTTTTATTCTGATATTCTACTAATGTTAAATTTATGATCAATTTTCTATTTTTTAATGCTTTTTAGTTCTTTTCCAACACTTTAACTGGTTTGCAGTCTTTCTTAGGGCTAAAAATAGTATACACTGAAATTTATAGCCTTGAGAAAGATTTAGTTGGAAAATAAATAATAGAATTACAATACCCATAAAAATGTCTATGACCAAAACCTCAGATTTGGATCTGGGCTAGATAAAGAAAAATTTCTGATTCTACATATGCTTTAGAATTTTTTTCAGCTAGTCAACTTATAGCAACACTGGTCAATAAATGTACTTAATAAGAGAGTAAAATAAAAAGAGAAAACTACTAAAATCATCATCATCTAGATGTGTAAATAATAATTATTTTTTCATTATTTCATTCTGGTGGCTATTAAAGAGAACTTTGTTTTGCAGTGGACTATTTAAAGACTTTTGTCATTTACCCACATATCTATATGTAAATAAATAATTTTTAAAAGCAATAGTACTAATGATTTAAAAAAATTATTAGAATAAAATAAATATTAACTTTATTAATAAGTACTAGTAAAACTTTAAAGAATTGTTTAAATTTGTAGTTAATAATCATAATTCATAAAAACAAAATACTAGAAAAGGCAAGATAATATTAGTCCTAAGAAGATGATAATAAAACATCGCATCAATAAAAAAGCAATAAGAAAGTTATATCAAGACATCAAAATCTATATCTGATCTAAATAGAAATTTTCATCTTCCATCTTGCACTTCAATTAGAAAAGAAAGAGCTTAATATTTACAGATAAATCTATATTAAAAGTCAATCTCTTAATAGTGATATAATTCATATATCTCTTTAATAAGAGATATTCTAACAAATATATTGATTCACGTTTTAAACTTACACTTTACTAATATTAAGCCCATTAAAAATTTCAATAATTGTTAATTACTTCAAATTCTATACTAAAGAATTTAATAATTTAAATTTTTGCTTTTCAGCCATCTGCGTGTGTGTGTGTAAAAAGAAAACAAAATAAATTTTAAAACTTCTCAACCAATAGAATTCAAATATGAAAGAGAAGAGGATAAAAATGATTTTAAATTTCACATGCATTTCTATGATTTGAGAAAAAGGACGTTCTGAGGAAGGTACTTGTTATTGTACTGAAACTTCGGCTATTTCGCTATTTTACTACACAGAATATCCCGCAAATAATAATATGAAATCATCATTTATCCGTGAAAATATTAATTAACATATATATAAGAATATATATATTTAATATTTTCATGATGTAAATAAAGTAGTTTTTGGATCAATCCATGTATTATTTTGTATTACTTCCCAATGTTTCAATAAAATAGCATCCACCATTGTCAAGGTTAACTTTTCGAAAAAAAACCATTAGATCTCAAATAGAAAAGAGATTGAATATCAGGTAAAGAATGAGATTCAGCGTGAAGAATCTGTGGATTAACAACCTATTTTCTTCAGAAATGTTAGGAAGTAATACAAACAATACATAGTTTAATCCAAAAAATATGTGCAATAATTTAATAAAACATATTAATCAAAACATAAAAATATTTTATTAATCATTTGGTATTCTCTATCTCCACCTCTTTTACTCTAATCTCTCTACATTTCAAATTAAATTAAATAATTAATATTCTAAATCATGTGACAGGTGGGCTGCAATTTGTTTTCCATTACTAAGATCTTTAGTAAAATTAATTGCTATTGAGTTATTCATAATATCCAGTCAGTGCAGATAAGATAGCTAAAATATTGATTCAATAATAATGCACAAGAACCCACAAATTTCATTCATATATATAAATTCAAGATTATACCATTTTATGTTATAGTTATTTAAGTTCATAAAAATAATTTACTAATTAAATATGCAATTTATATTGTTGTATTTTTATTATTATTTATTTAAAATTAATATCAGAGAAGCTTACATTGCTACTAAGGTAACTTCATTTCTAAATACTGTCACATGCAGAGTTTAAAAATTATAACTAAAACGTATATATTCAACTTGTCAAGTTTTCATTATCATACTTAGCACTTTAAATAAATCATAAAACCACAAAAATATTTAATATTGATTTTGTTCAAAAAACTGTAGCCATCATTATTGCAATTATCGTAGTTCTTTTTAAATTTAAATACTCTTATTTATATAAAAATTAAATTCTGCCACTTATAAAAATAGTTATTGCTTTTTTATATACATTACTTTTTATACATCTCCACATATACAATCTAATGCAAAATTGTTGGAGAAGATATAAGAATGCTTTTATTTATACATTGTGACAGAACGGGTTTGAACCCGGTCACAAGTAGTATAAGAGAAGGCGGTCATTACGCATATATATAGTCATGGTATATAGATTTCATTTTTATATTATGCAGTGGTGGTTATATAAATACACAGATAAAATGAAGGAAGGGGAAGTGCTCTGTCATTTCGAAAAGGTAAGTATGTATGTGTTATAAACGTGTATAAATGGGTTTGGTGGTTAGAGAGAGAGAGAGAGAGAGAGAGAGAGACAGGTTTTCTTCCACTTGTATTATAAAGACCTAAAAATTTGCAGCAGAAATAGATTTTTTCATTATTATAGCAAGAAAATCAGAAGGCGATAAAAGCTTTCACACTTCGATTAAAATCCGGTTAGGTGGAAATTGGAGAAACAGGAAGTGCAGATCGAATGAAGTTTCTAGAATGAATGGAGGGGCTATAAAAGGAAGGAACCCAGAATGCCTCTCATCTTGTCCCTGAAGAGATTGAATCGTTAAACAGAGTGGAATCATTAGTTCAATTTCAAAAATCAAGATTACAAGTTATCTAATGGCGACAGAAAAGAAAATATTGGGGGTAAAAGCCTAACTCCCAATAACTGCTGCTGCTACACTTAACATCAAACAAGATGCCTCTCTGGATTAAAACAACCACCAATGTCAAAACCATGAAGCGTAGATCCTCATTAAATGAAGATACGGTAATAAATCAAAGAACGGGAAACTTCGCAATGGGTCGTATATTTAGTTAGCAGTAATGATCTGAACTATCAAAAATAAATATAATATTCCATGAATTCCCCGGGGATGCGCAGGTAATAAAAAAGAAATTTATGTATTGATTTGCTATTTTATATTAAGAAACTAAGAAAGAAATTATTAACCAATTCTATAGTCTTGCGCATGAGAATTTAACAAAAAAACTTTAATTGCAAATACTAATTATCGCTATTAGAGATTGAGATTACCCTAGAAATTCAATGAAGTGGCCTCGAATAGTAATAAAGAAGAAACAGAAAAGTAGTGGAAGAGAAATCTTTCTATCAATCTTCACTATTTAACTTATTTGTAAATAATAAATATTTGAAAGAATGTTGCATGCATACATGACAAATCGAAATGGCAGAGCTTTACTATATTTATGTTAACGAGTCAAAGGTTAAATTATGTTATATATTTTTGTTATGTGATTAGAAAATAATATTTGACATTTGGAATAGCGTTTAATAAATCTGATTCAATAGAGAAACCATATGTATAAAATCTTTTATGGTATTTTTTATTTATTTGTATTTTACGTATTATTGAAATTCTTACTCCCATTCATACCTATTCTCGGCTGTGATGCCATCCGACTTGAGTCTGAGCTAGCCAATAGTTAAAACCTCTCTCACATGTTCTTAAGACAGTGGCTGTTATTGGTAGTTATTCACTTAGCGTAATTCTTATTTATTATAAGATTGGCGCTTGGAATCCTATTGATGTCCATAAATATGCATTGGGAAACTATTAGAGTTACTGAGAACGAATTCATAAGACGTTCATATAAATTAGTGATTAAATAAAAAATATTTTTGATTAAGTATATATGTGAGCACGTATGTTTAGACTTGAAAGTGCATCAGGTGGAAATTATTATTATTAGTGGAGGGAGGTTTTGTTTCAATGTATTAAGTTAAATGTACTGAACCAGGTGGGGAGATCGAATAAAAACAAAATATATAGAATATAGCATAAAATTTTACTCTTTAATAAAAATATGAACTTGTGAAAAGCAAAATTCAAGATAAATTGTTGACACATTGTAAGATAAATTGTTGACTTCCTTTTATATGTAAAAAAATATGATGCAATTATTTAACTGCAATTTAAGTATTGCACCACACCAGTCCCTTAGGCAGAGAAGCATAATATCCAGAGGGTACCTATGACCAGGCCAAAGCTATATAAGATACATAACTCCAACCACATTTCCAGGCCACAGAACTTCTCGACTGCTGAATTCAACACCTGTGATTCAGAGCAAATTATTTGTTTTGAAGTAAACTTCAGGTACCAGCTGACTACCAGAAGTAGTCAACATACCCTGAATGACAGCAACTAATTCAGCGCCTCAGAAATCCCAACTAGCTCAATGGAAATATAATTCAATAAATAGCTTGTATAACTTCTCTGCTAAATTATTCTTAGTGGTATAATTAAAGAATTGACCGACAGACAAATACTTTATTTGAAATAAAATGTTTAATATAATTTGTAAACTAATTTTATAAATTTTTTTTTTAATCAAACAAACAATGATGTTATATACGATAATCACACACATTCTTAATAAAACAGGCACATATATGTTACCATAAACTATTTGAATGTTTATGAAAGTTCTACCAACATCTGTTCATTACTCTAAACTTGCACATAAATAGTTCATCTTATGCTGGCTCTGGAAATACTCAAAGATACTTTAATTAATATCAGGAATTGGAATAAGAAAATGTTATTACCTCTAGGATTTTAACATTGTGACTTCTTGTTCTTTGCTGCTGCATGTGTGTTTTACCAACCAGTTGGATTTTAGGCTTCTGATGCGGTCCTGATGATTGTAGTTTTGTGCTACTTCTATTTCAGGCAGTTAGACATTTTGGTGACTTCAAATTATTAGAAGAGCATTGCATCTATCGGGCAAACTGCTGATGTTCTGTCAGACTGAGGCTGGAATCTGGCTGCATGCTCCGACGACTGCTCAGCACGCCATTGTATTCATTGAAAATAAGTCTAATAGATGATTGACTCTAGATATGTGAATGAATGATTGATAAAATTTTCGGCCCCATTTATGTGATGATCTTGTTGTTAACTTTTTAATTAATTTTTAAAATACACTAGCTATTTTCATTGTTCCAAAATCTGTCCGTTGCTTTTGTTGATTAAATCTTTTGATAAGATGCCTTTTAATTGGTCCTGCTGTTTATAGATTTTAATTAGTTAATTAGTAGCCATTGCTAATCCCATTCCTAAGTAGCTTATCAGTATCTGCAATCTTTGAGGGAATTTTAACTTCAATTATGAGCTTTCCTTTTATATTTTTATATTTAATTTTCATATTTTATTTTATTTTTAACACGCACACAGTTTACCATATTTTATTGTATTTTTAAAATCAACTTGTTATTTATGTACATATATATTTTATTTTATTTTAAATTAAATGAAAAGAGTGATTTATGTTTAAACTTTTATAGTTTCAACTTTTCTAAGTTAAATTCTCTCCCCTGAATTACTCTTAAATTAATTTGTAGAACTTTACGAATGACGCAGGGTTTAATCTTCCCCCAGGCTAACTGTGTTTCTTTTTTAAAAAAAAACTCTAAACTTTTATAAACAACAACTCTCTCAAACTTATTCTGACTTACATATTATTTACTAAAACCTTCATTTCTTTTTACGAAACTTATTTTAATCATACTGATTTTTTTTTCATGTGTCATAGCATCGGCCGGGAAGCGAACCCACAACCCGGGCAACTGCTTGAAAGGCAGTCATGCTGATCTCTCAACCACCAATGCTTGATTTTATTTTTATGTTGTTTTTTTTTACAATTAATTTTGAAACCTTAGAGTTATTTATGAAAATTTTATTTTAATAATTTTTAGACAAAAGTTATTACGAATATGTAGAGCTAAGATAACAGTACAGTATATAATAACTTGACCATTATTAAGGAATTTATGCTTATATATTTTCTATTATAATTTCAACTACACTTGTCCAAACTTTGTACAAAAAAATTCACTTATGTATATAAAACTTACTTAGACTTTTTAAATTTTCCCATAAACCAAAATTTTCATCTTGAAAAAAGTTAATAAAAATGTTTCTTTTTTTAAAATGATATTTAATATTTGAACATCAAATGAGTTATTAGTTTTAGGAAACAATTATAAAAGAACTTCATGGTGTATTGTTAATGCATATGACTGCCAGTTCTACAACTTGAGTTCTTATCTGGGAAAAGTAAAATTTGATTTTTTTTTCAAATTTCAATTAGGCTCAGATGCTCAATAAGAAATCCAGTTAATAATCCAATATTGGCCAGAAAATGGGCATCTAACTATTCTTAGCCAGAGAATAAAACAAGAATGAAAAAATAATCAAATCCTCATATCCCAGCAATAGGCAAAACTGATAAGCTGTCTTCTTTGTTCTTCTCTAAGAGGACAATTGAGGAGATCTTAGCACAACAGAGGCTATTTAAAAAGTCTTTTACTACTATATAATCATAAAACACACACACAATTAAATGAAATGTACTTTTTTCCATCTATTTTATTTTCATACATGAACACATTTTCATTCAAATAATATAAATCACTTACCAATTGGTAAAGGAAGTGCATCATAAATTTCCCTGACTGTCCATCTTCGGCAGATCGATAAATTTGCTAATGTTAAAACAACCTTCTCATTATTCATAGGTTTGAGCTTCAGAAATGTCCTCAGATTTAAGCTACATGCCAAAGCCATCTAAGGTAAAAAATATTTTAATAAATAAGTCAATATATAGATGTAAATATATTGATATTAGATGGAGGAAGAAAAAAGATAGTAAATTTAGTTTTTTGAATTTAATCTGAACCGTAACTATTTGAAAATATCAAATGATAACTTTTATTTTTTAATTCATCAATTTGTTAATTATTTTACTTTTAAAATATAATAAACTCATATAAGTAGAGGAATTGGAACTTAGGATTTTTCAATCTATATTCATCCTTCCCTCCATTTCAAGCAACTGATACACACGATTACATACACGCAAAAAAGTTAAATGTCTCCAATGTATGTACTTCGTGCAGACCAGCCCTGGTCGGTTTATATTAAGATAGCAATTCCTTAAACTTTACTGCAAAGCTTTCAATTTCCATTTCATTGAAAAACCTACAATGGAATGCTCAAAACCCTTATTGGATTTGATATTGTAGTCATTAAACATAGCATTAATCTAACTCCACATATTACCAGATCATTATGTATCCATACATATTAATAGGAGAGGGATGGGTTGAACTTGTATGATGATGTAATCCATTTCCAACCGAGTTCTGATTGTATGAATGTCTGGGAGATTATGATTTGGCCCAAATGATGAGTACTGGCTCTGCATGAAATGCGTATGTTGGGGATCATTTATCTTTTCACATGTATGTGGTCATGTGTATCAGTTGCTTGAGATGGAGTGGAGGATGAATATAGACTGAAAAATCTTTTCAAATCCCTCATATATATATATAAACCATTCAGTATAAGCAATTTACATATTGCCTTAGAAGTAGATTACATCATAGTAAGTTCAGCCCATGCCTCTCCTATTAATATATAGATATGTAATGGTCCAGTAACATGAGAGGTTAGATTGACTGATATCTACAAGGGTATGGATACAATACCAAATCCAATAAGAACTGATTCCATTGTCGTTTTTTCAATGAAATGGACAGACGAATAGTTGGATAGATTAAAGTCTGCCCAGTAAAGTTTAAAGAATTGCTACCTTAATATAAATTGAACACTGATTGTATAAATGTGTGGGAAATTATGATGAGGCCCAAATGATGAATGTTAGTTCTGCATGAAATACATATATTGGGGATCATTTATCTGTTTCTCATGTATGTGGTGATGTATATTGGTTGCTTGAGATGAAAAGGATGATAAATATAGACTGAAAAATCTTAAGTTCAAATCTCTGTACTTAAATATGTAAGAAACATTCAGTGTAGGCAAATTACATATAGATATATATATAACAAACATACAATGTTACGCCTAATAAAGTTTCACATTATCACAATCCACTCCTCCTTAATTTCACCTTTGTAACTTTTTACATCATTCCTGTTAATAAATAAAATGATATCCCTACCATTCATTTTGCAACAGACCAACAAATTAACTAAAAAAAAATTTACTTTAAAAATTAGATCAGTGAACCTACTTTTCTAATATCTTTTCTATGTGAGTTTAAAACTCATTAAAGCAACCTCTTTTAATAAAATCACTATAATATTTTTATATCTGTCTTCATTCATCTTGTGATAAAAATTATTGATGAAATGAATAAAAATAAGTGACATTTAAATGAAAAATTAAAGATGTTTTACTAAAAAGAAAATTACACCAATTACTGATTAAAACATTTTGCAATCACATAACCCAGCAACGGCACTGTGAATAAAAAAAAATTTAGAATGTTTATATATATATATTCATTTCTAATTTATAACTATGGGGATTGCCCCACTACATCATTTCCAGTATTCAAATAAATTTGTGAATAATAAATCATTCAATTAATTTTACTTACTTATTTATTTAATATGAATAAATAAAATCACAAATATTAAAATAATGAATATGAAGGAATGATTGTATTTTAAAAAAAATTATCAAAGGTGACATACTAAAAACATTTTAAATTCATAACTATTTTTTACTTCATTCAATGAGCACATTTTGTCAATATGCTTTTTTTAATGACACCATCAAAGGATAATCTCAATTCATCAATAGTATTATAACAATCCATTACAATTGCTTTTAGTTATCTTTCTTTTGAATAAACTATTATGATTTTAAAGTCAAATAAATTTCTAACTCTAGCAATAGCTAAATTATTGTTAATATATTTCTTGGATGTTATTTTATTAGAGTAACTCTGCTCCAAATGCCCAGACTATTAGAGAAATTTCCCAAACACATTTTTTTTTTTTACTAAATATTTTCCTTTGATTTAAAACAAAATATATATTATATTTATACATATCAAATTATCCTCTTTTTTGCTAATAGGATAGTATTGAAAATAATCACAGAAAGCAATTGCAGTGACAATAATGAACACGGGTATTGTTATAATATACAGTATTGATAAAGTATGCGATCTAAACTCCATGGGGCCACCGAAAACATATTGAAAGTATTAATTTATAAATATAATATATTTTTTATATAATTTCAGTAATATATATAATAATAATAATAATAATAATAATCATATACAAAAAAGCTCTTTTCAGCAAATATTATTTTAGCTTTTTTGTATATAATTATTATTATTATTATACATATTATTGCTGTTATATAAATATTTTATATTATATTATAGCGTTGATTTATTTAAATATATTTAAAAGCAATATAATGGATTAAACTTCTTTCCATTTTTGATAATTGATAAATGAAATATTTTCCCATATTTTCATGAAACATTTCAATAATAGTCAAATTTGATATATATTTTTGCAATAATACAAAATATTAAATATTGTTTGAATTTTATAATATGAAAATAAATACATAGAAAATTTTAATTTTACAATTAAAGGCAAATGCACAATTTGATTAGACAATTTTTTTCACAGAAAATGTTTGTGATCTGAAATAACAAAAAGATAGTACAAGGTGATCAATAATCCATGTTATGAACCAGAGAAAAGCATGGGCTTCAAATAGTTGGATCCTAAATGTTCGGCTTGAAAAGAGGATGCACTATTGTTGCTGATTCTGTATGTCACATCAAAATAAATAGATTCTGGATGGACATTCGGATCGGTCATCCACTCAAACAAATAGGCTAGTCTATGCTAACCTCAATGCCCAGTGATTTCAGCTGTCAAGATCTGTTGATAGGAATTAACATGCAGACAATTAAATGTTCTTGGGTTAAAGCCAAATGCAAAATTCTGAAAAAGATGATAGCCACATCCCCAGATTTATTCCAGTCTCATCTGGATTACATACGCTGGAAAATGTCATAGCGTAATGGCAGCAGAAATCCAGACCACTATCTAGTAGCATTCCTTTAGGACATTCATATTACTTATAATCAGTAAAATTAAAAAAATATTTGCTTTATCTTTTTTTATTTTTTTAGTGCTTTGTTTCAAAAAAAATCCCTCTTGATTACTTGGTTGGGATTCTTTTTTTTTTCTACTCACATTTTGCTCATTTTTATTGTTATTGTTTACTTAAATTCTTAAAAAGGGGGGAAGGAAAAAAACAAAACAAAACAAAAAACTTTATATTATATTATTTTTTCATTTAAATTATGCAATTATTTTACTATCTATATTTTAGCATTATTTTGATAAAAGTGCACATAAACTTTTACATTAACATTACATTTTATTTTTTTACATTTTTTTTTGGAAACACACAAATTTTTGTAAAACATTTCTAATTTTTAGCAAATGTTCCATTTATTGATTAGCATTTTCAGTACAGTTCTGGTGACTCCACATATGTAAATGAAATAGTCTATATTAAATCAATGTTGAATATAGTACCTCACAACTATTATTAAGAAGTGATATTTTTATTTATGACTTACTAGGCATCCCTACATACTTCTATCCTTACTCAAAAAAGTACAGGATATATGAACATATAGGCAAAATTGTTACCAAACAACAGACATATATAGTGTACATATATTACAGAAAAAAAATTTTTAGTGTCCAACTTTATAAAAATTAAATATATAATGAGTATATCAAATAAATAATTGAATATGTAAAACCAATTATCTGGATATATAAATTCACAAATTTTCCTAAATAATCAGTGATAAATATAAGCTCCTCCCTTTAGTTCATTAATTTCTTCTACTCAAGCAAAACTGCAAAGAATTTTCACAATCACTATTATTATTCTAATATATATTAAAATTTATTTAAATAATGATTAATCTTGAACACACAATAAAATAAATAAGTATAATAAAACATGCTGAGATATTTATGAGACAATAGATATATATGAAATTATGTTGTCAGAAAAACTACTATTAATTAATTTTTTTAAAATAAATTTTTCATATTTCATAAATATATATACAATGTTAATAAAAAAAAAGACTTTGATTTGCTTTATTTAAGCAGTTATATATATAAAAGTATGTCTTTAATTTTATCTCTATTAAAACAGCCAAAATTCACTATACGTATTGCCACACACCGCAAGCTAGAGCAATCAACGGATGCCAGAAGGCTTGTGCATAAAATCCTCATCTAGTGCCTACTCATCCAATATTCCCAGACTAGTTTCTGGCTTGTGGCCTTCGTCAGTGAGGAGCCTTAGATCTGAGAGTACTGCACCTAGATCTTAGGATCTAATACAACCACCCTCCAGCAGCCACCTTTTATCTCTACTTAACTACAAAACTGAGTCTTAAACTGAAAACACCTTAATGCTTTCAATCCAAGCCCATTAACTTATATAGTCATATGGGTTTGAACTCAGTTCAGTACCCATACATTTTGGTGTCTTTGGTTCTTTAATAACCATAGCCACTACTATTCTATTAGGCAGGATTGGTTTTAAGCCAATACACATCACATGCCCATCACTTCTTATGCTTGTGTATAACTGTTGTTAAAACAGACAAAACTCACTATATGTATTGCCACACACAGCAAGCTAGTAATCAATGGATGCCAGAAGGCTTGTGCATAAAATCCCCATCTAGGGTCTTCTCATCCAATATCCCCAGACTAGTTTCTGACTTGTGACCTTTGTCAGTGAGGAGCCTTGGATCTGAGAGCACTACACCTAGATCAGTGGTCTTCAACCTTTTCACACCTGCGGACAGGTAAAAATTAGGAAAAAGTTTCGCGGACTGGCAAAAATAAGGCAGAAATCTATAGATAAATTTTCTTATAGATGTAAACTGTTTAGCCTTAGAGGAGCATAATTGCTATAACTGATCAAAACAACAATGTTAAATATATATAAAGTTTGTATAATAAAAAACTTTTTTTTTTTAATTTTGAATTTTTTTAGAAAAGTAATAAAAAATTTAATTCTACCCCCCCCCCCCCCCAATAAACATCAGTGATAACTAGAAAAACAAATTAATTTATGTATGATTGATTAATTTATGTATGATTGATTAGATTTTGTTTTCGTTCTGTTTCTTTTTTTTTTAATTGGGTAAAAATGAAATGAAAAAATAAATAAAAATTGTTTATATTAATTAAAAGTTTAAACTCATTATTTTGTTTACAAACTTTCCTGCGGACCGGCAGAAAATTTCTGCGGCCTGGCACTGGTCCGCGGACCAAGGGTTGAAGACCACTGACCTAGATCTTAGGATCTAATGCAACCCTCCAGCAGCCACCTTTTATTGAAAACATTAAGGTGTTTTCAGTTTAAGACTCATAGTTTTGTAGTTAAGTGGAGATAAAAGGTGGTTGCTGGAGGGTTGCATTAGATCCTAAGATCTAGGTGCAGTGCTCTCAGATCCAAGACTCCTCACTGATGAAGGCCTCAGGCCAGAAACAAGTCTGGGGATATTGGATGAGTAGGCACTAGATGGGAATTTTATGCATAAGCCTCCTAGCATCCATTGATTACTCTAACTTGCTGTGTGGCAATACGTATAGTGAGTTTTGCCTATTTTAACAACAGTTATACACAAGCATAAGAAGTGGTGGTCATGTGATGTTAATTTTATCTCTACAGATAAAAAAGATTATGTAGTTCTATAAGCTGTTTGATAAAAAAAAAAGCATTTACTTAGCATAAGAATCAGACAATATGTTATTGTTTATTTTAAAACAATTCTAAAAAAATCTCTCAGGTTAAAGATTACTAGAGTTATTATGATACTGAAAAAAATACTAAGAGCAGTGTCAGTAATATTCAAAAATGGAACCTAACCATAGAATAATTCTGTTGGTCAAGGCTCTTGGTTAATGAATAAATAAAAAAAATCTTTGAATTAACTGCTTGTCTATCTCTGAACTAACTCTCTCGTCATAAGTGTATATGTGATTAGCACATATATAATGAGCTATCTCAATGAAGCTACATAATTTCAATGAAAAACTTATTATGCTCTCATTGAAAAGATACATATTTAAATCAATTATGTTCATTTCAGTATTATAACAGAAGTTGTTTCAAATTATTAATATTTCTACTGGAAACCAATCTATAATTTCCTACAAAAGAAAATATCAGTCCAAATATGTAAGCAACTAAAAAAGGTTCCCACAAATCAAAAAAGTTTAATCTTTTATTAAAATAAATTAACATTTATAATTCATACTTTATCTTTGTCATAGACATTGTTGAGATTACTAATATAAATAACATTTATAGTGCTATTCAATAATTCAAACCTTGTAGATATATTTTAATAATATCGGTAAATATTTTGAATAATTTTCCAAATTATTTTAATTCAATACTATTAAATTTTTATTTTCATTAATTATATATAATATTAATTTAGTTATAAATATATGTCACAGTATCATTCTAATCATAATATGTTAAATCAATAAATTTTCAAATGTTTTAATTTATTGATTGGCATTTGAAATATAGGCACTTATTTGACTGTAGAAAGGTTTTAGAAATCTTGAATTTTCATTATTTTAATTAGCCAACTCCTAATTAAATATGTTGTTTTTGTTAACTTTTGTGAGTCTTTCTTTATTGTTCAATATTTTTAATTATACATTATATGTGGTTTCATTTCAAGATACTTCACAGTTAGACTGGAATGAAAATGAAAGTTGCTTTTATGAAAGTAAGATGATATTCTAAATTAATTAGTAAATTGATTTATAAAAGTAGTTTTTTATTGGATCATATGAAAGTAGTTTGGAAAAAAGACCTGAATTTAAATTCATTAGTAAATAGTAAATATGTTCCTGAAGTAGTTTATAAGATTCTTTATAGTTGTCATAAAATGTATATAGGTTACAAGAGTAGAGTTAATAATAGATATCATAACTCATTTTTGTATAATCATGAACTGAATACAGGTCATAAAATATTATTTGACGATGCAAAGGTTATCTTTTATGAAAAAGATGAATTGAAAAGAAGAGTAAAAGAAACTTTGATGATAAAATTTTTGAATCTGAGATCATTAATCTCATGAAGACATCTCTTGATGTTAAAGGAACTTAATTTTTGAAGAGAATGATAGGAGGGTTATTTTGTTTTCTTTATATATGTGGTATGTTTAGTTGAATTTCAATTGTGTCTATTTGTTAAAAGATGAAATCATGGTTATAGAAAAATTTTGTATTGCAATGTTATATGAATTTCAGTTTTGAAAATAATATATATTACATTTAATAGATACATTAAAGTATGGAAAATTTATATCGAAAGAGGAGAAAAAAAAATTAACAAAGTAAGTAATTATTCTTAATATGGCAAAATCTCTAATCAGGAAAAGTGAAGAACTAACAATACTGGATTAATAGCAATGCCCTGAAGTACATTTTATATTGTTAGTTGCTTTCTTAAATAAAAATAAAATTTAACTTTATCAATGATAGTATTTGTGTGTATCAAAACAATAATATTTAATAATACTGAAATACATTTTTATTATTAGTACACAGTTTTCAGATAGTACACCAAACATTTCATATAATTAAATTAACCAAAATCATTACTACGTATTGAAGTTTTTTCACTGTAATCTTATTTATGCACATACACATAAATATAATTCAGAACAATAAACAAAAATGTGTAATAAATTTATTTTTATTTAATTGTTATAAACTACATATTTTACACTATTGTAATGTTCTAATTATTTATCAAGTGCATAGGAAATATGTAATTCAATAAGACTAACCTTTTTTCACATGCACCTTAAACATTTGTATAATAATCAAATGATGTAATTTTTAACTATAGAGGGACCTTTCAAATCTCAACACAAGACAGAGACTTTATGCAGATAAGAACAGCCGTCTTATCTTTAATCTAAATTCTTAATTATATAAGCCAGTCTAAACATCTTGATTTGAGAGTACGAAGCTGTTACAATCTTCACTTTTAAATCCACCATTTCCTTTCACAAATTAACTTATATGAAATCTTGTGATTTATAATGAGTTAATATTAAGATCTTTATAAAGTCTCTGTCTTGTGTTGAGATTTGAGAGATCCCTCTATAGTCAAAAACTACATCATTTGGCTATTATACAAACATTTAAAGCTCATGTGAAAAAAATTTAAAGCTTTTCTCTATCTAATTGCATACTTCCTATGCGCTTGATAAATAATCAGAACATTACATTATTTTCTATATTTCCATTATAAAGATCTTATTAACTCATTGTAAATCGCAAGATTTTGCATAAGTTAATTTGTGGAAGAAAATAGTGGATTTAAAAATGAAGAGAATAACAGCTTCACACTCTCAAATCAAGATGCTTCAGACTGGCCTATATGGTTAACGATAAAATGCCACCCTTATTTTTATAAAGTCTCTGTTTTGTGTTGAGATTTGAAAGATTCTTCTATAGTCAAAAACTACATCATTTGTCTATTATACAAATGTTTAAGGTGCATGTGAAAAAAGGTTAAAACCTTTCTCTATCTAATATATATACTAAGTGGAAGTATTATATATATATTTTCTCTTTCATTTACTGCAAACCATAAGTTTATCGTTATTTCATTGTTATTGATGTTATACTCTTTTTGTAGACTAACTTTAATTTTACTGTTCTAATTATTAACATTCACTGAAATTAAAATTTTAGTGAACATTTAATAATAAGTGCATCTAAAACAGGATAAGTAAACAGATATATGTAGTACAGTAATTAAAATGTGATTGTGATAAATAAGAGTTACTTTTTTAATAAATATAAAAATATATGGCATTTAAAAAAGTATGTGGAGTTTGATATAACTAAAAAGACTTAGTTGGTCAAAATAAATATAGGAGCTGTTAATTTTTTCCCCCCCAGTGTCTGAAGTAGTATACTTGAATGTGTAAAAATGAATGATAATTATAATTTCTAAAAATATAAAAACATAATGCATAAGAAAGAGATGAAAAATTGAAAAATGTATTGATATAGAAAAACTTATTAGATTACATAAAATGTAATAATTTCTAATCTAATAAAGAATGATAAAATTATTTATACATTTATTAAAAACTAATTAGAATGGATCCATCTCAGACACCCCAAGTCGTATATAGTATTTCATGCCCTCAGGCTGGATGCAGTGCCACATACTAGGGGAAACCAAGATCACTGTTCATAATAGAGCTGCTCAACACATTTATACTTACAGAAGAGCAAAAAAGAACAATGATAACTTCTCAATATTCTTCGAACATGAGAAGCAGGCTCTGGCCATGTGTTTGAACCCGGCAACCCCAAGATAGTATGCTCTGAAGCCAATGATTGCAAAAGAAAAATCAAGGAGGCGTATTTTATCAGTGATAAAAATGCCATCAATAGACGCAACATGTGTTTTTCTATCTTCAAAAAAATGGACAAATTAATTTGCATTCACATTTGCATATTTTATTAGTTAGCAACATTACATAAATGATTTATAACTTATGTTGGCCATGAATATGAGGGAAAACCTCGAAAGCACTCGGCCCATTTAATTGTTTTGGTTTTTGCAGCTTCTCCATCAGCGGGTAAATCGCTTTTATATGCTGAAAACTAATTGTAAATAAGTGCTTGCTAAAGCAACACTTCTAAATTTGGGTAATATATATATATATCTTATTACTATGTGAAGCTTAATTAATTAACATTAATTTAATATTATACAAATTTTTATCATTTTTTTTTAATTTGGAAGATTGAAAAAGTATTTATTTGAATAACTGGAGGAAAATACTTTGATAACTAAAAAAAAAAACTTCTTAGTCATAAAAACATTTACTTTTACAATTGAAATTCCATTGCAAACATGATACTTTAAGTAATTTTAATACCATTAACTAATTTTCAATATAGATTAATATGTAAAACAGCATCCATTGTAGGACAAAAGCTTCTGATAGGGAACAATAAAGAAGGTATTACTCATTATTTCTTGCAAAGTGTCAATGGAGAAGATTTGAGTTCACCCTAGTTGTGAATTCTAGCTATGAATGTGAATGATTTTAATCAATGTTATTTATTCAACTTTCAATTTTTATCTAACCCTATTATTTCTACATAGAAATAATATAATCATTAATTACTGATAATAAACAAATCAGTTGGATGAATAAAATAACAAATGAAGAAATTTTAAAAAGAGTGAATAAAAAAAGAAGACTGACTGAGGAAATTAGAGATAAAAAGAGAAAGTGGATTGGACATATATTAAAAAGAATGAATAGTTTAATGAAAAATGTTTTGAAGGAAATGGTGAATGGAAACAAAAAAAAAAAAGAGGGACATTGGTGGATGATATAATATATGGGAAGAGTTACATCAATTGAAGAGCCAGGAAATAAAGAGAATGGAGTGGAGAAATGAATGAATTTGTGATGTGACTGCTCTCTGGATCTGCTCATGAGACAGAATATTGTCAATTGATTGACTGATTCTTCAAATACTCTTTCTTAACATCATTTAAGAATTTTTACTTATTATTCCTTTTATTTATTTCATTCTATACAGTTTCCAATCTCTAATGGCATGCTCAACCTAATTCCACTTTAGATTTTTTCATTCTTACAATAAATAGAACTTTTACTCAATCCTTTTATTTATTTCATTTTCTTTCAACTTATATTTTTAATTTTTATTTTATTTTCCTACTTATATAGTTTGAATATCATTTAATTCAAAATGTCTGGAACTGAGATTATATAAAAAAAAAATGTAAATATAACATTTACCATCTTAGAAAAGAACATTGAAAAAATTTAATGAATAACAATTGCATTCTCCAAGAAGAGATGTATTGCTAGATGCCTTTTTTAATATTTTTTCAGTGTCATTTACTTTATTACTGAATTCTTTTATTATCTTACAAATATATATTAGTATTATTAATGAATCAAGACTGCTCCAGTCTTCTAAAGAGATCATCACATTTTTGTGCCATATAATTAAGTCAGGTTTTATTGCAATTTTAAGAAATTAATCTATGTCATCACTAATAAATATTTCAGTTATTTCACTGTCAGTCACTGAGTGAAAAATTGGAACACTATTAATAATATTCAAGATTCCTTTAATATCTATCTTTCCTAGCTTATTGAAATCCTCTTTTTTCTCAAAAAATCATTTTTGCATTGTAGAGAAAAACACATGTTTTTCGTAAGATGATTAGTTTCTCTATTGTATTCACTGAGCATAGAAAAATAAGCATACATAAATGCATCTTTAATCATTGAGTTCTATATGCTGGCAACAGTTTAAATGACAATCTTTGAATTAAAGCATATGAAAAATTTTACCATCCGTACTTGATTTTCAATAAGAAATTTCCATATTTATACTTTAAAAATTTAAGAATTCTTTGATCACAAGGTTTGAAACACTAAAGTCACAATCAGAAAAAATTGTAAGAAGAAACATTATTTTTTAACGAGCAATTGAGTTGGAGGAGAGTAGTATAATTGTCAAGAAATGCTCAATATGAATTTCAGAATATTTCAGAATGGGAAAATTCAAGTTGTGTAAGTTCCTACAAAATTTAAAACTATATTCCAAACAAAACATTGAGCATTTTTTAAATTCTAATTTAAATAATTTAGTAAAAAAATTTTGTTATTTGAAACAATATGCCCATGCTATAGAAAGTTAATAAAGTTTCAAATGAAAAATTATACTAAAAAGTGAATTGGTGAAGAAAGTTTACTGAAGAAAATTATTGGGAAGAAATGATAATTATTTGGCTATATATATATATCAAACAAATGATTGGAAATTTAAAAAAATTCTAATTTACAGATGCTTCACAAAGCACAAGTAAGAGGGGAAGAAATATGAACAAGTAATAACAAAGAATGGTGTGAAATTAATTTATATTTGTGGAGATTTTTTGCAAGGAATACTCAATATTTTAAAGAGTTTGTGAAGAAGACATCACGCAGTTAAAGAATCGGAACCCATAATTTCTGATAATACTTAGACATCACAATTCTCATTATAATTTTTTTTTTCATTATTTTCTTCAATTATCTAATTTCTAGACATTATAAATAATAAATTTATATTCAAATTACTTCACAAAATCATTCTAAAAATATTTGCCTATTTTAAAATGCAATACTTCACCTATTTTTTTTAATGTGAGTTCATAATAAAATTGTATTACATATTATAATGTCATGCAAATAAATTATTTCTCATTTCAAGTTAAAGAAATGTGAAAATCAATCTGAATTTTATTGAAGTCTCTTTTGTAAATTTTAAAATAGAAGCCCAACCCACAAAAAAATTTCACATTCCATAGCATATGGCATTTTATAATTTTCATTATAATTTATATAAAATATATTCTAGACTTATAATTTGCTAATTATAACATTGAAACAGTAATTATATAACTTTTAACATGGGCAACATTTATTATTTTTGTTTTAAAATCACAAAAATAATGTTAATATAAACTTGTTTAATCTTAATTAACATATAGTTTATAACATTGAGATTGAAACCAGCATACTAATAAAGAAAAAGAAATGTAAATCATATAATATTAAATAATCACACGAAATAGATTTATAATCGATTAAGCCTTAGTAATTAAAATTACTAATAGCATCTGACAGTTTCTAAAGCTACTTTCTGCCTCCGTCCGCCCCCAAATTCATTACAAAAACATACTTTTTTATAAAATATTACAATAGAAAAAAAGAGTTTTATATATTTAAAAAAGTATATATCATTAAATATTGCCTCAAAAGTTTACCTTTCCATAGAGTACTGCGTGTTCGCCATGTAAAATAATTTTTCCTGGTGCAGAAACAATTATTTCATCTTCTGATATAGACATTTTATAACAAAACTATCTTCTTAAAATAATTCTTTTTGCCATGGTAAGTGCAAAAATGCGAATATGAATGCTACCTAACTCTGTCAACATCCGCCATCTATAATAATGATACAGAACTTTAAATTTTATAGGTTTTTTTTTATTTAAAAAAACACATATAATAAAAGTAGAATTAATATAATCTTAACATAGGAAATAAAAGTAAAATTATAATGTATAAAATAAAACAATATTATTATTATTTAATTTTTATTTAAAAAATATTTAGTAAATAAAAGTAGCATTCTTGGAGTTGCTGCGGAATTTAATATCTACAGTAAACATGGTTATAGCTCGTTTTTTGACCCTTGCAGTTTACGCTATAAACAGACGAGTTTATATAAATTCACAATCAAATATTAAAGAAAACCGTGTTAATATTCCTGTGCTAAAGTAAGTTAAGACAAAACTGAAGTTTGTTCTTTTCTTCCATGGGCTTTTTGTACATGACTGGTTTTATTTTAATATTTAATAAATTCTTAATATGTTTAATAAAATATATATTATTGAAATTTGGTTTTTAACTTATTCTATTTTGAACATAAACTATTTCTAAAACTGTCTTATATAAAAATACGTACGAGTCTAACCCATATATCTTGATATAATGTTTGTGGCCTTAAACAGTTGTTTGTTTTTTTTCTCTTTTTTTTCCTTCGCATATTTTATATATACATATATACATTTTTTTTAGTCTTTAAGAATTATATAGATGTATTCGTGTAAAGAGCTTATAAAGTGATTTAGTGCGAATGCATTCTATCTAATGTTTTATAAACCATTGTTTAAATAAATTTTGTTTAAATTATACATGTGCTTTAATAAGTAATAATTTAGTACAACCAAGCTGATCGTTATTAATATTAGTTTGCCATTACTTATATAATTTTTTAGCTCTCCATTTCTTTTTGCTTAATAAAAAAAAAAAAAAATCAAAAAGGATCATTTTGAATAGCTACTTTTGTCGTATGTCAAATAAGAATATTATTTTAGCATTAAAAAAAATTCATTCTTAGAAGCTAGTTGTAAACAAATAGAGACATTTTACTCCAGGAAAAAAAAAGACAAAAAAAAAAAATTAAGATTACAAGAAATTAAACATTATGCTAGTTTCAGTATATTTATTTAACATGATTATGATACTGTCTTCTAACTTAATTTACAATAAACATTTTTTTTCTGAAAGATTTAACACTAGCTTTGCGCAGATATATCCTCCTAATGAAATCACTTGATATTATATTGCTTTAGATTGTTTTAAAGATTATCTTTACAATGTAAATAGGATTTACCTCATTCATAAAAATCATGTTCAACCTCATAATTAAATTACTTTTTATGAAATCTGATTCTATTCATTTGCTTCATTTGAATCTACTATTGCTCTTATAGTAGTAGATTCAATATCACATCTTGTAAATTGAATAATATACTTTTTCGACTTTGTTCTTGTATTTTAAGAATTTGTCTCGATCACATTTTCATACTGTATATTTGGCATAACAACAGTTCTATATACATCTAATTTAGTAATTGATTATATAACTGATGAAATAATCTATCTGTTAACTTGTTACATGCAGCTAGCAGTACATTAGAATGTATTTCAGCTTGACATTCATGTCTGTCTTTTTTTTTAAAAAAGCTGTGTAAATTGACTCAAGTTGATAACTGAGCCTTAAGTTGCTGCAGATTTTTCTCAAGCCGATAAACATTGAACCTAAAGTTACTGAAAATTTTATTCCATTGGCTTATAAAACATCAGGTTTTTTTTTTCAAATAATAATTACTAAACAAAGTTTTCAGAGGCAAATGTTAAGTACCTTTCTAGGTCATTCTTTGAATTGGCAAGAATGGTATACTCATTAGCGGACCATAAATCAATATAACACAGATGGTGAAAGTCATGCTTTTTTTTTAATTGGTCATCAAACCTATATATCATCTTGATGCATGTTTTATGAAGCTATCTATAATTATTTTAAAAATCTCTAGTATAAAAATGGAAAATGAGTTAGTTTAGTATCTAGTTTTATATCTTTTTATTTTATTTATTTATTTAGTAATTTAAAAGTTATATAATATATATAAAATTTGGATAACTTTTTAATTTCAAATATTGCTACATAGCTTTTTTAATTAACTGTGTCAAATGCCTAAATCAAATTGATGAAAGTAATATATAATTCATGCTTTCTTTTATTCACATCACATTTTTGCATTTACCTGATAACAAAAATTATGTTTATAGATATTCTTGATTCTCTAAAATCATACTGACTGATAATCATTTATTTATGACTGGGAAAAACTATTTAATAACATTCTTGATGGTATATTTTCTGGAATAATTAACAATTATATTCAATGATGATTATTGCAATTTTTTCATCTTCTTAATTTTTATAAATTAAAATAATAGAAGCAGTCTTAAGATCAGATGGGACAAATTAATGTATCCGTATTCATGCATTTCAAAAAATTTCAATAGTTTTGAAACGAATACATCTTATTTTAAAACTATACCAAATATTCCATCACTTTTAAGATTATAAAGAACTCTTTTAATTTCTTTAAACTGAATATCTTAGTAAATTTCTTGGATATATTATTAAAAACAATCATTTGAATTCTTATACAATTATCGGAAAGGTGAAAAAAATATTTTTTCTACGTGTTTAGAATATCATTATTATCTTATAAAAGCTATAAAACTCTAATGAAAGAATTATGGCAGAAGATAATTATCCATGATTTTTTTTACAGCAGAAACAAATTTATTTAATTTTTTAAAATATAATTTAATATATTAATAAAAAATAATAAATGAATATTTCTTAGAAAAGTTTAGTATTAGCATTTAAGAAAGAAATAATCGACAAATTTAATGCTGAATATTATATTTGTTAATCGATGTACTAATATGTGAAGATAGTGAGGATGAACTCAGTAAAATAGAAAAAATAATTTGTAAAAGCTATAACAAATATCAAATCTAGAAAAGCACTGCATAAAATTAAAGCACTGACAATAAGGACAGTGATTGTATTAACTTGAAAAAGTTTTTAAGACAAGCTAGTTCTTTTAAATATATAGGAAGTAGATATTTATAAATAATGATATGAATAATGAGAAAGAAATTAGAATAAGAATTACCAAGGTTAAATTGTTTTAATAAATAAATTAAATCATTTTGAGGAATTGAAATTTAAAAATAAATGGAGTTTACTTAATTCGTGTTATTTTTGCAAATAATTTTTCAGAGCTGAAGGAGATGCTACAAGGTGAAAACAAGAAAGTTTGATTAAAGATAAATAATTTTGAAAAAAAGTAATGTTGAGTGGCTTTTCAAAAACTAAAAAAAAGAAAATTGATGATAATAAATTGAAAGAAATTAACATCTACAAATATTTTAGTCAGATTATTAATATTAAAACAGGAAAAACTCTTTATAAAGTAGTGCCACTCACTGCAAGCCAGAGTAATCAATGGATGCAAGAAGGTTTGTGTATAAAATCCCTATCTAGTGCCTACTCATTCAATATTCCCAGACTAGTTTCTAGCTTATGGCTTTCATCAGTGAGGAGTCTTGGATCTGAGAGCACTGCACCTAGATCTTAGCACCTAATGCAACCCTCCAACAGCATTCTTTTATTTCTACTTAACTGCAAAACTATGAGTGAAATTGAAACACAATAATATTTTCAATCCAAGCTCAATAGCTTATATAGTCAAATAAGTCTGAACTCAGTTCCTTACCCATACATTTTGGTATCTTTGGTTCTTTAATAACCATAGCCACCACTATCCTATTAGACAGGATTGGTATTAAACCACTAAACATCACATGATCACCATTTCTTATGCTTTCTCAAGCTGTTAAAACAGGCAAAATTCTCCATACCGTAGTGCCACTCAGTGCAAGTCAGAGTAATCAATGGATGCAAGAAGTTTGTGCATAAAATGTGATGTTTAGTGGTTTAATACCAATCCTGCCTAATAGGATAGTGGTGGCTATGGTTATTAGATCCTAAGATCTAGGTATAGTGCTCTCAGATCAAAGGCTCCTCACTGATGAAAGCCACAAAGTAGAAATTAGTCTGGGGATATTGGATGAGTAGGCACTAGATAGGGATTTTATTCACAAACCTTCTTGCATCTATTGATTACTCTGGCTTGCACTGAATGGCACTTCGATGTGGAGAGTTTTGCCTGTTTTAACAGCTTGAGCAAGTCTAAGTAATGATGATCATGTGATATTTAGTGGTTTATTATTAATATTAATGGAAAGGTAATGAATAAAATTATTAATTGAATTAAATTTTGAGTAATTTTGATAGAAATAACTAATATTAAAAGGAAATATGCTGGGTATATTAACAATTTTTATTAGTCATTCATTAAACTGGAGTTTATCCTATAATGAATAATATTTTTGTAGTGTAATCTTCACTATATCACTCATGCAAGGTAGGTATTGATTTTTATCCACTTTTAACACCTTGTGGAGGAAGATGATCGTAAACATATGATCAAAGTCATGTGAAAAAAATGTACGATCTCTAAGATGCACATCTAGTGTTTGAAAAGTAAGTTTTTTAAATATGTTTTACCAGTGTTTTCATATGGATCTGACATATATGTGCTAACAATAAGCAATACAGAAATTTCAAACTGTACAGCAAAGTATGGAGGGATATATATTAGGAATAAAAAAGAGTGTTCAAAAATTAAAATGCATGAATGAGAGAATAAAAAGATATAATTGATATTACTAAAATGCTGAAGTTCAGCAACTTATTGCTAGAAAAGGAGAAAGAAATGGATAACTTCAATCTTAAAATTGATCCCAAGAGATTGTTAAAGAATTCAAAGATGTCTATATAAAAGGTGGATGTATACAAAAATTTTCTGGAGTGTGTAGAGAAGAAAAGTGATTTATCAGAAAAATAAGATTAAATTTGGAAAACATTTTTATTCTACAGTGGATTGATAATGGTTGAAAAATAATATTTGCAATTTTATATCTGTCAAATTTATTCTTCACTCTACTAAATTCATCAAAAGAAATATTTTTTATATATAAAAATATAAAATAACTTTGTCTTTTATGTCAAAAAACTGTTGTCAATAACAAATATTTACAATTGTAAACATATTTACAATTTTTTCTTAATGTTAATTACAAATACTAAAATATAACAAATCATAATAACAGCTTATAATGAGGTCCAATCACAATTAACAAGTATTTGTTGATACAGGTGGGCATAGCATATTAATTCAAAATTTACATCATTACAAAAGTTCTTTATATTTTATCACTATGATTTTATTACTATTATTATTTTACTGTTTGGGGCTTTGACTAAATTAAATTACAAAGTACATTAATATATGGGATTTCTGAATTAAGTTCAGACCCATGTGATTATTTCAGTTGGAGAGCTGAATTTAAAGACTTGTAGATGTCTAAAAATTTCAGATCTTTTTCTTAAAAGTTAACTTTTAGATAACTGCTTATCTTGACTTAGTGTTTTTAAATCTGGTGCCCTAGCTTCTCACTGAAGAGAGCCATAACTAGAAACTGGTCTGGGGATGGGAACAATCCTAGATAAAGATGATTTGAATGCTTTCTCATTTATTATAAAAAAATAAGCTTGTTTAGAGCAATTGAAATGCTCTTTATATTGTATATATGTATAAATTTATAGTTTATATAAAATGAGATATGATGTTTGAACATCAGAAGTGGATATGTTAAAAAAAAAAAGCTACTTTTTCATCAGAATGAGAACTTATTTGAGTATAAACTTGAATTATCTGCATTTGATATTTTCCATTTAAGTTAAATAATTAATCTCGCTATTCTATATTCAATAAACTAGTTATGTTAGATTTTTCTTTTCTGTAAAATTTAAATTTTATTTGTTATTTCTGTTTTTTATTTAATTTATAGCATTGTACTAGTAATTATAATCAAAATAGTAAAAAAATATATATAGCAATTAAAATTACCTAAGTCAAAATTTACAAAAAAAATTTTATCGTGATTAATTAAATAAATTTCTGATGAAAACTATTAACAAACATACATACTAAATCTGAAAATTAAATTGACAAACTTGTCAATATGCGCTTATGCTGATAACAGTATACAAACTTGGTAAGATTTTATAATCTTTATATAATAGGGTTCACAGCTGTGTATGTGATAATATATGATGGTGTCTTGCTGAATGGCATTCATTATTGGTGTTGCATGTTTTGTGTGCCATTTTGAACCTGATTTGCCACAAATGTCTTTTTTCTGAGGAAATATTGAAAAGATCGCATTTTGATCACATTCAGAACATTAAGGGCAATGTGACAATAGCCATGATGATTGTTTCGGAAAAAGAATACCAAAATTGTTTTGGAGGGTAGGCTAGGCCTAGCATCAGTCTACATCTCCCCAAGGGGAATACCTCAAAGGTGATCATGCTGATATTCAGTAATGTAATATGTACCTTTTATTTTTAGGAAAAGATTACTAACTTAATTCGGATCTCATATATAACTATCCGTAATTCAAGGAGAACTGTCAATCACTTCTAATATTATAAGTTTTCATAAAACTGCTCAGACCCAAAATGATTAACCAAAAGTCTCTTTGGCTCTTTTTTTTTGATTTTATTATATTCATAAAAGATAAGCTTTTCATCATCAAACAATATTTTATGACCAATATTATGTTGAATGTTTAATGCTGAATGTAGGTATCCATTTTTAATTTTACTTTTATGAATTTTAGCTACTTCGTAAAGACATCTTTTTCTTTCACCTCTATGTATCTTAAGACAGCTATGATTTTTACATAAAAATCTAATATAAATAAGTTATTAAATATAAGTATAAATAAAGAAGATGAAAATCTGAAAGATATTTATGAAGTAAAATGCCTTTTGGATTCACAAAAACAAGTCAAAGCACTGTATTTTAATGATATATTATCAGTCATTTATCAACTTAAAAAGACTGCACATTGCAGTTTCAAAATAAAAAAAGTTTGAATTTATAAATAATACAATAACAGTATAGTTAAAGAAATATATTGTTAAATATAAATACACCATTAATATGGTTAAAATTTAAGTATATTTATTTAAATTATATATATTAAAACCATAAAAAAATATGTTTTTGTGAATAATCAAAAAAGGGCAGGAATATATAGTGCAAAAAGTACTTATAAAGCAATTTAAATAAAAGAATACAATTCAGTATTTTTAAAAATAAAAAAATCAGTCATATGTCACACGACCTAAAAAAGCATTAACATGGAGAAAAGGTTAGTAAAAATTTTCTTATTGAAAAAAAAAATGCATATGTAAAACATAAAATTAAACAGTTAGTTAAATATAGTGAAATCAATTTTAAAAAAAGATGAAAATAATCATATTAGTAAAATTAAAGATTCTCTATTATTATTTAAAATATCCGTTTATCTAACTTTATGTATGAAAAAATATATTTGTTTAGGGAATCAATACATGCTTAATATTTTTATTGTTTTAATTCATTTTATAGTTGTATATAAGAATAGGAAAGGACAACACTAGCAATGTAACTATATGTATCAATATTAATCAGATATATTTTTATGTATGTGTATTTAAAAACAATGAAGATATTCTGTGCGAAAGTACCTTAAAATATCAGAAATACAAAATAAAATTTATAAATTTTAGCAAATGTTTAACATCAAAACCAAAAGAATAGTTTAAATAAAGATTTTTCATTATATGTATATACATAAATACAGGTGTCATGTAAATACAGCATCATACAGAGGAGAAAAAAATTGAAAGTAAAACTAAAATATTTAGTTACAGGACTTGCTGATTATGTTTATAGTTATTTTCATTATACAAATTTAGACAAACATAGACAATGAGAAATTGAATTAGGAACAGATTGAAAATCTTTGAAATATAGATGTGGAGAAGAATGAAAAAAAAATCAGTTTGATGAATAAAATAACAAATGAATAAGTTTGGAAAGAATAAATGAAAGAAGAAGATTGTGTAAATTAGAAAGAGAAACTAGATTGGACATATGTTAAAACGAAAACATAGTTTAATGAAAGGTGTTTTGGAGGAAATAGTGAGTAGAAGCAAGGAAATAGGATGAAAAAGATTAACATTGTTGGATGATATAAGAGATGGGAAGAGTAACATGGAATTGAAGAACTGAGCAATGAAGAGAATGGAATGGAGAAATGTATGATTTGACTACTCTCTGGACCTGTCCATGGGACAGAATACTATTGATGATGATCATTTAGGATTATCTTTATTTAATTTTAATAGGAGTAGATGTTTTTAGGAATACCATTTCTAAGTTAATTAATATAATAGATACTACTTTTTGATATTGTTTTGATGGACAATGAATAAAGAGACTTTGGAACTTTTACAGTGAATTAGAATATTATTTCTTTATAATTATCATTTGATTTTCTTGAAGGAAGTAATAATAATAAAATGATTTACTACTTAGAAGCTCATAAGAAATTTGAGCCTGAAAGAAAGTGATAGAAATGCTATTTTACCATTGCATTCATATGGTCTTCTTGTAGATTTGTTATATGAACCTTTTTTAAACTCTGCAATAAATTTGCTAATATTTGATTACTGGTTATAGTTTGAATGCAATCTTTTTAATTTTGCAATGGCTTCTCTTTGATTTTATTATTTTAAGTTAAAATATATTGTCACTAATAAAAGATAGTCTTGTCAATTATAATGAGGGTTTTTTTTTTTTTGTTTTTTTCATTATATGGACTGCCAATTATGGGATAACTTGTAAATAACAATTGCATCTAGGACATTTATTATTAATTATCTCATAATTGGCTATCTTTATTAGATTTGTCTTCAAACATATTATAGCAAATAGATGTGTAATGTGGATTCTATAGATAGAACCAATTCAAGCTCTTTTGCCCCAAACAAACTATCATGTCACCATGTCTTATTACTTCCTATTAGTTATTAAGAATTTATACACATTTTTATTAGAATTCCCACAAATTTAAAGAAAACTGCTTGCTAGTTTCAATTTTTAAAACATGAAATAAATAGAAATTCTATATTCCATTTAAAAGTCCTGAATAATTATAAATACGAAAATTGACTTAAAATTTTCTTTGTTTTAATTTATCAAAATCTATAATTTTTTTTAACAATCAAATTTAAATTAAAATGCTTGATTTTTCCCATTTTTGAAGTGAAAATATGTTGATACTTTTCAAAAAAAGATACTTGTAAAGTGATTAAGTAAAATATTTCAATGATGCTTGAATTTTTTAACAAGCTATTTCATGAAAAAAGAAACCAATAGAAATCAGAGTACTGTATATGCAAAATCATCATAAAAGTATTTTTAAAATCTTTCTATTTAAAAAAAAAAAAGCACATAAATAAACAGGCACAACAAATATATTTTAATACATTATTAAATTTATTATTATTTTATTTTAATACATTTTTCTCACTTTTCTTTTAGAGAAATCTTTTATGATATTTTCAGTAGTCTTAGAGCATAAGATCTAAACAGACAAAAACTCACTATACATATTGCCACACAGGAAGCTAGAGTAATCAATGGATGCCAGAAGGCTTGTGCATAAAATCCCCATCTAGTGCTTACTCATCTAATATCCCCATAATCTAGCTTGCTGTGTGACAATATGTATAGCAAGTTTTTTTGCCTGTTTTAATAACAGTTATAAGCAAGCATAAGAAATGATGATCATGTGATGTTTATTAGCATAAGATCTACCTTTTAAATAGAAATTCATATCATAAACCAATTATCAAGGCAAAAAATAATCGATATGAAATGTAAATATTTTCACTGCATGAAAGTAACTTATTTAGCAAAGATATAAAACCCATAGCAATATGTGTAATAGATAAAAATAATGTATTTAGCAACAAAATTTATATAAAATGAATGGTTTCTTTAATAAATAAAAATACGCTTCATTTATGATAAAATGATAATTTATGATTTAGCAAGCTAAAAGTAATTTACATTAAAAAATGCTGCAAATAAAAATATACTTAGCAAGCAAATCAATGCAAAATGAATATAAATAACATTTTAACTATCATAGTAATACATAAGAAAGTAATCAAAATATTATTTCATGATTTTTATATATGGCTTTCCTTAAAGTTAATTGATTGTTCACCAAAATTTATTCATATTATACAGCTTCTACATGGTGGAATGAGATGAAGTGTTATTATTACAAGTGGAAAATCAGGCATTTGAAATGAAAACTGATGTTAAACGAGGATGTGTACTTGCTCCAACTTTGTTTCCAATTTTTATGACAGTGGGTCTTTAGAATTCTTTATAGACAGCTTAATCAGACAGGGATCTAGATATGATACAAGTTTGATGATGGAATTTCTAATTTAAATCGGTTAAAAGGAAAAACTAGAACTAATTGGAATCTTGGTTTAAAGTATGCTGATACTTGTGCTATTTTTCCAATTCAAAGGATGATTTACAGAATGTTCTTATATTTTAAATGCAACTTGTAAAGATCTCAGTTATTAATTAATATTCATTCAACTCAAGTTCTTATTCAGCAGTAATCCTCGGCAACTTTCAGCTTAGACAGTTATCACCTTGAGAATGTAAATCAGTTTAAATATCTTGATATTTTTATAAGTAAAAGGATGAACTTAGATGCTGAGATCTATCACAGACTGCTGTATGCTGATGTTGCTTTTAATAAGATAAAAGACAGTGCATTTAGAGGAAAATAACTATTTCGACTAAGTAAAAAAATGGTGATCATGTGATGTTTATTGGCTTAAAATCAATTAAGTTAACAGTATATAAATCTATTATTTTATTTAATTTTTTATATGGATGTGAAACTTGGATGCCCTATCATTGCAATATAAAAGCATTAGAAAAATTTCATTTAAGGATGTTCCATAAAATTTTAAATATACATTGGCAAGATTGTAAAACCAATCACTACGCTTCAGCTTGCAGGATATGATACTATTGCGTTCACTATTGTAAAATCACACCTTTGTTGGATTGGTCATGTAAAACGAATGAACAAGAAAGACCTAAAAAGATGTTTTATAGTGAAAATGATCATGGGTTTCATAGGAGAAATAGGCCCCATCTACATTATAAGGATTATCTCAAAGATTTTCTAAAGAGCAATGTCATTTGTTCCCATTGGGAAAATGTGGCAGAGAATAGAATACATTGCAGAACTATGAATAACATGGTGTTGAAGTATTTTAGAAAGAAAAGTTTTCTGCTAAGGAAACTAAAAAGAGCATCATAAAATAACTAGTAAACTGAAATTGGATCAGCATGTTCTATATGTGGACATATTTGTGGAGATGTGTCATCATCATCAACCATTATCAATCCACTGCAGGATGAAGGTCTCTCCAAATTCAATCCATCTTCTCTGATCTCTAGTATCTCTTCTCCACATCACCCCTGCACAGTTTCTTATTTCATCCATCCATCTTACATGTGATCTCTTTCTGGGTCTTTTACAATCTCTTGGAATCCAGTATAAGCACCACAAAACTAATTTTTTAGAATAGTGTCCTGTCTTTTTTTTTTGGAGTTGTAATGGCTATATCTGTTTTTTTGAGTGACTGTTTATTATTATTAGTTCTTATGATAAATAGATTTTTTTTTAGAATTTAATTTCTTATGGGTTTACTTCCAGTCTCATTATTAAAAAAATAGTAATTTTTATAATTTTACTTAACAATGTTCTTATTATAAATGGATTGCTTTTTGGAATTTTTATTTTTCCATAAGTGAAACATGCTATTTATTATGCAATTATGAAATGAGACATATTCATTCTGATATGGTTTGGGGCTAAGTATATTATTTTCATGTTTTTATTATACTTACTATTGTGGATTTTATTTTATATTAATTAGTAAATAAATTAAAGCATATTTAATTTATGACAAATTGAAAATTATTATGTTTTTATTTATTACACAAAATATGAAACAATCTATTCACTATCTATTAATTTGGCTGATAAATATATTGTTTTCATGTTTTATTTTTTACACTTACTACTATGGAATATATATTTTTAAAAATTAAATAATTTTTGCATTAGAAATTTATACATGTTATTTCTTATTACTAATTTTTCTTTAATCATTGGTATGTGATATGTGATTCCAAGTAGCCAGTAGATCTCATGCTAGCAGTATCATATATGTTATTTTTGGTAAAAATTAAAGCCAGATTAGATGAACATGCTTAATTCTTTAATTAAGTTTTAATTGTTTTCATCTTTAAAGAAACATCTTTCCGTTATATCAAGATGGGCAAAATGTCAAAAAATTTGTGCCAAATGATTTTTCATTACAAATTCTAAAACTTTTGGTAGTGTTATACTAGATATACTAAGCCCTGATAACGAATGTCATTCATCATATATTTCTATTCCATTAAAACATCCATTTCCAAATTATTACCAATGTTAAAAGTAAATCTTGATAATATTTTAAAAGATCATGATAAAAAAAAAGTTATTTTTATATTTACAGCAACATATAACTATTTGAATTTATATGATTATTTAATTGTGAAAATATTCAGTAGCTTAAGATATTAAGAAACATTCTCCTTTAAACTTTTTTTTAGGTTTAATAATAATGTCATTACCCTATAGACTATTAGAAAATAATGAAAGAAAGAATATATATTAACAGACAACAAATTGCAGATGATCAGGCAATTATCACGGGTTTGGCAAATTCTTACAAGAAATTTGTCCAAAATAAAGTATATCAAATAACAAAATGAACATAAGCATTGAGAAATAAAAGTAATGATAATAGCAAAACATTGGCATGGAGGATAAGTTTGGAAGAAAAGCTTTTGTAAGTTGAATCAATTCATAACAGAAGATGCTCTTAATATAAAAGAAATCAGAGTATTGCTATGGCATAAGTAGTTTTCAGAGGAAAATATACATTATTTGCACCTAGGGGATAATAACTTTAGATTGCAGGGATTTATTCTCATCTTGTATGGTTGGTCAACTATGATTTATAGATTGGAAACTTGGACTTTGAACAAGAAGGAAATAATTCCCTGAAAATATTTGAATAGAATGTTTTCATAAAATGGATAGATAGATAATCAAATGCACAAATTCTACAAGAGAATATAAAAATGAATATTGAGATGACTATCATTAGGAAAAGACTTTTTAGCTGTCACATGATTTTCATCAAGATAACGTTTTACCCAATGTTTATGAGAGTGAGACCTTTTTACATAAATGTGTAAAGATACTTCATTGAATATTTATAGACAAGAGGAAGACAGAAGATTGTGGCTGTTTTGGTATTAATTAAAAGACTTAACTAGTGATGATGATAATGATGTTTATTTCCACTTAACTCTCTTGGTTGAATAGGTTCTTGATACACAAATTTTGGCTCCGTATTTAAATTTTTGACTACTGCATCTTCAGATCTTTCTTTTCAATGAGTATTTGTGTTGAAATATGTGTAGTTATATTTTAGAAAATTACTGATCACATTTACCCTATTTAAAATATTATGCCAAATCTCACAGACATGAAAAAATAATAAAATTGTTGTTACTATTATCTTTTAGTAAATGAAATTTTATTTGATTTCATGTCCCATAAAAGACCTAAATAAATAAAAAGAAAACTTCAAATAATGAATCTTAGATATCTCCTACTTTGAATACTAAAGTAACCTGATATTATTTCTGCTTTTTCATTTTATTTGATTTAAATGGCTCCCATGCCAGTTTTAATTTAAGCTGAGCTTTTGTAATTTCCTAATGGAATATACATAGTACAGAAGTGATAAAAATTGTTTACATTGTACCAGAAAATTCTCTATTCCAGAAAAAAAAAAGCTTCTATAGATAACTTGACAATATTATTAATCATTAATAGGGTAAATATAGGGGATTTGAACTCAGACTTTCATTGAGCTTTCCATCATCAGATTTCAACGGTCATGGATGGTTGAAGAGTTGGAGGTTGGAGTAGATTGAAGCCTGCCCATTAAAGTATGAGGGTTTGACTGATTATGTATATATATATATATGGGAGATGATCATCTGGACCAATTGATGAGTGCTGGTTCAGCATGAAATACTTATATTAGTGATTATTTATCTTTTCTGCATGTGTGTGGTCATGTGTATCAGTGGTACAAGATAGTGTGGATAGTTGAAGAATGCTTGAAAGTCTGAGTTCAAATCCCACATATTTACAATTAGGCTCCAGGTATGTGAAGAGTGCCTGTATTTCAAATATTTATTCATTAATAGTGTGTATGACAAGATAAAATGATACACCTGTTTGGATTTGATATTTTTATTGAACATTTACATGTTTACATTACAGGTAGGACCCATTATTATATACTTGACTTTGCATATTTTCCAATGAAATTCCATACATATTTAATATTTCAAAACTTTTGTGTATAGGCACCTTGCTAATTGTTTCACATACTGGAATAAATGACAAGAAATATTCATCCATGTTATTTCATATGTAATCTTCAATTTTTACAAACCCAGACAACAATGAACATTAGTTTAATATTGCTTACATTCTGTATACAAATTAAAAGTAATTTTTTATTTTTTTAGTCTTGACAGTATAAAAATTCCATATTTATTACCTTTATATTTGTGGTTTCACTTATCATATATCATAAAAATATTAAATAAAAAATTAGAAATTAATAAAAGATAAAGTGAATATTTCATTTTTAATTTTTTAGTTTTATGGTTCATACACACCATCTATATATATGTACATGGTAAAAAACTTATATAATAATTCATTAATACAATATTAATAACATTTATAGTCTTTATTACTTTTTACAATGCTTTTTTACAACCCAGTAGATGCTTTTGATTACCCTAGCAATCTCCTTCAGAACTTCTACTTATTTCAATCAAAACAATCTAGTTTAGTGGATTGTAAAAAAGAATTATAAAAAGTAATAAAGAACATAAATGATATTAATATCATATGGATTTGGCAATGTAATAAGAAAGATAAAGTTATAATAATTCATTACAATTTCTGAATTTTGATAATCATGATGTGACATGAATTCAAATGTTATGGATGGGGGTGACTTATGTTTTATTATGACCTTTAGCAGTGAATTCTATAAGTTTATTTTGAATGTTGTTACCTAAATTATAAATATCAGTTTTTTAATTTTATTTTTAACACTTTGATGGTGTTCGGTCATCACATTGTAAAATTTTCCCAACAATGCAACTAATTTAAGAAATTTTCATTATTTTGTGGTATAATAGATCATAAGAATCATAAAATGCAAGATATTATTCTGGTAGAAAATATGTTGCTACCATTCTAGGTCAGATTGTTAGCAAACAACTTCAGCATTTAGTAAATCTTGTTGCTTTACATTAATTGGCTTATCACTATAATCTTTACAATTCCTTCCATTTTATTAGTGACTTCATATGGAATCTTTGAGTTTTTAAGATCTTTCAAATGTTGATGCAAATGAAGTTATCCAGTAATATCAGGTGATATAAACAAATTGTTAGAAATACAGAATAATTTGCATTAATAATTAATCTTTTACATGAGATTACACTAACCAGGATTGATTAGCTTTTTCTCCTTTCTTCTTGCTGTTTTATATATACAAGAGAGCATAAGCTGACAAGATATTGGGATATTTGTTTATGTTAGTTAATTACTTATAGAATTATATAGCCAAAGGAAAGAAGCAACATTCATTAAGAATAAAATAATTATATGGTTAACAGCCCAAGAGATTGTTTGATATTTGATCACCAAAATGGTGGGTTATGCATTGTAGTTTAAACCAGTGAATCAAATTGAGATTTTGTTTATACTTTTTTTTAGTTGGGGTTCAATCCTGTGCTAAATCAATCAGAATTAAAAACGATATGATTTTACATATTTAAACCGCAAAATAATACTATATTAGTGATTTGTTAATACATAATGCACTTCTCTTTGCTTAGAGATCTGAATCATCACTTTTCTTCATCACATATCAAGTAATGCCTGTATTGTTTATAAATAAGAGTTAGATAATTGCTTTCATTTCTCCATTTCAGTACTTTGATTAGCACTTTCACTTTGACTCTAAAAATATTTAAATATTTTGTCATGACTATTTGTAGAGCTTTAACTGTCTTTAATGTAGAAATGTACTATTTTTTTCATTAAAACTGTCCTAGAATGAATTATTCTAGGAAATATTTTCATATCAGATTCAATTTAATTCATTACTTATTAAATGGTTTGTTGATTGGAGAAAGTCAAGTGATATTCAACATCAGAAATGACAGATTGAACTTTGATTAAAGAACCATTACCATTGTTCTAGGGGATAGCATTATGTTAGGTTGAAGTTAATTCATCGTCTAATATTAAATAGGACATAATTTTACTATTTAACTAGATGAGTGAATTGTTCACATGTATCATTATTTTAAAATAATTGCATTGAGGTCTGTTGATTTGAGTCTTGTAAGAAATTTCATATACAAGAGCAAAGAATTTAAATTAAGAACATGTATATAGAAATTAGAGTCCAGGTAATCATGAATTATGAAAAACAAGTAATTTATATATTTGAATTATTTTAAATAATATCTACTATTCTCTTTCATAATATTTATTATTTTGCATCTTTTTTTTTTTTAATACAGACAAGTAACTCATTATTCCAAGATCTATACAAGGACTGGTGACAAAGGTAAGGTACATATTTTTTAATATTTAACTATATTCAAAAAATTATGGGTAGAAATTGTATAACATTTATTATATATGTGTGTTTGTAGAAGTGTATATGTATGTATGTATATTATTCTAACCAAAGATAACTAAAGTAATTAGTCAATAATACAAGCAATAAGGTTTGATCACCAGTGTAGCTTGGTTATTGCCCATCATTCCAGCAGTTCTTTGCCTATTAATAATTTCTCTAACAGCACTCCTTCCATAAAAAACAGGAAAGAAGATATTATTTCTTAAGTTCGGCAAATGCAAGATAATAAAGATTGAACATTTTCCCACTTTTTATTTATCTAGAATATATATATATTTTTATAGATTAATTTTGGCTAAGGGTTGGCTATCCAAAAGAAAAATTCTAAGTCTGATACAAACTAAAATAATTTGAAGTTTTGTATGGTCCAGGTTTGAATCCGAAATTGTGCACATATCATAATGACATGCTACTATTGCTTCATGACCTCTTTACACATATACTGTATACATAATGCATATATATTTATTATGAATTATAAAAATACATATGATTGTATTAGAATATTCTGCTGTATCCCCAACTATGTCCAGGCGGTCAGCAAACATGAATACAAATTAACGTTAACAGACAACAACACATATAGTAGTATTAAGACAATAAAAAGCAATTGAAACAGTTAACTAATTAAATCTTCAATAATACATATACATCTGCATTTATGCAAGCATAACTAGTTAGCCAAAAAATGAATAATCAAAAAAATGTACAATCAATCTAGATCAGGGTTGAGCAATTGTTTTGACTCGGAAGTCACTTTGTGGAAGGGGAGGTTAGCGGAAGGCTGCACTTTTTAAAATGATTGCATTCATTAGTTAGCTTTGCATTTCAGAACAGTTATAAATTGTACCATAAAAATCAATAAATATAAATTAAATTAAATAGTGGCAATTTTATTCAATTTATTTATTGTGCTAATTTCATATCTATAGCTGCAAGCACATTTAATTTTAGAATCAGTTTAATGAGACAAATGTATCCTATCACACTTTTCTACAATTTTTTTGAAATCAGGAGTGAGATTTCTTGTTGAGATTCTCATCATAGTCTGCAAATTAATGTCTGTCAAAGAACATCTATATTTTCTCTTGTTGATCTTCAACAATAAAAACTTTGCTCACAAATATATATGTAGACCCAAATATAGAGAACATTTTTCCAGCAAATTTCTTCATACATGGAAAATTTTTCAGCAGACAAAGATTTGTAAAAGTCAACTAAACATTTCTTTCACAGTGTGATCTGACTGCATGTCAGTAAGTTCAAGATGCAGCTCCTCAGGTGCTGTCAATATCAGTAGTGATGGGATAAAAGAGCAAATTGAATTTAGGCTCAATTTTCTTAAAGTTCTGAAATCTTCTTGTGACCTCATCCTCCAAATTCTGCAGATGATCCCTAATCTTAGCAGAATCACTTTCAGGCACTTTCTGTTTTCCTAATAAAGGGAAATGACAAAAATTGCCTTCACCTGCTTGCCTTTCAAAGATGTAATTTTACTTTGAAAGCTTTTACATGCTTCCACATTTCATGTGCCCTTTACCTGAAATGTCACATTCAGTTCATTCAATTTCTCAAATACATCAGCTGCAAACATCATCTCATATCTCCACTCCTCACATCCTATTTTTTAACAAAATCGTGAGATATCTCCTTTGTGTCCAGAAATAAGAGGAAATTCATTCTGCAATGCTCAGACTCTTTTTATCACTTTGCACAGGCTCAACCACCTCACACTATTGTGGTAAATTACATCTTCATACTCTGCCTCCACATCCTCAAAAAAATATTTGAATTGTCGATGGTGAAATGTTCTTGTTCTGATTATGTTCCCCACACTAACAATAGGATCTATCACATGCTTTAAGTCCAGTGCAGCTTTACAAAGACTCTCCTGATGCAAAATGCAATGAAAAGACAAAAATATCATTGTCTATGTCTTGTGCTTATAACTTGTTTTTTAAAAGCTTAACCATACCTACATTTTTTCCACTGAAAGCTCTGACCCAATCTGTTATAATGCTTGCCATTTTGTTCCAGGACAAGCCCCTTTTTTCCACACAATTCACAGCACACCCAAGCAATTCCTGACCAGTGGTTCTATCTTTCATTGATTCTAGACCAAGTAATTCCTCTGTGATGATGAAATTTTAATTAATTCCATGGATAAAGATGAACAATTGTGCAGGGTCTTCATTGTCTGTGCTCTCATCCAGTGCTAAAGAAAACAAAACAAAATCTTTGCTTGCAGGCTTCATCTGTTCTGTTGAGTTTGTAACTAATTGAGTCAATGCAATGCACTATAGTCCTTCTTGACAATGACATGTTTTGAAATTTGCTTCTCACATCAGGACACAATACGCTTGCACACACTACCAAACACTGCTTAATAAACTCACTATCCGAAAGTTACATTTAGTAAGGTTGTAAGCTACCATTGAAACTTGCTTCTGTAATGCTATTTTGAATTGTTGATTGCTTTGTAAATAATGTTTGTTGCTTCTTCAGCCTTTTTATACACTCAGCAGCTTTTATTTTGTGTTCTTCCTTGGAAAGTTTGCAGCCAAATTCGCTATGTTATTTTGTGCTGTCATTTCAGATTGTACTCCTTAAATAGGGCTATTGTTTCATGACACAATAAAAAAACGGCTGTATTACCAAAGAAATATTTGTCTGTCTATTCTTCATTACACATGACATTCATAACCAATTTTACATTTTTTTGGAGGGTTCATGGTTTTACTAAAGTTGGAAATTTATATATTTACTGTTGCAAAGAACACTGTGTATCGTATCTACACTGTGTATGCATATTGATGTGACCATCCTAATGGAAAATACGAGACGAATCTTCAGTTGCACACAGGAAGAAAATCTTAGTTCAAGGTGGATTTTTCTGACTGTCTTGGTGGGCCACAAAAAACTCTTGCCGGGCTGTATGTGACTTATGGGCCACTATTTGTCCACCCCTGGTCTAGATAAATGAACTGGGTACTTTTCCTCCACTATACAGTCTATCTCTTTTAAACACAAAACCCTCTGTGAGCCTCTTGAGGTATTTCATAAAATAACAATAAAGTCTGCTAAAAGTTCTAATCGGTTTGGCTATTTACAGGAGCCAAGATCCTGGGAATATAGTCCGCTGATCATGATCTTCACTGTCATTTATGTGTGGAATCAGAACAGTAGGTAGCCGCCAAGAGCACTCAGTCTTTTCTTCTCTAGCCATATATATCCTCTCTTCTTTTGTTCTTATCTACTTTTTTCTTTACTTTCTTTTCTGGAGTAATCAATTTATTTTTCACACTTAATCGGGGGGAGGGGGTCATGACTTTTAATTAGTTCTGCGTAGAACAATTTAACTATTATTAGACGTAGAGTTTTATTATCTGCCCGTAAATAGATAGTTATTGTACAATGAAATTCTCCTAACTTTAACTATTATTAGACGTAGAGTTTTATTATCTGCCCGTAAATAGATAGTTATTGTACAATGAAATTCTCCTAACTTTAATTACTAATTTCCCGTTTATCTTAGGAATTTATTTCCACTATTATCTAACTTTCCAGATCTACAAGATTAATTAATATAAGCATTTATTTTGTTTGTATCTATTCAAGCTTTTATTTTTTACTTAGTTTAATTAAGGATTTTTCTTTTATCAAATTTCTTTTGCAGTACTATAACCAAATGTATTATATGTAAATTGAATATTTTACACTCCTCCCCTTATTCCAGAAAATTTGCTTAGGTTTAGATGTATTCTTTGAATTGACTGACTTTCATATATGTCGTCTGGGTCTGGATGATCTAGTCGTTACTATGTTTGGCTTTGGAGTTGGTTGAAGTTCATCTTCCCTAATTTTGAGTTCAAACTCACTTTCTGAATCTTGATTCTCTTTGATCACTATTTCATGTGGTATTGGCTCTGCTATCTCTGCATTTTATCTTTTGGTTTAGTCACTGAAATTTGCAAATCTTACTCGACTTGATGGCAGACATGATTTACTTGTCTCCTGTATGTTGTACCATCCTGTGCTTGAATGATTATTTTTTTGATAATAAATTTTGTGACTTCACCTTGAATCCATTTCTTCCTGATCACATCTCAAACCCAAACTTTGTCACCTATTATATATGCATTTTCACTTTTTTTGCCAGTTACATGTGTATTTTCACTTTTGTCACTCTCTACTTTATGGGCCATATTGGGAAGTAGAAGTGATAATTTAATCCACAATTTCCTTCCTGTTAACAGTTCTGACAGTGATTTTCCTGTAGCTTTTGATTATGTAGAGTGTTGATGAAGCATGGCATTATATATTGCTTGCTGCATACTTTCATTCTCTGTACAACCTTTTCAGCAAGACCATTGAAGTCTGGATGGTACAAGGGTCTGCATATATGTTTAAGGCCATTGTCCACAAAGTAGTTTTCTGTTTCTTGTGTGGTGAATCCAGTGCTGTTGTTGGACACAGTGGTTTCTGGTAAACCGTAATAAGAAAACACAGTGTTTAAGGTTTCTCTCATTTCTTTTGCACTCTTATCTTTTACTATGTGACACTCTGCACATTTTGAGTGTGCATTTATAAGTATCAGCAGGATTTTGCCATTTATGGAACCTGTGTGGTCTATGTGCACTCTTTTCCAGGCTTTCATTGCTATTTGCCACAGGTTATATTACTTTGCCTTCATATTCATCTCTGATTGACAGGCCATACATTTTTTCATGTATTGCTCGATCTCTGATGTTATTTTTTTCCACCAGATATAACTGCGAGCTGATACTTTTGGCTCACACAATTTCAGTATGACCTTCGTGGAGTAGTTTTAGAACTTGCTGTCTGCCTTCAGTTTGTATTACTACCTGAACCCCATTAATACACTGTTTTTGCAAATAGATAATTTGTTTCAGTTTATCCAGAACCCTGGGCGAAGTAGTGAAGCTTTGAAACAAGCCAACCATTTTTTATCCAACCCAAAAGCGGGTTAATAACCTTCGGCAGCTTTTATCCAGCTAGCTACTTTTCTACTATTAAGTATATCCAATTTCGACATGTCAATATAATTTATGTCTGTCTCCATACTGCTTGGTTCTTCTTTATCTGGGATCCAGGATAATATGTCAGCATGCAAGATCTCTTTGCCCTTTTTATATTTCTAATTTATAATCATATAAAATGACAAAATATTTTTCCAACATATCTTGCATGGGGTTAAATGGTCAGAGGCTAATTTATCATGACCCAGAATTCCTAGAAGAGGCTTGTAGTCAGTTATTATTTGAAACATTCTTCCAAAAATATATTAAATGAGATTTTTTTCAGGGCACAAATAATAGCCAAAGCCTCTTTATCGATCTGACTGTAATTCCTTTCTACTTTTGAGAGTGTACATATAACATGAATGAGAGAGAACCGCATCCACTCTCCATTCCAAAGCATTAGTAATTAAATGCATTTCCAAATTACTATTAAAGTATACTAACAACTTGTATGATGACAGTAGAGCTTTAGTTATCACTACTATAAGCTTAGCCCAATCCAATGTTTCAGTTGGCATTAATATGCCCTTAGTGACTAAAGAATTTAGTTTTACTGTCCCTTTCTCTTTTTGATTGAACAGGATATTATGAGGTTTACACATGATTGGACATACATTTTCCAGTAATTCTATATCAACCAGTCTCATTGTAATTAATACCAATTTTTCATCTGGATTCCTAACTTGTGGAACCACTTCCTCTTGAGGATAGGGCTAATCTCTCCTTTTACTATGTATAAAGGTAGATTCCTTTTTTTACCACAGTGATTGATGGGCACACAGCCTAATAATCTTAGCATGTTTTCATTTGCATCACACGCTCTAATGTTAGTTTTTTGTCATTTACTTTCCATATTAGCTGATGACAGCTATATCCAGTCTGTTAGTGATATCAGAGAAATACCTGACCCACCGTCAATTTATTATTGACACCTCTTTTCTGCAAGGTAGTAACTTAATCATAAAGTGATTTAAGCCTTGTACATTCATATTTTAAACTATATGAGTACCTCTCCTATTTGCTTGCATTGGTAATTTATTTCTGCCTTTAATATTACTTTCTTAGTTATACATATACACTAAATGAACCTTTTTACCACATTTAAAACATGTTTCTTTGAGCCATCTGCATTCTTTTGCCATGTGACCCCTCTTTTCAAAGCAAAAGGATGTCCCTTGGAATTTCTTACTACTATCAGTTTTCCGCAGTATGGTACTTTCCTTTTCTGTCTTGAACACTCCCATTTTAGCGTTTTCCTACATTTTAATTCTAAAACCTTAACCTGTTTCAGAATTAGTTCATATGCTATGCCTTTCTTGATAGCCATATTGTATGTGATATCAGGCTCTGTAAATAGTTGTTGTCTGAACCTACCATTAGACATACCCCAAAGTAACTGGTCCATGATGATTTCCTCAACAAAATTTTCATAACCACAATCTTTTGCTAACTCCCTCAGAGCTGAGTTGTATTCTTTAATTTTCCCGCCATTAAACTGCTTCCTAATTCGCAAGGTTAAGCAAGCTATGTGCTGGGATGGACAAGGATTAGTTCCGCATATTTTACATCTCTGTTGTGGGTATCAAATAATCTACTTAGAACCTCTGTTATTTTTTTTGCCAGCAAAACATGTACTGCTACTTTTCCGTTTATAATCTTCGATATCGTTCAGCGTAAAAAAACATATAATGGCCATTCCAACACATCACTGACATCAAATTCCACTATGCTATTTGGACCAAATTAACTCATTTTACTGACTAACTTCCATCTTTCTACCAGATTCAACACTGACTGCACTGACTTACTACGATTTTAAAACTCTCAAGTTTGAAATGACTGTGCCATTAATTTGCTGTGTCCCCTACTATGACCAGATGGCCAGCAAATATAAATATGAAGTTAACATTAACAGGTGGCACCATATATAGTAGTATTAATACAATTTATTAGCAATTAAAACAGTTAACTAATTAAATCTTTAATATACATCTGTAAGTCTGCACTTATTTATGCAAGCATAACTAATCAGCCAAAATATGAATAATCAAATAAAAATGTACAATAACTAGGTAAACAAATGGGGTATTTTACCGTCATTATATGGTCTATCTCTTTTAAACACAAAACCCTTGGTGAGCTTCTTGAGATGTTTCATAAAATAATAATAAAGCTGGGACAGTCTGATAAAAGTCCTAATCAGCTTGGTTATTTACAGGAACCCAGATCTAGGAAGGTAGTCCACTGATGATTATCTTCATTGCCACTTATGCATGGTATCAGCAGATAGCCACCAAGAGCACTCAATCCTTTCTTCTCTAGCTTTATATACCCCTCTCTTTTTTGGTTCTTATCTTCCTTTTTTCTTTACTTTCTTTTCTGGCCACCAAGAGCACTCAATCCTTTCTTCTCTAGCTTTGTATACCCCTCTCTTTTTTGGTTCTTATCTTCCTTTTTTCTTTACTTTCTTTTCTGGTCACCAAGAGCACTCAATCCTTTCTTTTCTAGCTTTATATACCCTCTCTTTTTTGGTTCTTGTCTTCCTTTTTTCTTTACTTTCTTTTCTGGTCACCAAGAGCACTCAATCCTTTCTTCTCTAGCTTTATATACCCTCTCTTTTTTGGTTCTTATCTTCCTTTTTTCTTTACTTTCTTTTCTGGTCACCAAGAGCACTCAATCCTTTCTTCTCTAGCTTTATATACCCTCTCTTTTTTGGTTCTTATCTTCCTTTTTTCTTTACTTTCTTTTCTGGTCACCAAGAGCACTCAATCCTTTCTTCTCTAGCTTTATATACCCTCTCTTTTTTGGTTCTTATCTTCCTTTTTTCTTTACTTTCTTTTCTGGTCACCAAGAGCACTCAATCCTTTCTTCTCTAGCTTTATATACCCCTCTCTTTTTTGGTTCTTATCTTCCTTTTTTCTTTACTTTCTTTTCTGGAGTAATTAATTTATTTTTTCCCACATAATCCAGTGGGGGGAAGGGGTTCTTGACTTTTACTTCAATTAGTTCTTAAAACAATTTAACTATTATTAGACCTAGAATTTTATCTGCCCATAAATCAGTAGTTATTGTACAATGAAATTCTCTTAACTTTAATTACTAATTCCCATTTATTTTAGGAATTTATTACCACTATAATCTATTTTCAGATCTACAAAATTAATGAATTTATACATTTATTTTGTTTGTCTCTATTCAAGCTTTTATTTTTTACTTAGTTTAATTAAACTTTTTTGTTTATCTTTTTTTTTTGCAGCACTATAACCAAATTTATTAAATATAAATTGAATATTTTACATACTCATCTTCAGTCTTTAAAATATGTTAAATTTGAAAAATTAAACCATCATTTGAAAGTTAGAAAATGATTATTTTATATTATTGATATTTTTCTCAAGAGTGAAAATGGTATAGCAAATTAAAGACACAGCTTTGTTTGTTTGTTTTTGTTTTTACTTATCTAAGCATAATTTTGAAGAATGATCAACTGAAACCAATCCTGTACCATCAGAGATCTGTATACTTCCCATTAACTTTTTATTTTTTTAAGGAAGTGTCAGCATAATTTAAGATAACCAGATTGACAATTAATCAAAGAAAGTTAAATTACCAGAAAAATTTACTGGAAAATCAATAGAATTAGTTCCATTGATAATTAATTAGTTAATTCTTTAAGTAGAAAAATGTAGTGTGAATTTTGTGTAAATGGAATGCATTTGTAAAATGAATATTGTTTTTTTTGTTTTTTTTTATGCTAAAATAAATTGTATTGAAATGATTTCTTCATAAAAGTTAAATATTATTTAGTTAAATATTGTGGGATATATATTTTTTATTAACTTACATGTGATATTTAAATACAAAATGAACTTAATGTAATTTAGAAAGGGATTTGAACTCAGATTTTCAACCTCCCTACAGATTTCCTCTCCATCCCACACATAACCACATAAATACTCTCCAGTATATCTATTTTATGTTGAACCAGCATTCATCAGTTGTCCAGATCATCATCTCCCACACACGTATATAATCAGTGCTCAGTTTATATTAAGATAGCAAATCTTCATACTTTAATGGACAAGTTTCAATCTACTCCACCCTCCAACTCTTCAGCTCAGTTTATATTAATATAGCAAATCTTCATTCTTTAATGCACAGGTTTGTGGGAAATAATGATACAAAGCATTAATGAGTGCTGGTTCAGCATGAAATATCATTTGATCTTTGTCATATACATGTTGTCATGTGTATTAGTTGTATAGGATAGAGTGATAGCAATAGGGAGTTCAAAAGTCTTGAGTTTCCTTTTAAATAACTTACATATAGTAAAGTATCTTATATATTGCTACAGCCTGATCTTAAGAAAATATTTTGTAAATAGATTCAAGGAGGTTTCCTTTTGAGTGGGCTGAAAAATTCAAGTTTTTCTTTATTTAAAGGGGAGTGTGGCTGAAATGATATAACTGTGGAACATTTAATATATTTTACATTTATATAATTCAGATTTTATATTAAATCCATCCAAGATTGCCAGCATATCCTAACTAATCTTGCATTTTAGGTGATAATAAAAGAAATTTTCAATACTCTCTGATATTTTTGCCTTTTCCCAATATATAATCACTATATACAGTTCTTTCATCACAAAATATACACGTCTATTCATATTTCTGAATAATCTATACCCAAATTTAATATATTTTAAATCTATTTTAATTTGAAACAATAACTTATAATTTCTTTTTTGTGACATAAGTAAAGCAACTCAATCATTTTAATAAGTTTTCTCTTTTTTTTTTTTTTTTGCAGTACATTGAAAATAATATTTCAGTTTAATATCTTCTCATAAATATAGTATATCATTATTGATCTGTGGTAAACTTTTAATCATACTTGAAATATACCTTAGAGAGTGATAAAAATATTTTAATTTTATATTTAGATTAAATGACTTACTTTAAATGCTTTCAATATTATCAAAGCTAATTATTAAGTTTTAACTTTAAAATATATTCTTTAATACATAACAAACATATTATAAATGTTATTATCAGTATTATAAACACTTTCAACAAAGAAAAATATTAAAATCAAATAAAAAAATCTATGAGATTTCATTGTAATATTAATTAATCTCGTAATTGTATACTCGGTGTAATGCATCAGCTTGATGGCGCTGTTGCTTGCAAAAGCACAGAAATATGCCATTTGTGCAGCCCAACTTACAGCCTATAGAACAGTTCGGTTCATATTAGCCATTAGCAGGTGTAGATGCCATTGCAGACTGTGCTTCGTGTCACTATGGAAATAGCGCACACTTCATAGATCGTTACCGTAGGATGAGAGAGTATATGGAATTCAACAGGCCATAAGTGTTTTGTGTGCATTCGAATTAAGGATCTTACACCTTACCGACATACTATTACATATTAATAGTAGGTCCATCTCCATGTTTCCCTACACATCTTGGAAGGTAAAAAGAATTGCAAAAGGGTAGATCATTGAAGCATTTCACATAAGTCACGTGAAAAGGCATGTTTGCAGGAGAACAGCTACGAGAGTAATGCAATGGCCGCTATTGTTTTGGAAATTATAATATTGATTTGCTCAGACTAGACCATGTATTGCCATTCCTTCAGATTGGCAAAACCATCGGAGGTTCCCCCCGCAAATTTTAGCACTATGCCCTGCCATCTTGGTTCACTCAGATTAGTGCATGTATTGGACAATATTTTCGGATCGGCAAAACATCGGAGCCCTCCCCCTGCAAATTCCAGCAGACTAGTGCATGTATTGGAAAATCCTTCAAATCAACAAAACCATCGGACTCCACCCACACCAGTGCTATGCGCTGGAATGTATAATGTAATTAAAAATTTTAATTTCTAAAATAATGGTTGTGCAGAAATTTTTTAAAAATACTTTGAAAAATTGGCAGAGAGCAGAAAGCAAAAAATTATCGGCTGGGTAACATTGTATTTCATTATTTTTGCAGGCAACAGCGCCATCAAGCAGCCGCATTATACCGAGTATACAACTACCATTAATCTAAATATTTGAAAGAACTTTTTTTATATATATTTCTAAGAAAATTAATCAATTTAAGCAAAATAATAATTATAGTCATTCCCTTTGCTATGAAACATGAAGATTTTGTTTATATAATGTATATATGCCATCTCTTATAAATTTCATGTAATTTTAGGAAATTTTTGAAATAATAATACAAGCAGTTCTCACAAGTATGACAAATAAATTTGTAGTTTGTCAGCAATATTTTAATTTTTGTATACAGTAATGTTTGGTTATTAAATAAATTTTCTGTTTCTAGGCAATTTTTGTGATGAATATGATGATTTTATGTACAGACACATTTATAAATTAAATCTTTTAAAGAATTTTTACTATTGGAGTTGGAAAATAGAAAAATATCATAATTCTTTTTTTATTCAACCATAGGCCTATTTTAACTATTTTATTGAAATGATAGCCATATTAAATTTTTGATAAATTAATATAAGACCCAATTTTTAAGATGACGTTAATTAGCATTATGGAAAAATCATATAGTTATTTTATCTGAAAGGTAAAATACCAAGGAATACAATAAAACTTAAAAAAAAAACTTCAAAAATATAGTCATTACATATTTGAAATAATAATAAAAAAGATGTGATTTTTTTAAAGTTATTATTTTATATCAAATTTTGAAATTTTAATAGATAAATTTTAATTATTTTTTTTTATCAAGGTTCATTATATTATTTATAAAATTTTGGGGGAAAATGACATATAATATGTGCTATGTCTTAGCTATATAATCCCCAAGTAAGAATAATAAATTATTTTAGGACTTAATTTTGTTTAGAATCCAAAGGAAATAAAACCTACTGTGGCACAATTTCATAACACACTATAATACATTACAATATATAAGAATAATAGGATATATATAAATATATTATTCATATGAGTTCACACTCTTCTCAATTAACATCACAGTTCTTCTCAATTAAATAAATCCCTGCTCCATTGCTTTGGAATATAAGTCCTTTCACTTAATATGTACTCGATAATTAAATAACAGAAGGCAATACATTACCTTTGCCTGGGGTGATCTGTTTTAATGCTAGTAGGCTTGGGTATCTTCAGGAGTAGAGATCCTGGGTAATAAGATATCCTCCACTGGTTTCTTCTGGCGCTTCACTCCGGTGGAATTTCCAGTTGATCCAAAATGATGAAGATGGGGGAAAAAGCACTTCTTTTTTTGTTACAGTCTTTTATACTTTTTTGCTCTTTTGTTTTCTGGAGTAATAATATAGTTCACAAGAATTCATGTGGAGTTTTATCAGTTCAATCTTTATTGTAACTTCCATTATTAGTTTACTGATACTAATAGAATTTATCTCCATTTTCTAATTTTCCTTTCCATAATTAGTTCCTGTTACAATATTTCAATTAAATATTTTATTTAATTAATATTTGATTTTCTCTATTACTTTGTTTCTTTTTAATATTATTTTTATCTCTTAACATAATGTTAATATACACATACAATACACTAATCCTCCCCTTACTTCATAAAATAGATTAGTATGTTTAAACATAATCCTGTAATTTTTTTGGCTTACATTTTCTACATTGGGTCCGGGTGATCTTTGCCTTTCACTGGATTCTATGTTGGTTTCTGGTTCAGTTTCTTTACATTCTAAGTGAGGCTATAGAGTCTCTTGAATTTCAATGTCTGGTTCTGGATTCACTCTTTCTTGTTTTTCACTCAGTTTTCCTCTTTTCTATCCGGTAGTATTGCTGTTGGAAACTGGATGTTTTCTGTGACTCTACAACGAACATGGTGTAACTCCGATATTCTTTTCCATTTTATATTCGATGATTACTATTTGTTTGGGCAATTTATTGGTGATTATCCTTTTGATCCATTTCTTTTTGGATAGATCGTGGGTCCAAACTTCTTCATCTATTTGAAATGGGTTGTCTTCATCATCATAATGGGAGTATTCGTCTATCTTGGGGATTAACATTGCAAGTTTAATTTGCAATTTCCTGACCTTCAGCAACTCAAGCTGGGAATTTATTTATAACCGTTGATGGCATAGAATGTTGATGAAGCATCACCTCATATAAAACTTATTGCATGTTGTTACTAGCAGATTTTCTTAAAGCTTTTTTAATTGGTTGAATGGCCTTTTCAGCTAGGCTGTTTGATTCATGGTTGTAGGGGTGTGTGTGGATATGTTGATTCCTTTATTTACAAAATAATCCTCCATCTCTTGAATAGTAAAGCCATGTCATTATCTGAAACAATTGTTTCTGGTAATCCCTGACATGAAAAAATAACATTTAATCTTTGTATTGTTTCACTCACACTAGTATTTTTAACAATGTGATACTCCGCTCATTTAGAGTATAAGTTGATGAATACTAATAGTATTTTACCATTGATAGGACTACCATGATCCATGTGTAGTCTCTTCCATGATTTATCTGCTTTAGGCCATGGCATATATTTTTTAGGTTTCATTCTCCTTTTGGACTGGCAGGCTGTAAATTTCTTTAATGTAATTTTCTATATCTATAGTTATTTTTGGCCACCAGATGTAACTACGTACTAAAGGTTTTGCATTCACTGCTCCTGGATGGCCTTTATGTAATTGTTTTAAAAGTATTTCTACCATCAGTTGGACCCTATCCCCCATTAAAGCACACCCTTTATTGAATGATATTCCCAGTTTGTCCAAAAAGCTAATGCCACACCTTGTGGTTTCTTAGATGGCCAGCTATTCCTGATCCAGTCCTTGAGTAGCTGTTATCCCTTATCATCTCTTGTCCACTTTGCTACTATATTACTATTCAATAGCTCCAATTGCATGACATCTATATAATTGATTTCAATTCCATTTATCTGGTGTTCCTTTTTGTCTGGATCGCATCCGCATGTTGAATTTCTTTTCCTTTCTTATAGACCAGCTGATAGTCATGTGATGCCAATATATTTCTCCATTGTAGCATCCATAGACTCAGATAGTCGGGTGCTAACCTGTTGCCAGTATACCTAATAATATCTCATGATCAGTTTCTATTTGAAAAGATCTGCTGTATATGTATTGGTGAAATTTTTTTAAATCGAATATGATAACCAAAGCCTCTTTATTAATCTAGCTTAGTTTCTCTCAGCTTTGGAAAGGAGCCTAGATTCGTATGCTATGATACATTTGCCATTATAACATGGATGGCATATTACACCCCCACACTCCATTCTGCAATATCTGTAGTTAATATTACTTCACAATTATTATCAAAATGAATAATTTGTCTGATGACAGCAGAGTTTTAATATATAAAAATCATCATCATGGCTTTTTAGCTACTGCCACTTTTAATTGTTTTTTAATTTAAAAAGGGGTTTTGCAACGTGTACCTTATTTTGTAAGAACAGTTTGAAGTAATTTATTAAACCTAGAAATGCTTGAAGTTCTCTAACATTCTTTGTTTTTCCTGCCTTTTCTATGGCTTTTACTTGGGCAATGGATGTTTATTTTTGCTGAAGACTGTATGCCCTAGAAAAATCAATTCCTTAGTGCTCCACACCCTTTTTTGAGCATTTAATTTTACTTCAAATTTCTATAATTTTGCGCATACCGTAAACAGTTTTTGAAGTAGCATCTCTTCCAAGTTCACTATTATTATTATGTCATCAAAATATGGTATGATTTCCTCGTGTCAATTTTTGCCTGAAATATATTTGGGGTGGTTGAAATCCTGAACAGAAGCCTATATTACTCTTATATAATCCCATAGAAGTAATAAGCATTAATATTTCAGTGGTTTTATCAGTCACTGGAATTTGGTGAAAGGCTGAGTTTAAGTCAGTTTAGCAAAATGAGATGCATTTTGTAAACTAGCCAATACAGGATATGCCTCCTTATTTAAATACTAATTAACTGTTATCCTATAATCATCTCATATTTGTATCTGATCATTTAGGTTTTGTAATTACGACCATAGGCATAGTCCAGCCTGCCATTTCCAGATGTCAATATGGCTTTATTAACCATTGCTTGAATTTTTCCTTGACTTTTAATCATTGAGCAAATGGAATTTTATGTGGTTTGCAGATAATTAGTTATTTATTTTCTATTAGCTCTATCTCTACTAGGCTTTTTGCTATTTCATCTAACTCTTCACTAAATAGATCTGGGTATTTAATTTGTATTTTTTGTTTGAGGGAAATTTTTTTTTTAACTATGCAAACCTGAATTTCTATTGCTCTAATCATTTCCTACCTATTATAGGGCTAATCTTACCTTGTACTATGAATAACGGCAACTTATTTTTTCATGGTATTAACCAGTACATGTACTCGCCCCAGTAACTTTAGTGAGTTGCTGCTTATGTTTTGGACTTTTAGCATTTGTTTTTTCTAGTTTTATACTGTCAGCTGTTCTCCAATCTATCTCTGACTTTATCGATGTACCTGAGCCACTATCAATTTCCATTTTCATTTTTATGCCACACATTTTGCAATTCTATCATGAATTGTTAGTCTTCAACTCCTGTATTTTTTACTGTATACCTATTCAAGGGTTTACCTCCCCTACTTTTCTGAACCACCATTTTCTCTTGGTTCTCTTCATTACCAAGGTTTATTACATACTCATGCTAGATACTCCTTACAACTGCATTTAAACATATATCCTGCCTCCATCTACATTCTTTTATCCTATGACCCATATTTCAATAGCAGAAGCATGAAATTTTGTTTTTCTTTTCAACTTCAGATTTGTGCAGATTTATATTTTTTTTCCCATTTTGAAAACTTGAATATTAAAATTGTCTTCAGGTTTAGATTTGAAAATATGAGCCTACTCTAATATTAGATCGTAGCTATGCCTTTTTGTATAGCACTGTGATATGTTGAATCAGTGTCATTTAACAATTGTTGTCTCAGTCTGTCATCAGACATATCCAAAGTAATTGATCTAAAAATATTTCCCCCAACCAATCCCCATACCCACAATCCTTTGTTGGCCTTCTAAGGGCAGAATTATACTCTTTAATTGTTTCTCCCTTAAAGTGTTTTCTATTTCTTAACATTAAACAAGCTATGTGGCAGGATGGATGAGGACAGAAATATTCATTTAGTTTTTTTATTAATTCCTTGCATTGTACGCTCTCAGTGATGGGGGAGATCATAAAACTTATTCATTATCTCTTTAACTTTTTGCCTGAAAGGCATGAAAGAGTTGTGACTTTTTGTTTATTTTCCTGAATTCCATTTAGAGCAAAAAAAGTTTTTAATCTCAGTCATGTTTAGTGGCCATTCTGCACCATTCCCCACATCAACCTTGTCGATAGATGTTCCGCAGCATTCTCCACATCAAACTTGTCGATAGATGTTTGTCCACAAAATGACATTTTTTATCTCTACACTGTTTAAACTAAGGACTGGGTCAGGTGTTGTCTATATCTTAGCTCTATAATCCCTGAGTTTGAATAAAAAATTATTTTAGAAATTAATTTTTTTTAGAATACAAAGGAAATAAAACTCACAGTGGCTCAATTTCTTCATGCACTTTAATACAAGTTACAATATATAAGTTACGATATATAAATATACTAATCATATGAGTTTACACTCTTCTCAATTAAATAAGTCTCCACTTCATTGCTTTGGAATATTTTCACTTTATATATAATCAATAATTAAATAACAAACAGAAGGCAATACATTATCTTTGCCATGATTAAAGTCTTTTAATCCTGCAGGGTCTTAAGGCTTTTTAAAATCATAATAAGATCAGAGTGTTCTGTTTTAACTCTAGTCAGCTTGGGTATCTTCAGGAGCACCAATTCTGGATAATATGCCCTGCTGGTTTCTTCCACTGCTTCACCTCGATGGGAATCCCAGTTCACCCAAAATGATGAAGATGGAAAAAAAAAGGTATCCCTTTTCCTGTTCCAGTCTTTTTATACTTTTTTGCTCTTTTGTTTTCTGGAGTATTAATATAGTTCATGAGGATCTGGGTGAAGTTTTATCACTCTGATCTTTACTTTAAATTCAATTAGTAGTTTGCTGATACTAATTGAATTTTCTGTTATCTGATTTTTCTTTTCCCTTTCCATAATTAGTCTGTTACAATATTTCAATTAAATATTTTATTTAATTAATATTTGATTTTCTCTACTACTTTATTTCGTTTTAATATTATTTTTATCTCTTTACATAATTTTAATATACATACATTTTCTTGCATGTGAGTTCATTAATCATCAAAAAAATACAGTTATTGACACATTTCACTTTTTTAAGAAACCCCACAGGAAATTTTCATTGCAGGAGATTGTGTATAATGAATGAAGAGAAAGTCGCAGAAATGAATAATTTAGTCTAAATGTTCTTCAGACAGAAAAAATTCAGATTCAATGCAATAGTGTAGCTAAGTAGAAAAGGTTTAAATTTAATGTAATATAGAATACTAATAATATTAATGCTCTTTTTATTATTTGTCTTTCCTTTTATACTGCAAAAAAATTTCATTTTGTTAGATGGAATCTACCTAAAATGTAATATCAAGTGAATATTATATATTAATTATTGTTACTATAACTATGCTGCCAATGAATAAACACGCAAATAAAAATACAGGTATAACTTATTCAGCAAAACTATTCATGGCGCCTCCGTTTCTGATCATAAAGTTGAAACATCTACACAGAAAGATATTGGGTAGAACTGGCACATTAGTCAACATTTCTAAAAAAGATAAATGAGGTGGGATTTAAAGAAATGCATTGTCTATCTCAATTTTAGTTGATAAGAAATAAAACAGCCCCTTGGAGAACTTTTACTGCGTGATCGTCACTCCACAGTCAAAAACTTTCATATTTTTTTTTTCTAGACAATACAATATGTATTTTTTGAGCATTGTAAAACAACTGAAAACACAGCCTGAGTTTCAGATATTGATTATCATAAGTTGTATGTTTACCTATGTGCAACTTTTTTTGTTGCACATACCTATTAAAACTACCTGCATAGACCTTTTATTTAAACCCTTATATTACTAATTTTGAGTTATTTTATTGTTACATTGTATTATGACCAATAAATTTAGTGATTGCTTAATCAACTACTATTTCTCTAAGCATCTGATTTGCAGCTTTGAATTTTATGTTGCACTGGTCTATATATAGTTTAATTTTATATATTCATTCAAGGTCTTTTCTTTTGTTATTTCGCACATTTTCATTATTATTGAAATGCAGGTACTATAATAAATTATGAAATTGGTTGCAGATCATTGTGTCTGAAAAATAAGTTCGCCTCAGACTTCTCAAATATTCTCCAGCTGAACTATATGTATTTTACAAGAAATTTTTGTTATCATAGCAAAAATAAACAATTCACGACTTGACATATTTTTTCAATTCCACATTTATTTTTATTGGCATACTTATTAGTTTTTCTAATAATTTTATAAAATAAAAGTTATAAATGAAAAGTAATTTAAAAATATGAAATTTGCAACTCATCTATGATGAGAAACTTCAAGGCTGGAAATTTTATGAAAAGAGTTACACTTAGTTGCTGTTCTTCCATTACCTTTGGTGACATTGTCAGGATGACGATCTGGTAATTCATTAGCTTCTGTAAATACAGGTTGCTTTTTTTTCTTTTTCTTTTGCTCCTAAAAAAATTTGTTTGCTTTCCAAAATTACATTTTGAAATATTAATTAGAACTGCTAGATGATAAAGTATTTTTGGAGTTCAACAACTTAGAAAATAGACAAGAATCATTGATGCTCAAATCTATATCATAATCTTTTTTTTTCTATCTAAAACTTAAAACAGTCTTTTTTTTTTTTTTTTTTGTAAAGTCTAATAAATTGGGGGGGGGAATTAAATGATTAAAAATAAAAATTCATAAAAAAATATACATTTTTTCTTAGAAAAAAACATAGCATGGTATGTCAAAAAAGAAAAGGAAGGTGGATAGAATGACATAACTCATGCATGCATAGTTCATACACTTTTCCCACAAATTTGAAATGACAAAGAAATTTTAAATATTTAAAACTCATAACAGTTACGATAGATCAGGAACATGTTTAGCAAATAAAATTTTGATTGATGTTAGCCTTAGAAATTTGACATTTTATTTCTAAATCAACACATTTATCTGGAAATGGCTTTCTCTTCTTTTATATATATGCACACTGAATAAATTTTATATATTCACAATCTCCCTATCAAAATAATTTTCTTGTTCAAATAGTTTCTAGTCAAGCTCTTACATTAATTAATTTAACATATGGAAGTCTCATTAACTAATTAAGACATAGAACAAAGAAAAACAACACCTATGTTTTTAACTTAAAAAAACGAATTTAAAAAAATTTTTTTATTTAACCTGTTCTAAATAAATTATTTAAAAGAAAAGTCATTCCTAAAATAATTTAAAGTTAAATTGAATTTGCTCAACAGTTTATACTAAAAATAGATATCAAGTTTGTATATCTCACTTACCATTAAGTCATTTTCAAGCTTTTCTTAATTCACGCCTCCAAGCATTCATATCTAAAAAACTATTAATAATTATTTACTTCATTTTTTTTTTTTTTTTAATTTGTGAATGTTAAATATATAAAAAAAGATTAAAATCAATCAGTATTTTTTTTTGTCTTTGGAAAAAAAGAATGATGGAATTACGGCAGAGGCCCCTAATATATATATATAATATTAAAATGTTTAAAAAAGAAATAATTTTTAATATAATCTACTAAGGTATATGTAAAATTTGTTCCAAGCATGCTTTCAGTATCCTACATCATCATATTAAAGAGCTTTAATAATTTAAATCCAGTAAACCACATTATTTTTCTAACAACTAGTTAAGCCTTTAGTAAATATTTCACTATTTTCTTGGATCATTTTTTTCATATTTGATCCAGTTAAAGTTATATATGAAAAAGAAAATGATAGGAAAAGAAAAATGCAAATGAAATAATAAAACAATGATCAAATAGCATACAAATTAATGCTATTTGAAATTTCATTCCATAATAATGATGTGCGAAATTAAAATTATTAAAGCAATAAATATATTGCGTGATATTGAAAGGCATTCCGGATATCACATATTTAGATTATATTAGAAATTACTTCTGCCTTGAAGAATTTATATACATATCAGAAAAAAAAGAATTATTAATATGTAGTTAAAAATAAATGAGAATAACATATTATTCTTTACTATCTATTTATATCATTAATAATAATAACTCTTTCATACTTCTTTTAATAATCAAATTCCTTTTTTCTTTCTCATGTGTCATAGCATCAGCCGGTAAGCGAACCCGCCAACCCGGAACATATCAGAAAAAAAAGAATTATTAATATGTAGTTAAAAATAAACGAGAATAACATATATTATTCTTTACTATCTATTTATATCATTAATAATAATAACTCTTTCATACTTCTTTTAATAATCAAATTACTTTTTTTCTTTCTCATGTGTCATAGCATCAGTCGGTAAGCGAACCCGCCAACCCGAAACAACAGCTTGTAAAGCAGCCATCGCTGACCTCTCGACCACCAATGCTTGACTAATCAAATTGCTTTTTATTCCCAAAAAAAATCTCTTTTTCTCGTTGTTTTATATATTAATTATTTCTGCAATTTTTTTAAAAATTGTTGCTGAAGTATTTTAACAATTGTATAATTGTTCAATTGTGCACTGAGTGTATATCTCCCCAACTTGCTTCATCAAATCCAAGTGGTTTACAATTAAGACTGAGAGAGTGGAATTTTAAAATAGAATTTGAATAAATCAGACTCATGTTTATGCATTCCATCATCAGATTTTCAATTGGATGGACGATGGAAGAGTTGGAGTATGAAGTAGATGGAAGCCTGTCCATTAAAGTATGAGGATTGGCTATCTTAATATATATCTGAGCACTTATAGCATATATGTGTAGAGATGGTAATATGGACCAACTGATGATTGCTGGTTTAGCATGGAATTCATATATTGGTGATTATTTATCTTTTCAACATATATGTGTTCAAATGTATCAGTGTTATTAGATAGTGTGGAGAGTGGTAGGTCGTGTGAAAGTCTGCGCTCATATACCCTATATATTAAATTTATTGAAGAAAACTGAGCTAATTAAATTTTGTAAAATTATATATGTCAAACAAACATCTTGTGAATCATTCTGTACATTTAACATATATATTAAGGTCATTAATACATTCTTTCAGTCTATTTTAAAAATCATCTATCATAAAAATAAATTATTAATTTACAGGAAATAGTAATATCAACCAAAATCTCCTTACAATAGCGATATATTAATCCATTATTGTCATTTCTGACCATTACTCATGTTTGCAATATGGGGCTCTTAGAATAGAGTGATAGAGTGAAATACTGCTTTTAATGTACAAGTTTTGAGAAAATAATTAAAATAGAATTAAGAAACAGTTTATAGATGCTTTTTGGGAGTTTTAATTGAGATTTTAAAGAAATATGTTTTCCTTTTTTTTTAAAAAAAAAACAAAACATGTTATTATATATCTTTGACTCTAAACAAAGATGATTATTCTGATTGATATAGAAAAAAATAAGGTTGAATTTTCAAGAATATAGAAAATGAATTACTTATTTATCTATAATTGAAAATATATTGGTAGAAAAGCTAATCATTACTTTATCAAAAACAGAAAAAGGAATATTATAAAATGGTTAAATATTTAATAAGTTCTTAGCTTTAAATTTTTGGTATCATGTTTTATAATTACAAAAAGTCTTCATGTGAGTTGTTTTTCGTTAATCCTTAACAAAAATTATTACAGCATATTGTTCAAGATTTTATAAAGCAATGGTTTCAGCCCTCCACCAATCTATTATTCTATTTATGTAGTACAATATTGAAATGACCAGTCTGGACAATTTTTAACATTTTCTAATACAGTATTATCAAAATTTTATGGTTCTATTTTAATAATTAAATAATTAGAAAGAAAGAAAATCCATAATCATAGAAAGAATGCAGTAATTTTCTGTTTGGATTCATAAGATGATAAACGTATTTAAAAAAATCTAAATGTGAAGTAGGTAAAATGGGTATTATTAATTGTATAGAGATAAAATTGTTTTGTAATAAAAGCTGTGTTTTTCTTTGAAACACATCGGTCCCATGATGGGAAGATAATGTCTTACAATGTTGATTCATATTTACCTTTACATATGTATGCATATTAAGTTAAATCTAGGTTTTCATAAGTAGGTAACAGAGTACCTCATCCAAGTAGTAATACATAATCATTGCCATTTCTTTAATACAGTTTATTCTTGTATTCCAGTATCTAGAGCTACATCACAATTTCATGTATATTTTTGTTATTAAGATGTATTCAGGTTAGTTTTAAAGGATTAGGAAGAGCAGTATTCATTAGTATGCTATTTGACAGAAATGATCAATCCTTCAATTAAAACTATATTCTTATAGGTAATGATTACCATCACTCCTTTAATAATAGTATTGAAATTTGTAATCAACATAGCTGAATTTATTATGCATAGATATAATAATTATTGATTGTTATTGGGTACCATCATATATTTCATAATTTTTGGCAATTCTCTAGAGTGATTTGTCATCTCTTTGGTTTTTCAGATTTACCAGCGATATATTAATCATTCTCTCGATTGAAGTCCATTTCATTATTAGTAATCATGTTATTTTTTAATTTTCAAACCTCTCTGAATATTTTGCACCTTTTTTAATGTATTGGGTTATTTCATAATATTAGTGAAATAAAACAATTTCAACATGGCTATCTAATAATTAAATTCAGGTTACATCTATTAATAAATCAAAGTTTAATTTTTTTTTCTATTTATATAATAATCATTTTCAGAGTTATTTAGTTCAGTGAATTAAAAATTATTTATATAATTTATATGATGTGAAAACTAAATACTTCTTAGAGATCTTAAAGGTTTTGTAAGAATAAAAATATAGTTCTAAAGAAGATTGCATTTCATGTTAAATCTGAAAATTATTGGAATAAAGTCTAAGAAGGAAAATATTTTAAATACTATAGAAAACGCATTAAATTTTTATGATAAAGACCAAACTTAACCAAGTCTTGAATTGTAAAATTTAGTATGTGATATAAGCATATTAGGATGATTACAGATTTGTTGTAATTGGCTTGATATTAAGTAGTCTCTTTACAATAAATAGTTGAATGCATTACTATTTTATGAAGGAAATCCTTATCGAATTTTTTTTTCCTGAGTTGAATGAATATTTCTTTTTGATAAAAGTATTCAAAATTTCATGCCATTAATGCATATATGAATACCTTACATGCATTTGTCTTTTAAGGTACTACCTCGACTTTTTCTGGAGAACGACGACCCAAAGATAATGAATTATTTGAAGCATTGGGAGCTACTGATGAACTTACTTCTGCACTTGGGTAATTTTCTCATAAATTCCTGTCTGTATTATTTATTTGTTTTTTTTTTATTTTGTTTCACTAAATTTATTTATTTTGATAATAAGAGAGATTTTGCAAATATATTGTAATAAATTAATTTGTTACTAGGAAGGCAATAATTCTAAGTATTTAAAACATACAAAAATATCCAGTTTATGTATATAAATTTAACATCATGCAAATATTTTACAATTTTAAAGTGTTTTATAATTAATCGTGAAGTAATCTATAAAAGTTAATGTGAACCACAATATTGGAAAGTTATAGTACAAAATTTTTTTCACTATTTTTAACTTAAAATTTTAATTTATTGTAAAAATTAAGATATTTATTAATTTAACCTAACAATATGTGATTTTCTCCAGTTTTTTTTTTCCCATTTTATGCTTATATATTTAAGTTCATACTTTACCTTTTTTTTTAGTCATGCAGTTGGTACAGATGCATTTTCAAATATATCAACATAAATATTTCAAATTATTTTTATCATATATGTCAGCTTTTTTATATTTCATAGGTATATAGAATAACTTCTAAATTATTTCAATCCTGTTTTTTATTATTGGGATTTTGTATTTCAAAACTAAAATGTGTTCAGTGAATTATAAATTTTTTAAATAGAAAGTAAAATCTACTGTCACTTCTTAGTATCTGAAGACTTTCTTTCTAGTATTATAGATTAATCTATTTCTGATAAACATAATTCTAAATTTTTTTTATTCTTTTTAAACAGTATTGAAATAGTAATTTTCATGAAATATTTAATTGTTTGTATATAAAGTTATTTTAATTTATTATGAATAACCAAAGCTGAAAATTCTTGATATCATTTTATATGTATTCCATATTTCTTGTATTGTTTAGAACTACAAATATTTATTATCATTATACTTACATAAATCACTTAAAAAAATATCATGGATACCAATGCTCTATTCTGAGTCAAATCATGTTTGATATCTCCATATTCAGATGATCAATACCAATTATCATAAATCATAGCAATTTCTATGATATGAATGAATCCATTACATAAAATTCTAAAATTGATGATAGATTAAATCAAAGCAAAAAATTTAAATACATATAAGCAACATCTGATTAGATGTTTAGAGCATGTAAAATACGAACCTGTAAAAAAATTAAATTAGTAAAAATAAATTTATAATGATTAATGTCTAATAATTTAAATATGTTCTCAAATATGTATATATTATTATTATATATCCGACTACTCTAAATAAAATCTTGTAGTTATTAGATTAGATTGCTTTGTAATAATGATTATGGATGAGATCTTTATTTTTTATTTATTTCTATAAGCAACATTATAAAATTACTTTGAGAAATTTTTTTTTTTTTGCCTAATTTTTTAGTTTTAATGATAGACCTCAGTCCATTTTGTTAGCTTAAGGTATCAGCTGCTATGTATGTATGTATATATATATTATAAATTTACAGGATGAAATATTATATCATAAATTAAGAGTTATGATCTTTTTCACTCATTTTATAAAAAATAATGTAATAAACTAATAATCAGCATTAAGCTAATGCACATGCACTTTGTGGATTTTAGCAATAAATGAATACTCTCATTTCTCAAATTCAAGATAAAGTCTTTGTGAAAGAATAGAATGAACCCACCTATTCTTTCAACCCAAATGTTTAAGTATGGGAAAATCTTAACTATCTGGAAATTAAGATTTGCCCATACATAAATGTTTGGGTTGAAAGAATAGGTGGATTCATTCTATTCTTTCACAAAGACTTTATCTTGTATTTGAAAAATGAGAGTATTCATTTATTGTTAAAATCCACAAAGTGCATGTGCGTTATCTTAATGCTGATTATTAGTTTATTACAATTCAAAAACATCGTGCTATATAAAATAAATATCTCATTTAAATAAATAATGTACTAAATCTCACAACATTAAAACCTAAATTGTTATGCAAACAAAAGTGAATCTACTGTTGGCTCTGTAGATGAGAAAATCTTATATAGAAACATATTTAGACAAATAGCACTGCAAGAAAAAAAATTGTATTCCTGGCAGAGATAAACAATGCTTTTATTTCATTGATAAAATTGTTATTGTCTCGTAAAATCTTTAGCAATTTGAGCATTAACATTGTGGGACTTAACATGTATTTATCATATGTTGAATGAGAAAGATTATAGCTTGTAATTTATTACATAATAATTTATGCCATAAACTTATAATATTAGCATTGACTTTGTTTTTCTATTGTTATTGAAAATGAATATTTGATAACTCTGCCTTGAGAATTTTAAATAAAACTAAATTAATCTGAGCATTGTTTATATCTGCAATGAACATAGTTTCATTATCCCAGTTGTTATTGCCTTAATTCAGTTCTGTATCAGATCTTTAATCACAAACAGAAATGGTTTATTTTTGTTTACTTAGAGATTTGGGAAATTAACACAAGACTTAATACATTATTATCATACAGTAAGTGGAAAAGATCATAGCTCTTAATTTATTATGTATAAATCAAATTGCATTCATTTAATATTATATATATATATTGTGGGATGGATTAATCTTAGAGGCACACAATGTAATGTGTGTGTGCTTATATATTTAAAGTTTAAAAGAAACACTAGAAATGAACACAGATAAAATTTACGTATATAATTAATTAAAATAAAGTCTGAAGTAACTGAAATATTGAATGAATAATATTTTTTTATGTTTTTGAATTATTATAAATTATTTAAAATTAATTATTAAAAAGTCTTTGGTACAAATATTTTAATTAATTTCTTTCTGATGTTGACAAAAATCTAAAGTTTTAATGTAAGAAATAAAGAAAAATATTTTTGTCTAAAATACGAATTTTTTTTTGTAATACATATTAATTAAAGAGTTAATTCTATAATCTGTTTTTACTTAAAGGATTAAGAAATTGTTTATCTTATTTTGCTTTGATGAATGTAAAGTTAAAAAAACAATGTTAATTTAGTTCTTATCTTGTTTTTATTAATCAAGAAGAAAAATTGTGTTAATCTTGTTTATAGATTTTATTGTATCTACTATAAATACTGGATCCAATTTAATTGAAATTAGGTATGATAAAAGTCAGCTTCAAAGGGCATTTGCTGTTAATCTCCATGTTGGTCAAGTTTGAATTCCCAGATAAGTAAAGCAGAATGGATTCTCTATGATTTAAAATGATAGCTCAATATGTAGAAAATAGATATCACTCTTGCTGAAATTGAAGTGTATGAAATTATAGAAGCTGAAATGAATTGAAGGCTTTCAGCATTTATCTGATACTTCTATTAACTAGGGCATATTAAAGCAGCAATCCATATGAGAAGCCCCCATAATATTGAGAGATACTAGTGATACTAATTGATCTATGATAGATCCATGTAGAAATACTGATAGAAGAAACTTGTTGCGTAGGAATAGAAGTAAAGACAAAAGTTTATTATGTAAGTGTCATGTTGCTATTGATATTTTTTACATATATATGAAACATACTCGGAAGAAAATGGCAAATCAGTAAAATGTATATTAATATTTATATATTATTTTAAAAACTAACTTTGATATTAATGAAAATCAATTTCTATTTATTGCCTGAATTAACATTTACAGTACTAATTTGTTTTAAAAGTAAACAACTACTGAATAATGAATATATTAGCCAATTAAAGAGTAAAAGTGATTGATCAATGAAACTTCTGGATGAGACTGAAAATTTTCTGTAAATAGAAACTCTAGATATATTTTCTTTGAATTTGACTATGTTAGTCATTAAAAGATATGTTTTAGAGTTAAAAAAATATAGTGAAGTATGTATTTTAATAACAAGTGAAAATTCAGGAGTTTGATTGAATTAATATATTCATATTATCTATTATTAGATTGCAAAGGAAATAATCTGGTTTATAATTAAAACGATATTAAGAATTAATGGATAAAATATTTTTATATGACAATACATCCTGTGCATGCGAATTTATATAAATGCATATATATCTAAAAATCATTCACTTATTATATATTAAAATGGAATAGTATTCATTGGTTTGTTAATGATAGGAATATTATGTATTACTAGACATGCACGTGTGTGCTTGCATATATTTTATTTAACACTATTTACAATTTATATATTTAATAAACTACAGTTTGAACAATGTTACATATTGTAATGTGATGGAATATATGCTCCCATGCTCTTATTGAAGAACCCTACAGATTTGGTCAGTATATGTAATGGGAAGATCTTTTCCTCTAGAAGAGATGTATCTAACTGCAGTCACCCATTTGGTCTTTAAGGTATGGCATTAAACCTGATAAGGCTAGTCAGTTATTTGATGATTCACCTGGGTTTTGTGAAGTGATTCTATGATAATTACTGATTGGATGGAATGGAATTCACACTTACATAACTTCCCTTACTTCACCTTTTCTTGATCTTCGTTATGCCATAGAGTTCAAACTTAGGAAGAATGTATACATACTCTATTTCAAGGTATATTTATTCTGTATTTGCTGTGTGTATTGAATATGTGTATAGTGTGATTTATTGGAAAGTAGAAAAATCAACAACAGACAACTAATTAAATTTAATATTTAACAAATTAATTTTGATGATGGTTTCTATTTATGATTGTTGTCTAGCAAAAATAACGTGTTTTGATTAATTTAATAATTATGTAGGCATGACCATCCTTCGTTTGGGTTCATTAACTATTTACTAACCCTTATCTTTGATTGCTACGAAGGATGGTTATTCACCATTCCAATTTAATAATTTCAACTTTACGTCGAATACAATATAAAAATAAACTTATATGTTAATGATTAACTCTGCCAACTAAAATTTCTAATATCAGTTGCTCATTAATTTCCAGTCCGTTTATCTATATTTTACAATTTGTTGAAGGTTGCTTTTATATTCTGAACCCCCTTCTATCCTGATTTCATATAAATCTATGATAGGACAGACCAATCATCCAATAGTTTAGTCATACATTCTGAATAACAAACAATAATTAAGTTAATTAAACATAAACATTGAACATAAAAAATATTGTAACTGTCAAAGTGTGAGCGCTTAATATTGGCTAAGAATAAAACCTCACCTTTCAAGTCAGTATATTAATGTATCAATTGGTAAGCAAGTTCGGGAAGTTGCATCTAAATTTTATTATTAAATGAAAAATTTAAAAAAAATAGAATGGATGGCTCTCCTTCACTTTAGAATAATTGATGGTTGGATGGATTGATTCTCTGTTTCAAAAGAAAGAAACCAATTTGACAAGTGAAATAAGAATAAAAATATATATATAAAAATATAATTTGAGACATTAATCCAATGTAGTCTAGCCATAGTTCAAAGTCTTCTAGTTCACATTGTGAAACATCCGAGTATCTTTGTCTTTAGAAAAGTTTTTTTGTATGAACGGGATGGTAGTTTATCTTCAGCCACCCTTTGACTCAGACTCTTTTATAATTATCTTTCCTATGCTGAGAGAATTTCTTTGCTTGATTGTAGCACATTGTAGATCTTTTTACTATCGTGGTTGTTATGATGTTAATTTGAAATGATAATCGTATCTGGAATTATATTTGCTTGATGAGTAGCTCCATCTTCATGATGTTTCTCATTTCCTAGCAATGTATGATTTGTTGTTTTCTAGCTTATAACTTGGATTAAGCCGCCATGCAAGCAAGTAGTTGGTTGCAGACGTTTGTGGTTTCACGTCCCGGCCGATGCTATGACATATGAAAAAAATATATATATAAACTTTAAGGAAATTAGTAGTGGGTTCCTTTACAGACTTTTTCAAGTTGTAATTGTATTGGCTTATGAGCTCTACTATTGAGGATAGTCAAAATGATAACTAACAATTTTAGAAATTTAAAAATAAATTTTTTTAAAGATGTAATTTACTATCTTTCCTTTTCTTTTCTTCTTTAAAAAAAAAAAAGAATGAAGTTGTTCTATATTGCCTTATCTTTCACTGATTAATGTATGAATTTCAAGATAATGCTTTTATTTTCATTGTTGAAGTCATTTCAACATAAATTTAAATTAATGATTTCTCTCTTTTGTTTTTTGAGATTTTTTATTTGCTTCCATTTATAGGTTTGGTATATATATATGTGTGTGTGTATGTCAATATTATCAAGAATATAACTTTAACTGACAATTTTACACAAAATTGATTAATATATAATTAATAATATTTTAAAGATTATGTTGGTAAGTTAATCTTTAATATTGGCATGTGTGGTGATTTTTGTGGTCAGATAAATGTACCCTTACAATATATTTCCTGATATTTATAAATAATCCAAATCAGACTGATTTATTTATAACAGTATTTATCTTATCTATCAGTTTTAGAATATTTATTATACCTATCATTTTTATTGTTAATTAGACAATAAATTTATTAATTATTATTTTAAGTTATTCCAGTGAAGTTATTTAATACTAGAATAATATAAGTATTGTGTATTTTTTTTTATTTAGTTACTCTGGTCCTTGCATTCCAAACTAGTTCTGAATTAACATTATTTGAAAACTATGTGTCTTGTGGACATCTAAATAATTCTTTTTAGAATCGTTTAGATGGTACTAAGATAATAAAAGTCACCATTAAATTCCTCTCACTTTATATATTTGTGGATGATTATTAGTTCATTAATAGCCCGTACTCTCACGATAAGCCTAAAGTATTGATTTAATGATTCCAGAAGTTATGATATGTTTATTATTATAGTTATTTTAGTACTTGAATATAATAAAAATATTGACGGTTACTTTTAAATTATGGTCCAAGTTTGGCATCGGTTAGATATTGATTAATCTAAGATTTTATATTATGTCTTATAATTTTTCCCACCATAATTATATATTCAAGAAATTTATAATAATAAAATATTATTTCTATAACTAATTCTTTTTTATATATATACTTTTATTAAATTAACTTTTTTACCTCACTAATATTAGTCTTTTAATATTAGAATACCTGATATGACCATAAACTTTTATTCCATGCCTTAATTTTTAAACAAAAAATATATATAATAATAAGAACATTCAAAGGGATAACATCATTGATTTAAGAAAACTTTGATATAAAATATTTAAATTTATTAATTAGAATATTAACTTAATGTTTTTAAGATTTTTTTTAATCTATTATTATTCCAAAATATCTAACATACCTTAACCCATTCTGCTTTTACACATTTTTTATTATTATAACTTGTATTAATATTATATATGCAATCAAGTGAATGAAAGTAAGTATTAATATTTTTATATTTCATGTGAGAACAGATTATCGTACATTTGGTTTTCCTCTATTTATATAAATTCCTTTGTCAAAGCACTGATGGGCAATTTTGTTAAAGCTTTCCTGGTAACTTTTAATTGCAATATCAGTATTGTTATTTTACTCATAATAAAAGTATTATCAACATATTGAAATAGTGATTCTTTAATATTAATATTTGTCAAGTTATATATGAAACTGAGGAATAGTCCATTTAAGAATAGAATTTTGAAGACATATATATATATGTTGCTCAATACATTTGATATTTTAGTTACAGTAACTATTATTTAAATAATTTTTCAATAAGATGAGCAATTTGCCTCTTATTTCAAAATTTCCTAAATTATGAAAAAGTCATATAAACAAATGTAAATATATATATATATTGCCATTTTAAAACAGGCAAAACTCACTATGTATTGCCACACACAGCAAGCTAGAGTAATCAATGGATGCCAGAAGTCTTGTGCATAAAATCCCCACCTAGTGCCTACTCATCCAATATCCCCAGACTAGTTTCTGGCTTGTGGCCTTCGTCAGTGAGGAGCCTTGGATAACTGTTTTAAAACAGTTATACATAAGCATAAGAAGTGGTGGTCGAATGATGTTTATATATTGCCATTTAATGCAGTATCTGTAATATCTTCAATAACTCAGAAGTATTTTTTCATTCTATGAAATCATATTGATTTTTATTTAATTTTTTTTTTGATTATTTAATGCCTATAATTTTCTATTAATTTGACAATTATACTATATCCAGTAAAGACCCATTTTTGGAAATTGTAATAATAGATTTGTATTGGAATAAAGAAAGACATCTTTTTTTTTATATTTTTATAATTAATAACACGCTGATGCCTTGCAGTGAAACTTTTTTATATAATAATTTCTGTAGGCTTTCAATATTATAATTTCTGCAAACTATGCGCTTTCAGAGATTTGTTACTCCATAATCATAGTTTCTTAGATTATTATGTCATTATCTGCAAATTTATGCCAAATTATCTCCTATATTATCCATTTTCTGGAAATGGCAAAATAATAGATCAAGTATCTTAAAATGTGTTAATTGCCATATTTTTTATGAAAAACTTAAAGGACTATCTTTATCAAAATTTAAATATGGAAGAAAAACATTGTGGTGAATGTTAATTGTACTTAATATGTTGTAGCTTGCAATGGATTACTAAAAATATTTTTCACATAGAATGTGTTGTTAAACTCAAAAAAAAAAACTGATTAACAGCTACTGGCTTTTATTTGCTATGTGTGTAATTTTCCAAAATCAGATAAAATGGAGGATAGTATAATTAACTTTGATACTATTTTTAAAAACTCCTTGGAAAATAGTAATTTTCAGAGTGGTTGTGATAAAATGTTTGTTATCTTAAATAATTTAACTTTAAAAATTGATCAGGTAACCTAGATAATGGAAAGATTAATTCAAGAATATATATTATTGAAAGCTATTACTTTTAAGAAAAAATATAAATACTTTTCAGTTAAGGAACAAATAAAGCAATAACTTGTTCTTTTGTGCAAACAAAATAAAGATATTTTGTTAAATATTTTGCAGGCTACTTCGGAAATGAATGAGATTAAAATGTAGATAAATCTTTGTCTCAGTCATGTTGATATAATGACTGATAAAAATAAATGTATCTTTGAAAATGATATTCCAAGAAATATTATCATATTAAATGATAGCATAAATAAAGATATTATTATAAATGATAAAATTTAAAAGAATATTAAAAAACCAAAATCTGTTTTTTATTCAGACACTAATAAGCAAAATGCTATGTGAATAAACAAAATGTTGGAACTTTAAATAACGATAAAAATATAACAATCTTGGAGTATGATAGTGCTAATATGGATATTAAAAATAATGAAATTTATGAAATTGAGAATAAAAAACATGGGTTATTACATATTAAAAAATACAAGTCCTTACAAAAAACAAGTCTAAAAATGTAATAACAAATACTGACTCTTGTGATAATTTTAAAGTCATTAGACCAAAAGATAAATTTAAAACATTTTCTTTTTTACTAAAATCTACGTGGATACTTCAATAAGTATTATTAAAACTTACCATAAGTAATAAAATTAATGATACAGTTGATTGTTATTGAAATGTTTGCAGTGTTGCTAAGCAGTGTTTGTGCGGATATAGTATTACAAATAAATCAAGTCAGATGTCACATGACCTAATATAATATCTATGAATATTGATTTATTGTAAATAAAGATGTTTACTGGTATAATTGTTACTGCAAAGCAGTTAATTAATTATCCTTCACCATATTCTAGAAGATTTACATATTTTAGCATGCGCTGATGTCTGTTAAATACATGCTAATTAATTCAAATTATGCAGAACTCGCACAATATAAAACTGCAGATATAATTAAGGGCATATACCTGTAAAATGGAACCAGAGATATGAACTGTTATTAGCATGCACACACATTCTTGAAGATGTTCTACAAATGTAGATTATTTTGTCAGAAAATTAATATTTAGATTCATTCAGTTGTATATATATTTTATTATTTATTATGAGTAAATAAACTCTTGTTACGTTTTAATTTGTGTTGTTTTATTTATTATGAATATGATCCAACTAGGGTTCTAATATATATATATCCTTGGGATACATAACAGAGTAATAAATTAAAAATTAAAAATTATTCATTTTATATATCTTTTAAGCGAGATTATGTTAATGATTTATTGAACTGTGAATTCTGACCTGAAGATGCTTCATTATATCCATTCTATGAACCATTTACCAGACTTATATTTAAACTGAATCAGAAAGCACTGGTTAAACAAAAGCTTCAGGTCTCCAAGTTTAATCTGTTTTCTCTGATTTCTAACCTCTTTTCTTCACATCACCTTTGCACACTTCCTTATTTCATCCATCCAGCTCACATATCTCTTTCTCTGTCTTTTACAATCTTTTGGAATCCGGTTTAAGATTTCAGATATTCATTTATCGTTATCTCTATTAGCAGTATATCCAGCTCAACTCCACTTCAATCTTTCAATTCTTTCTATTATATCAGCAACACCTATTAGTTCTCCAACCCATGTATTTCATTTTCATTCTTTTCTGTTTCATATCCATAAGTAAGAAAAAAAACAATCAAGTAGTTCTAATTTGGATAGTCACTATACTGATAGTAGGAAGCAGATTTACAGGAGAGATCAAGGAGTAGTGGGGTTCTCATAGCACTAAAAAAAAGAAGCACTTTTTAATTAAATTACTATTGAGATTGAAATTATTGACTATTTGAGTTGAGGTTTCACTATCATACAAAAATAGGTAATTTATGTATTCTTCTAAATATTATATTAAGTCAACTGCATTTGTCATTGGAAGCTTTAGAGAATAAGTTACAAAAATTTTGTATTATTATTAACAGGGTATTCTAATGTTTCATCTACATTTTCAGCAAATGGGTGTTGTTAATTGGATTATTATTTATGGGAAAGTCAAACAGTCTTAGAATATTTTAGTGTATTTGGTTTGACACAATTTAATTTTGTATGTAATGATTTTAATAAAATACTTGATTTAATCTTGATTAACTTTAGTTATTTGGATTATAAAAAGGGATTAATATTAGTCATTGAGGGTTTGCATAATCCATATTTAGAATTTTCTATAGATATAAATTTTGTTAATGTTAGACAAATATATAGAAATTAGTTTGAGATCTCCTCCTCTGACAAATCTTTCTAGAAAAGAGAGGACTGGCATGGTAGACAAAGAACTGAATCTGGATAATAATTTGGAAGATGCTGAGCTGGAACAGATCCTCCTTCATGATAGCAGAAGGTGATGCACACACTGACCTGGAAGTGGATGCTTCTATCTCTGGAGAAGACAGCACTCTCAGGGTCTCTGAGCCAGAAGAAAACTAGCCTCAGTAGTCAATACCCAACCATTAATGTCAACATTAAACATTTGTTCTGTCAATGTCCCAGGCCTTAATTCACATGACCGAGTATATGCACTGTCACATTGATTTCATAGGCATGCCCTAGACATCCTTTGCTTATCTGAAACAAGGTTGCACCTCCAGACAGACTGTAGATTAATTAAACTAATGCAAGAATTTGGCACATCCCACTACTCTTATTCTATCGCAGCAATAGGTGGAGTGGCCATAATAATCAATAAAAATTCACAGATCTCCCTTTTCAAAATCCTCCACATAGACTCTAATTGCCTAATCGCAATCATTTAGTATCAAGGATGGTTTATCAACTTAATAAATGTTTATCTTCTCTAAGAATCCAGAAATAGTGATTAAAGTGACACACCCTATCAACTCAATGCTACTAACTAGCCAATTTCCAATCATAATTAATCACACATATAATCTTTTCCAATCAAAATATATTAAATGCTTAAATCTCCCAATAACTAGTGGAAGAAGTTTATTCCCTGAAGACGCCTTTTCCTTTTATAAAAAAAAAAGTCAAACTCTCTCATAGATCTGGTCTTCTTCTCACCTTCACTGGCTCCAAAAATAGAAGCTGATCTTTGCCAATGGTATTTACTGACCATCTAGTACTTGAAGTCAGAGTCGAAAGATTCTACCAATTTTAGACTTGTCCAACGAATGCTGACGAGATATAACATTACTACTCAACTGATGTCTGAGGCCTATATAGCATTTCACCAACTTAAAATACATACATTACCAGCAACTGAAGCCTGGATGAAATTTGTCACCTCTATGTGAGAATTAATAAATAACTGCATGCTATATTCAAAGGGCCTGATAAGGATGATTGGAGAGTTGGATGATATTACCTGAGAGTTGTATATTTGCCACAGGAAGCTCAAAACATACCTGACATTCTGGTTCTTAAACCCAGATACAAGTTTGTTCAAAGTGCCATAGCAGAGTACCTCTTGATCAAAAGAGTTCAACAGTACCTACACCAGCATTGCTAGATGAGAGGATACCTTCTTTGGGTCCTTAGTTCGAGCATGAACTCTAAGGCCCAGGTTTCATAGAAATGCAAGGGTTTAGCTACTCTGGTGCATCCCTGCTGACCTGGATTCAGGAATTTTATGTCAAGAAGTTCCAACCCCTGTGTGTGCTTAATTCTCAGAAAAGGTTTGTAATAGAAGACTCAGCCCTACACAAAATCACGGAAAGCAGAATCCTGCTGAGACCGAAGGCCTTTCTGGATAGGACTCACCCTGGCCTGCATGGAATTCCCAAGTTCTTACTTCTTCACTTGAGGGAATTGCATAGTTCCTATAATAAAGAAAATGGTTGATTATCTGCCAGAAGACAGTAAAGAGATTACAGGAATCTGTCCGATAGCCATGGTACCTCTGATAAAAAAAATGGGAATCCCCCCATGTTGGAAAACCTTCAACCAATATCCATGGTACTGTTGATGGTAAAAACAAGTGAAGGACTCATAAAAGAGGACATTCAGGAGTTCATCATTGGACGCCTCTCAGCCTATCAGTTCACAAAGAGAAGATGCTTGACTGCTGATACTGTCAGCTGATTTTGCCTCATTATTGATGAAGTCCACAGGAGGATATCTCAGTCAGTTGCAATTGGACTTAGCTGAGCCTTTGACTGCATCGGGATAGATATGCTGCTTGGTGTACTGGAGGAAGTCCAAGTACCTTTGGAACACCTTCAGTGATTGAGAACCTTTCCAAATAGGGAGATTTGTCTCTTATTGGATGCTAGAGTTTCCCCAGAATTTAGGCCCTGTGTTTTCATCCTCCAGGGCTGGCCACTGTGCACTTCTCTTTGCAGCCTATGCCAATCCATTGCTGTTAAGCATTGAGGCTACCTTCCCTGGAACAGCCATCTCATTGCTGGGAGAGAACATCAGACACATCACCTATATGGATGATGTGGTGGTGTTCCTCTTGTCCCAGGATGAGTTCCGAGGTTCAAAGAAATCTGGATCAGTTTGTGTATGAAACTGGTCTGAGAATTAATGAAGGCAAATCAACCATGTGGTCTATCTTGACAGGGAAGCAAGTCCCGAGAAGACTAAAAGCATCCCCACTGAAATTTCTAGGCTTCCAGCTTTCCTCACCCCTTTCCGTTATGAAAAATTTGGAGAACTCCTTTCTCACCAAAATAGAAAGATTGTGTCATTGCTGTCAAAAATATACCTTTCACTGTTGGGGAAAGTAGCACTGCTGAACTCGGTAGTTCTACCTAAAATAATCTACCTTGCTGGTTTTGCCCCAATAGCAGCAGTCATTAGAAAGGTGGAGATGCTGTGCAGAAGACTTTGCTAGGTCGGGGGGCTCCCATAATTAGTTTTAAGCTATTGCAGAAGCCAAAGATATTCAATGGGCTGGCATTGCACTCCATCAAGATATTCAAAGTTCAATGGTCACAGAACATTATTGTCAACCTACTCCACAATAATCGAGAAATGAAATGTCCACTCCTATTTGAAAAGGTTGAACCAATAGGCAGGCCACCTCCAAAACAAAAAAAAAGCTATGGATATATTAACAGATTACCTTAGTAGTGCAAGATATAAAAACCTCATGTTTCCTATTTAATGCTAAACTATCCTATTGTGAAGTTTACCAAGAGGTACTTCAGGGGAGCAATAAAGCCGTCTGCGTACTCCCAGGTTCGTCAAATTAATAAAAATTCCTAAAACATGAGCCAAAACACATAGACTTTTTGTTAAAAGTAAATCTTGGTGCCCTTCCTACTGGTGCTTTCTTATGCCACCAAAGAGGACAGAAGATTGACACTAGCTGACCATTATGCAATAAGGAAGATCACATACTTGCTCATTGTGAATCATGGATGTATCTTAGGAATATGATCCTAAAAAAAATGGTTAAGCCTGACCAGTCCAATGTTATGTTAAAGCTAGCTTGGATAAAGGCACACTCAGGACTATTAGACTTGCTACATTTGTAAACTTTGCCATATGGATTATAAGATGCAAAATGGCATTTGAAAAAGGGCTTAACTGACCTATTCATGAACATAAAGGAGAAGGACAAAAAAACCTGTTTATCCTGGTTGGCAGACCAAGCTTGGAGTCAACTGAAGCTAGAGAATTGATTAATAGTATAGGAATATGAAGCAGCTGAACAAAATGTTCCTATTCTTAGCAGAGACTGTTAGCAGACTAATCCCCAAGATAAAGAACAGAAATTTTGGATATAAAAAAGATCACTGAAGCAAATAACTTGATGGGGGTATCAGGTACACATGGTAGACACAGGGTTTGGCCACCAGAAAAACCAAGACAGTACTTATCAGGTTTTGCATTAGCAACATGAATCACTGCCGCAGCTAGGAAGCTGTTGTGAACACATGATAAATAAGGACTTATGTTTAATATAGACTTGTTGGAACTATTAGTTCCTATTTAGAATCATTGTAAATAGCTTTCCATTGCATACATTTTAATTGTGATTAAACTTTATTTGAAATGAACATACTATTTTTTTGAAATTCTATATGAAGTTTATCTGCTAAAATTCATAATGAATTTAATAACTCTTTTAATCTTGTATATTATCTGTTTTATGATTTCAGTTTTTCATTTTTAAGTTTGGTAAGGTCAGACAAAAGTTTCCAAAATCAAAATCCATCATTACTTTAAAGTCATTTAATTCTACCTTTAGTTTTGATTACTATTTGTTTGTCATATATTTTAATGATTTTCTTATTTTTGTGAGGATTATTTTATAGAAAGTAGCTTATGAGATTATGCCATCTTTATAAAATATATGATTCATTTGTTTATTGATATGTTTGATGGTTTATTATTTTGCATATGACAATAGATGGGATTTTAGGAAATAAGGTTGGAAGGGGGAAGGATTTCAAATTTTAAGATTTGGTTCAACTTTCTTCATAATTAGTTGTTCTTATGATTACTTTTTCATGTACGATGCTATATTCTTAATATATAAACACTGTGTTTAATAGTAGAATTGTTATTCTTCAGGATGTCACATGACATCTGAGTAATGTGACAAATGAATCTTTGATCCAGAAACCTTCTGGTCTCTAATTTCTAGAAACTTTAGTGAATATATATAATATTATCTTGTGTTATTTTTTTTTTTTAGAATGTGTTTTCTATTGCACATTTTTAACATATACCTAAATAATAATTATGTAATTTCTGAAATTGTATTTTATTAAGTAATCTAATAGTTTTTTTATGAGAAGTAATTATTATTATTTTTTTAAAAACCTTTTGTTATTATTATATGCATTCTAGATAAATATCAGATCTTGGAATAATAGAATTGGAATTTCTTTAAAATGATTCATCATATTCTTAGTATTTTAGGCTTGTTTCAATGGTTCATTCATTGTTTTAATGATGAAAGCCATTCATTTCATTACTGGTCATTAATTTTTTTAGGCATTATAAGGTTTTCTAATGAAATGGATAGCATAATTAAATTTCACTTTGGTTATATGGTTTTTAACAAAGGTTTGTAACCATTCTAATCAAGTATCTACTTATTTGTTTTCATTCCATCTGATGTTCTCTCTGTTTACTAATGTAATAGTTTATTTGCATCAGTATTTGTCTATTTTTCCAATATCAATTTTTTCAGATCTATAAATATATATATGTAAGTGATATGATTTACAATTATATATTTATATTTATTGTAAATTATGTATCTTTTTAAATATAAAAAATTAATGCTTTTAATTTTTTATTTTTCAAAAGAAGAGTGAAATGGGCATTATATTCTCAAAATATCATCTTGCAAAATACATATGTAACATTATGATGATTTTTAAGAATGTCTTTCTTTATTTTTAGATTTGTTCATGAATTAGCTATTGAATCTGGGCATACATTTATAGAAAAATTAGAAAAGGTATTTTATAAGTATAAATCCTGTGAATTGATTTTGAATAGACTTTATTAGTTATTTAAATATAAGATGTTCAAAAATTATTCACACTATTATAAGTTTTATATCAAGAACAATATTATATGATTTTAATCTTGAGTAATCAACAGATATCAGAAACTATTTTCGAGATGGAATTTTATAGCATTGTCCCATCTGTTGTCATTAATTGTTTAAGCTTTCAGTAGATGGCTTTAGATTTGGATGAAAAAAACTTTTCTTATAATAAATTTTAATAATGTCATTTCTTTAGAGCTATCTGAAAATGATTTCAGAAAATACAACACAGTTCAAATTTTTTTTAAATTTTTTTAATTTATCAAGCACAGCAACTTTAAGGATATATGTGTTCCATGTCTGTGGAAAATGTAATTTACCAATTACTATTGCATAAGAAAATATCGGAAAAGAATAATAGTATATTGCATCATAAAAAAGCTGACATGTTTAGTATGTCTGACAATTGAGAAATTCTGGATGTCCTCAGAGAAATGTTTGTTATTGAAATGAGTATGAATAACTTATTTCATAGATTTCTCACTCTCTGGATATTATTTTTCTAGTGGTGTTTTTTCTTTTTTGAGTCTATTAAAAAATAGAATGTATGCAAAAGGATTGACATTATCCCTAAAAAACTGTTTGATAGTACGTTTAGAATGAAATCATTTGTAACATATTGCTTTTACTTTTTGCAATCTATTAAAGAGATTTATTGAATTCTAATTCCCTGAACTACTAATACTGAACTGTATAAGTCATTGTCTTGTGATATATTCTTAATTATTGAAATCATTTTAGAATAATCTTGTAGTAGAAAAATTATTAAACTTATTATAGTGTGAAAAATTTGTTGATAATCTATAATTTTTAATTAAGAAACTTTGAGTTGATGGCTATTTTGTCAAGTTTTATATTCTTTGTTCTTAAATCTTCAATTATCTTGAAAAAAATACTTCTCTACCATATTTCTCCATTGAAGATTTTGAAACAAATTTATAATTGATAATGAGCGGTGCTAATAGCTCTAATAAGCTTATTGATAAATGTCGCAAGAGAAAGTGTTTAAAAATGTCTACCTAGAAATTATCCCCAATCCTTGGACTGGTTTCATGCTTTGGCAATCCTCAGTGAGGCGCTAGGGTATTTCAGACCTTAGATCTAAAAATACCAATTCAAAAACAGCCTTTATCTAAAAGTTAACTATTAAGTAGAAAATCTGAAATTTTCAATCACCTATATGATAGCTTTGAGTTGGTATTTTTAGATCTAGTGTCTGAAATATCCTGGTGCCTCACTGAGGATTGCCAAAACATGAAACCAGTCTGAGGATTGGCGATAATTTTTAGATAGAGATTTTTAAATGCTTTATCTTGTGGCATTTATCAATAAAGCTTGTTAAAGATATTAGCGCCGCTCATTTTTTATTTATAAGCTTATAAAATTGAGTCATATGATGTATGACTTTGTTCTATTTAAAATTCATAATTGACTTATGTAGCTAATTGAAGTTTTTCCTGTTCAAGTAAATGGCATTAATTTTTATGAAAATAACTTTGTCTACTATTTTCTTGAGAACTATTACCATTTTGTAGCAAAGATTTAATCGCATAAATCAACTGCACATTTGTTTCAAAATATATAATGAATGAATATAAGGTCTACCTTCTTCAAGAAGACTTAATTATGGACTTTATTGCTACCCAAAATAGTTTTTAGCTGTTTTTGTAGAGTTTCCTGATTAAAATCATACAAATATGTTTTATCTGTAAAAATATTCTATTAAGCATATATTTCTATACTTACAGATCCAATGTATTTTGCAAGATATTATGTCCAATATTGCAACACCTCAATCTTCAGCTAAGGAAACTCAACTTAGTAAGAACAACATACTTTTTATTATTAAATGTACTTGCAAGTATTAGAGAATTTGAAAGTTATTAGTCTTTGTTTTTATAATTATTTATATATATATCATTTATGGGGGGGGGGGGGTTGGTATTTTTATTTTCCAATTCAATTTTTTGTAACAATAAGAGATTGTCCTGCAAAATGTATTATTATACTAATAATTTATTTTTAATTGTTGTTTATGCCCTTTCATATTATTATAATGATATACTATAGCACTTATGGTTTTTGAATTGTAAGTCACCATATCAGTTTGTTGTTTTTGTTTGAGTTATTATATAACCTACCAGGCAGCTATTATTCAGCAAATTAATTATTTTTAAAAAATTGTTTTCTATCAATCCTGGCCAAAGGATAAAAATGTCTATAATCATTAAAAAACTGAGAACTCCAAAATATATAGGTACTAAAGTGGTGTTATATTATATATAATTATGCACCAAATTGTCTTAAATTCAAAACATTAAGATGTTTTTGAATTTCAATTCGGCAGCTAAAAGGTAACTGCTGGATAAAAAAATACATTAGATCTTAAAAATCTTAATGCATTAAAATTCCTCATTGGATAGGAATTTAATCAGCATTATCTTGCAGAATCTATAGATTATTCAAGCTTAAAATAGGTGACATAACTGGAATATAAATAGAATTTGCTCTTGAAAAACATTGTATATACTAAGTTATACTTTTTTTTTTCTATTATTATCATTGTTGTTACAAAGAAAAACAAGAGGTTATACAATGAATTGTATAAAGATAATGGCAAAAATTGATAGAGGATTTTTTTGCTTAATAATTATAATAATCAGTTGGGCATATAAAGTAAATATAATAGACACTTACAGGCAAGACTTTTTACTCTGGGTTATTCTTTATTTAAACTAGCAATATTTTTGTTGTTAATAATGTTAAGTTTGAAATAATTTATTAAATTGTTGTCTATTTTTTTATATATATTTTCAGGGTTATTCTTGTAGGTAAATCTTCAGCATGAGATTATTTTTATTTACTGACTTGCAACTTAAAACAAACTCATATCCTGGTAATATATTTTGACTTCTAGTCATTCTAGAAGTAAACGCTGTGTAAAAAGTTTCTTTTTTCAAAATGTGCTTTAGTATAGTTTATATTTAGGTACATTCTCAAAATTCACCCATAAAGAATTGGTAATCTTTTTTTTTAATTTAAAAAAGAATATCTAAAACCTCATCCAATTGTCTAGAATTTCTTTTAGCATTTAAAAACAAATGAGAAGTATAAGCTATTGTTGTTTCACCTAACTTTGGTGGTTTGGAAAAGACACCTTCTAGGAAATGATTTAATTAGGAGTTTTTTTTGTGATACTGAAAGATTTCCATGCTTCCCCCCTCATTTTCATTTTGTTTCCTTCTTCAATAACTGTACTATTATTACGTTATATGGACTTTTCATCTAAAGAAAAGCACTAAATTTTAAAAGATCTTTATATATAGTCTTGGAGTTTCTTAAATAATTTTGGTGTTTATGTATCTTTAATGATTACAACTTTACAAGGATATTATTTATTCTTGTTTATTTTTTACTGTGCTGTTTAATTATATAATCTAAAAAAATGATTTTGTTATGGATTATTGCATTTTTCTGTTCTCAGTTTCCTGTCACATTTGATTAATCATTCAAAAGTAGTTTTCTCTCTTAGCTGGATCTATGTATCTTTGATGAATGGTATCATCAGGTATTAAAGAATAGTCCTTAATCTACACTTGAAAAAATACTAAGTGTTGTCGTGATGCAAAAAAATAAACAATTGCAACAATATAACTTCCTTGGTATTTACTGGGCATTATTAGAAAGCTGTTTGGATTTTGAATATGTAAACTAACTTTTTGCAGTGGATTAAAAGTTTTATATGAGGAACCATATCTGCATTTGATCTAAGAAATGTATTTGCATTTTTAGGATAATCACTCAGTCTATCATTATATTTGGATTTATGGATAACAATTATTGATGGTCTATTAGGTTTTTTTATTATTATTATCATTAAGTCTGATTTATCATAAGGAATCTTCCATAATTTACATGCCTTATCATTATTACTAAGAGATAAATTTTTCAGGTGGATTTTAAGCCCACAACTTAGCCAAAAAGTAATTTAGATATATTTCTATTTTATGCTAGTTTTTTTTTTTTAAATTATCATAAAAAGCTGCTATTTTATGTGTTAAAGAAAATTTTAATGCTTTGTTTTTACTTTAAATTTTACTGATACTCTTATTATCCACAAAACAAAATAAGTTATTTTATTGCTCTGAAATGTTAATCCTTTTTTTTTTTCTCAAACAATTGTGATTTTCAGCCTATCAATTTATTTCTTACTTACCATTGACATTATTAAACTTTTCAATTTTCCATTAATTTTATGCATATGTCTCATTAATTGCATTAAAAAATTTTCTATTTTTTGTTCTGAAAATTGGAAGCCAAATGACAACTGCCCAGAATTAAAGGAGTTTGCATTTATAAGTTTTTTTTAGTACTTGTGAGTTTTCCTATAAACCAAGATGGTACCCCATATTTTTGATAAATATACAGTTTCAGAGGCTCCCAAAAATGTTTTACAAAAAATACCTGCTAAGAAAAATATTTAATATTTACATTTTATTTTTTATTACTATTATTTTTCAAAAAGAAATCATTGTGGAAAAATTAATTACAGTATTTACAGTTTATTTTTTTTTATTTTTTTGTACTAACTTATTAGGCCCTTGAAACTGTATATTTATCAAATATACAGGCTGCCATCTTGGTTTACAGGAAAACTCATGAGTACTGTTTTTTTTATGGGCTTTAATATTATATTTTATTTGTCTTGTGATTTATGGGTTATTTATGTGAGATAGTCCTGAAGTTTTTTTTAATAATCTAATATTAATTCATATGCTGTCTTTTCTAATAGTTTTTTATATTCAGATTTACATAGATAGATAATAATAATAATGACCTAATTGTTAGTTGCTCAGGTCTTGATTTGCAGTTTTGATGTAAATAATAATCATTCACTTAACTAATAATTTGCGCTATTAACGTTCATTTAAAGAAATTCCATAACATATAAATTTGCTAGTTTTTTTAGTTTTATATTATTCTCAAAAAGTTTTTTAATTCTGAATATGACATTGGAGTCTAAAATGTATCACTATAGAATGAATTGTATTGAAATATGGCATGTAGTTAAGTTTTATGTTAGTAACTTGTAAATTTATTCACGAGTTTTTTTTTAGTAAATACAACTGGTTTTTATATCCAGGATCTTTTTATTAATTAGATATGGTAATACTGTGATTATTATCTTCTCATCCAGTATCTTATTTATTTTAAAAAATATTATTTAGGTTTTCCCTATTCTTTAAGATTTCATTCCAATTACTTACATATTCTCTCATTTATCTCATTCTCTAAATAAATGTATCTTTCTATCATATCTTTCAATTGTAGTTTATTATTCAAATCCTGTAAATAAATGACAAATAATGCTACAGACAAAGAATATTTTTGTCTCAGGATGTTTTATTTTTCACCTTCGTTGATTTTATTATTTAACTGATAAACACTCATATAGTTTCTGTAACTAAACAGCTGCAAATAAGGTTTTATTTAATTTATAAAGACACATCTAATGTCCTAATTAAAGCAAAATAAATTATCTTCCAATCATATCATTTTTTTAAACTTAATTCTTTTTTTATAGTGTCATTGTTTTCCAGCCAACATGTTTAATAATAACTGTCACAGACTGCAGAACAGAATTTGCTGTTAACTGAAAGGAGACCTTTTGATTCCTTTTGGAGGCCTTAGAGGAATTGAGCAACACAAATTTCTGAATGTCTATTCAATATGTTCTTGTCATTGCAGCTTTATTACTATATGATTATTCATATAGTATATGATCATGGCTGGACTGCTCATCAACACCCATCATCCAGAGTGGTGAGTTCATTGGCTTTTTACCTCTGAGTTTAAGATCAAGAAACACCATGGTCTTTCTTCTTAGTTGCCTGAAAGCTCTTAACTGAAATATCATTAAGTTTTCTTGAAGATAGAATGAATGTGTGTGAATTTTTTTTTTTTTCTAATAGATATTTACAATTATGACAGACAAAAATAAATCATGGCCCTTATTCCCAAAAGGCTGTAAATTCATTAACCAAGGCAGCAGTTGGCAGCCGAAGGCAGAGGTGGTGCTAAGAATCTTCTGATTGAGGACATAGGCTGTCATTTGATAATGACCATTTATTTGGGTATTTACAACTTCAGATTACTTTCAAGTGAAGGAAGATTGCAAGAATTGGAAGAAACTATGTCATTGGGACATTATTGGGCTTTGTGAAGTTAGAAGAAAAGGCAAAGAGCAATTGATTTAAAAAATGGACATGTACTGTATTACAAAGGAACAAACATTGCAAGTATGAGTAGGATTCATTATAAATAAAAAGTGGAAGAACAACATTGTGGAGATTGTTGGTGTACCAGACAGAGTAACAAAATTAGTTATTTAGCTTAATAGCAGATATAAAATACATATAATTCAGGTTTATGATCCAACAAGTTCTCATTGTGATGAAGAAGTAGAGGATTTTTATATGGATGTATCAAAAGTTTTTGATCAGATCAAACAATATTTGAAAATTGTCATAAGCGACTTTAATGCTAGAATTGGTAAAGATTTGATAAATTTGAATATGATAATAGAAATGAGAGAGGACATAGACTTGTAGAATTTGTAGAAAAAGAAAAACTTTATATTATGAATTCTTTTTTTGAGAAAAATGTTAAACACAAATAAACATGGAAACATCCAAATGAAAATACAGCATATATTTTGACAAAGAGAAAATATATTTGAAGATTATAATGTTCATAATAAATTCAACAGAGGAAGTGATCATCAATTAGTTAGATGTAAGATACATGTTAATGGAAAACTACAGAGAAAAAAGTTATTAAGAAAAACAATATTCACAGTTGATATTCCTAATCTTCAGAAACATTCCAATGAATTTAAATTAGAACTTGCAAATCGTTTTCAAATATTACCTGATTTTGAACATAATTCAAATTTGAATGAATTCTAATAAGAAAACAACTGATACACTTTTAAAAACTACAACAAAAATAGCTGGTACAAAAAAGCAGCAATTGACCAGTAAAATTTCTTCCGAGACAATTCATGAAGAAAAGAAGGAATATGAAAATAAATAAAAACAATGCATTAAGGATTGAATATTTGCTAATAATATAAATTATAATTGTGAACTAACAAGGAAAGCTATAGGAGAGAATAAAAGTTTCAAGAGGTAAAGCAACATCTTGGTATGAAACTTAAGTAAAAAAGATGGAACTATTACTAAAAACAAAGATGACATCATGAAATGTATTGAAGAGTTCTACCAAGAATTGTACTTCCTACACTACTATATCTTTTGAATTGATCATCATTTTAAATGAAGAAGTAAGACATGCAATTAAATTTATGAAGAAGGGAAAAATTCCAGGTAATGATGGAATTGTAATTGATATTTTAAAAGAAGTAAGGGAAGAGATAGAAAAAAAAAATGAAAAATTATATACCAAATGTATAAATGATAAAGATATGCCAGATTTATTAGAAGAATGCAGTACTAATATTAATATTTAAAAAAGATGATGAAGAAGATATTAGAAATCACAGACCTATCAGTTTTATACAAATTTTTTATTAAAATAATTACAACTCTTCAACAACAAACTTTGGATTTTAACCAACCAAATGAAAAAGCTGGATTTAAAAGTGCTTTTAGTTCAGTGAATCACAGATGTTTACTGCTGCCTTCACTCTAATATCCATGTCTCTCACCAGATGTCCTTGTCCCAAGTTGGTTACTGCTTTTGTCACTTCAATGTGGTTCAGTCTCAGTTAGTTGAGATTGCAATGTTGTTGACCATCTTCTGTTTGCACTACAATAGTATAGAGACCCTTTAGTGGGTCACCACTGCTAGTATCCATTTTGTGAACCCATAGTACATCCTGCATAGTACATGTGTACCTATTTGCACTTTTATTTTGCTTTTTTCCTTTTTGTTCAAGTTTGGCATCAGGCTTCGAGGTTGATAAGATAGTTTGCAGGGGTCTGTTGAATCTGCTGGAGACTTCTCTGTTGCTGTACTAGGTGTGGAGTGCTCTGCAAGCAGCATCCTGGCAGTTCTGATATTTCACCTTTCTGTATCAATTTTTGTTATCAGCTTTTTTGCTTCTTGGACCAATCTCTCCAGCTGACCATTATCTTTATTGAAAACTTCTGAGTAATCAGATTTTATATTTTTTAATGATGTGATCTGGTTAACTTTTGTCACTTTAAACCCTAAATGACTGAACCAGTCACAGCCTATTAAATTACTATGATTACTTAATGCCACTGTCAGTGGTAGGTATATAGTCTTGTTAGGCATTATAATTTTCCCTGTTATTTGGCTCAACAGTTTAATTTTATTTCCTTGATAGTCTGCTATTGACTTGCTGCTAGATGTAGTTTATATTTATTATTTTTATTAATGATCACCCAGGTCTTTCTTGAAACAATAGACACTGCAGATCCTGTGTTGTTCCATTCTAACTTGGGTATCATTAACTATAATAGTATGTATAAATCCAGACTAGACATCTTTGATATGATTTATATAGGCAACTTGCTTATTTTTTTTATAATTGTCTTTACTATTTTTTTGGAATGAGTTTTTTCCATTCTCATATCGGCCATCTGTCTTTTCAATTTCAGACATGCCACCTTTATATATCTGACTTGCTTGCAAAACATACATGTTTTATAGTGGTGCAGACATTCTGTATGCATATGCATTTGCTCATTACATCTATAACAAAACCTTAGACTATTCAATGCTGAGTTGTCTGAGCTGGTTGAGTATTTGACCATCCCAATGTTATGCTCAATTTTTTGCACATCATAGTAATTTTTTTAATGGGATAGCTTAGCTATTGATTCAGCTAGTACTTCTTGAGCTATAGCTGTTTCAAAATCTAAATCAGAATCATCAACATTTTCAGGCTTAAATCGTGATCATTTATGCCACGAATAAAACGGTCATGAAGTCTTTGAACTCATACTTCAATGCTAATATTCTGTTTCTTGCTGCAAATTCTATAGCTGTTTCTCCCTGTTATTGAATGCTGAGATTGAAGTGATATCTCTGCATTATTATAAAGATTTTGGGGGAAACTACTCTGTGAGAATTGCTAACGCTTTGTCAAAATCCATGTCAGCTGGGGTCGTAGATTGAGACTTTAAGTAGGTTATACATCTGTGGACCTATTATGGCTAACTTTACCTCAGCCTTTTTTATCTGGTTAGCCCGTAGGTAAAATATCAAGTACTCTTTATAATTTGACCAGCCATCAGGTTGAGCTGGGTCAAAAGCTTCCATAGAGCCATAATTATTTATGTGAGATACCACTCGTAATTATTTTTACACTACTGTTTACAGCTGTTCAAAATTGATTTTTATTCCTTTATTTCAGAGTTACAATTCTTAATTATTTACACTACTGTTTGTAGCTGTTCAAAATTGATTTTTTATTTCAGAGTTACCGTTCTTAATTTTTGCACTACTGTTTGTATTTAACTCAACGAAGCTTAAACCATTAGGGAAAGCTTCTGTCACTATGTTGTTAGTAAAGCTCTTGTAATTAGTTGTGGCTTATAATTGACACGCTTATATATTTGTGGTCAATTTTTTATTTGAAACAGTTTTTAAGTGATTTTAATAATCACCATAATGTAATTACAGTGAATATACATACTTGCGTATTTACTTTATACGTTTAACTATAATTTTTCCAGACATGAGGGAAAAATTCTCTTTATGTCTGACTGTGCCAGATCTGTTGTGTTTGGCTTAATTTACAGGTTCAGTTCCAAACCAATAGAAAAAGTAATGACAAACTACTCAACAATTATTATGTATCATTTATTAGTTATAAAATGCACAAACATTAGTTAATCAATAATATACATATAGTTTATCCCATTAATGATGAGATAGTCATAGCGAGTGATGGAATTCACTTCCAGCTATATGATTAACCTGCCTTTGCGAGTTTCAAGTAAGACTCTTCCGGCTATACTGGACAGTTTGCCTTGAGTCAGCTCTAGTTTGGACTCTTCCAGATGCACTCAGACAGCTTGCCTTGAGTTGACTAGTTTCCAGTCCTAGGTGGACTTGCCTCTCTACATAGCCATATCAGGAGTGACTAATGAAGACACCCTTGCTGTAGGTAGAGGTTTCAGTGGAGAGCATGTTCAGTTGTTCAGGTTGATAAAAGTTAATGCTCTCTGCCTTGCCTCTAAAAAGGCCGGACTGTTTATTGTCAGATCCATCACCTTACTGAGAACACTCGGATTAAGAGCATGAACCCCAAGGAAGGATTCATCCCATTGGATAGCAATCGGGTGCTAGCCAATCAGGCAAGTAATCTGCAGTAGTCCACTTCTGAAGGCAAGATCCGATATGACAAATATACTGTAAAGTAAAACTATATTTAAAGCATAATATAACAGATAAAGCTATTGGTAGAGATTGCACATGTGATGCACTGGCTGCATCTCCATAAAATAAAGCATTAACTATTATAAAATGAAACTTGGATATAAAAAAAAAATACATGTGAAAATTAAATGAGTGTAAAACTTTTAATGAGACTTTTTTATAAGTGCAATTATATATATATAATTTTGTGAAAATTGCTTGTAGTAATCAAAAAAAAATTATTAGTTGTAATTCTATTCTACATCGAAAACAAAACATTGTATGATGGTGGTCAGCTGTAAAAAAGTGATATAATGTGGCCTGCTACTGTTACCACAAATTATTAATATTTACAAATGAATTCTTATTTTCCAGTTTAATAGTAATTGCTGTAAATACTGAAACATTCTAGAAAATCCATTTCTTTATCATTTAAAAGTATTTTTAGTTTCTTCATTTAAAACATAGAATGGATTTGATGAATGTATTTTAAAAAAAAAAACCACATCGTTCACTTCAAATACATTTAATCAAATAAGTTGTAATACTTTCACGTCATTGCAGAAGGATTCACCTCAGTTCAATTAATTTGAAATTGGTTTCATTAAGTCTAATGACTTATTATTATCTAGAAAAGTATAAAAAGTAGCTAAAACCAAGTTTTATGCAAATGTATTTTTAAAAGTAATGATGAAACTAAATCTGAAAATATTAATTAATAAAGAAAATATTTCTGAAATTTATTATTTAATTTTGATGACATCGAAACAATTTTAAATAACTTAAATCAAATTTTTAATAACAAAAGTGTATTCAGTGAAGAAAATTATTTAAATCTTAATGACAAATTGAATTCACTAATTCTACTTATTACATTCATATCGGCCTTTCAAGCCAAATTGTGCAAACGCTTTTGCGAGTGTTAAATAATAAATGAATACCCTCTGACCAAACAAGATAGAGAATTTATGCAGGAATAAAAGGAGATATAGAATTTATGCAGGAATAAAAGGAATCCTTTTATTCCTGCATAAATTCTATATCTTGTTTGGTCAGAGGGTATTCATTTATTATTTAACACTCGCAAAAGCGTTTGCACAATTTGGCTTGAAAGGCCGATATGAATGTAATTACAATTGTATACAGACGCTATAAAATAAATGCTGATTTATATATATAATTCTACTTATGTTATTAAAATCTTTTCTAAAATTTAAAAATGGCAAAACACTCAGCTGTCACACGTAAATGTTGCTTTAATAAAATTCCCCTTGAAGAAATTTATAAAAATATAACAGATAAAAAAACATACATTCATACTGTACATTTATTTGTTATTATATAATTTAGAAATCAATATTATGTCTTTCTCTGTATTTCAACAGAAAACATTCACAAAGATAAAACAATAAATTAAAGATGTTATCTAATATACACATATTCAAGCATTCAAATTAAATAAATATTTTAAATATTCTTGGACGTTTTCAAAACATTCATCCGCATTCATCAATTCTTTTAGAAAACATATAGATGATGATAATTTCTATCAATAGTTCATTCCACTGTTTAATATTAAATTCAAGTAATATGAAATACTAATTTAAAATACTAATTAGGATATATCATTTTTTTAAAAAATTATTAAGCAAAATGTAATCTAAATAATAAAAGAAATTACCAATGATCTCAACCATTTTTAAGATCATTTATGGTAATCCGCTTCTTGGACCATACATTCAAAAACCAGTTATGATTGTAATTTATAATAATAAAATTAATTTAATCTTAAAGTAGATTTTTTTTTTTAATTTTTATTGTAGAAAAAAAATCTATTTTAAGATTAAATTTAAAATATAATAATAAAAGTTTAGTTTTAAAACAATTTTAATATTCTAAATATTAATGTTAGACTTAATATAAAAAGAATGATAAAGTTTTAAAGTTATGAAAAGATTTTTTTCTCTCATAAGCTGAAAGCTTGTTAGGTATCTTGCCCCATTGCCTTGTTACAGGTGAAAGTTTTGTTCACAATCATACTCCTGTCTTTGCGCCATTTAAAAAAATGTAGAAGTAATAATAATAAAATCCAATGGAATCCAAGAAGAATATTAACTATCCAAAAAGATAAAATATTTATTTCAGTCCTTTCTGAAAATTTTTCCCAGGCATGTAATGTCTTCTTAGAATAATAATACAAAGATCCATTTATGTGAAAATATTTGTTTTTCCTATGTACATACTTTCCATTAATTTTGGACATTATATATAGCAGATATATTGCAATAAATATGATAAGATTTGCATTCTCCATCAGTCAAAAGCATTAGTAAAAAAACATTGTATAGCATAAATTATTTGTTTAATACATTTATCAGCAGATATATCATTTATAATTTAAAATAAATATTTCTTTCTTTACAAGATTTCTGATTTTATCCTTTTAAACATGTATCTTTTTACTAGATATTTTTGTTTTCCAGCTAATATGTAGCTACATCATTCAAAGCATTTATTAACTGATATAATTTCAATCTTTTATAAAGATGTCTCAGAACTTATTATTTCCAAATAAGATCATTTTTAAAGTATATAATTTATTTATTGATTTGATCAATAGCAAGTCCTTTTAAACATAAAAAACATTTAAAAGTCATCTTCAATTTGTCTTTAACTAATTCCATATTGATTACTTTAAAGACAAATTAAATATAAATTATTACTATCAATTATGTAATAAACAGCCATTCTATCATACTATAAAAAAGATTTTAAATTCAGTTTTTAGACTTAGATGCAGTGTCTTAATTTTATTTTTTTTCTTTCAAATTTAATACTATGATAATGATTTTTAATAAATATCCAATTCCTCTTAATTAACTTTAATAAATTAGCTTCATTGTAATATAATAAATTTATTTCAAATAATCATCCAGACATACTATTTATAAAAATTTCAAAGTTCTTACATAAATCTCTGGTCTTGTAATATATTCCTTGATATTTGGTGCTCATTGTTGCAATATTTGAGTAGCTACTATCATGTTCCATAGAATTATTGAGGTCCAAAACTAAGTTTCAAGAAGAATAGTCTGACAGAGAAATTTGGTATTTTAGTGAACCATTATATAAATAGTTGTTGCAATTATATTTTTCAAAATATTTAAATAAAATAATAATGATTTAAAAGAAATTACTACTGTCATAATATAAAAAAATAGTTATAAATTTCAAACTAAATCTCATTTTAAAATTTAAATCACTTTCTTATTCTGAATTTGAATCTGTCTGTTATTAAAAAACTGTCTAGACTGGCTTCAACCTTTCTTTTTATACTGGCCTTAATTCAATGATTTCATTGGTGAATACTGTTTGTAAAAATCTGTCATTTATATAACTACATCAATACCATTTTTAAAAGTAAGTTTTAAAACTGAGTCATCAATTATTAAATATCAAATTATTCAATACTTTAAATATTAAATATTTTTATCTAGAAATTAAATATTCTTATTAAAACAATTTTAATATTATAATGACCTAAATTTGACTTAAAATAAAATATTACACTTAAATAATAATTTTAATTATTACTTTTCTAATATTATCTCTATATTTAATATTTGTTAGACTTTATTATATATCAAACTTTTGTTAACAAGCTAAAATTAAAGTTTTCTTTCCCTAATTTTTGAAAACTCATATATTCATACAATCACCTATAATCATGTGATAATTTCAGCATATTCTAAACTAATATTAAATTATCATTTAAACAATATTTTAAACAAAATGATTACTTTAAACCTATAATATAAAATATCTGTTGCTATAATTAAGCTATTCTTTCTCTGTAGTATCTTTTTAAATATAATAAATTGTAATTAATACTATCTTTTAAAGAACTTAGTGTCATTTTATATTTAATTCATCTCAAAATGAGTTCAAACTATCTAATATATTTCTATAAGCTATCTACTGAGTTTGAATCCCTACTACCTGTAATATCAAAATTATATGCTAGAAAATAACCTAATTTACATTTTTTTTAATATAGCTACTTATTCAACCCTACCTGAATTGTCTGTAACAGTTGTAAAGAGTACAATATATTTATAATACTTGTCCTTCATTTGATACCATTGTCTTACAAGTTTTTATTAATTAGTTAGCTAGGACATTGCTTTACATATTTGGTAGCATGATATGGATGGAGCTCAAACATAGCTCTGAAGCCCATTTCTTTTTGTTACTTTGATGAGTTGCATTTACATTATATAATAATCTTAAGCAGATTCGATTAATAAAGTTGTTTGATCAATGATAAGTTTATATTTTGTACAATAAGTTGTTCCACCATTCATGAAAGGATTCCTCTTCATTTAATATCTTAAGATTAAGGGCATTCATTTTCAAATATTATATTAATAATTATTTGTGTGAGCTAAGTTATATGCTATGTGGATAATTTGTACATAGAGAGCTTAGTGGGTGAGAGACAAATCCCTTAGGATCTCAACCAAAAATGTTACCATATTTTTTCCTATATATTTGGCAAAATTATAACTTTCCTCTTCTTTATCATTAATTACATATATAGAGAGCTATTGTATTTTACAGAAATCAAAAGTTATCTTTCTATGCAGACAAATGTCTTGCTAATCAACATCTTAATTTTTCCAAAAATTGTCTATTTCCTATTTATTAAATTCGTTTTTGGAATTAAAAAAAAGATTAATATATTATTATTACCAAATTCATCTGGACAAAAAGCCATCAGCATCATTCAGTAATGAATTTTCATTATGTGGTATCTCTACTCCATTAATTAAATAATCTGACTAATCAATAATTTTTCCAAAAAATAGATAACTTCATTTCTATCAATTCCATTGGCCCTTCACTAATTATTAATGGCAATTTTCTCAAAACATTAATTAATCTTATTTGCTATAAGCATGCAATCAATCCCCTTTCATATCTCTTTATGAACTGGAAAACCAAATAAGTCAAAAAACAGCCAATCATTTCTCTTATTCAACCACAAATAAGAGTATAAGGACATTCAACCCAACGACCTGACCTCTTAATTAATTAAAGTCATTGTTTATCATGTCAATTCTTTTCTTTTCTACAAAATGTGCACTCAAAATGTAGATAGATCTTTTTTGTGTTCTATGTTATAGAGATGAAACGACTAAGGAATATTATTTATTGAAATATGCCTTTCTTCAAATATATTACATTCTTATCACTGACTTTACACAAACATAAGCATCATTGATACCATATGTAGAGGTATTTTCCCTAATATAAGGATCACTATTTTTTCATTTTCTGGTTTACAGGATATCAACTGATTATTAATCCTGCATCTCACAAATATAAAATATTCTTCCTTAACAAATTAAATAAAATTAAAATATAAGACCAAACTGATTTACCAGCAGACTTTTTTTATGATAACCTTGAGCTTGTCTTATTCACATTATCACAAGGACTTGGCTATTCATGTTTTAAATTATTTTTACTGATTATCATATGCTGTAAAATTGATTATCTTTCTAATATAGCCATTATTTAGTATACCAAGAAGTTATATCATTATACTTGAACAACTTTTTCACATTAATTTTTATACTATTTTACATTCAAATGGTATGGTTAACCTGAACAGTAGTCTATTGTAGGTCTGTTAATGTATTAATTATAATTCTGTAAGTCATTTGAACAAACAAAAGTTACTTTATTAATATAAAGTTGTAATTAATAATTTGTTAAGCGCATACTCATTACGTAAGTAATATATATTAAGGCTATAACCTTAAGTCTATGCACCTAAATGTGACAGTAGGGACCTCTACAAATCTTAACACAAGGTTAACGACTTTAATATAAGTATTTAGGAAAACTGAAAAAGTATTTAATTTGTGGATAGCGGGTGTAACACGAATGCTTTGGTGATCATTTATTACATATTACATCACAAGGCAAAAAGTCTACTGAAAAGAATGATATCAATCCATTTATTCTGAATAAGCAGAATTAAAAAAAGGAATTGAAAGAAAAAAAAGGATGTTTTATATTTTAATTGTGTGAAACATGTCAAATCAAAGTTTTTATTTATAAAACATTAAAACAGACAATAGGTTCTGAGCATGAGAGCCCAGATTAATCGTGATGCTAAGTAACAGTACTATGAACCATTTAATCTGGCTAGGAATTATTTATCATTCTAAGAATCCTGCTAGATTATTTATTGAATTAAAAAATAACATCTTATCCAATGTCTTTTTTTTTTTTTAAAAAAAAAAAAAAAAGATGCCAATACAGAAAAAAAGATAAAGAAGAAACTTCATTTCTAACATTATTATCCAAGTGTGTCGGCTAAATTTTTCAATGCCCAAAACCATCCGAAGGAGTGGATGATTAAGTGAAAACGTTCACATTCCATATTCACCTCAATTTGAGTGCAATCCAGCATGTATATACTTAGGTGAATATGCGATCCTTCAATTTATTGTAATTGCATTACTGTTTTTCTGTTCGACATTAATTCTTAGGGTTTACAATTTTTAATTTAAATTATATCATAACTATGTTCATGCTGTGTATACATGGTAAAATTATCTGTATTATAAATTTGAGTTTAAAATATGCGCAGTATTATGTAGATTTGTTCCCATCTATTTGAATTCTTGGAACTGAATGATACATGTACTGAGATTTGTTGTTTTGTCTTTTCTCTTAGAGTCAGCTTTATAGAATTTTTATAGTGCTGAAATTCTAGAATGGAGAGCCTATGTTAATACTATATTAAAATAAAAAACGATAGAGGAACATGTGTCATTAAATAAGTTTGGTTAAATAATTATTTTTCTAACATATAATATTTTTAAACCACTAAACATTACATGATCACTATCTCATACTAGCACGTAATTGTAGTCTGGTGTTGTTGGATGAGTAGGCATTAGATAGGGATTTTATGCACAAGCCTTCTGGCATCCATTGATTACTCTGATTGGCGCAGGATGGCACTACTGCATGGAGAGAGTTTTGCCTTGTTTAATATAATATTTTTATTTGTCAAAAATAAACTAAATGATAAATTATGTTCTTGTTTTAGTAAAACTATTATTATCATCATCATCATAGATTTGCAGCATTTTTTTGTAAATATGATGTTCGTTGCTAGGTCGTGTTCAACTTCCCAGTGGAATTGTAAAAGAACTAGAAGAATGGATTGACAGTTATACTGAACAGCTGCCACCTCTCACTAATTTTATTCTACCTGTAAGTAAAACAAATATAGTTATTAGACTAATAAATAATTTTAAACATACTATGGCATATACAGATATAGTGCACAAGTGTCAAACCTGTAGCAAACATCCATTCATTAAATATATAAATGATTATCTTTTGTTATATAAGAAATTATATTTTATTTAATCTTAAATATAGATTTTAGAAATATATTAATAACTTTTTGCATAGAAATATCACAATCTCCTTCCTTTAACCAATCATCTTCTTTCTACTCTTACTAGAAACCACAATTAGTGATAAACAAAAGAGTTCCCTACTCTTTTGTCATTTCTAGTAAGCTTGAATTATCAATGATTACCAGATGCTAATACATTTAAATCTCATCCCCAGAATGGTTTGCAGTTTTTGCCTTTATCAGTGAGATTTGAGATTGTAAATTATGCAATTAAGCATCTAGAAAATATTTTCATCTTACTGTTCAAGGAGCAAATCCTAAATTCAAAACATCATAGCGATTTGATCTAAAGACAACTTGTTTTAATAATTATAAAGGTCTAACCTTAGTTCAGTAACTGAATTTTAGTGACCTCAGTTTTTTTCTTGGCTTGTGCTCAAACTTTAAAATATTTGATTTTCAGGCTTTTAGCTTGAATAGAAAGTTATTAGATGCTTTACTGCATTACTTCCCATTTTGAATCTTTAGCCTCACTGGTGGGGATAAAATCAAGAAACTGGTTTAAATACATATACCTGCTGATTGTTCAAGCTCTTGTTTTTATTATATATTTAGTAAGCATAGAATCAAGTAAAGTATTATTATCAACATTTCAACTTGTTAAAAAAGGTACCTACAATCAGAGAAGAACTGAAGACAATTAAATATATATTTAATGACCTATGGTCCTTGCTGGATGTATAATCATTATTTCCAACTTTTTGATAAAGGCAAAAGCGAAAACTTTAAGTGCATTATCATCTTGCTAATCATCGATTTCTCAAGCTTGATTTATTAGATATTTTAATCTTAAGAAGAAAGTGATTTGCTAAAATTAATGCTACTATAATCCAAAACATAGCTGCAATATTGGCAAAAATATTCCAATGGCTCCCTAATATGCATTTTGATACAATCAGTTCTCCACATAAGCATATTTTTCCAATCTTTATACTTATGTGTTTTGAATGGAAAAATAATATTTGTCTAAATCGCATGTTGTTAATAAATGGTAATAATTGAAAGTTTGCTAGTCTTTCACATGCGCGATTGTCTCTCAGACAGCCAATCAGATTTTTTTAAACAGCTGTCTTAAAAACGATCAGGCTTCGACACACGACAGAGATTTTGATAAGAAAAGGATGATAACCAACCTTTTCTCAACTTAAGGTTGGTATCATCCTTTTCTTATCAAAATCTCTGTCGTGTGTTGAAGGTTGATATCATTCTTTTCTTTGTGTTGAAACCTGATTGTTCTTAAGACAGCTGTTTAAAAAAATCTGATTGGCTGTTTGAGACACAATCGCGCATGTGAAAGACTAGCAAACTTTCAATTATTACCATTGGAAAAATAGTTTTCACATATACTGTGAGTACATATTAGTGATGAGACCCTGAGCTAGAATTCATATTGTATTTAATATATATCAAAAATAAGTTGTTTTTTTTGTAGCTTAATAATTATTTAGCAGTTTCTTAAATTCTGTTGATCTAGGTTTCCAGATTTTATTATTTTAGATATTTTGATAAATTTTAAAACCTTTTATCACTGTTTAATGCTGACTTAGGGTTTTATAAATGAATTCAAGAATAAAAGGAGTTTTTAATTGCAACTTTTTTTTACAAAAAATGATTTGGAGTTATAAGAAGAATAAAAAAAAGTACTTTTATACAATTTTATCATGATGTATTAAAGAATTTCTGCCTCTATGTTTTGTTTTTTTTTTAAAAAAGGCTGCTATCTCCACAATATTTTGCTTAGTTCATCATAATTATTAGCAATGATTTATAAATGAAATGATTATTCTAATTCCAGAAAAAAAGAAAAGTTAAAGAAAAAGTACAAGTTTTGCTATCAAATCAGAAATCCCCACTATGTAACACATGCTGTTTATTAATATTTTCCAGCAGCAATTTTTTTTTCTAAAAGACTTCACACATCATGCTTATTGTAGTTTTCCATTGGATTTTATCCTCAACCATATCTTTCCATTGACAGTAGTTGATACTACACTTTTTTATATCTTTGAGATAATTTTGTGTCTTTCCAAGCATTGGTGGACTAGTGGTTAGCATAGCTGCCTTCCAAGCAGCTGGTCTGGGGTTCGCTTCCCGGTCAATACTTTGACATATATATATATAAAAAAGATCAACATTTAGGAAATCTGTTACAATTCATTTGGTACACTTGCCTGATCATTGACCATGAATATGCCTTCACAATTGTAATTTTCAACATTATCCTAATTACTATCTTTGTTATAATGACAAAAGATTTGTTTTTTATGTATATATAAGTTCATACATTTTTGTACTTTTACAAAATAAAAACAAAATAATACTTTTGCTGTATGTAATCTATGCAGGGATACAGAAATTATTGATATATTGTCAAGATTTTTTTCTATCTTACAAGTAGTACTAAATTTGCTGTTGTTTTTAATATATATGTATATATCCACACACATGTCTGTAACGGAATGGGTCCTGGCTTGCATAATGATAGACTTAATAGCCCATCAGAGTGGATGAGAAAGTTTATCTAGATTCTTAATTTGTAGACCCATATCCACCTCGATTTCATTCCTAGGAGATGAAGTATTAACATATAAACATACATCAAATATCTACATGTATACTCATCTCTTTTCTCCATCTTTAACTTCCATTCATCCCAAAATTTGAGCTTAGGGACTACTTCAGGGAATAGGAATATTATAATCTTTATTGTGCGAGCATGTGATAAATTGATAAATGAATAAAGAAAATGTAAATGGCAGTCTTTAATTTGAAATCACATATTTAAGAAATTTATTCACAATTATTACAATTTATGCAATGAGAGATTATAACAAAAGCAAATAATTTGTTTAGATATCTTTGAATATTCTTTGATTAGTATGGATAATACTTCTTAATCCAATCCCTCTTTTCCTTAAAGAATAACCATTCAATATCAATACTAACAAAAAAATTAAATTAAAACTGGTTATTATTTATATATACACTTGCTTGCTAATTTAGACTTTAGTAAAATCATAATTCATTATTTCCAATACATTTATTAATTTAGTTCATATCCACAATGTGGTGGTGGTATGGGATCCCCCCTTATATTATGATTTGTTTCTACAATGATAGGAAAGACCATTCGTGCTAGAATTTATTAATCATATATACTGAGGAAAAAAACCCAAATAAATGACGAAATGATTAGTATCAACAAACAAACAACAAATAATGATATTACTGTACAAGTGTTGGTATTTAATGTGTAAGAATATAAAATCTTATCTCTAACCCTGCTGATGATTAAATTTATCTGCAAGCAAGTTTTTTCACCTGCCCCTATATTTATTTCAATTTAAAAATAAGACTTTCCCCTTTTTCACACATCAAGAATTTATACCTTCTCAACCTATAGTAAAGGAAAGAAAGAAACCAAAAATATAGATACTTTAACTAAGAAGATGATATCAACCTAAGATAAATCAAAAATCTATAAAGGAACATGTCCTAAAATGATTATATATGTTCTTATTGCTATAGTTTGTGATCCTATTGGTGAGGTTCAAGTGTTTTAGAATGTACATGATGTTTATCAGAATTTCTCTCTTTTATATAGCATGCCTTAAGTTTACAGCTTTATCTCCAAGTAGTACAGTTGGTAGTGTTTTCAGCATAAATGACCAAATATTGAGTCAAGTCAAATTCAGTTTTGGTAGTTGCTGCTCCATGGGTGATGAATCTCTTTCCATGAGATAACTTCACACTTAGCAGTGCATTGTTGTTTGTGTTTCTATATACACCTGGGTCTCATTTTATGCGATAGATAGGTTCCTCAGAAAACACGCGCAAACGAAATCGCGCAAAAATAGACATAACTTACATTGAAAAAGGGGGGATGCGGTCTGTGATTTTTCAAAATTCGCGTAAAAGCAAAGCACCAATGTAAAATTACTTTAAAATTCGCGCAAAAAAAAATAAGGAAATAAAATATGACTAATAAAAAATTTCAAATTTGAAAAAAATTGATACAAGACAAACTTTTTTTAACTATAATATTTAATTTTATTCAAAATAATATATTTTTATGCATAATTTACATTTTTTTATACACGTTTTAATTATTATCGATATTTGCCGAAAACACATTCATTTGCAAACTGAGGAAATACAACTAGCGCTAACTTCACACTCAAGTTAGGTCAAGGGATTTCTGGTGACAACGTAATTAGTAATTAATCTTTGAGATGATGATTTTATTAATTGTTTATGAACTTAAGACTTACAATAATAAAAAGACATTTATTCACCACTGCTGGGAAAAATTTAATTAAAACTAACAACTAAAAATTAAATTCTTATTTTTGTCTTTAATTTTCAATTCCGTTTAAAAATCAAATTTCATTTCACTGCTTATTACTCACCTTTTAAAAATAAACTTGCGGACACTAAATGATTAATAATTGATTACGTTCTTTTTTAAAAAGCAAAAACAGAATGTGATTTAAAATGCAAAATTAACACGCATAATGTCTGAACAAATTTACATCATAATCTTGTAAAATTTAATATGTGTATACATAAAATGTGGAAATCATGATTTTAATTTTATTATTGCATAAAATCTTATTATTATAAAGCACTGAAAATATTGAAATTACTAAGATGAAAGTCGAATTCCAATAATGTGCTATTACTTTCAATATAACGTAAGTGCGCGAAATTTATTATTTAAAGTAATAGCGCATTATCGGAGTTCGACTTCCGGTGAACTTCAAAATCGCGTAACTTCAAAATCGTGTAAAATAAGTCCGCGTAAAAAGAGACCCAGGTGTACATAATTGATCAAAGTCCTTGAGTTTGTTGAATAGCAAGGTATTGGCTATTGGGAATCTCAAGTTAAATTTGATCTAACTCTCCAGTTCAAGATTGAATATACTCTTGAAGTATCAAATAAATTTAAAGCTATTTCTGGGATTTATAATTTAAAATCCCTTAGTTTGCTGGGTTTAAATTCATATGTTTTTATTCTAGCTTTTATTCATATTCAATGAGATATTCTTGTTTAAGATTTTTATTTTGATGGCTGCAGACCTATCTGTTAAAACAACAAGTTCGATTTTTCACTCACAAACTATGCATATTGATTAGTCAATAAGAGTTTTTGATCTGATTTTGAGAAGACTTTGTATATATATTTTACCGATCACCAAATCGAAGTTGTTCTTTTTTAGTGTTAATTTGACTCTTTCAAATAGCAAGTTCGAGTTTATGCATTGAGTTAATGATTTATGTCATGTGATATGATTTACATATATATATATATATTAAAACACACTATTTCATGTATATTTGCAGTTAAAGAAAAAAGAAGCATAAATCTTTTATTTTTATTAAAACTTATAAGTGAGGAAAAAAAAATCATTTAAATAAAAATCTCTTTACTGCTTTTCAGTTCATTCTATATTTCAGAATAATAATTTATAAGGCAGAATGGTGGTAATTTAACAATAATTAAAAGTGTTTCTTCACCATGCCGCAGGCAAGAGAAAATTAATTAAAAATTTGAAAACACCTAGCCAGATAATTAAAAACAGTCTGATCCCACCAAAAATAATAGCCAGTGAACTGGGGGATTAATAGCATGACATGAATAAAAACACACCGACACCAATTGGATCCAGCAGACATACAAGATGAATCTGTTCTGATAGAGAGAAAAGGTATAAACAGGTTGGAAAATTCAGATTAGAAGAGATGATTATTAGATTATTATTCGATACTTGAAAATCATGAGAGACAACACATTTTTTTAGATTTTAGATACTTGAAAAGATCAGACGCAAGATTAGAAGATTTTTAGATTACTAGAAAAGAGAATTGAATCATCAAGCAGCCCCATGAAGAATCAGCTTAACATGAGTGGTTAGCCTGCTTTTTCTCTATCCACCATCATGAAGTAAGCCTCCAGTGCCCCTTCAGCTTCAAGACAGACCCCACCCCCATTATTTAGCAATAACAGCAATAAATGAAGACCTTAGTTAAAAGGTAAACATAATTCAATTATTAAATTTTATAATAGTAATAATGTTTTACCTATCAATTATTAATTCTATAATAAGTTTACGTTAGAAAATTAATCGAATAATATGAAAACATTAATTGTGTTATATGTTGAAAATTATAAATGTTCTACAAATATGGAATTGCTGATAACAAACTTATGTATAAAAATATACATCTATGTTTGTCTGAGTAATAAAAATATACCAACCTGGAATTGTTATATATTAGAATAATTAAATGATGAGTTATAAATGCTTAGATGCATACCTGAATAATCCACATCTGGATAAAGTGATAAAATCTATATAAAGATATACGTCTGTGTTTGATTGAATAATAAATATCTATAAACCTGGAAGTGATACATATTAGAATAATTAAATGATAATGAGTTATAAATGCTTAGATGCATACCTGAATAATCCACATTTGGATAAAGTGATGAAACCTATGTAAAAATATATGTCTATATTTGACTGAATAATAAATATCTATAAATCTGGAAATGCTATATATTAGAATAATTAAATGATAATGAATTATAAAGGCTTATATGCATACCTGAATAAACCACATCTGAATCAAGTGATAAAACCTATGTATATGTATACTTGATAAAAAGGCTTTTTGACTTCTTCACATAATATGAACTGAAAATGAGTTGTCACATGGATACAAATAATGAACTATATTAGAAGGACTATCTAATGAGCTGTTGTTAAATAAAATTGTTGTTACTTAAAATTAATTTAATTGTTCAATTCTATTTTGCATCACTATTCACTCTTTGCTTCTTGCTCACAAGAATCTCATGCCTCCTGAACTATGTTCGGCATAACCAGATGATGGTAAGTAAGGTTGTAATGAGATGGAACTCTAGTGGTGTCATTTGGGAAACCAAACACATAAATTTCTAGATGCTTCCAGTCTCTATGGCACTACATCTTCTGATGAGCAGGAAATATTGTTGTAGGTGGGGTGATGTCTGTATTGGAGAATGCCAGTCGATAGTTCCTTCCTGCAATATGCTCATCAGGAAATAAAACCGACGAAGAATGGGAATGGTCATGCATCCGGTTACAGTATGGTGAATTAATAATAATTAAATTTTATTTATTTTCTTTCTTTCCTTTACGTTTTTGTGATTTTCTTGTTTGCATCTAAACTTAATCATCTTTGTCTTTCATTGGTGTAATATGTGTATATTAAACAACAATTAACGAAAGGTTTTTATAATAAAGGTAAGTATCATTATTTAAGTTTTACTGTTTAGTTTGGATTATGCAATTTTATCACACATTTGATACATAATTTAATTATAGCAACAATTAAATGTTTTTCAGCTACAATGCTTAAGAGCATTTTCATCTTGCATGAATATATTTTATCTGGTTTACATTGTCTTTATACATATAACTTTATGTTATATGTAGGGAGTGTTGTTGTTGTGGATATTGGGGTTGAAGTAGCTAAGGGTGTTTAATGGTTTTTAGTGGGATGTAACACTGTATCTTACAACATATATATATATGTTAATTTTTCCATATGAATATATTTGAATTTCTTATCATTAATAGGTATTTTAATTTCAGAAGAAAAAAAAATAGAAAAAAGTTAAAGATAAAGAATCTCGTTATTGACTGTAGTGCTTTGACAGGATTACAACTCTCATCTATTATATCTGTCCTCATTGTTGCTTTCTCAATGTCAAAGGCTTTCACTCAAAAAAAAAAAAAGAAGAAAAAAAAATCAGCCAGAATTTGACAGAAATAGTGTTGCATAAATTGTCACGATTAACCCATGCTCATAATTGATGGCACAAAAAACTCATGGTGGATCAATTTTATATTAACTTAAATAACTGAAGAGATAAAACTGTTTCTTTCAGAAACAGTTCCTAACCTTTGAAGAATGAAAATCTTATCATACAGATCAGCAGATCGTATTTTTGATCAGGCATTTCTGATTGATAACTCATAAAAAAAATTTATATTTGAAGATTATTGCTCTATCTTCCAAACCCCTATGACCTCTATGATAGTCTGGTCCATTACCTGACAAAAGTAATAATATGGTTAGTTTTTTTGGAAAGTCATGCATTCTTTGAGCAATCAGGTGAAATGTTAAGCACAAAGTTCCATTCATTTGACAAAACTGGCTGGGATTTAATCTAGGAATCTTAGCTCTTGAGTTAATCACACTATTATTGTTCTAAATTGCTCACTAATATCTATTGTAACTTTTATTTAATTGTATATAATCTGCCTATGAATTATGTTTACAACTTTGATTTAAAATAAAAATTTAATTGAAGTTCTAGAAAGATTAGGCAAGCCTCATTTTAAAAATGAAGTCTTGAAGTTTTTTTCTGAATACTGGAAGATAACATTTACAACCTGAAGGAGCATAATGCTTTGAGCAATTTTTTTTTTGAGGATGTATCTAATCTCACTTATGCTCTAAATAAAAGATCACAGCTACAATCTAAAGAGTTATTCATTAACAATATTTAGATAGTTTGCACGAGTCAAACCATTATTAGAATATCTGTATTTTTTTTTTTACATTTGTCTATATGAATTTGTCCAATTAGTAGGATTGTCTTCAAATAAATGTATTATTTGTAATTGTAGTTATAAAAATAAATATTTGCTTCCAGTATTATTTCATATTTTAGGTAAGGGAGAAATATAAGATAACTCTCAAGGTCTCTAGATCTTTCCATAGAGGAGTGGTGAATGAGAAAACTACATTTAATAATCTACCCAATTTCTAAATGATGAGAGTTTTCTTATTTTACCTTCTAGCTACAAATAACTAAATATTGTAATTCTGAGCAGTAATTTTGGATACACCAACCGGATTATTTGAAGGATGGTTATCTGAATGGAAAATTATTAGCTTGCTTGGAAACTCAGTTTGTCTAAAAAAAATTTGCAAATTTTATTCGGATTTGAACCCCACATTGTGTATATTTTTAAAAAATGAAATTTAAATACATCTTGTAAAAAATTATTTTAAATACTGAAATATAAAATTAATTGAAAAAAAATTGCATATTTGTTTATAGATAATTATATTAGGGAAATCTCTTTGAAATTTTTTATAAGGGTCATTACCTTCATTTAACAGCATTGGTGTTCAAACGAAGAAAATATATGACATCTAATTAATTATTATGAATTTTTCATCCAAGTCTTATGCTCAGCTAAGCAGTAACAATTAGATTCTTTCCTAACTTATAAACATTTTATATAAGTATTGGATAAATTAGTGGACACCATGTGGCATGGCTTGTTGTAGAATAATTGGCTTTCTTTGATTAAATAGTTCTACACTGTCCAATAGTCACTGTTCACTTCATGCTATTCATGATATTGACTGAAAAACAAGGTTTTGAACTCATGCCAATTTCTTAATTATTTGACTGCCATTTAATGTTCATTAATGTGCTCAACATCTTCATGAAAATTGTTTTATAATTGAAGAAATATACCATTGCTATCTAAAGTAGAATAAATTTAAGCTAGTATAGTCTTGTGAAACTTTATGGTTTATCATAATTTGACAGAGTTTTTTTTTACAGCTAGCTTATTAAAAATAAATAGCTACTTATCTAAGGTCATGCCTTGCTGTATAAGCAAATTTTCTTGGATTTAAAATCCTAGGGTATTTTAACTTAATATATTAACATGAATTCTGAAAGGCACATGAAATTGGCCATTATGTAGACGCAGTGCATTTTCCAGAAGCACTGTTGCCGAAACCAATTGTAGGAATTATTTGATTTGCCATTTAACATTCATTGTATTATTCAGTATTTACATACAAGTAATTATAAAATCATAAGTATCACATGATCACTATCTCTTATACTAGCACATAATTGTTTATAAATAAAGCAAAACTCTCCATACAGTAGTGCCATCCTGTGCCAACCAGAGTAATCAATGAATGCCAGAAGGCTTGTGCATAAAATCCCTATCTAATGCCTACTCATCCAATATCCCCAGACTAGTTTCTGGCTTGTGGCCATCGTCAGTGAGGAGCTTTAGATCTGAGAGTTTTGCTTTGTTTATAAACAATTATGTGCTAGTATAAGAGATAGTGATCATGTGATGCTTAATGGTTTAACTCCAACCCTGCCTAATAGGATAGTAATGGCTATGGTTGTTAAAGAGCCAAAGACACCCAAAATGTATGGGTGCTGAACTGAGTTCAAACCATATGACTATATAAGCTATTGAGCTTAGATTGAAAATATTTTAGTGTTTTCAATTTTATTCTCATAGTTTTGTAGTTAAGTAGAGATAAAAGGTGGGTGCTGGAGGGTTGCATTAGATCCTAAGATCTAGGTGCAGTGCTCTCAGATCCAAAGCTCCACTGACGGTGGCCACAAACCAGAAACTAGTCTGGGGATATTGGATGAGTAGGCATTAGATAGGGATTTTATGCACAAGCCTTCTGGCATTCATTGATTACTCTGGTTGGCACAGGGTGGCACTACTGTATGGAGAGTTTTGCTTTGTTTATAAAATCATAAGTAAGAACTCAGTGTGTTGAATCCAGATTAAATTACTTATGAAGCAACTGATCATAAACAACTCGTGTAAATAGAATGTGTTGGAGAAATTAAATTAAGGGTTTCCAATATATCTTGGTTATATCTCAGTTTACCTTCAACTAATGGATTAGTTCAGATTCCACCTTATTTTTATTGGATTGAACGTTTATCACTATAGACCAATAGTATGAATAGATAACATATATCCGATAGAAGAAACGGGTCAATGGGTAATGATGCTCAGTAAATCCAATTTCTGTTATTGTGGATGAGGATCTGGCTATAAATAGTTACTCCACTTAGAGGTAAAGTTAGACAACAACAATTTAGTATCAGACCTGAATGGCAGTGTGAATGTTGTCCACAGTGTGGTTAAAGTAGTGAGGCAAGTTTATGTTAAAACTGGAAACTGCTAGAACCTAAATCAGACACAAGACAAGCTGTTAGTCAACAGCTGGAAGTGTCACCACATCTGCTTATGTAGTAAGATATCATAGTACAGCTGGAAGTAGTAGGTAAATCCACAAATGCACCTGAAGTCCGTTATAGTAATATCTGCATGAGAAGTAAATGCTATACCAAGCCAACAGTATCAGGTGAAGATATAACAATTGTGTATATTGAAAATATGTATTTGTATAATTGTTTTAATTTTAAAACATTTAATCGTATTTTTACTAATTTGTGTTTATTATAATGACACGTAAACATAACAATGTTTTAGTAAACAAATAAATCAAAATGAATGTTTTATTGGACGGTATTTTATAAGAAGTTCAAACTTAAGAAGTGATAGAACAGGGCATGATCCATGGACCTTAAACTCTAGAGTATATCACTATACCAAACCATGCAGGGCAGTAATTAAATAAAATGTTGCATATATTACATATTTACGAAATAAAATAAATATATAAAATGTGTTTGCTTTGTTTATTTGTTATGATAATAGGCTTCACATCATAAAAAATAATAAAAAGATATAAATCACTTATTTAATGAGATGAAATTAAATAAATCAAAAAATATCACATTATTAAAGAGATGAAATTTAAATGTCAAAAAATATCACATTAGTTAATAAGTTCTTTTTGTTTTTTACTTTGATTGTTTAAATATTTCGATAATGAAATAATCAAATGATCACTAGAGGACTCTGTGTCTTAATATTCTGTTTTTTTTTTTAAGTGTCATAGCATCGGCCAGGATGTGAACCCGCAACCCGGGCAACTGCCTGCAAGTGCAAGGCAATCGCTCTGACCTCTCGACCACCAATGCAAGACTAATTTTGTTTTATGGTTGGTTTTTTATTTTTTTGAAGAAAAGTTACAAAAAAAAAAAAAATCCAGAAAAGTAATTGAATAAAAATTATTAACTAAACTGCACTTAATTTAAATTATTATTTTTATTCTTATAGTATTTATACTAAATAATAGAATTGTGAAACAGTAATTTAAATTTTTTTATATTGGACTATGTGGAAGAACATATATTGGTGAGACCAGCCATCCCATTCAAAAGCGCTTGCATAAACATAAACTGATGATTAGAAGAGAGAAAATAGATGTGTCTAAGGTAGCAGATCATGTATGGACCAATGAACATACGTTCGATTGGGAAAATACAAAAATATTAAATAAAGAAGAAAAGGTACAAAGAAGAAAATTTAAAGAAGCTGCTCACATGACAATGGCAAAAAATCCCATAAGCCAACCTAGTTTGACTATACATAATGTATGGAAACCACTAATCAACATTGCTCTGAGGAAAAAGTGGAGAAATCAGGAGGAATCTCATAGATAAAGTATATGAAATTACTACATACTGTTGCCTTTGGCAGGATGGCTCAGTTGGTTAGAGAATCTAAGGACCCAGGTTCGAATCCCATGCTAGTACTGTCACTGGTCAGGCCAGCAACATCTGAAGAAGAGGGGAGAAAAATACCTCTCGAAACGTTGTGCATATACTAACCTGTTTAATGTGATATTACTAACAGTTAGTGCATATACTAACCTGTTTGCTGTGATATCACTAACATTTGTTTGCTGTGATATTACTAACAGTTGAATTCATTTGGAATATTTAACTAAAATTAAACTTTTCTAAAGACATTTAACACACATATTAGATGGTGGAAATAGTCCAATATAAAAATACAGCTAGAACACCATCATCACAAACCTTCAGAAAAACAGTAATTTAAATTCATTATGTTTTTCAGGATTTTTGTGTGTGACCTATTTTTCTAAATAAATTTTAAGAATTGTTAGGGTTTGGATATATTTTTACTAAATTATTTATTGTTTATTTCAGTCTGGTGGTAAGACAAGTGCAGCTCTTCATATAGCAAGAAGTGTTTGTAGAAGAGCAGAGCGAAGGTATTTTATATTTATTAATACATGTATATAATATTTGAATATTTTTTCAATGTAAGAAAATTACTTATTTTATTAAATGAATTTCAGTAGCCTGAATAAACTATATTTTAAATAATGGTCTCATGAAATATTGCTTATCTTACTAAATCTGGCCATAAAATTTTCGTCATTATCATTATTTCATCATTATCATTATTTCAGTTCTTATTGATCTACTGCAGGATAAAGGTCTCTTCAAGTTTAATCCATTTTCTCTGATCTCTAGCCTCTCTTTTTCCCTTTCTTCAACAAACTTTTTTATTTTATCCCACCATTTCACATAGTCTCTTTCTAGATCTTTTACAATCTCTTGGAGCTGGTTTAAGACCCCATCTGACCACCTATTAACATCTCTTCTAGCAATATGCTCAACTCAGCCTCATTTCGGTTTCTTAATTCTTTCAATGATATCTATTATACATGTTTGTTTTCTCATTAACATATTTTGTTTTTGATCTCTTTATGTCATTCATAACATTCTTTCTGTACTTCTTTGAGTGGTCTGAAGTCTATATTGCCTCTTTTTAAATATCCAAGTCTCAATTCCTTGGTAAAGCATATCTACTAAAAATATTTCTTTGCAAATACATAGACATTTTTTTAATGTTAAGTTATTTCTACCAAAAGTTATCAGCCAAGTTTAATTCTATGATTAACTTCATCAATTTTGTTTCCATCTGTATTAATAATCAGATCAAGGTATTTGTAGTTGGCAACTTTATTTTGAGAAAATCCATTGAACATTCATTTAGTCTTTTTAGCATTTATATTTAGACTTGCTTTCTTATTTTCATCTCATATCTCTTTGCCAAATTCCTGAAGATCTGAAGCATTATTTACAAAAAACAATTGTGTCATCTGCAAAATCTAGATAATTTAAAAATTATCTATTAATTTTTACTTCAAGAGCTTCTCATTTTAATCCACTTTACAAAGTATTCCTTTCAAAAATGCTGTAAAAAGTTTTGAAGCTATAGAATCACTGTAGTACACCCTTCTCAATATTAAAATTAGTATTGCCATATAATCTAATTATTGCTGTTATATTTTGATAAAGGTTTTTCAGAATATGATAATATTGATGTATTAACAAGCTCCATTTCTTCTCTTTTCATTTTTCATACAAATAAAGATAGAAAGACAAATGATTCCCAAGATGCATTTCATGCTGAACCAGCCTGTGTCAGTTGTCCTAGGTCACCATCTTTCATATATATCCTTATTACAGGAAGATATTTATAACCACCAAACTTACTCAGGAAGATATTTATAACCACCAAACTTACTCCACTCACCCCCTCATTTTCATTCACTTTTGATAAACTTAACTACATTTATCATTAATCATTCATTAAACTAGTGTTTTTCTCTAGCACAGATATATACTTTAATCCAAGTTAAAGATTAATATATCTGATTTTCTATATTCACACACACATGGCTTTTTCACCTTTCTTTTTCATATATGTATTATCATTATCGGTGTATTAACAAACTCCACTTTCTCTTTCTTTTCATTTTTTATATAAATAAAGATACAATAAAAAACAAATGACCCCAAGATGCATTTCGTGCTGAACTAAAACACTCGCCATCTCCTATTAGGCATGATTGGTTTTAAGTCAATAAACATTACATGATCACCATTTCTTATGCCTGCCCATAACTGTTATTAAAACTGGCAAAACTCACTATACGTATTACCACACACTACAAGCTAGAGTAATCACTGAACTGAGTTCAGACCTATATGACTATACTTGGATTGAAAATATTATGGTGTTTTCAATTTAAGACTCATGGTTTTTTAGTTAAGTAGAGATAAAAGATCGCTGCTGGAGAGTTGCATTAGATCCTAAGATCTAGGTGCAGTGCTCTCAGATACAAGGCTCCTCACTGACCAAGGCCACAAGCCAGAAACTAGTCTGGGGATATTGGATGAGTAGGCACTAGATGGGGACTTTATGCACGAGCATTTTGGCATCCATTGATTACTCTAGCTTGCAGTGTGTGGCAATACGTTTAGTGAGTTTTGCCTGTTTTAAGGTGAAAACTATTAAGAAAACAGTATTCACAATTGATATTCTTAATCTTAGAAACATTCTGATGAATTTAAATTAGAACTTGAAAATTGTTTAAAAATATTAATAGATTTTGAAGGTGATTCAGATTTGATTAAAATCATTAGGAAGATAATTGCAACAAAAATAGCTGATACAAAAATGCATTAATTTACTAGTAAATTTTCTACTGAGATGACAAGTATGAAGAAAAGAAGGATTATGAAAATATATAAAAATGATTCTAAAGGAATTGAGTATTTAGAGTTTTGCAAAATAATATAAAAAGAGTTAATAATGATATAATAAAATATAGTTGTGAATTGGCAAGGAAAGCTATAGAAAGAAAGTCTCAAAAATGTAAAACCGCATCTTGGTATTGATAGAAAACTTATTTCTACAATAAGAAGACATGAAAAGAGAGATGGCATCATGAATTGTGTAGGAGAGTTTTACAAAGAATTATATAAATAAGATATTTATTTTATATAGCGTGATGTTTTTAAACTGTAATAATAATCAGCATTAAGCTAATGCACATGTGCTTTGTGGATTTTAACTATAAATGAATACTCTCACTTTTCAAACACAAGATAAAGTCTTTGTGAAAAGATAGAATGAATCCATCTATCCTTTCAACCCAAATGTTTAAGTATGGGCAAATCTTAAGCATTTGGAAATGAGAGTGTGAAGATATTAAACAATCATTTTAAATTACCTTTACTATGCCTGAATGAATGATGCTTGCGAAATTTACTAGAATTTACGATATGCCATTCTTAGTTGAAATTAAACATATATAAATAAGATATTTATTTTATATAGTGTGATGTTTTTAAACTGTAATAATAATCAGCATTAAGCTAATGTACATGCGCTTTGTGGATTTTAACTGTAAATGAATACTCTCACTTTCCAAACAAGATAAAGTCTTTGTGAAAAGATAGAATGAATCCATCTATCCTTTCAACTCAAACATTTAAGTATGGGCAAATCTTAAGCATAGTAAAGGTAATTTAAAGTGATTGTTTAATATCTTCATGCTCACATTTCCAAATGCTTAAGATTTGCTTATACTTAAACATTTGGTTTGAAAGGATAGATGGATTCATTCTATCTTTTCACAAAGGCTTTATCTTGTGTTTGGAAAGTGAGAGTATTCATTTATAGTTAAAATCCACAAAGCACATGTGCATTAGCTTAATGCTGATTATTATTACAGTTTAAAAACATCGCGCTATATAAAATAAATATCTTATTTACATATGTTTAATTTCAACTAAGAATGACATATTGTAAATTCTAGTAAATTTCATGTCATTCATTCAGGCATAATAAAGGTAATTTAAAATGATTGTTTAATATCTTCACGCTCTCATTTCCAAATGCTTAAGATTTGCCCATACTTAAACATTTGGGTTGAAAGGATAGATGGATTCATTCTATCTTTTCACAAAGACTTTATCTTGTGTTTGGAAAGTGAGAGTATTCAATTATACTTAAAATATACAAAGCACATGTGCCTTAGCTTAATGCTGATTATTATTAGAATTTAAAAACATCGCGCTATATAAAATAAATATCTTATTTACATATGTTTAATTTCAACTAAGAATAACGTATCGTAAATTCTAGTAAATTTTGTTAGCGACATTCATTCAGGCATAGTAAAAGTAATTTAAAGTGATTGTTTAATATCTTCATGCGCTTGTTTCCAAATGCTTAAGATTTGTCCATACTTAAACGTTTGGGTTGAAAGGATAGATGGATTCATTCTATCTTTTCACAAAGACTTTATCTTGTGTTTGGAAATGAGAGTATTCATTTATAGTTAAAATCCACAAAGCGCATGTGCATTAAAGAATTATATAGTAATAAAGAACAAGGAAACAATGTACACCCTTCAATTACTATGCCCAACATTTTAAATGAAGAAGTGAGACATGCAATTAAATCTTTGAAAAAAAGTTCTTGATAATGATGAAATTATAATCAATTTCAGGATTCAGAAAACATTTTAACATAAAGAGCCATTTTGTTTAAATCCGTTCCACATCTATAAAAGCATTAGCCACAAGGGGAAAGAGGTAAAAAATAAATTCATGAAAAATATGAATTTCTGGACGGCTGCGATATATTTGAATATAGAACATAATAGAATCTGTATACATCTTAAAGAAAATAAAAATTTTCTTGCTTAAAAATAAATAATAATAAAAAATTACTTTGACAGTTTGATTTATTCACATATTTTTAATATTTAACTATTCATTATATGCAATAATTACTATTCTATAATAAGGCTGAATTCAACAAACAACATTGTAATGCACATTTCCCCTTTCTAGAATTTACAATTTATAAGAGAAATGAAAAACGTGTTTATGATAAAAAGAACTGCAAGATTGGGACCAAAGAGCCACAGTTTGCTGATTTCTGATCAATATCTTAAAAGAATCAGATATTAGAACAACTGAAATTAAATTTAATATATAAGAATTAGAACAACTGTCGGCAAAGTTATATACCAAATCTCTAAATGATAATGATATATCAGATGATTGGAAGAATGCAGTAATTAAACAATTCAAATCAAAACAACTTTCCATATAGTAGTGCCATCTTGTGCTAACAAGAGCAATCAATGGATGCCAGAAGGCTTGTGCATAAAATCCCTATCTAGTGCCTACTCATCCAATATCCCCAGACTAGTTTCTGGCTTGTGGCCTTCATCAGTGAGGAGCCTTGGATCTGATAGTGGTGGCTATGGTTGTTAAAGAGCCAAAGACACCAAAATGTATGGGTACTGAATTGAGTTCAGACCCATATGACTATATAAGCTATTGAGCTTGGATTGAAAATATTAATAGTGCTTTCAATTTCATTCTCATAGTTTTGTAGTTAAATAGAGTTAAAAGGTGGGTGCTGGAGGGTTGCATTAGATCCTAAGATCTAGGTGCAGTGCTCTCAGATCCAAGGCTCCTCACTGATGAAGGCCACAAGCCAGAAACTAGTCTGGGGATATTGGATGAGTAGGCACTAGATAGGGATTTTATGCACAAGCCTTCTGGCATCCATTGATTGCTCTTGTTAGCACAAGATGGCACTACTATATGGAGAGTTGTTTTGATTTGAATTGTTTAATAACAATTATTGTGCTAGTATGAGATAGTGATCATGTGATGTTTAGTGGTTTAAGAATGCAGTATTAATATTGCTACTTTATTAATAAAGAAGATATTAAAAATTATGGAGCTATCAGTTCTATACAACATTTTTATCAACTTTGAATTTTAATCAATCAAAAGAATAAACTGGATTGAAAAGTGATTTTAGTATAGTGAATAGTATTAAAAGAAGTTATAGAAAGGACTAATGATTATAAGTTACCATTAAGTTTGGATTTGTAGATTATGAAAAGACATTTGATTCTATAATCATTTTTTCAGAGATTAAAATATTGGAACATCAAAATATAAATGTAGGACATTCTTATATTCTGAAGAATATTATACAATGATTCTAGAAAGATTAAAATTGAGAAGAGTGTACAACAGGATGATCATCAAAACTTTTTACAGCAGTTTTGCAAGAAATTATTGATTAAAATGGGAAGCTAAGGGAATAAAAATAAATGGAGATTATTTAAGTCATTTCGATTTTGCAGGTGGTCAAATTGTTTTTGCAAATAATGCTTTAAAACTTCAGGAAATCTTGCAACAGATATCAGGTGAAAGTAAGAAAATAGAACTAAAGATAAATGTTAAAAACACTAATGTTCAATGGATTGGCTCAAAAGAAGAATGTGAACATTGATAATGGTGAGTTAGAATAAGTTAAAAACTACAAATATCTTAGTTAGATTATTACTACAAATGGAAACACAATGGATGAAATTAATCATAGAATTGAACTTGGTTGAAGTACTTTTGGTAGAAATGCCCATGTTTTTGAAAATTTAATAAATGTGTTTCACCAGTTTTTATTTATGGATCTGAGACTAAGACACTTAGCAGAAGAGTAATACAGAGACGTCAGACCATTCAATTAGTTTGGAGAGATGTACGTTGGGAATAACAGGAGGAGGTGAAAATGAAATACATAGGTCAGAGAATAAATGGGTGTTATTGACATCATTGAAAGAATTAGGAGATTAATGTGGAATTGGGATGAACACATTGCTAGAAGAAATGATAATAGATGACAGTTGAAATCTTAAACTGGATTCCAAGAGATTATACAAGACCCAGAAAGAGACCACATGTGAAATGGATGGATGAAATAAGGAAATATGCTGGGATGATAGAAGATAAATTAGAGATCAGAGAAACTGAATTGAACTCACAGAGACCATCATCCTGCAGTGGATTGGTAATGATGATATTATTTGAATTATTATCAATAGACGTTAATTGCTTTGCTAGATGGTTTGAAACAAAGATAGCCATATATCGGTGCTTTCTATGAAGAATCATGTTAGACCAGAGATTTAAGATGTGTATTATTAGAAGAATAACGGATCTCATGAAATAAATGCACTTAAATTAATACTGGCTTCTATACAGTAATTTTATTTCCTTATATATATATTAATGATTGATTGTCTTTCTATTAAAAATAAATATTTTTATTTTTCTCTTTTATATTTGTATTATTTAATAATTATCGAATTATAATTATTAATAATAAATACTTGGGCAAATGTTCAATATATGTATAGATGTCTAAGTTTATATCTTTAATCCTAATTTTAGAGTTCACTTAGAATTTTCTTTATTTTTGACTTATTAAAAACTGGAGCAATTTTATAAACACATTTTTTTTATATTGCAATTTCAGCCGAATTAATTGCTAATAATAATACTTTTTTATAACTTGTAGTTAATTTGTAGTATTGTTAATCTTTCTTTGGTAGCGAATTAACGCTCTGTATTAAATTATAAATATCATCTTTTTACCACCCCCCTTTTATCCATTCAAACTGTGCTAATGAATTATAATGATTTCCTTTTTGCTTCATTACAATCTGTTGTTTAAAATCTAAATGTTGAGCTCATTTGTAACATTTTATTCCGTCAAAATAATTCAATAAAAAAATAAGCAGTAATTATTTTTTACATAAAAAGGTAACTCCAACCAAATAGTTTTAATTTTAATATATATGTACTCGTATAATATATAAATACAGCGCTAATAAGACATAACAAGGCGTCATCTATGAAGCAAAGTGTGAATTAATATTACAAGTCTGCTCATATCACCAAGTATTGAAAATAATAAAATGAATTACGGCTTAATGAATCTGGATTTGAAAGCTACATTCTCTCACCATATTTGACTTCCTATGAGTAGTCTGCACACAAATGCAATTGCAGTCACCAGACTTTATTATTATAGTATGGAATAGATTTGTTTAACATTTTTTATTAAGTTTGAATACATATATGTGAAAAATTAACAAGCGCAGTACAGTAAATAAATTAATATATGTATACACGTTTATTTAATTAAAAAATATGCGCATTTAAATAAATACTTGGAAATTAATCTCTAATTGATGTGAGCGATGAATGTTTGTATTCATTTCATTGCTTTTAGTATTTCTTAGGAAATATATGTATACTGCCTAGAGTATGTAGTAAAATGAATATATATATTCAAATTTTAAAAAAAGTTTTTATTTATTACAATAAATATTTCAGTGGAATAATAATAATAATATATTAAACAAATGCAGAAGTACAAAGTTTTTTCCTATAATCAAAAGGCTATAAAAATTTACGTAAATACACATTGACTTTAGGTCAACATGGGTGTGACAAGAATCTCGGTCTCCGGGTGGCCTTTGAGTGTTCCATCATCAGATTTTCAATTGGATGGACGGTTGAAGAGTTGGAGTGTGGAGTGGATTGAAGCTTGTCCATTAAAGTATGAAGATTGGCTATCTTAATATATATCTGAGCACTTATTGCATATATGTGTGGAGATGATAATCTGGACCAACTGATGATTGCTGGTTTAGCATGAAATACGTATATTGGTAATTATTTATCTTGTCGACATATATGTGTTCAGGTGTATCAGTGATATGAGATGGAGTGTGAGTGGTGGGTCATGTGAAAGTATGTGTTTATATATCCTATATATAAATACACATTGATAAAGCATAACTAGAATTGTTAGATTTGTATTATAATTGAAACAAGAGGAGGGGGATTTTTATAACTGGGTCCAAAAAAAAAATTAAAACAAAATTAGTTTAAAAAAGCCAATTTTTAATCTGATTCCAATCAGGATATAAAAAAATTAGGTACGATTGAATTTATTATTTTCTCCCCTTTCTGACCTTTATGCAATCCATTATTGTAAAATGAGATTCATAATTGGTATAATTAATAAAAAAATATCATTAATATATAATTATTATAAACTTCAATTTTAAACAAGGAAATTATAAATACAAAATAGAAATTTATACAAATATCACAAATTATAAAAAATAAAATACAACAAAATTATTTGTACGTAAAACTATTTTATATTTCAATCAGAGTAATGGTTTTTATCAGAAAGAAAGAATACAATAAAATGGTGGTGTTCAAAAAATTTCTTTTGTAAAATTTTTTAACCAATAAGGTTTTTTTTTTTTTTGTCAAATATGTTGCATATGTAATTTTTGAACATCAACATTTTGCTGTATTCTTTATTTCTGATGAAAATCAGTCCTCTTGTTGAAATATAAAAATAGTTTTACACACAAATAAGTATTTAAATTTTTTGTATATATTTCCTTTAGTTAGTTTTTATATATTTTACGTACTGGTATTATAAATGACATACGCATGTGTAGGGACTTGCCTGCTGTGATGATTCAATGAATGGCAACTTAAAAGAACATATTAAGGTAACATATTAAGTGAAAAATTGCAATTTTCAGATCTATTTTTAATAAATGTAGGGGGTTTGAACTCAGATTTTCAAGCACCCACTATCTTATATAACTGATACCCTTGACCACACACATGTAGAAAAGATAAATAATCACCAATATATGTATTTCATGCTAAACCAGCACTCATCCGTTGGTCCAGATTATCTCCCACACATATGTGCACAGTTTAATTAAGATAGCAAATCTTCACACTTTAATGGACAGGCTTTCCATCGTCAGATTTTTAATGATATGGATGGCTAAAAAGTTGGAAGTTGGAGTGGATTGAATCCTATCCATTAAAGTGTGAAGATTTGCTATCTTAATATAAACTGAGCACTGATTATATATGTGTGTGTGAGATGATAATCTGGACCAACTGATAAATGCTGATTTAGCTTGAAATATGTATATTGGTGATTATTTATCTTTTCTACATATGTGTGGCCATGTGTATCAGTTGTATATGATAGTGGATAGATAGAGGGTGCTTAAAAGTCTGAGTTCAAATCCCCTATATTTATAATTAAAGCTCCAGGTTTGTGAAGAGTGCCTGGTTTTCAAGTATTTAGATCTATTTTTACTAAATTTTGATAAACTGGGATATTTGATGATTCCAAAACTTCTTATTGGGACATAGAAATTGAGGCACCAGATAGGACAATCCTGAAAACAAATTGACTATACTAAATGTGACAGTTATTTCTGAATATGTTCAAAAATTTTTTTTTAAATATACAGTAATTCACTTCACAAATATCTGAAGAATTTATAGTAAAGATTAGTCCATTAGACCATTGTTTATAAATAAGCATGTGTGCCCCATAAATAAAAAGAAATAATGGTGATAACAGAAAATAAAAATGCTATACAGTGGATTTAATATTGATCAATAAGAGTATTACAAAGATGTTTATAAACTGTAATATTTAAACAGCATTAAACTGTTGCACATGTGCTTTGGATTTTAACTATAAAATGAATGAATACTAACACTTCAAACCCATGATAAAGTCTTTGGAAAAGATAGCATGTGCAACAGTTTAATGCTGTTTAAATATTAAATAGTATCTAGTAAAAAAAATTCTCAATGTATAAATTATATTGCATTTTGTTGTGTAAATAAATTTATTTATTTATATAAATAAATTTATTGGTTTATAAATTTAAAACAACATCAAATTATAATATTAAAAAAAATAAAAGCAACTAAAAAAATTAGAATTTTCGGTGCTCTTTTAGTACACGATCTCCACCATTTTGAATTTCAAAAATGACCAAAAATGTCTGACACATCTAAGTGATAAAAAAGTACACAAAAACACAAAAAATGTAGAACTTTGGTCATGTGACTAACTCGGAAAAAAGGGCAAACCGTAAAATATTTACAACCTGGGTCACATGACTATAATATCAATTAAAACCTATACATATAAATCTGAAAACTTTACAAAATAGATATAAGATCACATAATAATAACACAAAAAATGTAGAACTTTGGTCATGTGACTAACTCGGAAAAAAGGGCAAACCGTAAATATTTACAACCTGGGTCATATGACTATAATATCAATTAAAACCAATACATATAAATCTGAAAACTTTACAAAATAGATATAAGATCACATAATAATAAAAAAGCCAAAATGTAAAAAAATTAGAAATCTGGCCAAGCAAAACTTTACAAAATAGATATGAGATTGCATAATAAAAAAAAAAAGCCAAAACATACAAAAATTAGATGTATCAGATGACGTTTTGGGTCGTTTTTGAAATTCAAAATGGTGGAGATCACTTACTAAAAGAGCACCAAATTTTCATTCTTTTATGATTTATCACAATTTATTCTAGCATCACAATATTCACGTTAATGGATTTTTTGTTTCATTAAGATGAAATTATTTGTATTATGTCAAAAGCAGACTTGTTGTGCATATAATTAAAAGATGAAATTTCTGTTTGCATGCATATACAATCTTGCTTGTTAGTGCAATCAGGAATACACTAAATTAACTATCAGAAAGTTATGGCAAAAGAGAAAAATAGAAAGAAAAGAGCAAAGAGAAGAAACAAGAATTTTTTATATTGGAATTAGTATCTGGTTTGTGAACTAAATTCTTATTTTGTAAAGCAGCAGGAGATACTCTTGACAGGGTACTGCTCATTGTTTATTTGCAAATAACCCTCATATCTTAAAATTATTCCTATATCTAATATTTGTGGGTTGCATTGATAAACTGAGCACATTACCTGACTATTGTAATGGATAGGATTAATGTAATAAATGACAAATAAGACAATTAGGTTGTTTAAGGGCAAACCAATTTTCTATTTCTATCTACCAAATAATCCTTTAAAAAATCCACTAGACTATATAAATAAAAATGATAAATTATGAAATCATTAAGAAAAACATTATTTTGGCAGCAAAATCTAATATATTTTAAACCATTTTATTTAATGCCTTTATTATTCATGCCTGTTGTATGTATTCATAATATTATATTTTTATAATATATTTATAAATAAATAAAAAATAGAATTTTGTAAACTTTATTTAGTTATAATTTGCAACTTATATTAAATTTAGCAATTAAAATGAATATTCAGTGACTCACGATAGTCAGCTGCCACGAGTGTGTTTCATTTTTTATCAAAAAGTGTTTTCTTTAATAACCCTGACTCATCTTTTGAATCATATCTGTATTCAGTTTTAGTTGCTTGGTGTTTTTTACACTTCACTGCTTTAGATATACTGCTTTAATTTGATGCCTTATTTAATCATTTAATGTCTTTGCATCGTTAAGAAATAGGTTTCTAAATAAAAGTTTGATTCAGAATTTCCTAGAAAGATCGATTTACTTTGACAGTGTAAAATTGGTTACATTTCCCAAATATAGTTTCACTCCTTTTTCAAAACTCTAAATTAGTCTTTAAAAGAAAAAAACATTTACTAATTACATTTATTAATAAAATTCATCAATTTTATAATCTGATGTAATATTGACTAATAAATTATTAGAATATTTTATTTGCAATTAATCATTTTAAAGTTAGAGCTTTCAAAATTAATCTTAAAAAAATAATAAGCTAATAAATTATAAAATGCTCTTATTATTAATTCTTATTTTATTGATGTATTTTTAAGTAATATGCATCTTAATCATGTAAAGGATTCTATTATTTTATGTTATAGTTTTAAATATACAAGTTTGTTTTATAAAGCTAAATATGAGATGTTAGAATAAATTGTATTAAATGATGGATCAGTTTCAGCATTAGCAATTTCAGGGGTGGCATTTTGTCAAAATAATGAAATAAATAAAACATAAACTTAATGGTGTAATGAAGTAGTTTAAAAAATAAGATGTGTAAGTTCGAAGCTGATAGGTAAACTAACATTGCATGCTATGTCAAAGACTTAATAAGAGTGGGATTCAAATACAGAACAGTAGCAGAGAGAATCAAGCAGTTTCATAGAAAATTAACAAACAACCAGTGTGAAGTGGATAAGCCACACATGGTATTACCATATATCTTTAAAGTGGCCAAAAACCTATCAAAGCAATTTAAAGTAAGTTTTCAAACTCTCCTAGCTAACTACTAACAGACTCATTACCAACTCCAAAGATAAAATTAATCCAAACCAAACTCCCCAGGTGGTGTATAAAATAACATGCCCACAAGCTGGCTGCGAGGCCATGTATTATGGGGAAACTTGGGCCACTGTCACTACCAGAATATCTCAAAACATGTACATATATAAAAGATCTCTCACTAAAAATGAAGGCAGTTCGATATTCCTAGAACACCAAAAAACAGCCAATCACAATTTTGAACCCACCAATGCTGAAATCATGTGCTTGGAAAGAAATTATGCCAAACGCAAAGTAAAAGAGGCATATTTCATTGCAAACAATCCGAAGGCCATTAATAGATGAGAGTCATGGTTCTCAATTTCCAAGAAATGGACTGGTTGATTAATTTGCATACACTTATGATAATACAAAATTGAGAACAACATGGCTATGAATATGGCAGCAAATATGTCCAAAAGCACTAATCCAGAATAAATCATAATTAAAATATAGTTTCACCAATGTGCGTTGGAAGCGCAGTGTAATAATTAAGATGCTAGAATGTTGTGTAAAGAGATTGACAAGCAATAACAAACCCCCCATCATTTAAATCGTATTATTTGTAATCAGTTCATTATTATTTCTTAATTGAGATCATACCATGAGTAACCAAACTAAGCCAATCAATAATGATGGATTCTGGCAATTATCTACTTACTGACTAGGATTGTGCTGGATGTTTAATGTTTTAACAGATGGAAGAGGTAATGAAATGTTTTTAATGAATAGGAATGCCATTTTGTAAATCTAATTAAAATTTCAAGCCATGCTGTTTCCAAGATAACAACCAATTGTCATGAATGTTAAATACTAGCACATTACTTAATTTATTTTTTAACTAAAAGACAGCACTGGTTTTGATTAGTAATCAAGCTTTTAAATGAGTATTAAATCACTAAACATCACATGACTATTATTTCTTATGCTTAGACAAGCTGTTAAAACCGTAGCAAACTCTCCATACAATAGTGCTACCCAATGCAAGCTGTAGTAATCAATGGATGCAATATTTATGCATGAAATCTCTATCTAGTGCTTACTCATCCAACAAATCAGCTTGTTGCTTACATGAGTGAGGATCTTTTTAAATGAGTTTATAGTCAGACAATAAACATGCATAGGTATGAGAATTTGAAATATTACACACTTTTCTTAATTGCCATCTGAAATCATTTAAATGCTATCCAAAAATAGGATGTCTTTTGGATAAAAGGTAGCTTAGACAGTGGACTATCATTTTAGTCTACACACTAAGTTTTAATTGGTTGTCACCTTGGAAACATTACGGCTTCAAATTTTAACTAGATTTTAAAAAGAGAATTTCCATTTATTAAAACTGTTTCATCACACAAAGACACACTTACATAATTGCAGAAAGAGAGTTTATTGATAACTAAAGAAAACTGTTTGATTTCTCTTTGAGGCCATAAAGAAATCAAACGGGACAAATTTCTAATGTTTACTCCATACATCGTTGTCACTGCAGCTGTTATTACTGTATGATCATTTATACAGTAACTGAATATTTTGTAGACTGTTTACCACCATACCTTAGCCAGGATGGTATCTTTAGTGGCTTTTTAGCTCTTGAGTTTAAGAGCAGGAAACAGCACAGTCTTTCTTCTACAAAAATATCATCTGAATTTTTTGAAGGCAGAATGAATGTATGAATGGTCTTTTTTAAATATATATATAGTTGAAATGGAAATAACTATATCCCACTGAGTTATTTAATGTCAAAAACTAAGAAAAGATAGAATGATACCACTCTATATTTTATTTCTGTTATTATATAAGCTTAATTTTTTGACATAATTTTAAACTATAGGATGAATTTTGTTTATTATTTGAATTTATGTTCTGACTAAATGATCTGAAATCGCCATTGATATATTCAGAGGATCAAAAATGAGTTTTAGTGTGTGTGTGTGTGTGTGTGTATATATATATATATATATATATAGTTTTAGTGTGTGTGTATATATATATGCAGTTAAGACAGAACTAAATTATGCCTCTTAACTTGGGAAATATCCAGCCAGGATAGCAATTGGCACTTGGAAACAAAGAGTGCTAAGAATCTTCTGATTGTGGATGCATGTTGCTATTTGATGGTGATTGAATAAAGTGGATGAACAAATGATGCAGGACTCTGCAAATTTAGGAGAAAAGATGAAGAAACGATTTAAAAAGTGGGCATGTTCTTTACCATGAATGCACAAATATTGGAAACAAAAGAGGAGAGGCATTTATTATAAATAAAAAGTGGAAGAGTATCAAACAGGGCAGCAAGAATAGTTGTTTGACTCAGTGAAAATATCAACTGCAGATAATTTAAGTTTATGCCCCAACAAGTTTTCATTATGATGAAAAAATGATTTTTATATTGATGTGCAAAATGCTTTTGTTCAGACCAAACATCATTTTTAAAATTATCATGAGAGAATTTAATGCTAGAATTGGTAAATGATTGTATGATGAAAGTGCTGTGGGTAAATTTTATTATAGTGGTAAAAATGAGAGGACACATACTCATGGAGTTCACAGAAAAATAAAAACTTTATATTATGAATTCTTTCTTTTAGAAAAATAGACATGGAAGCATCCAAATGAAGATACAACCTAATAGAATTTTTTTTTTTGGCTAACAGAAAATATGTATTCCAAGATGTAATATTTTTAATAGATTTAACACAGAAGATCATCAATTAATGAAATGTAAGATACGTGTTAATGCAAAAGTAGAGAGAGATGAAAACTATTAAGCATGGCAGTATTATCAATTGAAGAGCTCAAATGAATTTAAATTAGAACTTGATAATTGCTTTACAATATTGACAGACTTTGAAAGATAGTTCAGACTTAACTGAAATCAATAAGAATATAACTTATACTGGATTACAAGAAACAAAGCCAATACAAAAAAGTAGAAGTTTACCAGCAAATTTTTTAGTGAAATGAGATTGTATGAAGAATAACAAAGAATATGGAAATATTTAAAAATGATCCATTGGGTAGAGTTGAATATTTAGAGTTTTGTAAAATGATGTGAAAAAGAAGTAATCATAATATAAGAAAGTATAATTGTGAATTGACAAGTAAAGGTGAAGAAGAGAATAAAAGTATCAAAAATATAAAACTAAAACAGGCAAAACTCTCCATACAGTAGTGTCATGATATTTGGTGGTTAAATATAAAATTATATATTGGTATTGAAAAGAAAACCGTTCCTGCAATAAGAAGAAATATGGAGCTATTACTTAAAGGAGACATGACATCGTGAAATTTGTAGAAGAGTTCTATAAATAACTATATAATAATAATACAGAATAAGAAAACAAAATATTCCTTAAAGTTATTACATTTTCTAAATTGTCCAGCCATTTAAATGAAGTAAGACATACAATTAAATCTATGAAGAAAGGGAAAAGGTCCAGCAAATGATGGAAATATAATTGATATCTTAAAATAAGCAGTGGAAAAATAATAGAAAAATTGTTGACAAAGCTATATATCAAAGTCTAAATGATAAAGCTGTACCAGATGATTTAATATTGATATTTAAGAAGGATAATTAAAAAAGAAGATATTAGAAATTTCAGATCTATCAGTCTTTTATCAATTCTATACAAATTCTTTTACCAAAATAATTACAATTTGACTATAGTGAACTTTGAATTTTCCTAACCAAAAAATGCTATAGATTACATCTATATATTGAGAAAAGTTATAAATAGAACCAGTGAATATGAGTTGCCGATATGTTTTAGATTTGTAAATTATGAAAAGATATTTAATTCTTTAAACATTTCTACAATGATTAAAGTATTCTATCATCAAGATATAGACCCAGCCTATTGTCATAGTGTGAAGAATATGAAAATACGACAACAATGAGTAGATTATGTGGTGATACTAAGAAGATTAACATTGAGAAGAATATATGACAGGATGACTTCATATCTCCAAAACTTTTTACAGCAGTTTTGCAAGAAGTATTTTATGGATTAAAATAGGAGGCTAAGGGAGTAAAAAAAAAAAAAAGAAATCATTTAAACTATCTAGATTTTCAAAGGATATGGTTATTTTTGCAATAATGATTCAGAGTTTCAGGACATATTGCAAGAATTTCAAATGAAAGTAGAAAAGTAGAACTAAAGATAATTTCTAAAAAGATTAAAGTAATATTGAGTGGGTTTTTTCCGAAAAAAAAAAAAGATAGTTATGGATTAGAAGTTACCAACTACAAATACTTTGTGGGATTGTTAATATAGATAGAAACATAAATGAATGAAATTAATCATAGAATTAAACTTGGATGGAATGCTTTTGGTAGTAGTAATTTAATATTTAAAAAGAAATATGCCTATGTGTTTGAAAAGAAAGATTTTTTAATAAATATATTCTATCCTTATTCATGGATATGATATTTGGATACATAACAGAATTCATATCACCCATCGAACTATGGAAAGATGTAGGTTAGAGATAACAAGAGGAAATTGAAACTAAAATACATGAATGAGAAAACAAATAGAAATTACTGACATCCTTGAAAGAATTATAAAACTGAAATAATGTGGAATGAGCATATTTCTAATAGATATGATAATAGATGAACAGATGAAGTTTTAAACTGGATCCCAAGAGACTAGAAAGACTCAAAAGAAACTACATATGAAGTGGTTGAAATAAAGAAATTTGTTGGTATGTTATGGAGAAGAAAAGCTAGGGTTCAGAGAAAGCAGATTAAACTTAGAGAAATCGTCTTGCAATAACTGAATATGATATATATTTATATATGGGTACATCCATGTATAATTTATCGAAAATATATACATAAACCAAAGTTTCAACCAGGTCATACATAGAGTTTATGAAATTCCATGTAACATTTGTAAAGCTTCATATATAGGTATGAGTAATCATCACATCAATGCTAGAAGAGATGAACTTATTATAAAGAGAAATTCATTCTACGGTTTGGGATATCTATTAGATTATTCCATTAGAGACTTGAGTTTTTATTAAAATGAAGAGATTGCTTTGTTGTTCCAAATTGCTGTAATTTAAAAATTGATAGATCAATACATAATCGTGACAAAATTACTAAACAACTACAAATGCAGCTCCTCGGCTTTATTATTAAAGGATGCAAGTGCGCATTGAAGAACGAAAATAAAAGATGGAGAAGGATTACTGCAAATGAAATCCTGCCCCCATGGATAATAAGAAAACTTGACATCTCTGAAAGAAAGTTTGCTGGTAGGTTCGAGCGCGCGAAAAAACAAAATATTAATATTCATACAGCGAAAGAGAACTACGTCAATAGAGCTGCCATTACTCCTTTAATGGAAATAAAAACAGTTTTCTCATTGGGACCTAAATTTGTTGGAGGGCAATGGAAACTCCCAAAACTGGAGTTAATCGCAGACACGGAATCAAGTCTGTCAAACAATCCTCAGAGAAACAACATTATTTCCGATATTGTTAAATCTATACGACATAAACAAATGTATGTGAGATTTGACAGCTGGAATAACAACATTAAAAAAACTAAACACTTCTTAAAAAATAACAATATTATATGTATAAAAGAAGGCAAAGGCAACAGTTTTGTGCTCTTAGATTATAAAGAAAAAATGACGACTCAAATCATAAAGTTAAAATTTAATTTGGTAGAAAATTTTAACAACAAGCTTCATAGAGAGAGATTTATCACCTCAATTCTCAGAGCTAACAAAGACAAAGGTATATCGGGAGCAGAATATTACAAAATTTATCCCTCTGCCACCAGGCCACCAAGAATGTTTGCCAATTCAAAGCTGCATAAACCTGGAGAGCCTTTAAGACTAATGCTAGATTTTGGAGGAGTGCATTACTTTGAAACGGCTAAGCTGGTAAACCAATGGTTGGTTGATAGTGTAGGTTTTGGCGACTTCACAATTAAGTCTTCCTTTGAGTTTGTTAGAAAAAATCAAGAATACATTAATAGACCAAAATTTTGAAATTGCAGCCATGGACATGACAGAATTATACGGATCGATTAACAGAAAGTGGTCGATTGATATCGTTCATAAAGAATTAATAAATAATCATTGTCCAAATGAGCGCATGAACTTTATATTAGCTTTCCTTAATTGGTTAGACAATAACATTTTTACAACTTTTGAGGGTGGATGGTATGATATGAGAGACAGTTGGCCGATGGGTCTTCCCTTAAGTGGAGTAATTTCTAGCATATTTCTAAAACTTTTTCTCTCTAACACTTCTGGATTAATTTATTCATGTTATGTGGATGATGTGTTTATTGCAGCTCCAGAAGATGTAATCACCAACATTAAAAATGAATTACAACTGCAAACTAAATTAATTATAAACACCACTTGGGAAAACGAATTGCAGAAGCTAAAATATATGGATTTGCTTGTCCATAGAGAAGGTAGAGCTCTGCATTATACCATGATTGTTAAGCCTCTTGGGGTCAGAGGTTTTGCCCACCCAAACTCCAATTCACCTACAGCACATAAATTTGCAGGTTTAAACGCGTTTTTATTTAGGAATCAAAATTTGTGTAAATTTGAAGCTGATAGGAAGACAAATATTGCAGGGTATATCAAAGATTTATTAAGTGTCAGCTTCAGCTACAGATTAATTACAAAGAAAATAGATCAATTTTACAAAAAAAAACAATAACTAACCAAATAATTAAAGATAAACCTCAAATTACCCTCCCTTATATCCCCAAATTATCACAACAGTTTATAAAGACTCGCTGGTGAATTTAAGGTTGGCTTCCATACTTCCCCTAATACTAACAGACTAATTAATAATTCGAAGGACAGAATGGATCCATCTCAGACACCCCAGGTCATATACAGTATTTCATGCCCTCAGGCTGGAAGCAGTGCTATATATTATAGAAAAACCAAGGCCACTGTTCATAATAGAGCTGCTCAACACATGTATATGTATAGAAGAGCCAAAAAAGAATAATGATAACTTCTCAGTATTTTTTGAACAGGAGAAGCAGCCTGGCCATGGGTTTGAACCCTGCAACCCCAAGATAGTATGTTCCGAAGCCAATGATTGCAAAAGAAAAATCAAGGAGGCATATTTTATTGTCAGTGATAACAATGCCATAAATAGACACGATACATGTTTTTCTATTTCGAGAAAATGGACAAATTAATTCGCATTTGCATATTTTATTATTTTATAACATTACAGCAATGTTTGGGAAAACCTCGAAAGTACTAGAAACTAAATTGATTTGATTTTTTTGGTTGATACTTATAGCTTTTTCAGCGGGTAAATCACTTTTATATGCTAATGCAGTTAAAAAAATACTCATCAGCATCAACTCTTCATGATACAATTACAGGTCATAGTATTGATTTTTCTAATATGAGAATACTATCCAGATATAACACTTTCCAACAAGGTCAGATGAGAGAAGCCATTGAGATCTTTAAAAGGCCAGATTGTATCAGCAAATGTGATGATACATGCAGATTATTTTCTATTGGAATTTTTTTAAAAAAAACCCATCTAAATAATTTCTCATAATTATTATTTCTATTAATAGAATGTTCATTGTTGTTATACATCAGTACCTCTACAATTTTATGATATTTGTTACCCAGTTAATGACCAGTGTGACCTGGTTTATATATACTGTAATGGTATACATTTATGCCGTTATTTCACTGTCAAATAATAAATGAAATATCGACAAATAAAACCAAATACAAATTTAAAAAAAGAAAATTAATAAAGTTGTTTAAACCAATATATAAATTGCACAGATGGGAAACTATTAAATAATTACTTAAAAGCAAGTTAAAGTAAAAATAAAAGATTAGTACTTTTTTTAAAGTAATGTAAAAGAAAATAATTAAAAATGTTAATTAGTTTCTATTCAAAAAAAAATATGTTTAAATCTTAAGTAAAATGGAAATGATTGTTCAATTAAAATGTAATAAATGTAAAGCAAATGAGGCCTTGGGGCACTTAAACAATGGAAAGTCAGATAAGAGATAAAAATTTAAAAGATTATGTGTTTTCTGCTTTGGAGCAGACTAGCCAGTGCAGTTACCAACAAGCACATGGGCCAGAAAATAAAACCATCATGGCCAATAAGATCAGAGCAACGTCAGGAGCGATCGATAAAAAGAAAAATAATTGATTTTGGGATAGTTGATTGACAATTGATTGAATGGTGGTGACTGGTCTGAAAATATTTTGCAGTCGTATTGTGGACTCCACGAGGTATGCATCTCAAAATAGATTTTGCTTCCCTTATTTGCGCTAACCGAGATGGCCTCCCGAATGACAGTTTCTGAATGAATGGCAAGCAGCAGTTTTGCCTCCAAGGGGAATAATATTGAAAGCATGACAACTAGGATGGACTTCCAGAACATGTCACATTCTGGAGGATTCATGAAGACTTATTGGGAAGTATAAATTTTATATACAATATGAACTTTTAAATAGATATTTTAAACAAACTTTCAATTCATAACTTAATCGTAACTTCTAAATAAGCTTTTATCTGATGAGCAAATGAACTCTAAATTAATTATTTATATTTCTCTTATGTATAATGTTTGCTCTTGATCATTTCCATTTCTGTTAACTAAATTATTAAATTTAAAGTTAGTATAGATGGCTGCTTAGATTCGTTAAGTTTAGATTAGATAATGTGTGGTTAATTATGGTCTATTTGTTTCATAGTTGGATTGATGCTGATGGAAGGATGTATGGCATGTTAGGTCAATGTAATCTGAAATGCATTAGCATAAAGGGCTTAGTTCCCAAATGAATGCATAGCCCAAAAAGGTAGCCATCGCATTGTTATTGGTGATAGACTACACTATTTGATTCCTCATGCTCTTTGGATTGGGACTATAGTTCAGCAAGGACCACTCTTCCTCCATTTTGAGCATTATATTTTTAAATATGATTCCTTCGCCAGACAGATGTGCATTCCTGTACTGGACGAGGATCACTTTAATAATATCATGCTACAGACGCACAATCCTGTCAGCATGGTTTTATGCTAATGTCTTGGTGTTGCATTGGTTGCGTCTGTGTATCAGGAAGCTAGCTTTGGTTTAACTGCAAACTTTTTAGCCTAAGGTTAAATGATTTGAAAGTCTTTAAGTGCGTATTCTATGCAATCTATTTATGCTTAAAATATTGAATTATATAAAAACTTCCAACTGTGCATATTAAAATAAATATGATTTAAATCTATCTAATAGTGTTAATGTAATCCTCAAATCTGTTTTATATATATATGCATCATATTAGTGCTGTCAGTGATTTATTATTTTATCTTTTAAAATATATAGTTCAATATAAGTAAAAATAAGTTATATTATAAAACTCAGCTACTCCTTGAGCTAGTGACAAGGGCTACTCGTCAATGAGATCTTACTAATATGTATCTGCCTGCTGTATTTTCTAAGTTCTAATCACCTAATGGCACCCTGGTTTGGCAGATATTGAAAACATCTGCCCGACCATTATAATATCAATCAAATATACACAGATGTACCTGGATAATAAACTTTGTAATAAATGCTTAGCTAGAGAAAGCATTTAAAATATCTGTCAGGACCCCCCCTCAAACCTCTGACCATGGTTTCTTGCTCTGGCAGAGGTTTGGGGGGGGGAGTCCTGACAGAGATATTTTAAATGATTTCTCTAGCTAAGTATTTATCACAAAACTTGTTGAGGAATTGGCAATCCTCATTGTTTATTTGTTTATAACTTACAAGCTTAAGAGAGTAGGGGCATGTGATCTATAACTCTTATTTTGGGTACCTGGATAAATGTTTCATTTATATCTGTATCTCGTGAAAATCTTCAATTCAATATACAGTATATATGTATATATGAAGTTACATCTTCTCAAAAAATAGTAATTTATCTTCTTTGTCAAATTTATATATATATATTTAGATAACTAATTATTCATAAATAATATAAAAGAGTCTATAAAGATTCTAACTAGAAGATATATTTAATTTTGCACGTATTCATAGATTGGATACTTTATAACTATATAGTTTCTGATTTATTTTTGGTAACTTCTACATAAATTAGATTATCAAATTACATTTTTAAAGCAGATAAGCACAATAATCATGAGTAATCCTAAAACTACTGTAAACATTCTGGTCAGAGCTGGGTTTAAAAACAGGCAAAATAGCCAGTGCTTCACTTACTGGATTGGATTAAAAAGCATCAAAAGGAAACAATATTAAATTAGTAACAGAAAAATATTTAAATATAATAAATTAAAAAAAATATATCTGGAGGCATTTTTAATATGATTTGTTCTTGAAATTTTTCTGAATAATTCTTTAATTACACAAATATATATTAACAGAAATGTAAACAAGATAGTTAGGAAATCTGTCTTTTTAATCTTGGATATGAAAGAAAATATTTTTCAAGCACTGTGAATAAGGTGAAATTTGCAGGTGATAAAATGAATAAAGTTCCTAGAAAATGTTATAAAATAAAACTAAAAAGTGTTCTTGAGAGATTGCCAAGTTGAATACCCATCCCCCATCATTTAATATGTAGTGATTTTTTTGTATATTTTTAATTATTTATTATATTTTAATTTATTTTGTTTAATTTTTTTAAATTTTTATTTTGTGTGTTTTTTCTAATAAATATATTTATTTATTTTCAATGGTAAAACAGTCTTAGCTCACGGTAGGGCAAAGACTTTTTTCTCCAACAAACCAACATAGAAAAATAATGAAGAAGAACATTGTATCCAGAAGGCTTTCTGATTACTTGGTAGTAGGAATTTTAGCAGTTTTTTATCTCTAATTTTATGTTCTAGTTAAAATTAACTAGGTACCCATTTGTGATAGATAGTTGATTGGCTATGAGTTAGCTATCTGAGAGAAAAATTCTAAGCTTCTTGAAAATTTCTTTATTTAGCTTGGATTTGAACTCCAACATGTAATTATAGCAGGTAAATATGCTGCCAGTGTGCCCAAAGTCTTTTTAAATAAGTAGACAATTTTTCAATATGCCATCAACTATTTTTTTTTCTAGGAACACTGTTCATGATCACATTTAAAAAAAAAAAAATTTATAAATGTAATAAATTTTACAATACAGCAGCAGCTATTTTTCCATCCCAGAATGCTATATGTGATCATATGTATTAATAAAAAATGTTCAGTTTATATTGAAAGTATATAGATTTTATTATTATTTCTGAATTTAATATACAATATTTCGCATAATAAAATGTTTTCTAAGTGCAGTACTAAAAGTTTTACAAAATTTACAAATATTCATAGTCGATATGAACTCATATCAGCTGGAGAGTGTAATCTGCTGACAAATAATGCTATTATGTCTCTTTTTAAAAAATGTATTATTAAAGAAAAGTTATATCATCCAGAACATATTTAATTGCAATGAAAAGTTAGACATTTTGCTATTTTTTTTTTAAAAAAATAAATACCATTTATAATAAAAAAAATTCATTATTATTTGTTTGATTGAATATGAATGAATGATCATACATATAGTAAAATATATGTAAATGTGCCTCTCAATTTTTTTAACATTTTGTTTATACTATAATCTTAATTTGTATATGCATACTATACATATAAAAAGTATCTGTTATGTATATTTTGTGCATGTTGAAAAGAACGGTATAGTTTGATAAACAACACATTTTATAGTAATCAAAATTTGCCAACAAAACATGAACCATTGTACTCAATTCATGATGTATGTGAGAGAGCTTGGAACAAAATGTAATGGGTGTCACAGCTCCATTGTAATCACAGAAATCTGAAGAAACAGTGGCAAACTTATTAGAGAATTATTTCTGCCTTTCATATACGAGTAATTATAGTCTGGAGAAAATTTCTAATTTAATTAGCAGAGAGGTATCAGAATAAAAAAAGAAAGACAATTTCATTTCTGGATTATTGATAAAGAAGATAAAAAGCCAGGTATCAAATTTCTTGAATCTTTATGTTTAAAGACAGCCACATTCATTAAACCATATATAGGAGGCACAATCGACCCCAACTCAAAGAGGCCCTCAAATTTGCCAAGGCTTCCTACATAGGAATGTAAAATTCTGCAAATTTGAAATTGATTGAAAAAAGAACACAGATGCTTATATCAAGGCTCTACAAAATATGGATACAATGTCAATAAAATTTATAGTATGATTGATAGATTCTGTAACAAAATGAAAAAAACCAATGCAGCCTAAACCTGAAGTGACCAAGAAATGGATGAATTTACCCTGTGCCAAAAATTTCTAGCAAATTAAAAAGAATTTGTTCAGAGAAATTTAATATAAACTTTTGGTCTCCCTCAGTTTTAAATAACCTACTAAACAATTCAAAAGATAAATTGTCCACCAAATTAGCTTATCAAATAGTTTACAAAATCTCTTGGTAATCAAGTCAACTGCCAATATGCCTATTATAGTGAGTCAAAAGCCAATTTATCAACAAGATTGTCCCAGCACAAATAACTCTACAATAGAACTAAAAGAAGTAATGAATACTTCTCCATTTTTACGGAACATGAACAACACCCAGGCCATAAATTTGATTTATCTAAAGCAAGAATTATTTGTACTGAGAGGGAAGATAGAAAAATAAAAATAAGCTTGGACCATAGCCAAAGATTAATTTGCAGTAAATAAAAAACATACCAGCACCCTTATCTCAAAGAAATTGGTTCTCTAAGAAGATTTGAAATAAAAATTTACATAACTACACAATAAATTTAAATTAATTGAATTATAAGCAAGTATATATAAATACCATCAATAATAGAAATATAAAAGAGCTATGATTATGATACAGAACATATCAAAAATATGTCCAGCATGAACAAAGCCAATATTTAAAACAACATACATTTGCCTTTTCTTTATAAATGTCTGAACATTTATATGTCTAAGATTACAATTGCCAAAAAAAAAAAATAATATATTGAATGAATTAAGTAATAATAATAATAGATAGCCAGTCATAAATGAATATAAAGCATTCTAACTCTAAAAAGAAAATAAAAGGAGGAGAGAGAGAGAGAGGAAAAAATTATACTAGAAATGAGGTTTGCAATGCACTATACAAATCAGTTTGAGAAACACAAATATATCCACATATAGAACATGCTGCCCCATTTTTCTGTTTACTTGATGTTCTAAGATGTCTTAATTTCTTCAGCAGAATTTTTTTTTTTCTGAAACACTTCAATACCATGTGTTTTCCTGAAGGTTTGTGATGATGGTGTTCTAGCTGTCTTTTTATATTGGACTATTTCCATCATCTAATATGTGTGTTGAATGTCTTTAGAAAAGTTTAACTTCATTTAAATATTCTAAATACATTCAACTGTTAGTAATATCACAGCAAACAGGTTAGTATCACAGCAAACATGTTAGTATCACAGCAAACAGGTTAGTATATGTACCAACTGTTAGTAATATCACAGCAAACCTGTTTGCAGTGATATTACTAACAGTTAGTGCATATACTAACCTGTTTGCTGTGATATTACTAACATTTGTTTGCTGTGATATTACTAACAGTTGGTGCATATATTAACCTGTTTGCTGTGATGTTACTAACAGTTGAATGTATTTGGAATATTTAAATAAAATTAAACTTTTCTAAAGACATTCAACACACATATTTGATGATGGAAATAGTCCAATATAAAAATACAACTTCAATACCATGCCTAAGTATAGATTTCTAATCTATTTTATTCTCTCTGCTATATTTTCTTAATGGAAACCTTTGATGTTGTATTTCTTCAGAATGCCTTTGAAATAATCATCATATAATCACCATTTCTTATGCTTGCTTATAACTGTTATTAGACTGGCAAAACTCTCCATACAGTATAACTACTCAGTGCATGCCAGCATAATCTCAATGGATGCCAGAAGACTTGTGCATAAAATCCCTATCTAGTGCCTACTGATAAAGGCCACAAGCCAGAAACTAGTCTGGGGATATTGAATGAGTAGGCACTAGATGGCGATTTTATGCACATCCATTGATTGTGGCTTGCACTGAATGGCAGTACTGTATGGGAAGTTTTGCCTGTTTAATAACTTTGAGAGAATCCTTATTATATAGAGGGGATCTGCTTTTCCCACAATAGCCATATTTAAATGTATAGTAGGATAACTTGTTATTTCTCATTCATTTTAATTGTCTGATTCATTGAAAGTGTGAGGTTACAATCGTGGATTCCGTAGTATCATATCCAGAAACTTGAAGAACATATTAATTGCTTTATGATCCTGCCATTGCATTTTTAACATTTTATGGGAGCATCCTTAAATGATTTTTTCTAATGCTTTTATATTACACAGTGTGTCTCCAAATCTCATTTCCATGCAATAAATTAGATAAAATAAGAAACTTAGCTGCCATAGTTATTTCATTACGATGAAATACTTTTAATTTTTTAAAGGCAGCAGAAATACTTATGAATTTGTTGTACTCAACATTTAAATCCCTCTTTCTACTTGTAAAATTACCCATGTTTACGTTCTCAAGTTTATAACCATCAAAGTTAAAAATTGCTAAGTATTTTTTTTATCACTGACTGATGAGTTTTTTCAACATTAATTAATAAGCCAAAGTCTTTATATGTCGCATTCAAAGCATTAAGTATATTCTGTAAATTGTCTTTGGAACTGCAAAAGTAGCACAGTCATCAGCATACTATAAATCCAGACATCCAGGAAGTTCTTGTTTTCACTTTTAATCCATTCACATTAAAAATTCCTTTATTAAACCAATATCCATATAGTAGTGCCACCTGTGCTAAACAGAGTAATCAATGGTTTAAACCAGTATCATGACTTGATACCTGTTTGATTAAGCTGCCTATAAACAATTCTAAAAATCATTGTCATGGATTGAGCTGTATAATATAAATAAATTTTGGCGAACAACCAACTAATTTCAAACCGTGTAATAGACTGCTTGACCAATTGAATCAAATACTTTCTTCAAATCAATACAAACAATATATAAATCATTCCTTTGCCCCTGATACTTTTTTTTTGCATTTCTTGGCAACAAAAACTATATCTATAATGCTTCTTTATTTTCTAAAACTGTGCTGAGTCCCTGGCAACCATTCATCTATGGCTGGAAGCAGTCTACTCAGCAAAATTCTTGAAAGTACCTTTGCTGTAATAGATAATAATGATATTTCATGACAATTGCTACAATCTTGTTTAATTGGAACAATAAAAGCATCCTTAAAATCAGGTGGTACAACTTCATGGGCCCTTATATTTCTAAACAAAATTAATATTTTTGAAGCTAACTTATCGCCCTCTTATTTTAAAACTTTTTTCTTTTCATATGTCATAGCATCGACCGAGAAGCGAACCCACAACCGCCCGCAACCAACTACTTGCTTGCAAGGCGGCTGCGATGACCTCTCGGCTAACAACGCTTGACAATTTTTAAAACTTTTTTTGAGTGTTTCATCAGGACTTTGCAGCCTTAAAAGATTATAAAGAGCTGATTCACTTCATCTTTGTCCAAATTGAAATGAGTATATAAAATAGATATACCATTAAAAGTCATTATCTCAATTGTTATATCATTATTCAAAACATGATCAAAATAATTCTTCATCTATTTAAAATATTGTCATCATACAAGAGAGAGAGAGTGCTGAATTTAATAAGATTGTGATACTGTTTCTCAAGTCCATATGTTGTTTCCAATGCATCAAAAAAAGATCTAGAATGGCCATGATCAATGAATGCCTGCATGTTGTTTACATTTTTAATCTACCGATCATTTTAAGCCTTCTGGTCAGTTATTGAACTGCCTTCAGGTTTTTATATTTATTATAAAGTTCTGCATTTAATCTATTATTCTGTCAAGCAGGAAATGTCACATTTTCTTTTAATCATCTAACTAATAATAAGATTTTTCTCAGAAAACCAATCATGATTCTTCTTTCTAGTGAACCCAAGAATACGTTTACTTGTCTCCATAATACCCTACTTAAATTAATTTCATGCTTCAGTAATATGATAGTTCTGAAGATCTAAATTAGCAATTTTAGTGTTCAATAGTTGTTGAATCTTAATACTTATAGTTGATTCTTCCAAAGAATAAACACTTTTTTTGTAAATATGATTGACTTTTTAATGCAACTACCGTTTTAGTCTTAGATCTATGATCTAACAATCTGTACTTCTGAACTTCTTATATTCCGATTTGCAACTGTAAAGATAATCTATTAAATGCTATTGTTTTGAGCATGGATGCATCCATGTTCATTAATAGTAGTTTTTGCCTAAATAGTTTTATGATAATCGATGTATGTATTGTGCAAAATTTCAATAATAATAAACCATTTGAATTGACAACACCAATATCATTATTTCATGTAACTTTTGGCCAAAATCTACAATTTATACTAATACATGCATTAAATTCTCTACGAATAAAAATTTGATCTTTTTCTGTGAATTGTCTGAATCTAAGATTGGAATATAGGCAATAATAAAATGAGAACTAAAAACATTGTGCAAGACCAGTTTTAACACTATTAGCCTTTCATTTGTTATGAAAAGGAATTCTGATACTAGAAGATACCAAATTGGACTATAGCAAATTCATTGCTATACATTCTCCTTTCGCTGATTGACTTGCCTTTCCAAATAAACTTTTATCCATCTATTTCTTCTATTAAACTTTCCTCTTTGGAGAGACAAGCTTCATTAGGAGCACGTGTAGCGATCTCAAATCTTGATAGCTCCTTAGCACCCAGTACAGTCCTCCATTATGGTTTTGGAGAGTTTGTAACAATTAAAGTTCACCCATTTCATGTATCTATATTTAGAAAAAAAGTAGATTTGTAATATTTATTCTCTATAATTTATTGAATGCAAAATCAATATGTTATATATTGTACAAAAGAAACAAGTATAAAATATAAGCTGATAATCAAGCAAGATGAATATGTTATATACATTAATGAATTCATACGGACATATAGATTAATACAAATAGAATAAGGGATAAAATAAATGTGTGATAATAATCGTGATATCTGGTACCATTGTCTACTGTTCAAACTAAGCAGTCCATCAATAACGGTGTGTATTTACCCAATCTGCCTGACAAATGTCTCAGTTCAGCAGACCGTTGGGTTCATTAAATGTTCTTAATGAGATTCCATGTTTTATAAAATCTTGAGTTGGAAATTAGCAGTTTGTCACGATTCTTCATTTTTTGTAGTTTCCTAATGGTAAAAGCCTCTTCATTGTTCTTATTGTTATTATTTTTACCACTATAATGATTAATTCACCAGGCCATTTTTAGATCTCATTTTCTAAAAAGCCTTCTACTTTCATGACAGACAGGAGAAACCTTAAATAAGATTGTCTAACGTATAATTTTTGCCAGCTGAAATTTCTGTCTCACTCAAATCCAGTTTTAAATGGTTTCATTAGTTATTATAATGCCTTAATCAAAAATAACAACTAAGAACTGCCAGTCAATTAAGTCTGTCCCCATCATTACTTTCTAAATCTTGAGGGATTAAGCTAAAAAAAGAAAAAGGGAATTGGAGTCTGAAATTCTGTGCATATAATTAAAGTATCTTAAGATAAGCATTTTTTAAATAATACTTAAAATCTTTTTCTTGATTGTTTTAAAAGAGAATAATTTACACGATTTAAAATTGCTTGATGATTATTTTATATTGATATAAATGAATTGTAATTACTTAATTTTTTTGTAAACAAATTATCTTCTGTACTTATTGATATATAATTTAAAATATAACTGCGTAAACCATTACTCGAACATTAAGATTGAATAACCTTCTTATAAATTTCATGGCTGTTCTACTAGAAAGATCATTAATAATTAAATTTTAAATTTTCCATTTAAAATATAACTAATGTGATGTGTGTTGATGTCAGCTAAAGCTACACTTTTTTCAAATTATTAAAAATGTCATTATATGTTATTATATTTCTTAAGTTTATAACTATGCAAAAAAAGTTAAATATTTTTTCAGTCTGGAACAAGATATCTTAAGTCAAATTTGGTAATTAAGAAGTTTAAGCTTTTTTTCTTTCCAGTTTTATTATAATACATGTGTCTGCATATAAGAATGTTTGAATCTAAGTCAACCATAACATATATATATATATATTGAACTCAGACTTTCAAACTCCCTATAGCTATCCACTCCATCTTGTACAATCGATACACATGACCACATATATGTGAAAAAGTTAAATGGTCTCCAATGTGCACATTTCATGCTAAAACAGCCCTCATCAGTTGGTCCAGATCATCATCTCCCATATATATAAATAATCACACACATATATAATCAGTGCTCAGTTTATATTAAGATAGAAAATCTTCAAACTTTAATGATCAGGCTTCAATCTTCACCCTCCAATTCTTCTGCCATCCATGCCATTGAAAGTCTGATGATGGAACACTCAAAGTCCTTGTTGATGCCAATATTAATATCATACCCATGTTGACTTTTAAGTTACTGACCCCTCATAAGACCTTAAGGTATCCTTTTAAAGATCTGGACCAACTGATTGGTGCTGTTTCAGTTTGAAATACGTATGAGATGATTTATCGTTTTCACATGTATGTGGACATGTGTATCAGTTATATAAGATGGAGTGAATGGCTGTAGGGAGCTTGAGTTCAAATCTCTTCTAATTATGTTAAGTTCAGTATAGACAAGATACTTGTATTTAAATATATATATATATATCCATCTCAACCATATTGGTATACTGTATTGTCCAAATCTCATGTATTTCATGTTTGTGTTAATGAGGTGAGAAACAAGTGAATGATCAATTGTATATTAGTTGAACTTAATTATTTATGTAATCTTTTTATTACTTTTAACCAATTAAATTATTATTTTATTTATGTACAATAAATTTCTTTAAATATTAAAGATCTGCTTATTTATTCATATTTATCTAAGTCTTGGTTTACACGAAGCTTCACATCTGGAGATAATAGTGAATTATATATCTTTCAAATTAACAGACCTCTAAGTTAGTTAATTGGCTACTATAATTAATCAATATTTTAATTATTACTTCAGCAAATATATATATATGTAATATACAAATCAATATATATATCAAAATACAGTACAATTTCTGTAAATTATATTCTTTTAGAAGTACTTTTGACTATACACTTTGTAGTCTTTATCAACTATATAACGTTGAATAATCAAAACGAGACAACCCTTAACAATACCCATAGTTCAATTCAGATTTCCCACAATTCTGTTAACTTAACATTTGATGACTGGCGATTCATTAACATTTGACGATTTCTTGAAATCAACATAGCCTCTTTTATTTTACGTTTATTATGACAACGTTCAATTTGAATAATTTTCATATTTTTATAATCAAATTTAAATCCATATTGACAAGATTTATTATGATCAAATATAACAGATGATGAAGGTTTATTTACATCTGTTCCATATTGATTCTCTTCCATATTGATTCTTTTTTTTTTCGTCAAATGTTAATGAATCGCCAGTCATCAAATGTTAAGATAACAGAATTGTGGGAAATCTGAATTGAACTATGGGTATTGTTAAGGGTTGTCTCATTTTGATTATTCAACGTTATATAGTTGATAAAGACTACAAAGTGTATAGTCGAAAGTACTTCTAAAAGAATATAATTTATATAAATTGTACTGTATTTTGATATATATATTGATTTGTATATTACATATATTGTGAAACGAATACAGATATCAAACTTTATTTATTATATATATATATATATAGTGCAAATAACATGAAATCTGTTATTAGGAAGACAAATATTCTGTTAATATATGTATTAATGGTAAGATTTGTAAAAATGAAATTGATTACAATTTGTACATATTCAGAATATAACTATACATGTGCATGTTAACTATAAAAGCCCAGTCTTGCATTGGTGGTCTAGAGGTCAGCGCGACAGCCTTATAAGCAGTTTCCCGGGTAGCGGGTTCGCGTCCCGGCCGAAGCTATGACACTTGAAAAAAACCTATAAAAGCCCATCACATTTAATAAATCAAATAAAATCTTTTACACATACGATTCAAACCTATTTTGATTTATAATTAGTGACATTAGAGCTTCACCTTTTTTATGAAGATTATTGGCGCTGTGAGTCTTGTGACATCATGGTTTACAATTCAGAATTTGGCTATTGCATATGACATCTGATAACTTATTTAAATGATTAGAGAATAAAGAATGCTTTAATGCTCTCATTATAATAATAGAAAATATAGCTCTAAATGCATTAATTACATAATTGATTGTTATATGCATATTTAATTTAAGTAGTAAAGTTATGTAAAATTGAAATAATTTTCTACCAGACTAGATTATATTTGTGTATATGTTTATTAATTGCATAAAGGGTAACACTTTAATAACTTAGTTTCATAATAATGAGATTATTTTATATAGCGCTATGTTTTAATACTGTAATAGTGGTATTAGCAATTAAGCCAATGCACATGCGCTTTAAAGATATATTATAAATGAATACTCCAACTTTTTCCAGACACGGGATATAGTATTTCCACCTATTCTTTCTACCCAAACATTTATGTATGGGCAAATCTTAAGCATATGGAAATGAGAGCATGAAGGTGTTAAGCAATCACTTTAAATTACGTTTGTTATGTTTGAATGAATGATCATTCATTCAAACATAACAAATATAATTTAAAGTGATTGCTTAACATCTTCACGCTCTCATTTCCATACGCTTAAGATTTTCCCATACATAAATGTCTGGGTCGAAAGAATGAGTGGATTCATTCCATTCTTTCTAAAATACTATATCTCGTGTCTGGAAAAAGTTAGAGTATTCATTTATAATATATCTTTAAAGCGCATGTGCATTGGCTTAATCGCTAATATCACTATTAGTTTCATAATGTAAATAACAACTTCTGTATAAATGTATATATATTAATGATAAAATTTATTTAAAAAAATGAAATCAATTATAATTTATTATCTACATAAATATAATTATGTGTCTATTAATTGTAACAGGTATCACAAATTGGATGTACTTTACTTTTCACACTTTAAAATAAAGCAAATAAAGTCTGCTTAATATAGATAAGATTTGCTTACTCTCAATTGAATAATGAGCTATGGATAGTTAATGCTCTCATTCAAATAATAGTATAATATAGCTCTGTAATGTATTAATTACATAACTGATCATCTAGTACATACTTTAGTAATTAATAAATGCTAGAAGATTGGGCATTATAATCCCTATCCAATATCTTCCCATTCAATATTCCCGGATTAATTTCTAGCTTATGGTTTTCATCAGTGAGGAGCCTTGGATCTGGGAGCAGTATATCCGGATCTTTGATTTAATGTACCCCTCGCCCATTTTTTTCCATTTTAATTAACTATATAAGCTGTCAACTCAAACTGAAAACAATATTTTCAATTTAAGATAATTTGCCTGTATAGTCATACAGATCTACATCCAGTTCAGTATCTATATATTTTAGTGTCTTTAATTTTCTAATTACTATGGTCACCATTATCCCATGGCCAGGATTGGTATTAAATCATTAAAACTCACATGATCACCTTTTCTTTTGATTACACAAGATGTTAAAACAGTAGCATTTTCCCTCCGCAACAATGCCATTTGGTGCAAGCTCTAGTAATAATAGAGACTAAAAAAGTTGTGTATTATAATCTCTACCTAATGCTTTCCCACCTAATATCTCCACACTGGTTTCTAGATTGTAGCTTTCTTCTGTCTGGGGATATGGACATTAGATAGGAATTACAATGCACAACCTTCTAGCATTTATTTATTATTAGAACTTGCACTTGATGGCACTACTGTGTGAAAAAATTGCTACTGTTTTAACAGTTTGTGTAAACTTAAGAAAAGATGATCATCTGATGTTTTAATTGGTTATAATTGTTTATTTTATATACATTAAATCTAACTATTTAATATAAAATGTTCAAATTACTTATTTATTAAAAACTAATTTATGTAAATAAGTCAATTATTTTATATAGCGCGATGTTTATAAATTGTAATATTTAAACAGCATTAAACTGTTGCACATGTGCTTTGGATTTTAACTATAAAATGAATGAATACTAACACTTCAAACACATGATAAAGTCTTTGGAAAAGATAGAATGGTCATCTATCTTTTCAAACCCAAACGCTTTTGTATGGGCGAATCTTAAGTGTTTGAAAGTGAAAACATGAAGATATTAAATAATCACTTTAAATTACATTTACATGCTTGAATGAATGACACTAGTGAAATTTACTAGAATTTATGATACATCATTCTTATTTGAAATTAAATGTATGTAAATAAGTCAATTATTTTATATAGCATGATGTTTATAAACTGTAATATTTAAACAGCATTAAACTGTTGCATATGCACTTTGGATCTTAACTATAAAATGAATGAATACTAACACTTCAAACACATGATAAAGTCTTTGGAAAAGGTAGAATGGCCATGTGATTATTTAATATCTTTACGCTTTTACTTTCAAACACTTAAGATTCGCCCTTACAAAAGTGTTTGGGTTCGAAAAGATAGATGGCCAAGACTTTATCATGTGTTTGAAGTGTTAGTATTCATTCATTTTATAGTTAAAATCCAAAGCGCGTGTGCAACAGTTTAATGCTGTTTAAAAACTGATTTAATAAATATTCAACATTAATAGATAGGTAAAATGTGTATAGTATATTTGAATATGATGTTATTACTAATTTACTATTTATCAAGAAATTTTTTGCCTTAATTTATTCCACTTCTCATCACCTACAAGATCTTTACTGCAAGGAAATGGGGGTTCTATTATTATTGAAATTCTTAATTATTTCTCTTTGATAGTTAATTAGAAGTAACAGCATGAAATATTTTCATAGCAGTTATTAAGACTTATTTAGATTTTTTTTTAGATTAGAAATAGGTAATTGTTTCTTAATGTGTTGCAAATTGATTTGTTGTTAATTGATTTTTTGCAATATTAAGACATTTAACATAGTCTTTTAATGAATCTAAATAGACCTTCATATTTTGGCTATGATTTAATTTTTGAAACTAAATTATTTTTTTCAAAAATTTCTCTTTACATTTAGTGTTCACTTGTGCTATCACTGCCTTTCTTTAATTAATATCTGTACTACAAATTTCTAGTTTATATTCTTTTATCAGAAAGTTGATGTAAGCATTTTGTATTTTTATCTTCACCTTGATAAAAAAATGCAAAGCAAAATATTCAACAAGCCTAGAAATTTATACTGGTAAGATTTTACAATTTATATAAATACACACTCTTATCTTAATAATTTATTAATAGAAAGGAAATATTTTGTGGACCTTTGAAGAGAGAATTAAGAATAAGATTAATTAAATGCTATGTGTGGAGTGTACTAGTCTATTGTTGTGAAACATGGACCATGAGTAATAAAATTAGGAACATATTGGAAGCCTTTGAGATGTGGACATGGAGAAGAATGGGAAAAAGCAGTTGGATGGATAAAATAACAAATGAAGTTTTGAAAAGAGTAAATGAAAAAAGATTGATTGAGGAAAACAGTGAGTGGAAGTAAGAAGAAAGGATGAAAAAGATTAACATTGTTGGATGATATAAGAAATGGGAAGAGTTATATGGAATTGAACAGCTGGGCATGAAGAGAATGGAATGGTTGAATTGAAGATGTGATTACTCTCTGAACCTGTCCATGGGACGGAATATTATTGATGATGATCTTAATAATGATTATGTGGGAATTCTACTTTCATCTGATAATTCTTGCAACATTTCCTGCAGCTCTAAAGCATTATTTGCAAAAACAACTACATCATCTGCAAAATCTAAATAACTTAAATAATCTCCATTTACTTTTATCCCTTTAGTTTTCCATTTTATTCACAAAATACTTTTTGCAGTACTGCTGTAAAAAGTTTTGGAGATATGGAGTCACCCTAAAGATAAATGTTAAAAAGCCTAAAGTAATGTTTAATGGATTTTTTCAAAATATGAAAATAATGATTGATTATGATGAATTAGAAGAAGTTAACAGCTACAAATACCTTGGTCAGATTATTAATACAGACGGAAACATAATGGATAAAATTAATCGTAGAATTAAACCTGGTTGGAGTGCTTTTGGTAGAAATAACTTGGTACTAAAAGGAAATATGCCTATCTGTTTGAAAATGAAGGTTTTTAATAAATGTGTTTCACCAGTTCTTACTTATGAATGAGACTTGGACACTTAATAGAAGACCAAAACAGAGATTTCAGACTACTCAAAGAAGTATGGAGAGATGCATGTTGGAAGTAACAAGAAGAGATGGAAAATGCAATATATGGATAAGAGAACAAACAGATGTTGCTGACCTCATTGAAAAAATTAAAAGACTGAAGTGGAGTTGGGCTGGACATATATCTAGAAGAGATGATAATAGATGGTCAACTGAAATCTTAAACTGGATTCCAAGAGATTGTAAAAGTCCCAGAAAGAGACCACATGTGACATGGGTGGATGAAATAAGAAAGTGTACAGGGGTGATGTGGAGAAGAGAAGCTGAAGATCAGAGAAGATGAATTGAACTTGGAGAGATTGATGATGATGATGTGGGATTTTTTTTTTTTAAAAAAACTTTAATTCATTAGAAATATAATTAAATTGATATATTTTATATTTATAAGAATACAATATTTATCAGGGTAAAACTATAAATTAAGGAGTCTGGTACTTTTCTCTCTTTATATCAGCCAATTTATGAATAAATATAATATATTAATTTTACTATTTGCTGCGTAATGATTCTAGCATTGATGTCCTCAACAACAAACTATTTGATTCCTGTATATAAGGGAAGTTATTGTAAACAATATATATGATTCTTGTAACTGAATTGGTTTTCAGATAGATAGCATCAGAAAGCATTGTGAGCAGTAGTAATATTTAATTGCATAAACTTTGATGCAGTCATATCTATTTGTAACATTTTTGAACTCTTTCTTAGCATTTGCTAAATATTTTTATAAAGATACTTACTAATTTATATATGTATTTAATACGTCTATTCAAAACATAAATAAAGACTTATAGATTAAATTATAATAGTTCATTATTTTTATGTGAAATGTAATGAATAGTGAATCCTGATTATATAGAGAGTACATGACATCAAATAATTCAATAAAGTGAAACCCCTCCTTCCTCTTTTTCGAAGGAATAAAGTTACTTAGAATTGTATAGGTCATTTTACATCATTTCTGGTCTAGCATCATATATTAGAACAAGTGAATTATGTTTAGACTTCTATCATTTAAAGTGATAACAGCTGTTGCTTAATTGTATATAGGAAGGATATATTCATCTTATTTTTTATTAATTTATATCAATTAATTAAATGATATTTAAAATGAAAAAATTATATAGTCTGGACAAATTTCTTAGTATTTGATTGAAGTATAATAAACTATAATATTCTTGAAATAGAAAACTGTCCAGATTTTATTGCTGAATCAAAACTAGGTATTTCACATTCAAGCCCAACAGGCAGAAACATCTGATGGTATGAATAATGAAAATCAAAAATATATACCTGAAATAATAAAAAAACTAAAGCATGTTTTTAAAAATCTGAATGACTCTATATTGCTAATGATAAGAATGTTGGAAAACCAAACAGATATTTGGAAATTATTCGAAAGAATTTTGTGCCTGTGTTTATAACACTGAATGTTCCTTACAACATAGCTAGTAGATAAAATTGGTGACAATGTATGTTGTATCTAAATAGGAAATGCTCCTTTTAATGGTTCATGCTATTATTTAACATTATGAATATGTATCTGTTTTATTATATATTTGATAGGAACTGACAAAACACCTTTTTTATTTCTTTTATCAAGTTTTTGTATTTGAATCACTTGTACACATTTTAAACTATTATTTCTAGTTAATTTTTTCCTTTTTATAGTTGAGGGAGGGGCAAATTTAATATACCAGTTGATAAATATTTTCAATATCATTATTAAATATGAATATGAAAACTGTTTGTTGAAACTAGCAGAATATATATTTATTTAAGGGAGAAGAATAGAAATAAGTTAAGTTCGTTGTAACAAAGAAAATATATTTAATCATATAATTTAAAAAACAATAAGATAAAAAAGAGATATTAATCAAATTTGCTATGTAAGCAAAATTAAAAATTTTCCCACTGTCTATTTCCTAAAAATATTGATTTGTAGAGAAAATAAATCTGAAATATTTATAATAATAAAATAATTAGTATAGAATAATTAATAAATGCCAATTAAAATTTTAAAATATATCCATCAGTTAGTTTATTTCATATTCGTGGTCCATTGTTAAAGATATCAATATTTTCACTAACTCAAGATATACTTCCACTACCTAAGACACACTTCAAATCAAGATCATCTTTCTAGATTCTAATTGAAGAATTCTTCAAGAAACTGAAAAATTACAGCATAAGAAATGGATTTTTTGTGGGATCCTAAACATTTTTTTAGAATAGTAAAACCACCTGAATTTATCATTCTAGGTATTGTGCACCTCTCATCACGTAGCTGCTTTTCTTATATGCTTCAGAAATTAATTTAACAGTGTCTGACTTATAATAGTTGTGATTGAACACAAATCATGAAACACATAGTTAATTAGGTATTAAATCTATGCATGTAATAATAGATTTTCACGACTTTATAAAGCCAACTAGTGAATCTCTTTCATGGTTGAATCTCTGTGTACTCTTATATAATATTTGTTACTAGTTATCTTTAAAAATCATTGCCTAAATAAGTAAATGGCAACTAAATATCACATGATCACCATTTCTTATGCTTACTTATAACATATTAAAACAGGCAAAAACTCACTATACGTATTGCCACACTGCAAGCTAGAGTAATCAATGGATGCCAGAAGGTTTGTAGTTAAGTAGAGATAAAAGGTGGCTGTTGGAGAGTTGCATTAGATCCTAAGATCTAGGAGCAGTGCTCTCGGATACAAAGCTCCTCACTGACAAAGGCCACAAGCCAGAAACTAGTCTGGGGATATTGAATGAGTAGGCACTAGGTGGAGATTTTATCCACAAGCCTTCTGGCATCCATTGATTACTCTAGCTTGCAGTGTGGCAATACATATAGTGAGTTTTGCCTGTTTTAAATGGCAACTAGTAAACCTATTTCTTGGCTGGAATCTCTACATTCTTATAATATTGTTTTAAAAACCTCTTTCAATAAATAAACAAATGATTTGCGATTGTCAACCTTATTTTTATAATCAATAAATTAATATATTAAAGTACTGCATGCTAAAGTTGGCATGTGTTCTAAAATCTAGCCAGATTTTAGGGTAAAATTATAAAAGAAATGTTACGGCAGTTGCCTGGCTAATATAAGGTTTATTTTTGAAATCATTATCAGTCTGAGGTAATAATTAGAATGATTTCATTTTATTCGATTCAGTTCCCCATTCATATTTGATAAACCATCGAATAAATTTGAGTTAATAAGACAAAAATATTTAAATTCTAGAAAAATTATATGAAAATATTATCGGTTTTTTTTTCATAATAAATATATTTTTAATGTAAAATAATAACAGTAATAAAGATAATGCAATCTGGAATTTTGCAACCCACACACATTACCATATATGTAAGGAATGATCTTCTATAGTAGTATTTCAGCAACAATATTTTATTTGTCAAGCGTTGGCAGTCGAGAGGTCAGCACAGTTGCCTTACAAGTAGTTGTCCCGGGTTCGCTTCCCGGCTGATGCTATGACACATGAAAAGAAAAAAAAACTATTTTATTTAAAAATATAAAAGTTTTTCTCCTTAACTTATTAATTATTGATTAAATTTGTTATACATACAGTATTTTAATTATGTAAGTGAAATGTTTCGTGAGTTTTTGCTTAAATCAAATTTTTATATAAGTTTGAATGATTGAAGAGTTGGAGTGTGGAGTAGATGGAAGCCTATCCATTAAAGTATGAGGATTGGCTATCTTAATATATATCTGAGCAATTATAGCATATATGTGTAGAGATGGTAATCTGGACCAACTGATGATTGTTGGTTTAGCATGAAATACGTATATTGGTGATTATTTATCTTTTCAACATATGTGTTCAAATGTAGCAGTATTATGAGATAGCGTGGAGAGTGGTGGGTCGGGTGAAAGTCTGTGCTCATATACCCTATATATCATACAAGACCTTAACTGTTAGTTACAGCCCGCAATACGAAAAAATATTTTTACAAATGAAAACAAACACAAAGGTATATCAGAAGAAATGTTCACAAAGCATGAGTCAAATAAGAACGGAGAACTGTTGAATTATCAATTTATTTATTTTTTTGCATTTTATATATGCTAGGAAATGTGTGTCTAAGTCCGGTCCCATGTGGAATTCAATCTTATTTCCGTAAAAGATTATCTGTATTTTATTTTATGTATAAAAATTAAATAATTTAATTTTAAACTTTTGATTCAAGTAATTTTGTTAAACAATATCGAAGAGCATGCAACTTTTAATTTATTGATTAAACTTTTTTTTTCATATGTCATAGCATCGACCGGGAGACGAACCCACAACCGTCTGCAACCAACTACTTGCTTGCAAGGCGGCTGTTATTGATTAAACTTTTCACTTTGAAAAATTACAATAAATCTCATCCATCAAAAGTAAGTCAAATTTTAGTTTAACTTTTTACAAAGTAGAAGAATTATTTTTTAAAGGTAAAATGTTTTAGTTTTCTTTTAATCTCGATATATATAACTTTGAATTAGTATTATTTTTTAATCATATTAAAACTTTTTTTTTTTTTTAGGGTTATAAAATTAGTTCAAGAAGATGATGTTAATCCTGATGTACTTCGATATTTAAATAGGTTAGTTAGTAAATTTTTAATTAGTTAAATTAATAAAAATAATGAATTTATTCATTTTTTATCATCAACAAAAAATAGCAAAATAAAGAATAAAAAATTAAATATTAAGAGATTTGTAATAACCATTACAGAAAACCATAGATATATCTACATATATCATATGCTAGTTCTTCAATCTATTTATTTGACATCTTAGAATGTTTTCTTTTAATTTTCTTCATAAAGAATTTTTAATTTTTAAAAGATTTTATCATCTTGCCTAATTGTTGCCCTAATTATTTATACATAATCAAAGCATTTAATATTTCATATAACAATAAATGGAAACCAATAGCATATCCATTATAAATTACCAAAAAATGTTGATAGTATAGATTCACATAAGATTGAAAATGAGTAATAAGATTTATATTCAAAATTTTAAAAAGAAAGTTTTTAATAGAAGTAATTTATATAAAATATTGAAATACAACAAGGCAAAACTCTCTCCATACAATAGTCCCACCCTGTTCCAACCAGAGTAAGCAATGGATGCCAGAAGGCCTATGCATAAAATCCCTATCCAGTGCCTACTCATCCAATATCCCCAGACTAGTTTCTGGCTTGTAGCCTTCGTCAGTGAGGAGCCTTGGATCTGAGAGCACTGCACATAGATCTTAGGATCTAATGCAACCCTTCAGCAGCCACCTTTTAGCTCTACATAACTACAAAACCATGAGAATGAAATTGAAAACGCAATAGTATTTTCAATCTAAGCTCAATAGCTTATATAGTCATATGGGTCTGTACTCAGTTCAGCATCCATACATTTTGGGGTCTTTGGCTCTTTAACAACCATAGCCACCACTATCCTATTAGGCAGGATTGGTGTTAAACCACTAAACATCACATGATCACCATCTCTTATATTAGCACATACTTGTTATTAAACAAGGCAAAACTCTTCACACAGTAGTGCCACCCTGTGCCAACCAGAGTAATCAATGGATGCCAGAAGGCTTGTGCATAAAAGCCCTATCTAGTGCCTACTCATATCCCCAGACTAGTTTCTGGCTTGTGGCCTTCATCAGTGAGGAGCCTTGGATCTGAGAGCACTGCACATACATTTTAGGATCTAATGCAACCCTCCAGTAGCCACCTTTTAGCTCTACTTAACTACAAAACCATGAGAATGAAATTGAAAACACAATATTTTCAATCTATACTCAATAGCTTATATAGTCATATGGGTCTGAACTCAGTTCAGCACCCATACATTTTGGTGTCTTTGGCTCTTTAACAACCATAGCCATCACTACCCTATTAGGCAGGTTGGTGTTAAACCACTAAACATCACATGATCATCTCTTATACTAACACAGCGTTTCCCAACCTTTTTTGACTTGCGTATCACATGGTAGTATATCACGCTAAATTGTACCACTTCGTAAAAATGATTGTTTCATGAAATTTGTTATTGTGAGTGTGTTATTTTATTTGCATTATAATATTATAGGATGACCAAGTATGTATTCACATCTCATAATGAGACAAATTACATTGAAACACGCCTAAATGTCATGCCAGATTATAAACTCACTGAAATTATAAACTCACTGTAACATATTTATATGTATGGGTTTATTCAAAGTTTCATATTTTTTCCAAAATAATTTATTAAAGATTACATTATTATATTAAAGGTTATTTGGTACATATTTTGTTCAAAGTGTTTTCTCATTCCTTCATTTGGTTTTCCCGAATTTGAGTCTGTTTTCTCTTTTTCGGAGCATCTTGCTATTGGTTGGGCCATGGAGAGGATAAATCCAGCATGTCCCAAGTCATGGTAAAAATAACCTCAGGGGTTATCAGGCTATCTCTTGTTCTTGTTTTCTTTATATTGTTCAGCATGAAGTTAATAGGATTAAAATTTTGATGATTAAATAAATACTAGCTTACATCTAGTAATCCACAATAGATGATCAAGAATTAATGAGTCTAATTTCTGGATATGATCCTCTTCTGATACATTCTTTCAAATTAAATAATTTAGATTGATTTGCCTTGATCCGACTCATTATTTATCTACTATTTTGTCATATTTCATTTACTAATAAATGGTTTTAATAAAAATACAAAATTATAAAAAAACAATTAGTATATTTTCTTATCATAATCAAATATTTTTATAAAATAAATGTAATGAGATCTTTGTGCTTGTTTCGAACAACATAACTTTTTGAAATTTGGTTCAAAAGATGTGAGGTATACCCTTAAGTCTATAGCTGCGTTCAGTCTGTTTCGATACTTATTTTTTAAAAAAATATATGAAGAAAAAGCTCTTCCTACTAATTCCTTACTAGTAAATGGTAATAATAATTTAAGAGCTTTCTCAGAAAGTTGTTCATATTCTTTAATGTTTAACCAAAAATTAATTAGATTGTGTCGTTTGAATTCTACTTGTAAAGTTCTGTCACATGATAATTCTATTAAATTTTATTTATCCTTTATTGATAATGATGTAGCTTTTTCTAAATCTTCTGCATAGAAGGGGTTTGAAATCCAATTATCATTTGTGTTTCTGGGTTTTGGAAAATATTCCATGAAAGACAATTTTAATCCTGTTAAATGTGCTATTATATTTTCTGGTATATCTTGAGACAGACTAACCTTATTTTCAAACAAAAAATATGTAGAGTTTCGATTACTTTCAGTTGATTGTTTTCGATATTTATATATATTACTGTTTCCAAAAATCTAATTTCTTAATCATACTTTCAATTTTATCATTAACATTAAAGATTGTTATCGACTGTACATATTAACAACTTTACTGTATAATATTATTAATTAAAATAATTTTTATGAATTATAGGAAAAAACGTTTCTATATTTTTATGATTTAATTTTTTTTTATGTTAGAAATTATTATTTAATCTCTCTTCTCTGACCTTTTTAAAATACTAAAGTGATAGGGAGGGAACACAAACATATCTTTTTGCTCTCAAGGGAACAACCTTGTTATTAACTAATTCTTTTCTTCAAATTTATTGTATAAATATATGCATTGAACACAAAAATCATATAAGCTGAAAAAGATTATAAAATTCTTAATAGCTGACATTATTCAAGACCAGCTATTTATCTCTTGAGAGAGTGCATAATTCAGGTTTTTCTTCAGATAAATTCTTTGTGATTTTTTAAATTCTATTATTTCCTCTCTGCTGTTATATCTTATTGTTGTTTCATTTTTTAATTTTATGGAAATCGTAATATAATTTACTATTCCAAAAATAAAGTCAATAGTTCTATAGAATTGCTGGCATGAGAACGTTATATCTATGGGTTTTTGCTTAGCATCAATGCCATCAAGCGGCTGACACGATAGATCAGAACACTAGCGACTTTTCACTATTATAGCTTTTTTTGGAATATAACAAAATGATATGTATTTATTGCTAAAACCTGCCTCATTATATCATCATTTACTTTGCATTAATTGTTTATGTGCAGATTTTTTTTTTCTGAATTACTTTGTGATAAATATTTCAATCTAATGTTAGATTTATGTGTTTTTATAAACAAGTAATTAAAAGCTTTTTTTAACTAATTAATTTAATATTTAAGCACTTATAATTTAATTAACATATAATTAATTATGTTTGGTTTTTAAGTTGCCATCTTTCCATTGCATATTCTTTTATTTTTATATGTACTTTATGTTCACTTACATATATAAATATAAACTATAAATCCACATTCATCTCTAAAAAAAATCTTCCTGTTATGTTTTTCTATTTATAAATAATCAACTATGATGTAAAGATAAACTACTGCATTCCTTTTTTTTTTTTAAATGGGAAATTTTTATTATTATGATTATAATTTATGTTTCAGCTAAATTAGTTTATTGTAAATAATGATTTGATAATTTAACTAATAAATGGTAATTAATTCTGAAGATAGCTGAAACATTTATTATAATCATAATATTTTTTTTCATTCAAAAGAAGCAAAGGAATGCAATAGTTTAGCTTTACAACCATGTTTTATGATTGCACATTTACGTGCATGTATTCATAATACTCAAAAGTAACTGGCTCCAGTTTGAGTCACAGCAATACATCCACAAACATATATCCAAACACATTTTTCGAAATATTATCTCTTCCTCAAATTATTTTTTCTTTTTCTGTTATGCTGTGCATATGTAATCCAAAAAAATATATGCAGTTGATTAATTTATGACAATGTTTTGTTTGAATTTACTATTTTTGAGACTTGTTTTCTTTAAATGCTGAATAATCTTGTAATGTTTGTTATCTGGCTGTTTTTTACCCTGTTCAATTTCTATGGATGCCTTAATATTGAGATTCGATAAAGATTTTCTTATTTATTCTTGTCTCAGAGATTGTTTTTCAGTTTCATCTGCTACTTGTTGAATTATTTTTATTATTATTATATGCTGGCAACTTGTTGCTTTTACTATTCTTGCAGTTTTCATGTCTTTTGACATAATAAACATATCATTTTAAATCTCCATGATGACTGACTGATTTAAATTCACTTAAATATTTTGTCTTCCAGTTTTTCTCAAGATTAAGCACATACATTTTCTTATTTTAACCTTTTAATATTCCATTTCTAGATATTTTCATCAGAATTTGACTTTAATGAAGCTAATATGTTTTTTTAGTTTTAATTCATTACTGTTCAAATAAGAGTCTGTTTACTGCAATATATGGTTTGTATGCTGCTGAAAGACTTTCATTCACTGGTCTTTCAATATACCAACATCTTTACTTTTTTTAATATATGTTTTTTTAATTTTATTTATTTATTTTATTACTTAGTAAATTTGATGCTAAGTGATACGATGATATATGTTCTGTATCTTTCTCCTTCACATAATTTTCAAATGTTTCAGCTGAAAATCCAGTTGCATTATAGGGCACTTGCTTATGATGTACTTATGGCATAACAATATCTGGCAGAGGTATTTTATAATTTTAGTTACCACTGTGTTTGGTATTATATGATATTTCATCCATTTAGAATATTTACTTGCTACAATGAAAAATAATTTTCATAGAAAGCTTCTTCATTCATTCTATAACAAGATCATCTTATTACTTCATAACAGGTCCTGTCAAGCTGTTTGATCTCCTCCTCCCCAGATAAATATGCATCTCTGCTCCATTCTTTTTACAAAATATTGTTTGGAAAATTTATTCATCTAGTTCATTAGAAGTATATTTTTTGCTTTGGTTTTTAGGAAGCATGTAAACTTTTGCTATGAGAATTTGATCACCTCTTTTGATACAAAAAACGTATCTCATTCCCCTCCCTTTGAATGTCACTCCTTGGAATGAACTGAAAAAGTATGATTGGTGGATCTTTGCCAAGATATGGAGATTAATTAATATCAAAATATGAAATTGTTTTTTTATTGGGAATGAGAATCTTTGTTCTTGAATTAGGTATTTGCTTTATTTTCCTCAATATTTGTAGCATTTCTTGTTGGTGGTTGTGTAATTAATTATCAATTAAATCAATTATTTCTGTTAAGTCTTTAGAATATATGAGTAGTAATAGTATTTACAAGTCCATAAAAAAATACTAAGGAATGTTTAATTTTTAAGTATAATTAACTAGTATTTCTTTTTATATCTATATATACATTAAAATATAAAAACATGGTAGAATATAATGACCCTTAATAGCAACATTCTGAACTACATATATATATATATATATCTTTAGAAGAATACATATATCAGGTTTCTTTATTGGATGAATTCTCAGCAATTTTTCAATTTAAAATTGTTTTTCTCGGCTCAAATATCTTCTTATTTCAGGTTGATTATATCATAATCCTTATAGATATATATGTAATGCTTTAATTAAATGATGTTGATTATTATGTAATTTTAGGAAAGTGTTAAAATTTGATATAGATCGTGTTTGGAGATATATATATAACAAAATTTATATACTTACCGTGCCAAATACCTAGGACACATGTTAAGATAAATTGACTTATCATTAAGCATTAATTGATAAGATTTTTTTTTTTTTTTCGTAATGTATTTTGTGGGTGTGTAAAGAAATAGTTAGTAGATTGTTTTTTTAACAAATAACTTTAATATTTAGCTAGTTACATGTTTAACAAATAAATATATAATTATATCTGTGGTTTATTTTTAATCTTTTAAGTTTTTCAGTAACATCTTTTTTTTTTACTTTATACATCTGTATGTAGCCTGCTGTCCAAAAGCATTTTCTTAAGCCACATTTGATAATAAATTGAGAAATTTGACAGGAAATTGACATCACTTTTATAAGCATGTGAGAAAAAATATTGAATTTGCCTTCTTTTAAAAGAAATAGTATTTCTTAGTTAGCCTAATCATCAATATCTAAAATTTCTGGAATGTTGGTGAAGGCTTTAAATTTGATAATGCCAAAGATTATATCTAATAAAAATCTAAAAATAGAAGAACAAAAAATTGGAACTAACTTTTGTTGGAAATTAGGGATTAGATATTACATAGGATTGTAAAAAAAGCTCAGTATAACAAATCACTCCAGAGATCTATTCACAATTAAACATTCTAATTTTTACTGAAGCGAGCTTCATGAATAGAATACCACTGAGTTGCTACTCAAATCCTACAATATGAAAAAGTTTCATCAGCATAAGAATTGAATAACATATGATTTTCAGAATGTCATATGGTTGTACTACTTTATTGTGTACTTTTTTTAAACCATTGGAGTGATTTACGAGTCTGGAAAACTTCAAAAGAAGCATACGACCACATGGCTATCTCTGAACTGTGCAACATGGTGATACTATTATCACAATAAGAAGTCATGTCATACTATTTTATTGGTCTAATCATTATCCTATGTAGTGGTTGTACACTATTTAAATATTTGGGAGGATATAGACATTGTTCTCAGACACCAGAATCATCTTCCATGGTTATGATTGCTGCAATTGATTTGAGGAATATAGTGATGTATCTTCTATGAGCTATTCAGTCACCTGATTTATATATTATGGACCATCCATGAACTAGTGAAAAATATATGTTCACCATTATTATTTTGTAGAAAAATTAATTATTTTTTCTTAAACTGTCCTTAAATGTTATATAATTCCATTCCACATAGAATGCAAGCTGTTCTTGATGCATAAGGTTGTTCTACACCATGTCAAAATATTTTTTACTGTTATTCCTATTATTTTGATCAGTCCTTGTTTATATATATGATTTTGTAGAAATAAAGAAATTAGTATATGAAATTGATAAATAAAAATATAAAATTGTTAATTACATAAGTAAAAATCTAATAGGTAAATAGAAAATAGTTTGGAATGATGCATTGCTGAATATTTAAAGGCAATTAATTATTTTATCTAATGTATTGTATGGATGTGAAACACTGACACTCTACCAATGCAGTATAAAGGAGTTAGAAAGGTTTCATCTAAAGATGCTGTATAAAATTTTAAAAATACAATGGCAAGTTTATAAATCCAAATAATTTTTGTGACTTACTAGATATGATACTAAAGAAAAATCACACCTTTATTGGTTTAAACATGTAAAACAAATAAACATTGCAAGATTTCCAAAAAGGTGTTTTATCGTGAACTTGAGCATGATTTTTGCAGGAGACAAAGACCCGGATTATCGCCAAGATATTCTAAAGAAATACAATATTAGTTGTTTCCCTTGGAAAGACATAGCAAAGAATAGAATACACGAGAAAGCTGCAATTACGCTTAGTGTTGAAATATTTCAGAAATAAAAATTTTCTGATGATGAACTATCAAAGAAATGGACCAGTATATACTGTAATGTGGACATGTTTGCGATTCACGAATGGAATTATATAATCATTGCAATATTCTTTTTTGGAGCAGTTTTTTTTTCCGTATGTCAAAGCATCGGCCAGGAAGTGAACTCGCGACAACTGTCTGCAAACAACTGCTTGCTTGCAAGGCAGCCGCGCTGACCTCTCGGCTACTTACGCTTTCTTTCCAATACTTATTTTACGAGTAACAGCTATATGTATGTACATATATAAAAACATGAGAATTTGATAGAGAAAAAATGAATAGGCAGGATATAAATAAACGATGAATTAATGAATAATAAAATAAACATCTAACACCTGTCCAAGAAAGTATTTTGTGTGTGTGTGTGTCACTCATGAAGAGTTAAAAAGTCTGAAATTGTAAAGGGGGGTTTTATAATGGAAAAGAAAGTTGTTTTTAAGAAGTCGAAGAATGTTTAAAGTCAATTTCTTCTCATAGTTTATCGGTTCAAGAATGTTGTTGGTTAATGTAGATCACCCCATCTTCCCTCCCCCCCTTCTCTCTCCAGTTTATGTCCACGAATACTAATAGACCACCCAGGGGGAATTTTGATTTTGTTCTTTTACCAGTAAAAAAAAAAGTTTTCTTTATTTTTTTTTTAATAAATGCTAAGAATTATTATTTTTTTTTAAAGTTTAATATCCTTGATTGAGTTATGACTAGATGTTATTGCAAGTAAAGATAATACTTAAATTACTGTACTGTACTTTTTTCTTTGGTAATTTTTGAAAAAGAAAATTATTTATTTATTACAATATAGCTATATTTGAAAAAAATATATTGATATAAATGGATTGCTTATTGGCTGGTTTGTTTCTTAAGATTAGCAACTGTAATTAATCACTTTACGAATTTTTCTGTCTTTTTATGTCATGGTTGGGAAAATCGTTAGAAGAACTAATGGTATTTTTTCAATGTTCAAGATCTGCATGATATTTTATGAATTGCAGAGAGCATGATATGACATTTTTTGGATGTTTAAAAGCTGCATATGACATTTTGGATGTGGAGCATGTGACATTTTTTGAATATTTGAGATCTTGTTTGTTTGTTTTTTAAAATAGTACTATATTATTTTTTTATATGTGGCTGTTTTTAGCAAATTTTGTTGGCTAGTGTATACATAAAAAATATGAATTGTTGAAATATATTACAAAAAATAGATGTAAATTATATTTTGAGAATTAACAAAGACAACAGATATTATATTGGAAGTGTCATATTATAGCTTTTTGATCTGCAATTCCTCTATTGTTAGTCTATCATTTTATGTCCTCATGCATACAATAACATTATATATTTTTATCTATAAAGTAGTAATTAATTATTATCACTCATATAAGAGGCAATTAATATAGTCAATGCATATTGAATATTAATTAATAATCACCATTAATAATAATTAACATTATTGGAAGTAATTGTGAAGTAAATTAATTGTTAATTATATGTGGAGATTTATAAAAAGTAACATATATGAATAATATTTGATAATTGCATTAATTAGTATTATTCATACTTTAGTTGTTGATGTAGTTTTTAAAACATGAATGTCTTATGGAAGATAAATTGAGCAGTCAAACTGCAATGAGACAAGAAATACTAGTTCTGTAAGGTTAATATGTAAGGGAATTTAAATAATTTATAGAAAAAATGCTAAGGGTTTAAAAATACAGATACATTTTTTCTTATTGAAATAAGAAAAAATGTGGCATTGGTGAAATTCAAAGGTATCACTATAAAATTACTGAAATGTGTTAATGTGATATTTTGATTTTAGATTGTTTTTTAAAAAAGAATAAGTTTTTGTTTTTACTGAGGAAAAGGAAATCCCAAAGTAATTATGTTTACTATTGTTAAGAGAGATTGGTGAATCATTTTTGTTAAATTACAAGCATAAATGGGTGGAAAAAATATCCAGAAATATTGCATTTTATCTTATTTGTATTACAAATAATATTTTGAAATGTATGGTCAAGTTCCAGACAAAGAATTCATATTTAAAGACAGCAGTCCCTCCAGTAAAATGAATCTCCTGAGCTCCACTGAACATCACATGATCACCATTTCTTATGCACAAGCCTTCTAGCATCCATTGATTACTCTGGCTTGCACTGAATGGCACTACTGTGTGGAGAGTTTAGCCTGTTTTAATCTCCTGAGCTTATTAATGTACAGAATTATATCTTTTATATACCCATTTTTTGATTTAATATTTATTTTGTGTATAGATTTTTAAAAAATCAGTTTAACTATTAACAAAGTATCATAAAAGAATATGTAGTTGTTCCAACCAGGAGATAGATTCATTAGTGACTTTATTAAATCCTTAAGTTTTACCAGTGTAGCCATAAATTCAACAATCATTAACTTTATGTTTCATGTTAGTCCACACATATGTAGATAAATAAAATTCCATTTATAAAACAGATGATTACAATAATCATGGCTACTCCAATAATGTTTTGAGAAATCAAATCTAGGTGGATTTTACTGTATGATCTGGAAAGGGGGGGGGGGGATTGTTTAGAATATCATAAGAATCTCATTTTAAAATCTTATAATTTTTTAATTGTAGATTTGGGGTTGGCCATGAGGAAGGGATGTAGTGAATGTAATATATCTGGGCCTATGCTTATAGAGGTCCCCCATAACAAAATTAAAAAACAACAACATATATTCAAATGATTTAAAAAAGCATAGAACCATTGTTATATGTTAGCAAAGCACCTTTAGCCTATTTAAAATTCTTAATGAGTTTTAACACTTTCCTCCTACATACAGACGATGCATAACTTCCAGTGTTTGATAACTCATATAGGACCCAATAAACAATAACAAAGCTTACTATTCCTATATGTTTGCAATTTCCAAAAAATTTTTTATGAAAATGCAAATTTATTCTGCACATTAGCAGCAGATGTCATGTTGCAGGCATGAAAAAAGTGTTCTTAAAATTTGATTCTATGTCATTATCAATTTTGGCATACACACAAAAGATTAACAAACTATAAGACAAAGTATGGCATATAATGGGATCTGCCTATGACTGCAACAGCAGTGAAGCACAGCTGCACAAGACAATATTATTATTTTATGTTAATTTAGTATTTATAATAATTAGCAGTTAATGATATTTTAGATATCGCTATGTTCTTTTGTTTGAGTAACCAAACTGAAAGCCTATTTGAATCAAATGGCATATCTTTACAATTCATATCAATCCCCAAGAATCCAAACAGCATGTTTCTAGAATTGTGAAATATTAAAAAATGTTTTACTTTTTTGTTAATTCAGTGGGACATACATCTTTACTATTATTAGAGCCTGTAATGTCCATATCAAGAAAGTTTCATTCTGGATATCAAAAAGAAAATTAGCGGAAAGAAAAACATAAACTCAAAAAATCACAAGTGGAATTGCTCCCATGTCTACAAAATAAATCTCACAATGAAATTGCTTCAATTTAGGTTGATCTGAATCAAGTTTCAGCTAGAGCAGAAAAATGCAAACAAATTACACGAGTTTGCAAACAAAATATTGAATTGCCCAAAGAAGAAATATATGTTTTTATAAAAGTATTGGAAACAACAATTTACGATTTAAAGGGTGAAAATCAAAATCTAGTGATAATCAATGTAGGTAATGGAGATAGTGACAATAGTGATGATGATCAAATGAATATAAATGATTCAGGTGTATGGTCAAGTGTTGTAAGTGATAAATTTAGATTATTGTGTGTTCAAACCAAACTTAAACAAAGTAATCAAGACTTTTTCTTTAAGAACCCTGATGGTAGATCATTTTCTAAATTTTACTCTATCAAAAAAAAAAAAAAAGCCAAATGGTAAAACCCAGCCTTGCAGCAAGTTAGTTTACTCAAAATCTCAAGGCTCAGTATATTATTTTAGTTGTGTCTTATTTTCCAAAAGAAGAGAATGAATTTCAATCTACACAGATCATAGATAGTTTTAATAAATGGAGAAAATGTCATCTGTAATTTGAGATTATGAGCTTTCTCCCTTTGTTACTTGAATTCTTTTATTGCTTGTCAATAATTATTAAAACAGCCTAATTTATGATCCACTATTGATAAAACAAATCAAATTAATATAAATAAGAAATGGAACATCTTAAATTATTTATTCCAAAGAACTATAGATGGGATTTTATTTTTATCAAATAAAATAATCTTCATTTCCAAGATTTCATGAAATTATAGGAGTACCAAATAATGAAAAATATTTAAATTTAATTGAATTGTTAAGCAAATATGATCCTGTGCTAATGATCATGTAAATAGAATTAAAAATTTGAAAGAAATAATCATGCATCATTTGGCACAGAGGTCGCCACAAGAGGAAATTTGTTGCTGCTGTAAATAATGAAATGCTTAATAAAATTAAAGATAATATAAATGCAGCCATATATTGTAGTATCCAAATGGATTGTACTTCTGATGTTTTTCACATTGAAGAAACATCAATAGTTATTAGATATGATAATTTTGTTGACAAAAAATTAATTAATGAATTATTTATAGGATTTATTGAATTAACTGATATGACTAGTGAAGGAGTAGCAAATATGCTTTTGAAAAAAATAGGTGAGCTTGATTTAGATATTATGAATTACAGGGGACAAGTGTACCATAATGGTAGCAGTGTGAAGGGAAAATGGTAGATGCATATTGTCCATAATAAATTTAAACTCTCAAACAATTTATGCGCCTTGTTTATCACATTCTTTTAAGCTTCTAATTTGCAATGCTGTTTCTAGTTTCAGTTGTGTATATTGTAAAAAAAAAATTTGGAATATTACAATATTCATACTGTTTATTTTCTGCATCTACAAAATGGTGGGAAATTATACAAAAGCATTCTAATATTACACTTAAAACAAGCCAAAATAGGTTCAATCGACACAGTGTATACATAATTTGAACAAACTTGTAAGACTTTGAAAGAACTTATTGAAACAAATAATGATAAGATAACACAGCATTCTCCGAAGTTCAAATATACTAGATTCATTACAAAAAATGCTATTTATTTTAAGCTTATCAGTATGGTTTACAATATTGTCAAAAATTAACAGCTTACAACAAAATACTGCAAACAAAAACAATTTTTCTTGACTTGGCTTTTAATTTAGTAAATAAAATTAAAAATGAAATCCAAAATTTTAGATCAAAATTTAATTAAAAAGAAAGGATTTCCACCTTTTATATATATGCCGTACTGATTTCATAATAGCTTAACGATGTTGTATTGAGTACCGAAGATACTCTCAAATGCAAACACAAGATAGAGACTTGAAAAGATAAGAACAGCCATCTTGTCTTTAAACCTACATTCTAATTATATAAGAGAATCTTAAGTGTCTTAGTTTGAGAGCGTGAAGATGTTTCTCTGTTCACTTTTACTTCCGTTATTTTCTCTCACATATTAACATTTGCAAAAATATTACAAATTCTTAGAAACTATATAATATTCAAATTTATTTACTAACCACAGAGATCATATGTAATTAAAGAGAAAAGATTTCCACCTTTAATACATTCTCAGTATTCAACATGACATCATTTAGCTATTATAAGATTAGTCTAGAACATATATTAACGGTGGAAATCCCTTCTCTTTAACTACATATGACCTCTGTACTTAGTAAATAAATTTGAATGTTATATAGTTTCTAAGAATTTGTAATAGTAACGTAGTAAATTGAAACATTTTGCAGACATTAATATGTGAAAGAAAATAATGGATGTAGTAAATAGAGAAACATCGTCATGCTCTCAAAAAAAGATGCATAAGATTGGCTTATATAATTAGAATGTTGATTTAAAGATAAGATTAATGCTCTTATCTTTTCAAAAGTCTCTATCTTGTGTTTGAGCATATCCTCACTACTCAACATAACATGATTGAGCTATTATAGGATCAATACAGTGCATATATTAAAAGTGAAAATTCTTTCTCTTTAATTACATGTGATCTCTGTGCTTAGTAAATAAATTTGAATATTACCTAGATCGAAATTTAACACATTTTTAGCAGAGGTGGAAATATTATAAGACCCAGTAGAAGAATGTAGATGTAACTTTTTCAACATTATGATTGATATCATTATTGGGTAAATAGAAGAGACCTTCAAAAATATACCTAATATTATTTTTAGTTTCAAATTAATCATCAATATCAAAACATTAGAAAAAAAAATGAATTAGAAAGTAACTCACATAATTTTGTAAAATTTTATAAAAAGGTTATAAATGAAATCTTAATTCAGGAAATTGTTTTATTAATAGAACTGATCATAGGTAATATTGCAATGTATATTAAACAGTAATTATAATGAATTTTTTTCAAATGTGCTAACTGCATTACATTTTTTTAACATTGCAGTTATTATAGCAAATTAAAATTAATAAACAATTATCATCAGTCAACCCTGTGTGAGTGCTTGTAATTTTTTAATATGATTAATGACATGACTAAAAAAGCATGTTTAAATAAATATGTATGATGCAATATATGTTTTTTTTTAATCCTGTTATTTTTACATTAAAAAAAAAATGTTTAAAGCCCCAAAAAATTTCTTGCATTCAGGCCCTTTTATAGAGAAACCCAGCCCTGCATAGATTCTAAGTCTGGATGTGCACCATGGTGTGCTATAACTGTGTGGGGTAGGAGCATCTAGAAAGGCATTTGAGCTGTATCACTTTTAGCATAATAAGCAGCAAAGCAGCCTCTCATTACTCCGACATAAAGGAATAAATCGACATTCCACATGACCAAAGTAACTTGAATGCTGTTCTCTGCTTTTTCAGCATGCAACACACTTTCTTTTGCCTGATTTTATAAATTCTATCATGCTTTTTACTAGTAATTTTTGGCATGTTTTTATTGTCATTGAAAAGTAAATTGTCTAAAATTCCAATAAATCAATCTTGGGTCATAACAATAGCAAGTCCTGGTTGTTGCAGTCATTCTTTTTTAGACCAAATGAATTTGAATCTAATCACATGTGATGTACTACAAATTTGAATCACCATGCCTAAAAATGCATTCAAATTATAGGTTGAAAAAATTGTTTTCCATTCTACAGCATATTTATCGCTTTCAACACATATGTAATCATATATTTTCTTATCAAAAAATAAGTAATAAAAAGCACTAATTGAATATTCACAGATGATGGGAAAATTTAGCTCTGGAAACTTGGTAAATTCTTATTAGGTCACATGACTCATAAATGTTATTGTCCAGTATCGAATCTGAGTCTGGTTATGAAGAAGGCTCTAGCTTAGATTTGGTTGCCATGCTTATCATTCTTACAGATGATTTCACAAAACTTTTTTTTTTTTGGATGTTGCAGCTTTTCTATTACCTAAACTATCACTAAGATTTTCATTGAATGAGCTTCTAGAAAGAGAAACCTCTGAAACACAGGGATTGTCAATGGGGAATTCTGTATTCAAATCAGAACTAAAGCAGTGAGAGAATCCATTTCAGCAGTAAAATTTTTTTACGATCACTAAATCTAAAAACAATGAGAAAAAAATAATTAATTAAAAATTCATAAAAATCCAAATTTTATAATAGAGACAAAATACATACATCTTTTTAAAGGCAACAAGATGGCAAAAAGAGTGTAAGATTTACCGATTTCACGCAAGTTCAATTTAAAATCTATGATTGGTCAAAATTCTTAAAAAGGGTTCTCAGAGATTCAATAGGTCATAGTTTTACATTTTCATTTACTGTGCCAATACTAAAAACTTAAAATAATAATAGAGATAAAAAAAATGTTTATATTCCTTTTATTGACTATGCATTAAAAAGAAATAAAATAATTGTTTCTTCAACCACAATTGGAGTTTTTAGATTTAACTTGAAATAAAAGTATGGATGAGGGAGGGTTCAGAAATTAATTAATTCAATCCCTAATTAAAGTTAAATCTAAAAACTCCAATTGTGGTTGAAGAAACAATTATTTTATTTCTTTTTAATGCATAGTTAATAAAAACATTTAATATAAAACAAATATTTTAATCTCTATTATTAAATGCTTTTATTGATTTTGGAAAATCTGTTTGTTAACTTTTGATCTTTTTCAGGTTAGAATGAAATTTTAAAATTGAGATTTAATATAGTTTAAATTCAATAGAATTGCTTGAAAATTGATATATAACTAAGTTATATCACATTAATTCAGTTGAAACACTTATCTTTTCAGTATGTCAACTAGTTTGATAAATATGGAACAGATGGTGGGAAAATATGAAAAATATTCAATAATTTCACATTTTGCAGTTAACATTTATTCTTTAGAATTTTCATTTGGTTTAAATAATAGTCATGAGAGGGCAGTTTAATTTTTTTTTTCTTTCAATTTAATAACATTTTTAAAACTATTTAAAATTCTTAATGAATATATAAATGTTCTTGATATTGGGATTGTTTAAGTGTTGTCTGGTTTTAATGATTAAGAGTTGAGTGGTTTTAATATTTAATATGTGTACATAATCATATATGTACGTAAATTCATAATCATCTTTTTCTTTCCAAAAAAATTTCATTTTCATAATTAACAATGAACATATATATAATATTATCATACACTCCCCAACATGTCAACTGTTTTACAACATTACAGTCATTTTCAAGGATCTATAGACAAAACAATACATGTGTATAAATATTATTTTAACAATATAAATCATCTTTCTTATATCAATAACATTTCATATCCATCACCCTACCCCAACTTTTTTATTATTATTCATTTTTTACATCATCTAAGCATATTAAAAGTAACTAAAAAACCAAAAAAAAACAAAACAAGAAATTCTTATATCAATTTAACCCATCCCTAATTTTTTAAAAAAAACTTATTTTAATCCTCTAACCATTTATCTAACATACCCATAGCAATTACCTACATTCCTAATCTATACTTTCAATTCTATTTTTTAAAAAAATTCACTTTTTTTTTTCCCCTTTAACCACTTTACTTAATTCTATTTAATATTTGAAATACAGGCATTTTTTATATACCTGAAGTCTAATTGTAAATATAGTGTATTTGAATTCAGACTTTCAAGAAACTTTCAACTATCCACACTATCTCATATCACTAATACACATGATCACACACATGTAGAAAAGATTAATAATCACCAATATACATATTTCATGCTGAACCAGCACTCATCAAATGGTCCAGATTATCACCTCTCACACACATATATATAATCAGTGCTCAGTTTATATTAAGATAGTCAATATTCATACTTTAATGGACAGGCTTCATGAAGTAGATTGAAGCCTGTCCATTAAAGTATAAAGCTGTGCTATCTTAATATAAACTGAGAACTGATTATATATGTGTGTGAGAGATGATAATCTGGATCAACTGATGAATGCTGATTCAGCATGAAATACTTATATTGGTGATTATTGATCTTTTCTACATGTGTGTGATTATGTGTATCAGTGATATGAGATAGTGTGGATAGTTGAAAGTTTCTTGAAAGTCTGAATTCAAATCCCCTATATTTTAATTCTATTTAAACAATCCAAAAATGATTACTTTTTATCTACCTTTCTTATCTATTCCATTAATTTTACTTAAAACAGGTTTATATCTTTATATATAAAAATATTCTTTTATCATCATTTGCTTATAATTTTTAACCTTTTCTAATATTTTTATATTAACATTTTTATGCCCAAATTCTTTATAATGTATATAAACATTTGAATTTTTTAGTCTAGTTTTTAATTTATTTTTCGTTGTACCAAAATAAGACACATTTTTACCCTCCCCCTTACAATTCAAACATTCAATTATATAAATTCCATTCGTTTTTTCTATTTCTTGATATTTTGTATCATTAATTAAATTCCCTAAATTAAGTTTCTTTTTATATACTGATTTAATAATAAACCTACTTTCACCCTTATATGGACTTATTATTTATATTTTTCATTATCTTTTTAATGTTAAAAAATGTATCATTTGAAACATTATAACTACTATATATTATATTCTTTATATCTTTCTTATTATTATTCTTTTTTATTATTTATGTAATATTTTTATGACATAATTTATTCGTAACTTTGGATAATAATTTTTTATACCTTCCTCTCTTATATTATTAATTTCTTTTTTAAATATTTTTTGTTCAGAACATAAATTTATTGCTCTATTTATTCTATTATTAACAGTATTTATTTATGTTCATATTCTATATCTGAACCCCAATTACATAACAACTCATAAATAATATATTTTCTAAATACACTTGTTTCAATACATACCTTACAATTCTTTATAACCTTTTTTATATTGTCATCCATATAATTTATTACATTATTTTTTCTCTTTCCATAGTATTCCCCATACTCAAATCCTTACATTGTTTATAATACTCATCATTATACATAAATACAACATCTTTACAACATATATTTAATATTTCATATAATTGAAGACATTCCATTTTTATATTTTTATTATCTTTAGTATACATTTCCATTATTATTATAAATGCTTTATGTGATTCTATATTTGTATACATACTACATATATCTAACTTAACAAAAAATACATTCTTATAATTATTTTTTTCTAAAAATATATTTAAAAACTTTATAAAATCACTTGAATTACTCACATTATTTTCTTTTTTATTTCTCCATATTTTTTTGAAATTTTATTATATAACCATTTTGTTATATTTTCATAATGTGTATCCACATTACTAATAACAGGTCTTAATGGTATTCCTGTTTTATGTATCTTTGGTACTCCATATAGTCTAGCATCTTTAAAATCCATTCTTTTCAAGCTAAAAAACTCCTTCTTATTAATATAGCTTTTCTCTACATATTAGTTATAATCCTATTAATTATTTTATTTTTCTCTATTCCTTCATTCTTTTAAAAAAACATCACATGATCACTATCTCATACTAGCACAATAATTGTTATTAAACAATTCAAAACAAAACAACACTCTCCATATAGTAGTGCCATCTTGTGCTAACAAGAGCAATCAATGGATGCCAGAAGGCTTGTGCATAAAATTCCTATCTAGTGCCTACTCATCCAATATCCCCAGACTAGTTTCTGGCTTGTGGCCTTCATCAGTGAGGAGCCTTGGATCTGAGAGCACTGCACCTAGATCTTAGGATCTAATGCAACCCTCTAGCACCCACCTTTTAACTCTATTTAACTACAAAACTATGAGAATGAAATTGAAAACACTATTAGTATTTTCAATCCAAGCTCAATAGCTTATATAGTCATATGGGTCTGAACTCAATTCAGTACCCATACATTTTGGTGTCTTTGGCTCTTTAAAAACCATAGCCACCACTATCCTATTAGGCAGGATTGGTGTTAAACCACTAAACATCACATGATCACTATCTCATACTAGCACAATAATTGTTATTAAACAATTCAAAACAAAACAACACTCTCCATATAGTAGTGCCATCTTGTGCTAACAAGAGCAATCAATGGATGCCAGTAGGCTTGTGCATAAAATCCCTATCTAGTGCCTACTCATCCAATATCCCCAGACTAGTTTCTGGTTTGTGGCCTTCATCAGTGAGGAGCCTTGGATCTGAGAGCACTGCAGCTAGATCTTAGGATCTAATGCAACCCTCCAGCACCCACCTTTTAACTCTATTTAACTACAAAACTATGAGAATGAAATCGAAAACACTATTAATATTTTCAATCCAAGCTCAATAGCTTATATAGTCATATGGGTCTGAACTCAATTCAGTACCCATACATTTTGGTGTCTTTGGCTCTTTAACAACCATAGCCACCACTATCCTATTAGGCAGGATTGGTGTTAAACCACTAAACATCACATGATCACTATCTCATACTAGCACAATAATTGTTATTAAACAATTCAAAACAAAACACTCTCCATATAATTCAAAACAAAGCACTCTCCATATAGTATATGGAGAGTGTTTTGTTTTGAATTGTTTAATAACAATTATTGTGCTAGTATGAGATAGTGATCATGTGATGTTTAGTGGTTTAACACCAATCCTGCCTAATAGGATAGTGGTGGCTATGGTTGTTAAAGAGCCAAAGACACCAAAATGTATGGGTACTGAATTGAGTTCAGACCCATATGACTATATAAGCTATTGAGCTTGGATTGAAAATATTAATAGTGTTTTCAATTTCATTCTCATAGTTTTGTAGTTAAATAGAGTTAAAAGGTGGGTGCTGGAGAGTTGCATTTGATCCTAAGATCTAGGTGCAGTGCTCTCAGATCCAAGGCTCCTCACTGATGAAGGCCACAAGCCAGAAACTAGTCTGGGGATATTGGATGAGTAGGCACTAGATAGGGATTTTATGCACAAGCCTTCTGGCATCCATTGATTGCTCTTGTTAGCACAAGATGGCACTACTATATGGAGAGTGTTGTTTTGTTTTGAATTGTTTAATAACAATTATTGTGCTAGTATGAGATAGTGATCATGTGATGTTTAGTGGTTTAACACCAATACTGCCTAATAGGATAGTGGTGGCTATGGTTGTTAAAGAGCCAAAGACACCAAAATGTATGGGTACTGAATTGAGTTCAGACCCATATGACTATATAAGCTATTGAGCTTGGATTGAAAATATTAATAATGTTTTCAATTTCATTCTCATAGTTTTGTAGTTAAATAGAGTTAAAAGGTGGGTGCCGGAGGGTTGCATTAGATCCTAATATCTAGGTGCAGTGCTCTCAGATCCAAGGCTCCTCACTGATGAAGGCCACAAGCCAGAAACTAGTCTGGGGATATTGGATGAGTAGGCACTAGATAGGGATTTTATGCACAAGCCTTCTGGCATCCATTGATTGCTCTTAGTAGCACAAGATGGCACTACTATATGGAGAGTGTTGTTTTGTTTTGAATTCTTTTAAAATAATCATTTTCCTATAATATATTCATTTTTTCATTATATTCTTCTTTCATCATAATTACCATACTGGATGTCTTATCTTCTTTCAAAAATAACACATCCTTCTAGTTACATTTAATTTCATTAATAATTTTCCTTTCATATTTATTATCATACTTATATTCCTTATTATTTTTCATATTAAATTCCAATTCTTCCATTCTATATTGAAACTCTTTCAACATCATATCAAACAATATATTCTTTTTGTTATCATGAATACCTATATTATTATTAATTACTTTAATTTTATCAATTACTAATTTATTTTTTGCTTCAATTTCAAAAATTTCTTTTTTAATATCACCATTCATTTTCAGGGTATACTTTAAACCAGGAGTGGGCAATTGTTTTGACTCAGGGGCCATAGAGGTTGGTGGAAGGCCACATTGTGAAAGCGAAGGTTAGCGGAGAGCCGCACCTTATTTTCATGACACAATAAATACACATCTTTATTCCCTGTATTACCAAAGAAATATTTGTTTGTCCATTCTTCATTAAACACATAACTTTCATCACCAATTTTACATTTTTTCGGAGGGTTCATGGTTTCACTAAAGTTGGAAATGTATATATTTGCTAATGCCAAGACAAAATTGAAATTAACCAGATCAACTGGAAAAGCATTGCACAAGGGTATTGAAATGGCCATCCTAGTGGAAAACATGAGATGAATCTTCTTTGGTCGCGCACTGGAAGGAAATCTCACTTCAAGGTGGATTTTTCTGATTGTCTTGGCGGGCCGCATAAAAACTCTTAGCAGGCCGCATGTGGCCCCCAGGCTGCTATTTGCCCATCCCTGCTTTAAACCTTTCTCTAAAAACTCTTTTTTCTTTTTTTCAAATATTTTTCCAGTTAAATTAATTAAAAAATTATCTTTATTATAATTATTACTATTCTTTATTTTACTAATATTAATCAAAAAATAATAATAATTCTTTACAACAGCTATATAATCAAATAATAATTTTATACTTCAAAAAGCTTTTTTCAGCCCCTGCTTTGGTGTCCTTTTCAAATATAACTAATCTATTTAACATTAATGAATCACCTGCCATAAAACCACCCAGTGTCCCATAATGGAATTAAAACAAAATAATAACATAAATAATTAAAACAAACCAAAACCCTCATATATAAATTCAATAATTACAAAAGAATTAATTATATCATAACATTATGTTAAACAGTATTACATGTATTTTTTATACAATAATATTGTTTAACATAATGTTAATTATATAATTAATTATTTTGTTATTATTGAATTTATATATGAGGGTTTTGGTTTGTTTTAATTATTTATGTTATTATTGTTTGTTTTAATTCCATTATTAGACACTGGGGTTTTTTATGTCAAGTGATTCATTAATAAATAGATTAGCCACATTTGAAAAGAGCACCAAAACAGGTGCTGAAAAAAAGCTTTTTAATGTATAAAATTATTATTTGATTATATAGCTGCTGTAAAGAATTATTATTATTTTTTGATTAATATTTTGTGGAAGAGCAGCATAAGGATTTGTATTCCTTCCCAATTTTTACTAATGTTTCCTTTATTATTATCCCTGTTCTTAAACATATCCATTTTTTGTTTAGCATAAATTAATTGTCATATTTTTTTATAATGTCCTATCCTTATTATTTCTTTGTGATTAATCATTTTATACATATAACAATTTCTTGACATATTTTCTTTTTTTAATAAAATTAATTGTTTTTAATTTTTCATATATCTCTTTAACCTTGTTTAACAAAACATTTTTCTCCTTATATAAAATTCTAATGTATTTCCTAATCAATTTTGTAGTGTTAAATATGTGGATGATTATTTTTTAGTGTTTAATGGAAACTATAGAAAATCAGAGAATTTTATAAAATTTATTTTCAATTGATAAGGGAAAAAAATAATGTAATAATTTATATGGATGTTAATATAAAAAAAGGTTATAAAGAATTGTAAGGTATGTATTGAAACAAGTGTATTTAGAAAAGATACTTTTTATGGGTTGTTATGTAATTGGGGTTCAGATATAGAATATGAACATAAAATAAATATTGTTAATAATAGAATAAATAGGGCAATAAATTTATGTTCTGAAGAAAAATTATTTAAAAAAGAAATTAATAATGTAAAAGAGCAAGGTATAAAAAATTATTATCCAAAGTTATGGATAAATTACATCATAAAAAATATTACCCAAATAATAAGAAAGATATCATCATCATTATCAACCATTATCAATCCACTGCAGGATGAAGGTCTCTCCAAGTTTAATCCATCTTCTTCGATCTTTAGCTTCTCTTCTCCACATCACCCCTGCATACTTTCTTATTTCATCCATCCATCTCACATGTGGTCCCTTTCTGGGTCTTTTACAATCTCTTGGAATCCAGTTTAAAATTTCAATTGTCCATCTATTATCATCTCTTAATCTCTTCTAGCAATATGTCCAGCCCAACTCCACTTCAATCTTTTAATTTTTTCAATGAGGTCAGTAACACCTGATTGTTCTCTTACCCATACATTGCGTTTTCGATCTCTTCTTGTTACTCCCAACATACATCTCTCCATACTTCTTTGAGTGGTCTGAAGTCTCTGTATTGCTCTTCTATTGAGTGTCCAAGTCTCAGATCCATAAGTAAGAACTGGTAAAACACATTTGTTAAAAAACTTCCTTTTCAAACACATTTTTAGTATCAAGTTATTTCTACCAAAAGCACTCCAACCAAGTTTAATTCTATGATTAATTTCTTCCATTATGTTTCCATCTGTATTAATAATCTGACCAAGGTATTTGTAACCGTTAACTTCTTCTAATTCATCATAGTCAATCTTTATTTTCATATTTTGAGCAAATCGATTAAACATTACTTTAGTCTTTTTAACATTTATCTTTAGTCCTACTTTCCTACTTTCATCTGATAACTCCTGCAACATTTCCTGCAGCTCTGAAGCATTATTTTCAAAAACAACTACATCATCTGCGAAATCTAAATGACTTAAATAATCTCCATTTACTTTCACTCCTTTAGTTTCCCATTTTAATCCACAAAATACTTCTTGCAGCACTGCTGTAAAAAGTTTTGGAGATATGGAGTCACCTTGTCTTACACCTTTCTCAATGTTGACTTTCCCAGTATCATTATGTAATCTAATTGTTGCTGTTGCATTTTTATAAATATTCTTTAAAATATGACAATATCCTGGATCTATACCTTGATGATCTAATGCTTTAATCACTGAAGAAATGTTTATAGAATCAAATGCCTTTTCATAATCTACAAATCCAAAACATAATGACAACTCATATTCATTTGTCCTTTCTATAACTTCTCTCAATACCTGAATATGATCTACTGTACTAAAACCACTTTTAAATCCAGCTTGTTCTCTTGGTTGGTGGAAATCCAATGTTCTCTGTAGACGAGTTGTAATTATCTTGGTAAAAATTTTATATAAAACTGATAAAAGGCTGATAGGTCTGTAAGATATAAAGAATATAATATATAGTAGTTAATGTTTCAAAAGATACATTTTTTAAAATTAAAAAAATAATGAAAGATATAAATAATAAGTATAAGGGTGAAATTAGGTTTATTATTAAACCGGTATATAAAAAGAAACTTAATTTATGGAATTTTTATAATTGAATGTTTGAATTGTAAGGTGGTGGGTAAAAATGTGTCATATATTGGTACAACAAAAAATAAATTAAAAATTAGACTAAAACAACATTCTAATGATAACTAGAGTATGTAATAAATTAAAAGACACCGGTCTCAAACTAAACAAAAAAAAATGCATATGGAAAACGCAATAATTAGAATTTCTTGGACACATGATTTCTAACAACGGAAAAAGTCTGATGAAACATAAAGTGCATGCAGTAAAAAATGTGCAGAGAACCAAAAAATGTAAAATAATTGCAAGCCTTTTTGGATCTTATAATTTTTTTTGAAATTTTCTTAAAAAGCAAAACAATGGTAGCAAATCTGTTATATCAGTTGTTAAGAAAGGGACAAAAATGGGAATAGATGCAAATACATGAAGCATTTGAAAGAACAAAAGAACTATTTTCTGCATATACACTATTGACACATTTCGATAACATGTTAGAAGTAAGAATTATGACAGACGCATCCGAAATAGGTGTGGGAGCGGTTTTGGCACACCCAATGGAAAACGGCGAACGACCAATTGCATATGCATCAAGGACATTATCGAAGGCAGAACACAATTATAGTCAGATAGATAAAGAGGCTTTAGCGATAATTTTTGCACTAAGAAAATATCAATTTATTTTTGGTAGACCTTTTCAAATCATTACAGATCATAAACCTCTCATAGCAATGACCGGCAGGCTCCAGAACATCTAAGCCCACGCATGTTAAAGATGGCGGAACATACGGGCTGCATATGACTACGTGCTGATTTATAAACGAGGGAAAGAAATAGTTCATGCTGATGCTCTATCAAGATTGCCCGACATAGATGAAACAGGAAAGGAAGAATTATAAATTATTTATTTTTAGTACTCGTAATCTTTTATTCAAATTTAACTTTTGATAGAAATTCCACAATCTCACAATGATAAAATGTTTAATAAATTTAAAATTTTATTAGCATAAGTTTTAAAATGTACAGTGGTATAGAGAGCAGATTCTGCAGTTAGAAGATCATGGATCGCGATTGTTAGTTTTGCATTTAAACTACTGGGATTATTGTTATTTATCACTTTCTGTTGTAGTAAAAAATATTAGGATATAAACAAACAAAAAGTGCGATGTTAAAAATGTATGTGTAATAATATATATTTACTCCAATCACCTCATTAATAAAGTAGTGCTGTTGATTTTTATTTAGACATAAAAGGCTGTTATTTTGCTCAATTTTTTTTGACAATAATTATATTAATAAAAAGTTCTTATTTAATAGCAGTTTGCATGTGTGTATTTTTATTTTGTAGGGAGTTTGATTTATGATCAGTTTGACTTAGGACTAAATTGTAATGGAATTTTAAATATTAAGAGAGAACATTTTTAGTTGTTGAGGCACTTAACTGTTTTACTGTCAGCTATAGTTTTAAAACATTTGGAGACATTACGAGATTTATCAGGCTGACATCTGATTTGTGATAGGTGGGTCATTTTTATATTTACGACAAAAATGTAAAAAAAAAAAACTTTAAATAATTCTTTTTTTTACAAAATTTATATTTATTGCAAAATAAATACGGAAATTTAAAAAAATGGAATTAAAAGGTGTCTTTTTTTTTTTTTTTAAAAAAAAAAAACCTCATTAATCAGCCTTTTTTGTTTTGTTTTTATTACTGTCATAATATCATGGAGCTATTCCGGTTGAGGTATTTTGCTGCAAATTCCTTTTTTTACCCCCAAATACTTCGCTCTATAGTAAACATATTAATGTTTGATTTATGAAGATTTAAGTATAAATGATAATCAGTTTAAAATATTTTGAGCTTTAATATGTGTAAAGCTTGTTTAAGAGCCTTATTCTGAGTCACTTTTACCATTAAATAAATATAAGCAATCGCATAGAGGCACTTAGATTTTTGGATGCCAAAATGCATTAGAAAATATTTTTTTTTGGTATGACATTATTTTTTGTATTTCTGCATACTTAATGTATGTGTACTTATACTTTTTATGGTCTTATATATAAAATATGTAAACTACCTTCTTTTTTTTTCATACTAAGTGCCAATTACTCTCACACCTATCCTGGTTTTAAATCACAGCGCTCAGTACAATTTAATAAGCAATAAACTTATGACGCCAAGCATTTTGGCTTGACTCTCAGCAATGTAAATATATATATATCAATTTGATCATTTGGGCGTAAATGTTCGCGCTAAACTTGCATCATAGTTGCTTGACCATTTTATGACCTCTCCAAAACATTGATGAAATATTAATATAGGAAAATAATTATTTGATTGCTTGATATTAGGATTGCTCTTGCTTATCTACATCTGATAATATATACAACTTTCATGTAAAATAACCATTACAAAGATTCTGTCCATACTCTTCTCTTGGATGTTGAAAAAGATAAATTTCAGACATATAGACTTTTTTTAACTCAGAAATTAAATTGTATAACAAGCATATTATTATATCTCTGAACAGTTATATTAATTTTAAAAGAATTTCATTCATAATAGTAACTGAAATGTGAAGAAAAGAAGGTAGTGGTATGCGTGTTGTGAAGAACACCTATCTAACAGGAGCTGATTAATCAATTTTTAAGAATGTTGCTATATTGCATGATGTAAACCAGTAATCACTGTTTAAAATTGGATTGCTGTCAGTTGTTTACCATCTTATGGATTAATGATCTGAGTTCTCAATATTTAAATTATGGACAAATTCAATCTCTTGGCCTAACTTCTACAAAAGACTTTGTAAATCAATGGTTACCTAGTTAAACTGTGAAGTGCCAGCCAGAGGAAATTTAAAGAATGCACTGTAATTGAGCCTGTTAATTCAAACTACTGTATGGCTCATCTTTGCTACCTGGATGGAGGGTCTGCGTGTCAGCTGGGATGCAGGTGTAAGGGGATCATTGACGTCATGGATTTTCTTGTTTCTTGGGGGTGGAGGTGATGTTCTTTATGGTTGTTTGAATTTCTTTATTACTCTATGTAAAACAACAATTACCTTAGATTGGGACTGCAGTTTCATTCATCCTTGCTGTCTAGATGGGAGAGTCTAGGATTGGGGGCCTCCATCCTAGCTTTGGCTGGAGGTTGGGAGGCGGTATGAGGGGATTGTGGCCAGCACTGGGTTTCTCATTCTCTGGGTGGTGGGGATGATGTTGTCCATTGCAGTTTCAATCTCTGTTACAATATGTGAATCAACATTTAGGAAATTTAAAGAATGTACTGTGGTTGTACCTGTTGAACTAAACTACTATATTACTCATTGTGGCTACTTGGATGGGAGGTCTGGCAGTGAGGGGGGGGTTCCTGGAGCTCAAGCCTTAGCCAAAGGGGATGCAGGTATGAGGGGACTGTCACCATCATGGATTTTCTTTTTTCTGTGAGGTAGAGATAATGTTTTTTATGGTGGTTTGAATTTCTAGATTACTCAATAAAAATCAACACTTACCTTTGATTGGGATTACAGTTTCACTCTTTTTTTTCTGCCTAGATGGGATTGTTTAAGGGTCCCCAGGGCCTTTGTCTCAGAATAAGGGAGGCCACTGCAATGGGGGTATGAGGGGATTGTTGCTGGTGCTAGATTTCTCCTCTGGATGGTGGGGATGATATTGTCCATCGCAGTCTCAATCTCTCAGTTATAATATGTGAATCAGCACTTACATAGTAAAATGATTAAACTTTGTATAACATATGATTTAAGCATGTAAATTCGAAAATGTGTAACTAGATAATAAAGCTTTTGATAAAAAAAAAAGTTATTAAAATGTTAAATTATAATAAATCAATACTAGTATATTGTAAATACCAAACTTTAAGATGTAATTAAAAGGGATTTGAACACAGACTTCCATACTTCATTCAGCTATCTACTTCATCTTTTACAACCAATACACACAACCACACACATGTGAAAAAGATAAATGATCTCTAATATTCGTATTTTGTGCTGAATCAGCATTCATCAGTTGATCCAGATCATCATTTCCCACATATATATAATCAGTGCTCAGTTTATATCGCTAAAGATTCTGTTCAAGCCTTAAGTAATAAACTACTTTCCTTGATATTATCATAAATGAACTTGCACCCAATATTCTGTTTACTTCTATATATATTTAAACTTTTTTTACTCTGCATACTCTTCTCTATTTCTTCAACTCCCTATTCTTTATTATGTATCTATTCTTCTATCCCATTCCTTGCTACTATAACACTCAACAATTTTTGTAATACAACCATCCCACCTTTTGTATAAGTATACTGAAATATATTCTTTATCCAAATCTTCTGCATACTGTACTATCTTTCTCACTCATCTTGTTGCCTGCCCTTTACTCATAACCCAATTAAATACTATTTTGACCAATCTCTTATTATCCATAAACTGCAATCTACCGAACATTTTCATTTTGCTTTTTGCATCTCTCCTTGAATTGTCTCCTTTGCTATCCACACATCTGCATCTAATGCATGTCTTCCTACTTCTCTTTGAAACACCCCTTTACTAACACATAATGCATCATTACCATATGTTAACTCTGCTACTGCCACTCCCTTCCATACAGTTCTAGCTACATCATTTTTATTATATGAAACACTATTAATTTCTTTATCAGTCCCTTTCTTTTCTTTACTTCATTTATCTTTTTTTTTTTATTCATCCAAGCAATTTCTCTGATTATTTAAGATGATTGCCAAATTGTTATACCTATTCACCACACTTAACTTTATATCCTCAAATAAAAATTATTTGTCTTCTCTTTTTCCCCAGTATTAATCTTCATTACTTTTGATTTTTCTTCATTAGATTTAATTCCCATCTATTTATTCATTCTTCCACGTCTTCAACATAACTTCATATCTTCTCTACTTTCTATACACAAGAAGACATCATCCACAAATAAAAGACCTGATAATGTATATACTTCCTTGCCACCTATTGGTTGTATTTCTACCCCTCTTCCTAGTCTTTTTATTGCTCTCTCCATTTCTATCAAATATAACAAAAACAAAACAGATGGCATACATCCTTGCCTTAGTCCCACCCCATTTTTAACCTTAATGGATTCTGTATTTTCTCTTTGATACATATAGTAATTATTTTCATACAATCTCTTAATAAGATCCACTAAAGCTCCATCCATTCCCAAATTTACTAAACTTATCCCTAATTTATTTCTATTTACTTTATCAAATGCCTTCTCTATATCTATAAAAATCATATATAACTCTACTTGAATTTCTACTCATATCTATAAACTGTGTAACTACAAATAAACTATCTTCTATATACCTATCTGATTGAAAAGTTTCTTGAATTTTCTTTCACTATATTATTTTCTTTTATTTATTTTATGACCCTTACAGCCACCACATATGCAAAAACTTTATATACACTGATGTTGTTGCTATCAGTCTATAATTAATTTTCTATGATCATTACCCTTTCCTTTAAATAGTAGCTTTACTCTTGTATTACTCCAACTACTGCGGAAATCTCTCTTCTGTTCCATCTTATTAAAATATGATAATAGGCTTAATTTTCCCCTATGTCCTAAATTCATTACCATATATGTTGCCCATCCATTTAAATCTCTTGCCTTTTCACTTTTTATTTCTTCCCTGCCTCATTCAATTCATTTGCTGTAAACCTTATATTTCCATTACTATATGCTTTTATGTTTGATATTTCTATATCCATTATATACTTATTTAAGATTGTCTCTAATTCTTCTCTAGATCTATAATCTATTTTCTCATCATCTAGTAATACTATATCTCTTTCCCCTGTATCCCTTCTTTTAATGTATTTTCATTTTTTTTTACTCCCATCTCGTCAACTTTTATTAATATCCTTCAACAATTTACTATTTAATTTCATTCTCTCTATATGGTCTATTTTAACAAACTTCTTTTTTCTTAAATACTTTTCACATTTAACATTATCATCTTTTTCATGTTCTTTGTTTTAATAGCACACTTTTATTCTCTGCATGCTTTCACCCTCTATTTTACACTTTTACTAACTTTCATTTTTCTATTACTTTTATTCTTCTGAATATTCTCACCTAAAACCCTATTTGCCACTTCAACAAACTTTCCATACATTAGTGCCATCCAGTGGAAGTCGTAGTAATCTTGATGGTTGATGTTGAGATTACTTGCATTTACTATATTTTTAATCATAAGCCTACAATGATAGTATATTATTTAGAGACATGTGCTTTCTTTTAAATTTATAATTAAAAAATACAATTCAACCTAGTAATTTAAATTTAAAAAAAAACAAACAGAAATAGTGGTAAGACATTTATACTATTTCAGTTTAATAGAAACGTTTACGAAAAGTTTCTTTTACATTAGAGTTGGTGGGAAAATATATCATTTAAGTAAATTTTTAAAATGTAAAGTTGATGTGAATGTTTTTCAACATTTGACAATAATAATGTAAATCTAAAAAAATATTTTAATATCTGATTATTCCAAAAGTTAAATATTCAGATTATTATATAAAATTTGCATAATTATGAGTAGTAGTTCGATAGTGAATGATAGATTAGATTAATTTATATAGAAAGAAGCAGTTTGATTTGCAGATTTTTAGATCAAATTACAGTTATAAATAATTCTATTTGTGAATTGTCAGGCTAATCTCAACAGCTTTATTCTATTAATTGAATTGAGTTTGCCCCTTTTTTACTTCATTCAGTTGATAATTGATTCAGAAATATTTGGATTTTGAGACGGTTATTCCTCAAGTGAATTAAAACCATACATTGCCAGCTGATACAAAAATTTTTATAATGACAATTTTTTTGAGAATCAGCTATGTAAAATTTAGAATATAAATAAATATTCCATTATTACTATATTTGAAATTTACAAATAACTGTAAATCAATAAAACTTAAATAAATAATTGCATTTTTTTAAATGAACTAATACTGATTAGTAAAGTTTACATGTATAGTAGAAATATTTGAAATACAGGAATTCTTCATATACCTGGAGCTTAACTGTAAATATAGGGGATTTGAACTCAAACTTTCAAGCACCCTTCAACTATCCACACTATCTCATAAAACTGACACACATGTCCACACACATGTAGAAAAGATAAATAATCACCCATATACATATTTCATGCTAAATCAGCACCCATTAGTTGGTCCAGATTATCTCCCACACACATATAATCAGTGCTCAGTTAATATTAAGATAGCAAATCTTTATGCTTTAATAGACAGGCTTCAATCTACAAACTTCAACTCTTCAGCCATCCATATGGCTTCAATCTACTCCAACTCTTTCAACCTCCATCTCTTCAGCCATCCATATGAATGGCTATGGATGACTGGAGAGTTGGAGTAGATTCAAGCCTGTCCATTAAAGCATGGACATTTTCTATCTTAATATTAACTGAGCACTGATTATATATGTGTGTGGGAGATGATAATCTGGATCAATTGATGAATGCTGGTTTAGCACAAAATACTTGTATTGGTGATTATTTATCTTTTCTATATGTGTGTGGTCATGTGTGTCAGTGGTATGAGATAGTGTGGATAGTTGAAGGGTTCTTGAAAGTCTGATTTCAACCTCATATATATGTATAGTAGATAAAAGATAAACAATTGCTAAATTGCTCCTGTAAGGAGATAGGCTTTCCAACCTTTCTCCTAAGGTGTAGAGAATCATTAGGCTAGATAACCATCAGGTGATGAAGGATTTAGTCTTTTTTTAATGTTTTACTCTCTAGTTAAGAATATCTAGATACTCCTTTATCAATAGATGATCAGCTGACCTTGTATTTGAACCAGATACCTGAAAGAAAAATTCTAAATGATTTGAAACCTGAAAAAAATTTAGCTGGCCTTCATTTAAATTTTAGATCATGGATATTGTAGACATATGTGCTAGCTAGAGAAACAAGAAGAGATCAGAAACAAAATACATGTGTGAAAGAACAACAGATGTCACCGATCTCATTGAAAGAATTAAGGGATTGAAATGGAACTAGATTGAACATATTGCTAAAAGAGATGATAATAGATGGACATTTAAAGTTTTAAATTGGATTCCAAAAGATTATTAAAGACCTAGAAAGAGACAGCATGTGAGATGAATGGATAAAATAAGGAAATTTGCTGATGTATGTTGAGCAAATAATTGTGGATTAGAGAAACTGGATTAAACTTAGACCTTCATTCCGCACTGGGTTGATAATGATTAAAAATGCTATACATCACATCCATTTTTAAATTTTTTTCACTAAGAAGAAGAATGTACTATATTTAAAGTTTAGAAAAAAAGTAATAATTATTTTCAGATGTTTGATTTTTATGGTGGGAGGGGTTTGCTGGGTGGGGGAGGGGGACTATTATGAGCATTTCCAATAAATTGCTACCAATTTCTTAATATTTTTTATTTATAAACTATATTTAAACTTTTCCTAAAAATTTATGTACTGCAAAAATCCTCAATATTAACTCTGATGAGAATTTAATTTGTCCTCTGGATATGACTAAAGTTGATGATGGTGGGGGAATGAATAATGTGATTGTTTTTTCTTTCAGTTGATTCTGGTGTGTCATAAATTTTTCTTTGGCATTGTTTTTTTTTTTGATGATCTTTAAGTTTGGAAGTAATTTATTAAATAACTTTATTACCTGTATAATGTTGACAAATTCTAAATTGTATAATCTATGAATTAAAAGTATGTTATTTTTATTTAGAAATTTAATTTATTCAAATCAAAAGTTTTTATGGCTTCACTCTGCTTAATATATTAAGATTTTTTTTTTTTTAATTATTCAGTACAACTTTAGTTTATAATTTATTTTGGTTTTTAAAACTGGTTTGCTATTATTAGATTTTTTTTTTAAATCTTATGACAAAGAATAATAACCAAAAACAATTGTTTTTGATTGAGTTATTTATTGTGAGGTAATATTTTTTTATTAATTGATTTTTTTTTTTTCTGTGAGTCATTCTTCTGCTTAAGGTCATAATTTAATTGAAACCTACTTTATAATAAATTAATGAATTATTAATTTAAAAATAATGCAATTTTTGACAATATTGTTATAAGAAACCAGTTTACTGGTGCACGTATTTCATGCAATTTTTATTATTATGCTAACCGTAATATGATTTAGATATATATAAAACTATATTTAGGTTGGAGAACATTAAAATGTATTCACTGTATATACATAATTAATAGAGTAACTTTATAAAGCGCAGACAGTTTTGAAGCTGTCTGAATAGCGATCAAACCGTAATGTATGTTGAGAGAAAGAGATTTTTGTATAAACACAATTTTGAAGACTTTTATATGACCAAAATTTATTAGCATAATAATAAAATGCATGAACGAAGCACAAAATTAAAGCGATTTACTATTTATATATGTATTCAATATAATGTAACTGATACAAAAAAAGGAAAGTGAGAAAAGAAGTGAATTGTTTTTAGAAACACATTATGTTTTGGAATAAAGTAGATTAAATGGCATATCGGTGAAACTCACTGTCGATTAGAAGACATTTCTTCAATAAGGTGATACTCTAGTATTTTATTTTTTTAATCTTCATATATATATATGAAATTTAATTTGAAGTTTTAATTAGATTTTTATTTTTGTATCTGAAAATATATAAGTTAATTATCAATTCATCAGCTTTCATCTTGGGCTTATGTAACGTTTAAATAAATGCATAAATGTTAAGAATCATGTTGGTAATAATATTGATTTCAGCTTTGGTTGTTAATATGCAATAATATGGCTTTTAGTATTATAAAATTATTTTATTAGTATGGAGTTGCTATTTATCAAAAAATTAAATGAGCATCTACCTAAAATTATGCTTAATTATACTTACTTTCAATAAATAAATAATAGCGAATATTTCATAAAGAAAAGAAAGGCTGAATGAGTGACCATGGCTCTAGTCAGATCTCTTAAAGAATTTGATCTGCATTATGAGAAAAGGTGGTGGACATTTTTTTGGTCTCAAATGAAATAAAATTTGAACTAAAGTTGGATACTCTGGTGACCCTCTGTGGGCCTAGTACTCATCGGATCTTATGATCATAAGCAGAGCCAGTATATTCCTCTGAGCTAAAATTTGAGGTCTATAAAACTTCTAAATGTGTATTTTAATCTGAAACCTCTAATTATAATGAAAAGATATAAATTTATTCTGTGCAATCAAGAAGAATGTGAAAAAGCAATTGACATGTAACTGAACTTCAGAGGATAGTCTTAGCCTGTGCAACTTTAAAGCAATTTTAGATAAGGCACTTAGAAATTGTTTAACATATGGTGTGAAAGAACCACAAACTGAGAGTAAACATTTAATGAATTCCAGTACAGTAGTTGAGTTGGCCATCTCCCAAACATTCTTGTGAGAAGATACTGTTAAATTGTGTTAACCTTTGTTTAGAATAAAATTTGAAATTAATGTCTCAACAAGATCAAGAAACAAATGACAGTTCAGTTATGATTTTAAACAAATGTATACAAATCACAGTCACCAATTGTAGTTATATATTCTTCAAAAAAGAAACAGATAAATAAAAGCTCTGACCAACAATTGTCTAATTAAGATTTTATGGTCAGAAAGCATAATACTTTGAAGTGTTGTCATTTAAGATGCAAGTCAGCATTAATGAAACTTGTATAACTATAGGGATTGATTCTGGTTGTGCTATCTATCTTAGCATAAAACTATTGGACAAAAATAGACAAAATTGAAAAATAGTTCTCAAATCAACTTATAAATTAATATATAGTTACCTAGAGAACGTGACAGTTTGAAGAGATTCTAAATTTAGATGGTTCAGTTGCTTATATCCTGTAAAGAGAGTAGCAACTTAGAGTTGTAACTAATTCAAGCCTTTATGCTATTCTTTCATCAGTGTAGAGAAAGTCTCAATTTATACAGTAATCCTCAAAAAAATGAATATATCAAATTATTTGAATCCAAGCTTGAATTGTTAGCAAGGCATACCAATCCATCTGTATATTAATAAAACTATAAAGTAGATCAGATCACTATGCACATTTTTTTAGTTTGTTAAGATCCAAAGTTCCTGAGTACTTGTATAGACACACACTGATGGGATTATAGATACATATCATATATTGAGTGGAATGGGCCTTACTACTCATTATTAAAAAGAATGGAGAAATATGTATTTGCAGGATTATTGATGCATGTTAAATAATGTTCTGACAATTGATAATTTTACTATTCGCTTTCATTTAAATAAATACTCTAGTGAACTTGAAAATTGACTTCAAACACTTATTAACTGGTTGATGATGAAGCTTCAAGAGTACTGATTACAAAAATCTTTATAAAGACAATGTATTGCCATTTTGAATTTCAGAAGCTCCAGCCATATTCGGAAAATGGTCAGTTAACTTGGTGCTAAAATACTGGGAAACAATCACTATTTTGATGACTTTCTGCTAGTGATTGAGAGTAAAGGACTAACAGAAAACTTCAATAAATTAAGGAAACAGGCTATAAAATAAGTCTTGGAAAGGGTGTATTTAAGCCAAAAAAGTAGATGTTTTTGATGTAAGATGCCAAATGGGAATAATGCCATCAAAAATAAAACAAATGCTGTATTGAAAGCAAAATCCCTCACACAAAAAAAAAGAGCTCCAGGCTTTTCTGAGAATCATTACATATGAAAATATCATTCAGAGCAAAACTGAAGCTGTTGAATCATTTGTTGGCTGCTGGGTACAACCATTGAAAAAACTAATAACTAAGAAAAAGGAGTGTTACTTCATTATTATACATAAGGAGGGTTTTTTTCTTATATGATGCTTCATCTATGGATATTGGAGCAGTTTTAGCTAGCCTTGCAAAGTTGGGCATCATTTACCCATTTTATTCATGCCTCATATCTTGATTAGATGAAAACAATTATATACAAATAGATAAAGAAGCCCTGGCATTGATTGCCATTACCAAGTACTTTCAATCAGTATGTTTATAGAAAAATAGTTCATATTTCATTCATATTAGAAATGGATCATAAACTTCTAAATACATTCAAGGTTAAGTCTTCTACAGTATATACTTCACCTACATGCTGAGATGTTGTAATTTTTTTATTATGATTTTAAATTTCAATATGTGGAGGGGAGGGGGAGTTGCTTGATAGAGTCAAAAGTAAAAAGATAGAAAAACAATTAAGTCAAAGTGATCAACTTTGTAAATGGTGATGAGATAAATAGTAAAATGAAAGTCTACTGGATAACAAATGATCAAAGTTATCAATATAAGAGAAAATGGTTATGCTCCAGATGTTCATCTAACAGCCCTGAGATGTATATGAAGGCTTGTGGGTAAGAAGGCATGAACTATACATTGTAAATAATTCCTAGTATGTGGAATTAAAGTTGTTGTTTGATCCAGAGATTGCTAAAAAATACTAAGTTTGATGCATCATGGTCATTCAGTATCGTTTTGGATAGATCATAAAAGGTTTATATTCCAACATAACAGAGTTTAGATTTCAATATTACAGGTCTGCCAGTATCCACATTGCCAATTGAACTGTAACATACTTGCCAAAACAAAGATCAATTCTTGGCCTCAAGTAACTGAATCTTAGGAAAAATTCCATGTATACCATGCAGATCCATGGAAGAGCAAGCAAGATTTTAATTGCCATGGATGACTTTCCCAAATGATTGCAATTAGCAGAGATATCCTCTGATATTAATTATTACTGAGGCATTTAAAAATTATTTACCATGCATAATTTTTCTGAGTCATTTTCAATAATGGAATAGCTTTCATATATGGCCATTCAGAGACTTCTGTGTAAAAATTTAGTTTAAACATATATTGACAATGTTATTTTATCCAGAAAGTAACAAGCAAGTTGAAGAAATGATTACAAGAGATGAAGAAAAACTTACAAAACACAGATGATTAGAATGTGCACTTATTTAGAATGTTATTGATAAAGCACATAATGCCATTTACCTTCAATAACAAAACACTCTGAAATGTTTATGAATTGCACACTAAGAATCAAATTTTCCAGTCTCATATCTGAATAACATAAAGCAGACAATGATAGCTACTTCAAAATAAAGCAAAAGTTTTATGCCATAAATATGCAGAGAAGACCTAGAAACCAGCACCAGAAGAGATTATCACCTTCTAATAGTAAAGTCAGCAAACGATCAAACCCATAAATGTTACAGCATCAATTTTGAGTTGATTGTGGCCAACCAGAGGCATATGGCAATGAATCTATTCAGCCAATCAACAATGATCAATATGCAATATTTCCCTCAAACGATGTCTTAAGAGGGAAATCAAACAAAAGATGTTCTAGCCAAGAATGAAGAAGAAACACCTAGTAATCATGAAACAGAGAAGACAGGGAACCACTATGGCAGACACTGGAAAACTCCAGAATTTACAAAAGCACTGTTTGTTTATTTACTTACTTGTCTTTTGTTTTATTATTGTAATTTGAGATGCATGCATCAACATAGAGTGGGTTTTTTTTTCATGTATATAATTAATTTCTACTATATTCAGATGTTTTGATGTTTCTTTGGTTACAATTAAAAAAAAAAAGTTCGATGTATATTAACACGTGAGAAACAAAATAGAGGAAATTAATGCCACGTGACTGTGTTTAATAAAAATTGATTTATTAATCTTTAATTAAAATATAAAGTTAATGAATGATTAGTAATAATCATTAAAAAATGTGTGAGTGTAAGAAATTTGGAATTTGTAGAAATTTGTTACTGATAAATAAAGAACAAGACCAAAGAAAATGTGAGGGATTGTGATATGAATCAAGTAAAGAGTGGTGATACACTTTGAAATGCATATTGTTGATTATTTATTTTTTTCAAATGTGTTTATTCTTATGTTTTTAGTACGTGTTATGAAATAGAAGTTTTAAATAAACATATTTGTATCCTACGTTGTAGAATAACTGTGTATCATATATAGTAATTAATTAATGATTATAGACTATTTCTGTATATATTGAACCTGATTGAAATCCGATTCAATTGCGTTATCGAAAAAAAGAAATTTACTAAGCTTTTAAGTTTCATTAAACGTAAGGTTTAAATTTCATTATTATTTAAACAGAATGCGTATGTCAAAATACACATGCATTTATATGTAAAACGGATTTTTTAAAAATGTTTATCGATTTATTTTAGAATAATTCTTATACCGCCTGTTTTTAAATCCATTTGATTTAAAAACGAGCTGGCTAGCTAATTGCATTCCTGTTGCTTTTATTTTAATTATTGTAAACAATTTTAATAGCGGAGATTTGATTTTTATGTTGTTGTTTTCATTTCAATAAACCCTGGGTAGAATTCCTAGATAGATTGAGCGGGAGATTAATATTTGCCCTGCCTAAGGCGAAGTAATTGAACAAGGAAAGTGTTTCGCGGGAAATGGAGCAACGTATAAATAACCCCGGAAATTTGGAGGGTCAGTTAATCCATTTTTGAGAGATAGACAAGTGGTTTTCTCACGTGAAAGTTATAGCAGCGCGGACATTTAAATTTCTTAATTAAAGGACATCAGCTGTTATTAAAGACTTTCTCTGGCAAAAATGAAAAATTCTATACTTGTTATCACCACCCGAATGGCTTGCTAACTCCACAAAAGACGGATCCCTGACTTCCAAGTTTGCTCCAGTAATGCCTTGAACACCTAAAAGAAACCGGAACCTCTTTACATCTATCTTGCTGCTTCAAGAACCTGAAAATGAACTTAAGTAAAAGTGCGCACTGTACGTGAACATTGCTTTTACCGAAAGGTAATTATTTTCGTTTTTATTCTTCCCAGGGTAAATTAGTTCTCATTAAATCTTCGCTCAATCTAACCACAAATATGTATTCTTAAATCAATATATCCCATATTTAATATTTGCTGTGTTTTTCAATATTTTATAGTGTGTCTTAGAATCTTAGTTTTAAGATTCTAATTTGCTTTCCGTTTTGTTTATTGGAGAGTGACGAGTGAGTTTTCTATTTTATGTAAGATTTTTATAAATGCTTTGGCAGTCGTGCTTTTAAAATGCTTACCTGTAATTATTTAGTATTTAATAATTAATTAATTGTGTACTCTATGTTTGCCCTCTTGCTAAACCTCCAAAAGTCTTTTGGCTGACGACTTTATTGTCTGATTTTCGCAGGTGGAGATTTCGTTCTAAGATCTCTAAAGATGGAAATTAGAATTGTGTTTTCTTTGTAATTTTATAAGTCGTCAGCAGGAAGATAAAATTTATCCTTTCTTAGATTGCAGGTGAGCGATACTTTCGTTCTGCTAAAGTGTTTACAACTTTTAATATTCTCGTACTCATGTGCACTCTCCGATAGATTTATTTTTGTATTTATTACGTATGCTTTAAATTTATCAGAGCATGTACTCAGAATTTGTTTGTAATTCATTTTCTTTTCTTTAATTGCTGGGGCAGATGGAACTGTTTTTCTAATTATTTGCTTGTCTCCTATTGAGACCTTTTCTTATTAATTTTAAAGTAATTTTCGCCAATCGTTTGGCTGGGATTCACCAGTTTAATTGTTTCTTCATTTCAATGATATTTTTCGATTGTTCTTGGGGTGGATCAATCGCCGTTATTTTAAACGTAGTAATTGGTGCAGTTCATACCGATATAAGGACATTCAAGATCTCATCATGTTTAGATCTTGAACAGCTCATCGGCACTGGGTCTTTGATCTATTTCAAGGGCATATGGTTTAAGTATCTAAAAGGGAAAACCAATGTTTAAGTGAATCCTCTGCTGAATGAAATTTGCTTCCTCCCTTTTAACTTTGTTTATTAGAAGATCAGTCGGTCTGTCATAGCTTTGCCTGAGTTAACTCACATTTATTATGTCATAAACTTATATTTAATAATTTATTTTCTCATAATAAAATTTATGAAATATGTTTAACTTAATTTGGCTGACGTTTGTCTTTGTGCTTTTGTCTCTGTTGTCTAAACAATTTAAGATCTCTTGTTTCTCCCTGGGTCTAGTCAGCGCAAACCATCACCATCATCTATTCTGATCACAGTAAACAAATTTTCCAGACACGTAGTGGTCTGGTGGCGCCCTCTGTTTCAGAATAGATTGAGTATCCGGTATAATATAATATCACTTCTTTGGTGACTAAAACTGAAAATATAAATGTAATCCAAGATTAAATTTTATTACTGTAATTAAAGAAACCGGATTTTAACAAGGTGACATTAATTTTTTTTTGAAAGTTGCATCTAGGTAGTTATTGTGAGAAACACATCCTAATGACTCATCTAAGAGAATAAACTAGTTTGAGTTTATTTTTATTATGGGGCGAAAATACCTTCTTCATAGTATTTAAATTATACTTACTTAATATCTTTAATAACTGAAATACAGGCTTATTATATATATCTGTATCAATATATGTAATATATAGGGTATATGAGCACATACTTTCACACGACCCACCACTCTCCACTCTATGTCATAACACTGATACACTTGAACACATATATGTAGATAAGATCAATAATCACCAATATACTATCTCATGCTAAACCATCAATCATCAGTTGGTCCAGATTATCATCTCTACACATATATATGCAATAAGTGCTCAGATACATATTAAGATAGCCAATCTTCATACTTTAATGGGCATGCTTCAATCTACTCCACACTCCAACTCTTCAACCATCCATCCAATTGAAAATCTAATGATGGAATGCTCAAAAGCCACTCTGAAGCCGAGATTCTCGTCACACCCATGTTGATCTAAAGTCAATCTGACCCCTTATGTACAGGACATAATTCATATAATACATATATATGAGGAATGGGCAGACATCTCTACTATGTAATAACTGAAATACAGGCTTATTATATACCTGTATCAATGTATGTAACATATAGGGTATATGAGCACAGACTTTCACACAATCTACCACTCTCCATTCTATCTTATAGCTCTGATACACTTGAACACATGTATATCGAAAAGATAAATAATCGCCAATATATGTCTGTATCACATGATCACTATCTCATACTAGCACATAATTGTTATTAAACAATTCAAAACAAAGCAAAACTCTCCATATAGTAAATTCAGATCCATATGACCATATAGGCTATTGAGCTTGGATTGAAAATATTAATTGTGTTTTCAATTTCATTCTCATAGTTTTGTAGTTAAATAGAGTTAAAAGGTGGATGCTGGAGGGTTGCATTAGATCCTAAGATCTAGGTGCAGTGCTCTCAGATCCAAGGCTCCTCACTGATGAAGGCCACAAGCCAGAAACTAGTCTGGGGATATTGGATGAGTAGGCACTAGATAGGGATTGCACAAGCCTTCTGGCATCCATTGATTGCTCTTGTTAGCACAAGATGGAACAACTATATGGAGAGTTTTGCTTTGTTTTGAATATGCCTGTATTTTAGTTATTACATAGTAGAGATATCTGACCATCCTTATATATATTAAATAGTTGTGTCCTGACATGAGGGGTCAGAGTGATTTTTTAGGTCAACATGATGGTGATGAGAATCTTGGCCTCAGAGTGGTCTTTAAGCATTCCATCACTAGATTTTCAATTGGATGGACGGTTGAAGAGTTGGAGTGTGGAGTAGATTGAAGCCTGTCGATTAAAGAATGAAGATTGGTTATCTTAATATATATATGAGCACTTATTGCATACATGTTTAAAGATGATAATCTGGACCAACTGATGATTGCTGGTTTAGCATGAAATATTTGTATTGGTGATTATTTATCTTTTCGACATATATGTGTTCAAGTGTATCAGAGTTATGAAATAGAGAGGAGAGTGCGGGTCATATGTAAGTCTGTGCTCATATACTCTTAATATCTTTAGTTAATGTTAAAGACAAAATATTAATTAGTAGTCAGTTATAGCATTTATGAAATATATTTTTGCTATATTTATATGTATAGTTTTATTTGTTTCTGCTTTAGGCTAAATTATGTTAAATCCATATATGTATCTCTACATAAATTTACGAGCAAAGATTATTTTGTATATATATATATTGTAAAAAAGAATCATATTGTGAAAGGAGGCAATAGAACACAAGAATTTTGAAATTGTGATTGTTGGATAGACCATAGATTAATATACTTCAATGTTTAAATATTGTATTAAAAAAATAGATTCTACCTCAGACATTTTGGTACTAAATTTCAAATTAGTATTTGGACTTTCAAGTTTATGTCATGTTACTAAGGTATGGAATTCTTCTAAAGAGTGATAATATAAGGAATTCTTTTCTTAGATTCATTAAAAAAAAAAAAAGAATCCTGACTAGATCCCTGAAAGTTATTTTATTATTAATAAGTTGATCAAAATGAAACATAACATGAATGGGCATCTTACTATGCAATATTAATATTTTAAGGCAGAAATTCAACAACTGATAGGTTTTAAAAGATATAGTTAGTTGTTGATTGTAATCATTTCATTGATATTGGCAAAGCTAAAAGTAATATATTGATTGTTTATTAACTCAGTTGATGACACTCTTTATATGATAATTGTAGCATGCATTTTAAAAAATGATACATGGATTCAAATAAACACCTTTAGTGATATTTTTGTCGTATTGATTCACTTAGATATCGATACATATTATAGATTAATAAGGTTAAAATATGTTTATAATTTTAAAACTTACTGACCTTTGCTGATGAAAGCCAGTATCCAGAATCTGTTCTGAAGATATATTTGTCATCTGATGAGTGGTGACTATGCAAGTTTACAATGCTCAGCATTATAGTAGAATGATAGGGTTGATTATTGTTCTTGTGTTGAAGAATTGCAAAAATTATTGTTTGATATTTAACTTTCCCATACATATTTATTTGTGACCCTTCCAAAAAATAAAAAGGCATTGAAAAGAAAAGAAAAAGAAGCAAAATTACTGAGCATGCAATTAAAGGATGGGAACATAATTGTGCTAGCATACTTCTATTGTCAAATGATTAAAGAAAAAAAAAAAAAAAGGGGGGGGGGTAAAGGCGAAATGATAGAAAGTGCACATAAAGGAGACAAAAAAGATTGCTTTTTTTTGGAACCAGCATTTGACACTTTAGCCAGTATCATTTTTTTCAAAATAGTAGATGTTAATGACTGGGCACTAATTATTGGATATTTGTAGTTATTCTTTATATCTGAAGTCATTCTCATGAGAAAATTATCAACAATCAAGCTCAAGTATTTAATTGAAATTTGTGTAGAAAATCTTATAAACATAATTTATGACAAACTTTAAATAATCTAACATTTGTGTATTTTCATATACTGGTGACACAAATTCAAACAAATTTTAGAATATTCGACATACCTGTATAAAAGTCACATTCTTTGTATATTCATTAAGACAGAGTGTTAAAATTCATTGGCAGGCTGAGAAACAAAAGATTATTAATGAAATCTAGATGCTCTTATAATTGCTAGCAGTTTTTGTAATGTCAGTTAATGATATAATAATATTTTCATGAAAATATTGCTGGTCAGATATATTCCATTTATATAAATATGAAGAGTCATAATGTAGTGGTAGCATGTATGCCTAATATGCAGACAATTTGGATTGTTGCAGCCAAATAAAACTAGTTTTTTCATAATTCCAATCAGTTTAATGATTTTTTTTTCCAGATAGCTACCATTGAACAATTAATCTATAAATGACTATCATGCTATTATAAATACCTAGAGAGTAAATCAGTGGCATGCCTAGTGGGTAATAACTTCCAGGGCATCGCATGTGTGTGTGCAGATTGTGTGGGCACAAAAGTGCATTACTATGGGGGTGCCTAGACACCAAAATAATTAATAAAATTGATATGTAAATGAAATGTTTATATTTTCAAACTTCATTGTGTAATGGTCAGGTTTGTACATTTGCTCAACAGACCGAGAGTCTGAGCCAGAGAACCAAAAGCTGACCAAGTTGGGATAGTAATATTCTCTTACCCATGCTTCCAAGTCAACCCATAGCTAATGACATGCCTGAGGCTACACTCAATATCTTCTTCACATTCCAGCCATATCAAAGCGGTAAAACATCAGACATCCCCCTCACACAGGCACATACATATATTAAATAACTTAACTAGTGATTTATAAAGTAATAGGCAAGAATGGAGACTGAGAGGGATTTGTATTTCATAAATTTAAGGTAACAATTAATAAGTTATAAAGCAAGGTAAATTATGTACATATTGCTCACACGCAGGTGAGTGAATACTTAGGGTTACAAAGAATATGATAACACATATTATATATTGCTCACACACAGGTGAGTGAATACTTAGGGTTACAAAGAATATGATAACCCCAATTATATATTGCTCACACACCGGTGAGTGAATACTTAGATTTACAAAATGTTTAATGTGATTATCAATAAATGATAAACAAAGCTAATTATATTTGCTCATGCACAGGTGAATGAAATTTAGGATTGCAAAATATTTAAATAGATTATGAATTTGCAGAACTGACAATATGCTTATACCATCTTTTATGTTACATGAGAATATACGCATAATTGAGACATAAGGTCTCAAAGACTGGGCAATTTGACCTTCAACCAAACTCATTATAAGGTTAAGTAGATTATGAGATAAAATATTTTACATCCTCTGTCATAATTTATGCTATGGACTACGTAGGGAAAATTAATAATGGCTAGAGTGATCAATTAATTGGTAATAGCTTGGAATTATATTATTAAATTTAAACATAACTTATAATAATATTTTAGTAATATTATATATGATTACTCCACAGATAATTGCATTAACTCAGATTCTGAATCGGATCAAAGCTGATGTTAATTTCTACGGGAGGCTCTAGGGCATTACAAACTATAATATCAGAATACGTGCGTCTTGAATATGTTCTTAATTGAGATTCATTACCTAGTAATTGGTTCCTCAGACTGCGCCACTTGCTATAATATGAAGAGGCCCTTTTATTCAAGTGAATGGAACAGCAGCCTAACAACCTCTTGGAACACTTTGGTTCCTTTAAATACAAACAAATATCACAGTTGCCTAAACTTAAGAGGCATGACTTGACATGGAATCGATCCTAATGTAGGTCATTATAAGTATAGCAAGAAGCTATTGTGCGGTCAGATTTGTATGTTCACGTAACAAGATCTAGCATCTAGGCAAAAGTACCTCGAATCCACTCGTGCGCAAGATACACAGGTCAGGAACACTCATGAACTCTGCCCTATTTGCCTATTTCCCAGATCTATAACATTATGAGCAACAATCCCGATGACATCGATTAATTTACTTCTCATCCGCCGGCATCGATCATCGGAGACACAAAAAGACTCTAGGCTAAACTTATATGATAGAATAACTTAATAACTAGTTATATTTTATGAGCAATAAAGGCTCATGACCTAGCATATTAATTATGTATTGAGCGGAGATTATCTAGTCATATTTAGCATAAGTAATAACTTAATATATTATCTTAACTAAAAGAAAGCAATGGTTCGAGATTGATATATATATTTAAGATTTATTAATAACAAAATTATGTCGGGTTATTTAGCCGACGTTAGCCTCATGAGTATTATATATATGTGTTTGATTCATATTTAACAATAACATTATAATTTGTGGCTATGCCAATAATATATATGTGTGATTTAATAAATTAGTGCTATTGGAATACATTACTAGAATCCTATTACACCCCCAGATACGAAAAGAGCATTTAATTAATTTAAAAGGATAATAATTTCATAAGCAGGTTACATTCAATATTATGATAAATTTGAGTTATAGATAATACGCGGGATGGGTAATGAATAATTTTATAAACGATACTAAATCTATCGCATTAATACTTATATTAAACTAATGGAAATATGTCTGTTTAAAGAAATCATTTCATTACGGCTTATGAATACTTCTGGGCGACTAATAAGACACTGAAAGGCGGTGCGTGCATGGCGGCTGATTGGGTTGGTCCAATTATGGATCCTGGAGTGTGCTTCATGAATTTTTAATAACGAAGTGGACCGATTTCCTCTGCAAACATAGGCAGGGTCGGTTTGATGAACGAAAGAGTCCAAGATTCCCTGGAATGAAGTACAGGCGAATCATGGATGACAAAGAGTGGTCGGCAATGTCATTATCGGGCTGGATTTTCCAGAGCGATCCCCATATAAAGCATGCACATAAGACCAAGTATGTCCCCAGGGTGGTTTTACAGCCTGGTTTAAGGACATTGAGAATGACGATGGGGCTCGACTGCGCGAATACCTCCATGTGAGAAAGAAGCACAAACATATATATATAAACGAACTGGCCTTTATGCACGAAATGCTTAATAATATAATATAAATATAATTCTAAAATTAAAGATTATCGAAACGTATTTATTGCCCATAAATTATGAAATATTCAGCGTAATGACATGGCTTCACTAAGCAAACATGGATGATTATTATACTTAAATCTAAAGCCAAGATCTTAAGGTCCCCCTCCCCCTTACATTATGTTACTTAATATTATTCATTACTTTTTACACATTTAATAAATCTCAATTTTGGTTAATCAATGCCCTTGTGGAAATATATAAATTATTACAAAATAAGTGGGTGGTGGTAATAGCTAAGATGGGTTTTACATATATAATATAATTTAAGAATAAAAGATAGCGCATTATTTAGGAAGGAGAATGTGAAAAACAGACGTCAAATCTGTTTTTCTACAGTAAACATGAAAAATATAATTAGTTTATTTATCTAAAATCGCGAGCACCTGGGCAAGTCGAATAAGACTTGTTTTGATCAAATTATAAATTATTTACCCAGTAAATGATGGGTGGGGAAACGAAAATAAATTATATGCTGGCGATTTTAGAATACTATTGGCATTTATTTTAAAGTATAAATACATAAATCAAATTGAAAATTGTTTGCCGCTTGAAAATAAAAGAAAAGGAAAAACATTTTATAGGAGGCTTAATCTAGATTAGTTATATAGAGTTATAGAATACATATTTGAAGACATTTAATATAGATGATTTAAAATATAAATATTACAGAGAAGGCAGGATTTAGGAATTATAAGCGGTCAAAGTTCTTTTACCTTGATTATTTGGAAGAGCGTTTCACTAGGAATCAGTCCATCGGTATTATTTCACTAGATCTAGGGTAGCATTATTATTTGAGATAGCACTTCACTTTCACTGGAAAAATATACATAAAGTTCAGTAGTACGGGATGCAGAGCTTCGTTCATAGGAACAGCATATTAGAACGGAGGGACAAGGCAAAGTTTCCTACTCACGACACATTGAGTGAGAATTAAAACTGGCGTGGAATATGTATAACAACATAGTTATTTAATGGTCTCCTCTTCGTGGATTCAAATCCAGCAGTATTTATACTTTTATTTTGAAGCTGTAACTTAGCAACTACTGCTGGACCTGAGGCAGTTTAAGCACTTAAGTTTCATTTGGAATAGTTTGACCGGATACTCTTATCTAGTAAGATGTTTGAAACAATGCAAGTTTGTTATCAGTTTCTCGAACGATTGTTTTAAAATATATCTTATGATTTTAAAACAAGCTAGCATGGACAATTTCCACTAATGGGTTTATTTTATTATTACCAATTTGTAATCTTTTACTTTAATCTAAGGGGTCTTCCGGGTAATTGTTTTTCGAGAGACTTCTTAACAAGATTGCATCACTTCTGGCTACAAAATTATATATGAAAAAATAATAAGTTTCATATATAATACCTTATACATATAATATAACTATTAATTTAGTCACAATCTCCTACACTGAAATATACATATATATTTATTATTTACGCCCGCATACACATGAGAATATTATTATTAAATAAAATATTTTTAAATTAAAATACATACGTTTACATTATTTATGTTATAATACTGAGCAAAGAAATATATATATATTAATAGCTATGTATATACATGCGTAAAGGTGGGTTTGAATACAGTTAGATGGTAGAAGATTGGATGTGGGCTGTGAAGCAGGATCTGAGCATCAGATCTGCTTCACTATGCATATTTATGCTAACTAGCAACACATTCGCCACGCTAGTTTAATATTCCCCTAAATTAATTACACCAAATATTAGCTTCTCTCAGTGGCACTACCACTAGTCAATTCATAAATAGTAGATTTAGTCACACTATCAAGGCAATAATAGGAATCTGATTCAAGGTTATCTATATAGCTAATCTTCAATAAAGGAGAGTTACAGCAAATTTAAGGATTTACTAAGATTTAAAATATTACTTAAATGCTGTATAGAAATACTCATGCCTAATATTAAGCAAATATTGATTTTTAAATAAATTACACAAATATTCATTTTAAATAACTTATTCTGTTCCTTATAAGTAACTGTCTCACACTAGCGTAAATAATAGTTTGATGTCAGAAGGGAGTTTTACCTATATTTCTTTATATTATAATATTCTAACATAATGGAAAGGTGCCTAATTGCCTCTCCGATAATTATTAAACCCTGCAAAACTCCATTCTGATGAATATAGCATAAATTAATAAACATGAAATTAAAAACGAAATATAGATGGCATAAGAACAATTGCAAAAACGATCAGTAGAGTTATAATTTAGAAAATGAATAAGAATTTGTTTGAATGGTTTTATAGAACCTATCAAGCAAGAATTTTGAGAGTGCTCCAAGCTTTAAAGTAAATTTAATATAATTGGTTTAATGTAACATTTAAATAATAAAATGAAATATGGGTTTGATTAGTTAGCTAGCTTTTAATTTAGAATTGGTTTAGTAATGAAATTAGCATATTCTGCAGAATGATTTACCGGTAATACTTGGTAGCAAGTCTTTCAAGGTATTCTTTACTGCACATCTTCTCTCCATTAAGTCAGGCTGTGGCTTTTCTAGATTTGTCAGGATACAGCTTTTCTAGCACTTCAGTTGTAGCTTTTCTCTATTACTTAGTTTTAAGGGTTCTCTAGTACTTCAGGTGCAGCTTCTCCCTCACTGGGCCAGGGTGGAGGTTGATGTTTTCTTTCATTCTGTAGAACAGTTTTCCGTGGGAGCAGACGGCCAATCTATTGTTCCATTAGCCAACAGTTCTCATCTTAACAGCTTTTAGTAATTGCTTGGTCATAATTCAGCTTGATCAAAGTAATGCAGGAATAGCTCTTTAATTATTTTTCAACACTTGTTTGGAAAAATGCATCTGACACTTTTTAATGGCCACTACATGCTTTTTTTTATATCATATTTTTCAGTGTTTCCCCTCCCTCTTGTACTTTCGCAACATCATTTGTTTACTGTCTTCAAACTTTGCCTTTAACTAAATGTTCTACTTTTTTTAAATATTCGCCACAGTTAAATCTGGAGTTAAAAGCCCTATTCCCTTGGGTTTCCCAATTTCACTTAGTATGAATTTATGCCTGACTGGATTTTCTAATTTATTTTTGGATTTTCTAATTTATTTTTCCCTATAATTTTAAATTAGATCAATTTTCAGCTAAAAAGTTATTTTTAGATGAAATGTTAAAACTTGTAAACAACTTACAGCCTGTGTAATTTTTAACAAACAATAGAACTCAAAATTTATTTTAAATGAATATTAAAACTTAAATGAATAATTCATAAATTTAAACTTATAATTTTGTTATATACATAATTTTAACTACACACTGCTAGGTTTACTTCATGACTGCATCTTTATATTATAGTTAACAAGGTGATTATACACGCACATACTCGACAATATTACAAGCACACTCAAAGTTTTAAGTTAAAGAAATACACGCAATCTGAGTGAAACAGAAATACACTCTTATAGAATATAATAAGTGAAGCAGACAGGTCACTAGATCTAACTGTTTCAATTATCAGAAATATGTTCTGAGTGTAAATATTTTTTATTTAAAGATGAGAAGAAGACTTATTGTGACAATTTCTTGAGCTTTGAATTTCGAGACTCGAGTTTGAATTATACTATATTTATATTCTTATCATTAGGTTAAACTGAACAGGTCAATGCCATTTTGTCACAATAATTTTTAAAACTTACACCTAAATATTTAGATTTTCGAATCACTTTATTGTTAGAAATGTTATTATTGTAAATATTTTATTTAAATATAAGAGGCATACTCCTTTACTTATTAGACTTGTGGTAACAATTGTTCAAGCCTCAAAATATTTTATATAGACTCTGTTATTGCACAAAACTGAATAGGCTGTCCCTCTTTTGTTGCTATAATTAATAAAATTTGGTAATTTATATGTAAATGAAAATGTTTAGATTTTTCAATCACTTATTTAAATAAATCTTGCTTTAAAAATATTACCTCACAATTACAATAATTCTGCATGTGATCAAATTATGTTTATTTATTTTACAGTGTTTAAATGTTTTATTCAGTTTAGAGAGTACTAGTAGAGTGACCAACGCTGGAATGTAATGTTTTAGGATCGATTCCCAATGCTATCTTGTGTAAAACTTTTTTAATAACAAAATTATCTTTTTTTTTTAATCATGCTGTATTATCTTTTTGCATCTTTTATTAAATAGTTTTTCTTATTTTTAATAATGATATTATCTTTTTTTTATGCCATATTATTTTTTTACAAGTTTTACTAAGCAGTTTTTCTTTTAATGTCGATTTGGATTTGCTCTCTAGCTAAAACTTGTACTTCTTGATCTATAATCCACACTACAGTCCAAATATAAGGAAAACATATGAGTAAAGAACATAATTTTTAAAAAGATATCAGTGCATGCCAAAATATTTAATTCTTAACAAATTTCATGATAACGATAGCGCTTGGCCCATTTACTTGTTTTGGTTTTTGCAGCTTCTTCATCAGCGGGGAAATCGCTTTTATGTGATATTATTTAATGCAATTATTTTTATCACAATAAAACATCTACATGATTGCACTATATTAAAGTCTAAAAAATGTATCTAGTGGCAAACCAAGGGTTTGACTTTTTTTAACGTCTATCCAACATAACCTATGAAGAAACAAAATAAAGAGCAAGGCATTTTAATGGCTTCTAAAAATTTATTGAATAAACAATCTAAGTATGAAATTTTAAAATTTCTTCTCTTAAATAAATCTTGGCTCAATCCCTAATTGTCAAACTATGTAATAAAGTATAATATATTGAAATGAAAAATATATTATTAGTAAGAATTTTTTTTATTTCCTTCTAAGCAAAATGATATGCAAATTTGTTTAAAAAAAGAACTGAAACGAGTTCAAGAGAAAACTAAGTTTTGATATAAAATCGGTTTTTGTTTTCTTTTGGCAGACTGAGATACCTTATTCAAATCCCACAGGATATCCCCTTATGTTTTGTGAATAAAAAGGAAGAACACTACCGACAGTTATCTAGATCTAATCTGAAACACTTGAATGATATTTTAATAACTCCAACTGAAGTGAAGAAATTGGCTTATTTAAAAGACAGCTAGAAATTACAAGACTATATTATCATTTTGTTTTCGGTGAATCTTATTTAAAGAGTGATTTGTACTTTGTTTTAAATAATTTGGATTTGTAAATAATGCTTATTATTCAGATTATTTTAAATTATTAATTTTTAAAAAAATGAAGTTATAATAACTTCTCTTTACTTGTTAAAATTGTTATTTTTGTTTTAAAATTATTATGTATCACATATGTATGCTAAATTTATGAATTTTATGTAAGTTATTAATTTAAGAGGAAATAGAAGGAAATAATGATAATCAAGTAAATGCAATGTACACATAAAAATTGCCTAAGTCTCAAATAACTGTAGTTAACAGTGTAATTATTTATTAGATGTGGTATGTTGGACTATTTCCATCATTTATGAGTGAATGTTGAATGTATTTAAACTTTATTTAAACTTTCCAAATACAAACAACTTGTTAGTAATAACACAAATAGACAATACAGGTTAGTAATTACACAACGTTTCGAGTAGTATTATTCTCCACTCTTCTTCAGGTGTTGTTGGCCTATATGCACAGTGACAATATTCGCTTAGAAGTTGAACTTGCACCTTTAGATTCTTGAATATCGAATTTTAAGGCAAAAGCTCTACCAACTGATTAGTCTCTTTTGTTTATAGTTAAACTTATATTTGATTACTGAAAATTGGATTTTATGTAGATGGATTTATATATGTACAGTTGTTTGTTCAATGTTTAATACTTTACATATGTTCACATCCATATGGGAGAATGTATTCCTATCAGTTTAATGAGTTAGAAACAATATCAGACCAATCAACTATAATTGTATTAAATTAGGTTTAGGACCAAAAAGCCAGGTTTAGGGTTAGGGCCAAAAGGCCACCCCTTTATAGTTATTAGTATATGAGCAGTTATATTCAAGATTAGGATCTAAAAAGACTATTAATTATGGTTATTGTGATAAAGATAGCATTGATACAAATATTAGGAGACATACAAGCCAAAGAAATATTTGTATTTATGGATTCATATATGTATGGAATTATATTTAAATTTATTGAAATCAGGATTGAAGGTAGATGAAAGTTTTTTGCTAAAGAAATAAATTGCATATCAATTAATGATTATACTTTATAAATAAATTACTGTTACATGGTTTGTTAATTTTATTAAAGAAAATAAATTGTACATCAGTTAATAATAGTGCCAATTCATACTGCTAAATTGAAATAAGTATCCAAATATTAAATCACTTCACATGGTTAAGAAATTCAGAACCATCCTTTGTGAAATAAATATATAACTATCTTAGAGTCTGTATTTCAAAATAACCAGCCTCAAAATATTTATCAGTTAATTAATTCACTTGTAAATAAATTATTACTACATGATTTGTACTTTATGTAAAATTGCATGGACTACTGTCATTCATCAGGAGTAACTTATGTTCTCCATGATGTAGCCCATCATTACATATGGTGATATGTAATGGTTACAATATTATATTGAATAAAATATTATTTTAAATCTATATGTGTTAGTTTATTTTCTGATGCTCAAAGTCAAGTGGTGCCTGTGTAATTTATGTAAATAAATAAATAGAGAAAATGTAAAATAAATGAACTACGCTAAGTCTGACCAGAATATATAATACAACTTAGTTATTAATAAGCCTTTAAAAAATTAAATAATAAAGAAAGTGTAAATATTTTTCTATTTTTGTTAATAGAAAAAGTAAACAACTTATGTGTAAGAGGTTCTAAATCGAGAATACTTAATGAATTTTTAAAACAATTATTTTTAACAAGTTGGTACTAATGGAATGGAAGATCTATATCAGCTGTGTTATTTAAAATTGACTTAGTTTGATGATCCTAATGAAATATTTAAGTTACATCAATAAACAATAAATGGAAATTTAAAATATCAGATATATATATAATAAATTATAGGTATTAATAACAGAATAACATGTATATAAAAAATTAAATAATACTGTAAATATTGTATTATTGAAGGGATATAACTTTCTTAAAAGACAACCTGAATAAGTTTATGCATAATGGATTTTGAATGGGTTTAATAAGCGAACTATTTTTTTAACTAATTATTGATATGTCGGTTGAAGTTGATCTAAACATTGGTAAAGAAGTCTTATGTCACCATTGTACTTCAGGAAGGACAATGGAGACAAGCTGGACTCTTTTGTTTTTGCTATGTGGGACAGAACTTGTAAACAAAGCATTACACAGAATTATGCTCTGGCTGAAGATAATATTTTTTAGTAAGTAAATTAGAAATAAAATTACTTTTATAATATCAGAGCTGGCCCAAGAAGGGATGGTACAATGTTTTTTATATGTATGTGTGTGGTGGCGGTGGTTCATTTATTAAATATGATAAAAACACTCTATTTCTACTAGCAATTTCACATGATTGTCCAAAAAATAATATAAAAACTTTTGAAAGAAAAAATTAAAAATTTCAAATTTACTAAATAAATATTTTTGTTTTTAAATTTTGAAAAAATATTTTTTTTTTTTTAAGTGTCATAGCATCGGCCGGGATGCGAACCCGCAACCCGGGCAACTGTCTGCTAGTGCAAGGCAGTCGCGCTGACCTCTCGACCACCAATGCAAGACAAAAAAATATTTTTTAAACATTAATTTCTTTTATTGTAGTATGTATTTTAATCTCCATGTTTATTTTATAGAAATAAATGAATAAAACATATTAAACGACTAAATATTTAATTTTTTTTTTTTTTTTGCAAAAGTGCTAAGAAAAAAATGTCTTTTAATTTACAAATTCTATTTCATAGAATGAGAGTGGGGTAAATTTATCTTGTACAAAGGTGTTTCTTATCCATGTGGTAGGTAGCTCTGATGCATTTTCTTTAGGGAAAAGATGGAGGGGGGGGGGTTAGGGAGAAGTCTTTATATTTTAGTTTTATATACCCATATTTTTAAATTAGTCAAGTGGAGAAGAAAGAGTTTTAAATGATGAACATATATTTAAAATTGCTTGTTTTCATTTTAAGTATCATGTTGTATGTGTATATATTAATTATCTAAAGGAATATTTATTTATTGAATGCTTGAGTAAATAATGGTTATAATGAATATGAACGGACATAATATAAAAATTTATGAGAATAATAATAAAAAGGATTAATTATCAAAAAATTTTTGCCAGAGAGTGACTTTGAATATTAAAATTTTTTCAGATGCATATGATGGACAATGATCTAGAAATAAGTTAAACAACAGATTATGCATTAATAGGTAAAGTTAAACGAATAAACCATGGGCAATTAAAGTTTTTGATATAGAATAAAAATCATGTAATAATAATAATTTTTTCAGTAATAGATATAGATGTGATTGGAAGAATGCCAAATATAGCAAGGATAAAGACTGGTATGGATGAAATGTAAGTGATAAAAATAAATTGGGTAAAATACTGAATATATCAAAATATATATATGAAAATTTTTGTTGGATGTGATTATATGTATACATGTTAAGAAGTAGGAATGTTGATTAATATATTTTTGAATTAGTCTGGTCATAAGATTAAATGTAACAAAATATTTAGATTTACTAAAAATGTGGACTAAAGAAAGAAAATATGCTTTAAGATATAATGAAAATGAAATTAAAATTAAATGAGAAAATTATTTAAATAAAACAGAGTAAATTACATTAGAATAATCAATAAAACAAGTCATATATAACATGACATTGCTTTTATAAGCTTGTATTTACAAATATGTAATATAGGGAGGATACCAATAGCTCAAACAAGCTCTTAATTGATAAGTGCGGTAAGAGAAAAATATTTAAAATCTCTATCTAGAACATTCCCATTCCCTGACCAATTGATTTTGAGTTGATATTTTAGATCTAGGGTCTGAATATTCTAGTTCCTCACTGAGGTGAGTCAAAAGCTCAAAAACAATTAATTGGTCTGGGAATGGGGATGTTCTAGATAGAGATTTACAATGCTTATCAATTAAGAGCTTGTTTGAGCTATTGGTATGCTCGACTATATTAAATTACATTAGATAATTATATGGAGGCAGTGAGATTAAATTGGAAATTATTGGAGAACATAAATAAATATGGCAGAGGAAAAAGTAAAAGATTTTAGAAAATATGTGGAATATATGAAAAATGTTTGGAAAGAGGAATTGCATTCTTTGAATATGAAAGAAAATTTAACTGCAGATGATTTTAAAGAATTATCTAGCAAATATAGAAAAAAAAAACTTTTGCATGAAGGAAAATGAGATAGCAATTCTAAAAATATATAATAATGGATGGACATTCAAAAATTAAAAAAAATGGAAAAGTGAGGAATTCGGATAAGTAAACAGCAGAAATATTGATGAATTTGGAAGTTAAAAGTAAAAAATTTATTGAATATTTTAATACTTTAATAAAGAAGATGGAAATTTCTTAGATAATTGAAAAAATATAGGGGATGAAAAACATAGAAAATTAATTAATTTCAATAATCTACAAATTATTTACTTATATAATGATTGGAAAAATAATTAAATGGATAAAAGAGATTTAGGGAAGATTTAATCTTGATCAATATGTATGTAATAACAATGATTATGAAAGTGATAAAAGTTTGCACTGTGTTTCCCCAAAAATAAGATTGGGTCTTATATTAATTTTTGTTCCAAAAGATACCACAGGGCTTATTTTCAGTCAATGTTTTATTTTTTGATTTACAAAGATCTATATTACTCAAATACAGAAAGCTGTAAGATTCCATCTGGAGTCCTCCACAAGTCCTTTCTCATACTCACTGGAATAGCTCTTTCTTTTTGCACTCATCTTATCTGGGGATCCAAATATGATTGCATTTAAATTTATCATTAAATCAAGTGTTAATTGAAGACCCTTGTGAGACAGGAGTGGTAACAAAAATAATTATAGTTATGAATTGTTTGTCCACACAAAACAACAAAAAAATGCAGGCACAAAAATTCAGAAAATGTTTCTGTATTTCATATGTGTATATTAACTATGTCTATTACAACACATGACATGTTGAATTATGATGATTCATATATAACACAAACACATCCATCTATTATCAAGTGCACACATTAAAAACACTTTCCAAAGTAGTCATTATAGTCTTACTTGTATATTCTTTTTAAAAACTTTTCTTTAGGAGAAAGATTGATGATTTAACTTAAGCTAAACTTTGATTATTAAAATCACTTTTATCATTTTAATAAAGTTTTTTAGAAGGGGAAAAATGTTTAAAAAATCAAACTAATTTTTCTTTTATCTTGAGTATTAAAGAACCACTACGATGAATCTCTAAAACTAAATTAAGCATTTTAAATCTAAGTATTGCATTTTAAATCTAAGTATTAAATATAAATAAAATAAATACCTAAAAATACATAAATTAAATTACAAACGGTTCAATATAGTGGCTTGTGATAGATAAATTCTCTATACAACTAGAATTATTTTTGTTGAAAATGATTGGTGGAAAATATAAAATAACCATATAATTTATATTACCATTAACTTAAAGCACTCATGTCAACAATATCATTTAATTATATATTCATTACTTTATAATTCAATATCTTCATCGTATGTTTCAGTGGACCAACAAAATCCATCTTTTAAGTTGATGATTTTAACTAGGGTTTATATTTGGAGTAGGTCTTATAAAATAAGCATTCTGAAAAATCATGCTATGTCTTCTTTTCTGGTTATGTCTTATTTTCAAGGAAACATGGTATGTGGTTTTTAAAGATATAGTAAGGTCTGCCATAATGAACTAATTGTTTCCAGATCATTCATTACATTATCCATTCATTGTAGCTTACATTCATTGCTATCTCATGGTCTAGAGAAAATTTGTGGTTCAGAACAATCATTATAATTTGAAAAATATACAAAATCTAAAAAAATATAAATGCAGATGTATATATAAACAACTGGGACTTAGTAGGAGAAGAATGGCATTTGCATTTATGTAAATATATTTTGGCTTGTATTTAACCTGTATAAAGAAATGAATGAATAAAGAATAGGAGTAGTGTCTTGCATAAGTGGTCGAGAGGTCAGCGCGACTGCCTTGGACTTGCAGGCAGTTGCCCGGGTTGCGGGTTCACGTCCCGGCCAATGCTATGACACTTTAAAAAAATAAAAAGAATAGGAGTAGTAAAAAAAAAATTATACAGATTAATTTTAATGAAAACTAAAATAAAACTTTTAAAAACAGAAAAAACAAACTCACCCTATTAAAAATTTATCAAACATTAATTTAGCCACATCATTTACAAAACATTGCTTTCTTGCTTGAAATTTTTTTTTTAACACAATATTCTAAATCTGTTTTCTGCTTTTTTATTTGGATTTTTTTTTTTTTGTGGCATTAATCAACTTTTTAGAAATTACAGACCTATCAATCTTTTATCAGTTCTTTATAAAAAAATTATCAATTAAAATAACAAGCTGGATTTAAAAATGGTTTTAGCATGATAAATCACATCTTAGTATTGAGAGAAGTTATAAAAAGAAAAAATGAATATAAATTGCTATAATGTTTTGAATTTGTGGATTGTGAAAAGGCAGTTTATTCTATAAGCATTTCATTAGTGATTAAGGCATTGGATCATCAAGCTTCAGAACCAGGATATTGTCATATTCATCAAAATGCAACATCAATGATTAGATTATGTGTAGATACTAAGAAGATGATCGTTGAGAAGAGTGTATAGGATGACCACATATTTTCTAAATCTTTTAAAGCAGTTTTGCAAGAAGTCTTTTATGTATTAAAACAGGAAATATAGGGAGTAAAAAGTAAATGGAGGTTATTTAAATCATCTACATTTTGCAGTTGATTGATTGTTTTTGCAAATAATTCTGTAGAGCTTTATGAAATGATGCAAGAATTACCAAATGAATGTAAGAAAATAGAATTAAAAAAAATTCTATATAGATTAAAGTAATGTTCAGTGGCGTTTTTCAAAATAAGAAAACAAAGATTGATAATGATGAATTAGAAGTTAAAATCTACAGATACTTTGGTCATATCATTAATATCAATGAAAATATAATGGATGAAATTAATCATAGCACTAAACTTAGATGGAGTGCTTTTGAAAAGGAAATAAGTCTAAGTGTTTGAAAAGTAAGTTTTCAATAAATATGTTTTATCAGTTATTACTCATGGATCTTAAACTTATACTCTTAACAGAAAAGCAATGCAGAGACTTTAGATCATTTAAGGAAATATGGAGAGATGTGTGTTAAAAAGTAACAAGAAGAAATTCAAACTGAAATACAGGGGTGAAAGAATAAACAGATATTGACATTATTAAAAGAAGAAATTGAATGCTAGAAGAGATGATAATAGATGGAAAGTTGAAATTTTAAACTGGATTTCAAGAGATTGTGAAAGCCTTAGAAAGAGATTACATATAAGATATATTGATGAACAAGGAAGTATACTGGAAAAGAGAAGCCAGGGATCTGAGAAAGTGGATTAACTTGGAGAGATCGTCCTGCATTGGATCAATAATGAATCAAAATGATGATAAATAGAAAGACCCTAAGACATCTTACTTATACATGTCTTATATAAATGAATGATATATTGTGTTTATATTCATTAAGAGTTTTACAGGTTTTTCATATAGACAAAGTTTTTTTTTTCTGTTTGTAATGTTAATCGGTTTTCTGAGATTTTCAAACTTATTGTCAAATTATTACACATATACAGCTGAATAATTGAAAAATAATAATAAGTACTATGTGTTTCCAAAAGAAAACTAAACTGATAATTTAAATCATTTATGAAAGATTTCCGCCTTTCTACTCTCAATTGTGTATAATTGCACTTGTTGTATAAGTCTCAATTTAATGAGAAAAAGTGTTCATGTATAATTTGTTCACTCTGCAAGCTTTGGTTGTAGCAGACTAAAGCATAAAAAAGACATAACAAATTGAATAGAAATAGATTGTGAACAGGTTCATTAAATATGAGAATGAATTAACAAGTTTTAAAATATCATTTGCACAGGTGTTTTTTCAAAAAATAATTCATAATTTTTCATATATATAAATGAATACATCAAACTTCTTTTTTCGACTATTTTATAATATAGTCTTTTTCAAGGAACACTCAACACCTTTTCTATTACAAACAATCTCCATACATATATATTCTTAAAATGCAAAATTCTTCATTCAGTAGTGCCACTCAGTGCAAGCCGGAGTAATCAGTGGATGCCAGAAGGCTTGTGCATAAAATCCCTATCTAATGCCTACTTTCCCAATATCCCCAAACTAGTTTCTAGCTTCTGGCTTTCATTAGTGAAGGGCCTTGGATCTGAGAACATTACACCTAGATTTTAGGATCTAATGCAACCCTCTAGCAGCTACCTTTTATCTCTACTTAACTACAAAACTATGAGTTTAAAATTTAAAACACAATAATATTTTCATTCCAAGCTCATTAGGTTATATAGTCATATAGGTCTGAACTTAGTTCAGTACCCATACATTTTGGTGTCTTTGGTTTTTTAATAACCATAGCTTCCACTATCCTATTAGGCAGGATTGGTGTTAAACCACTAAACATTATATGATCACCATTTCTTATGCCTACTCATAACTGTTTATTAAAACAGACAAAACTCTCCATACAGTAGGGCCACTCAGTGCAAGCCAGATCTAGGTGCATTGCTATCAGATCCAAGGCTCTTCACTGATGAAAGCCACAAGTTAGAAACTAATCTGGGGATATTGGATGAGTAGTCACTAGATAGGGATTTTATGGACAAGCCTTCTGGCATCCATTGATTACTCTGACTTGTACTGATTGGCATTACTGTATGGAGAGTTTTGCCTGTTTTAATAACAGTTATGATCAAGCATAAGAAATGGTGATCATGTGAGTTTAGTGGTTTCATATATATTTTTTTTAAAAAATATCAACATTTAAATTAATGGTAAATTAACAAATTTTAAAATATCTATACAGTTTTTCTTTTCAAAAATAGTTCATAATTTTTCATATATGTAAATGAATACACCAAACTTCTTTTTAAATCTTTTTTTAATATGACTATTATAAAAATAAAATAACACACCAATGTTTCAACTATTTTATAATATAATCAAAATGATTTCTTAAAAATTATAATAGAAAAGGTATTGAGTATTCTTGAAAAAGACTAATGTTATAAAATAGTTGAAACATTGTTGTGTTATTTTATTTTTATAATAGTCATATTAAAAACAAGTTTTAAAAAGAAGTTTGATGTATTCATTTATATATATGAAAAATTATGAACTATTTTTGAAAAGAAAAACTGTGTAGATGATATTTTTAAAATTTGCAAATTTACCATTAACTTGAATGTTGATATTTTTCAGGAAGAATCTATATGTGTAGGAGATTGTTTGTAATAGTAAAAATGCTGAGTGTTCCTTGAAAAAGGCTATATTATAAAATAGTAGAAACATTGGTGCATTATTTAATTTTTATAATAGTCATATAAAAAACAAGTTTTAAAAAAAAGTTTGGTGTATTCATTTATATATAGAATTAAGTATTAATAGACCTGATTAAGAAAGCATTATTTTTATTAATTAGGAAATATTATCAATTAGAGTTAAAAATTCTATTGGTTTAAATCAAATATATATATTTTTATATTGTTTTTAATTATATTTAATAAAAATGAAGTTGACAGTAGAAAAATTAGTTAGAGATGTTAATATATCTTTAATGGATGTTTTACCCACCCCACCCCCACACACACACCGCTAATGATAATGTGTATAAAAGTGAATAAAGAAATGAGAATTAAATTTGGTGAAGAAAAGAAAGAAAAAAAAACAATAGTAATAAATGCCAGAGAAAGAGGTTTTTTTTTTCATTTTTTAGGAGAGACAAATATGAATCTACTTAGATATAATTTTAAGAAATCATTTCGAATAACCAACATGATTATATAAGCAATTGGATGAGAAGTTTGAGAAATAATGCAAACAATAAAAAAGAGCTATTAAAAGGATAACACTATTTTTATATAATAAATATGATGTAGCAAAAATTATTTGGAAAGGAATTGTGATAGGTCTAACATGTGAGAATGGTGTGTTTTATATTCATAAATTAAATTTTCTAGAAAGAAGTCAAAGAAATGCTTTTGATGAGGTTCTGTAAAAGCAATTCAAGGGGATATGGAAGTTCAAGTTTCTTACACGAGTGAGGCAAAAATAAATACTAGATTGCAGATTATGGATAATAATAGGATAGCTGAAATCATTTTTTAATTGAATTTTAGGAAAGACCAAGCAATAAGGTGAGAAAAATAGAATATACTAAAAAAAATGGACAAGGGTTTAATGTCAGTTTATTTGCATAAAAAACGGAAAGAATGGAATCTGTAGATTATTGGCCAAAATAATTTCACTAATATAAGGCTGAAAGTTAGGAGGATGAAAAAGTAATATGGAAAATAAAAACAGTTTGAATATCAGGAGGAAGTCATTTTTATTTTTTTAAGTGTCATAGCATCGGCCGGGACGCGAACCCGCAACCCGGGCAACTGCCTGAAAGTGCAAGGCAGTCGCGCTGACCTCTTGACCACCAATGCAAGACAGGAGGAAGTCATTTTGATTATTAATAGTGAATAAAATTGTTTAATTTAACAGGGCATTGGCAACAAAAGAATATATTTATAATTGAAATAACATATTTGTTTCATTAATTATGTAATGAAATTAGAAAAAAAATAAACCAAACAAATAATGAATTTATAAATTAAATGATTATACAAAAAAGTGGATTTTTTTTTAATTTTATATTGGGATTGAATGGGAATTACTTTAAAACTAGAAGTATTGAATGGACAAGGAATAGAAAATAAATTGATTTAAAGTTTTAAAAGTATATGATGGCTAACAATTGTTATTTTCTTTTTGTTATTATTGACTTAGAGATTTCTGATTCATTATCGTCATCATCATCATCATTATTAATCATTATCAATCCACTGCAGGATGAAGGTCTCTCCAAGTTTAATCCATCTCCGATCTTTAGCTTCTCTTCTCCACATCATCCCTGCACACTTTCTTATTTCATCCATCCATCTCACATGTCTCTTTCTGGGTCTTTTACAATCTCTCGGAATCCCGTTGTATTGTTTGTGTGGTTTAAAACCATTTCCAGGAGTTGTCAAAGTTTTGACTGTCTTTATGTTCATCCATAACGGTTTTGATATGCAGAGGAAAATTATTCTGTTTTAAAAAATATTGTTTCTAAAGATTTTTTTTTAAATTTTTTATTTTTGTTACTAAATAGAAATTTTTATGATTTAAAGGATTTTTTTTTTCCACCATAATTTTATTTTAAAAATCTTTATTTTCTCTAAATAAAATTTATGTATCAAAACTAAGTATCAGGTTTTAGTTTCTGCTACTTAGAGATAGCTTCTGCTTTAGGCAAATGAGCCAGTAAGTACTAGATGCTAATGCAAACGAGTAGATAGATAATCACAATCAGTTTCTGATATTTGAACTTATTACAAAAAGTATGAAATGTTAGTGCATCCACTTGTCATTCCCAAAGGGGGATTCAAGGCAAGGTTAAATGAACTTTTTTATTTCAATTAGTTAATATCTAGCTATTACTAAAAAGTAAAGGTATCAGTTTGATTTAGTTATGCAGTGCTGCGAACTGCAAAAACACAAATGGAATTATAATGTAAGGTAGTTTTCACTACAAGTGGGAAAGTTGTCATACTCTAAGATGTTCATTCATCTCTATCTTTATAAAAAGGCAATTAGGCAGAGATCGTTGGTGAAGTTTATATTGACATCCAGAATCATTATTTATTCAGTTACTTATGTATTTATCTAGAGTGAATAAAATGAAATCCCCAAAATGTAAAATTTCATATGAGAAAAATATATCATTGAAAGATTTTTTAATATATAACACTTAATCTTGTTTGTCATTAAAAAAAAGTTGTTTTGTTTAGAAATACAACTTTCATTAATTTGAATAATGTAAGTCATCATCATTATCAAGCATCATCAATCCACTGCAGGATGAAGGTCTCTCCAAGTCTTCTCCGATCTTCACCTTCTCTTCTTCACATCACCCCTGCACACTTTCTTATTTCATCCATCCATCTCACATGTGGTCTCTTTCTGGGTCTTTTACAATCTCTTGGAATCCAGTTTAAAATTTCAATTGTCCATCTATTATCATCTCTTCTAGCAATATGTCCAGCCCAACTCCACTTCAATCTTTTAATTTTTTCAATGAGGTCAGTAACACTCGTTTGTTCTCTTACCCATACATTGCGTTTTCGATCTCTTCTTGTTACTCCCAACATACATCTCTCCATACTTCTTTGAGTGGTCTGAAGTCTCTGTATTGCTCTTCTATTAAGTGTCCAAGTCTCAGATCCATAAGTAAGAACTGGTAAAACACATTTGTTAAAAACCTTCCTTTTCAAACACATAGGCATATTTCCTTTTAGTATCAAGTTATTTCTACCAAAAGCACTCCAACCAAGTTTAATTCTATGATTAATTTCTTCCATTATGTTTCCATCTGTATTAATAATCTGACCAAGGTATTAGTAACTGTTAACTTCTTCTAATTCATCATAATCAATCTTTATTTTCATATTTTGAGCAAATCGATTAAACATTACTTTAGTCTTTTTAACATTTATCTTTAGTCCTACTTTTATCTGATAATTCCTGCAACATATCCTGCAGTTCTGAAGCATTATTTGCAAAAACAACTACATCATCTGCGAAATCTAAATGACTTAAATAATCTCCATTTACTTTCACTCCTTTAGTTTCCCATTTTAATCCACAAAATACTTCTTGCAGCACTGCTGTAAAAAGTTTTGGAGATATGGAGTCACCTTGTCTTACACCTTTCTCAATGTTGATTTTCCCAGTATCATTATGTAATCTAATTGTTGCTGTTGCATTTTTATAAATATTCTTCAAAATATGACAATATCCTGGATCTATACCTTGATGACCCAATGCTTTAATCACTGAAGAAATGTTTATAGAATCAAATGCCTTTTCATAATCTACAAATCCAAAACATAATGACAACTCATATTCATTTGACCTTTCTATAACTTCTCTCAACATCTGAATATGATCTACTGTACTAAAACCACTTTTAAATCCAGCTTGTTCTCTTGGTTGGTGGAAATCCAATGTTCTCTATAGACGAGTTGTAATTATCTTGGTAAAAATTTTATATAAAACTGATAAAAGGTTGATAGGTCTGTAATTTCTAATATCTTCTTTATCACCTTTTTAAAATATTAATATTATTACTGCATTCTTCCAATCATCCAGTACATCTTTATCATTTAGACATTTGGTATATAACTTTGCTAAAAAAAATTTCTATTTCTTCACCTGCTTCTTTTAATATATCAATTATAATTCCATCATTACCTGGATCCTTTCCCTTCATACATTTAATTGCGTGTCTCACTTCTTCATTTAAAATTCTGGGCAATTCAGAAGATGTAATAGATATAGGAGGTTGTAAGTAGTATATTATATGTGTAGAAAAGCTAAACAGCCTTTTAAAGCAGCGGAGTATCATAGACAAATAGGGAAGAAAGCATTGCCAAAATTACAATTTAGTGAGTAATGGCAGTATCTACTATTTGTCTGAAGGTTTGTAATGATGGTATATTATAAGATGTGGTATGTTGGACTATTTTCATCATTTATGAGTGAATGTTGAATGTATAGAAAATTTTAAACTTTATTTAAACTTTCCAAATACAAACAACTTGTTAGTAATAACACACAAATATACAATACAGGTTAGTAATTACACAACGTTTCGAGTAGTATTATTCTCCACTCTTCTTCAGGTGTTGCTAGCCTATATGCACAGTGACAATATTCGCTTAGAAGTTGAACACCTGAAGAAGAGTGGAGAATAATACTACTCGAAACGTTGTGTAATTATTAACCTGTATTGTATATTTGTGTGTTATTACTAACAAGTTGTTTGTATTTGAAAAGTTTAAAATTTTCTATACATTCAACATTCACTCATAAATGATGGAAATAGTCCAACATATTACATCTGGCAGTATCTACTATTTTTCATTATCTCTAGTTAATAATAGTTTTTTAAAAAAATCCTGAATATTTTAATTTCTTATAATTGATTAATTTTATTCCCAAAAAATTATCAGTTTGTAGCAGTTAATAATAAAAATTATATGAAATAAATAATCGTCAACAAATTTATAGTGGGAGCCAAGATCCATTAGAAAAATTTATTCGCCAATCATTTAAAATGCGTATGTGTGTGGATTGCTAATACTGTTGAAGTTTTATTTAATTAAACATTTATATATATTAGGTAAAATGTTTAAGATTAGATTAATTCGTAGGCATTTAATCTATTCTGACTAATGTAAGTAATCTTTTTGCAAAATTTAAGATTTTGTTTCACAGACAGTTATCTAGAAACACCGATTTATGGAGCTTTTTTTTTGTTGTTGTTTAAGTCAGATCATGAAATGTAAGCCAATGCTGGTAATTTAATCAGAATTTATTTTCAATCCTGTCCTCTTAATTTTTTCATCCACCTGCTACAAAAATCCCAAGAGTATGAAAGATATAAGAAATCATTTGACTTAATGGGTTTGGTTGTCGTTAATGGTTGCAGAGAACATGAAATAGTTATTTCATTCCAATAAGTGACCGAGAAAGTAATTGATCAAAACCAGATGAATCGAGTTAAATTTAAAATGCTCTAGTTTTAAGAGTATTTATTTACGAAATATCACTATTTCTATTTTTGTGCGTGTGTGTGTGACTTTAACAAGCTAATTAATATGTATATTTAAATGACTCTTTGGGATTCCAAAATCTTGTTTCTATCAGACATCTTTTATAATTTAAAAAAAAATGCTGAACAAAAAAATTTTGTTATGATAACTGTGAGATAATTAAATAAAATAATTAGGGGAAGAGTTTATTATTAGCTTTTTATATTATTGATATTATTTTTATTTAGTTAAATCAGCATCATCATTCACAGACACTACTGTTCATAGTGCAGTGGTAGAGTCATGGACGCAAGAGTTAGAAATCCCTGCTTGAAGTACAACCTGTCACTTTCGGTGCGAATATTTTCCAAGATATGCATTCATTATTTATTAACAGTCATACGTAAACTAGTATGCCATTCTAACTGTAGAAGAAGAAAAAAGATATATAAGTCAAAAGAATAAAAAGAAAATTAAAAAGAAAAGATTGGAGTCAAAATTTCTGTGTGTATTTAAAAAATAGTCATGTGATGGATGATTGCACAAACATACATTTCCATTGCCACAGTAATTGCAGAGAGATGACTAGTGACACGGAGGACTCGTGCTGATTGAACCTTCTGCTATCTAATTTATTGGGGATAATAAGATTAAAAAAATGGAGTCAGTGAGAGAAAGAATATTAATAAATTAAGTTTTAAAAATGATAACTTTCATTCATATATATATATATCATTATTATAAAATAAAATAAAAAAAATAGAGTCAGATGTCACGTGACCTAATTTAAACAAACGTGTATTACAAAAAAGAGCGTACAAATAAGCTCTTAACAAGCTTTGCAGAATATCCCTAACCCCAGAACCTCACTGAGGAAACCAGTAGCAGACCCCAGACCGGTTTCTACTACTGGCTTCCTCAGTGAGATGCTGGGGTTAGAGATATTCTGCAAAGCTTGTTAAGAGCTTATTTGCAATATAATATCTTTATTATATATATAAAATTAAATACTTTTGTTTTAAAGGTAAACCATAGGTCCAGCACCTGTATTTGATTGTCATTTTTCCACTAGCAATGATTACCTCACCACAATTGAATTACGTGTTTCTATGTTCACTGTAATAATATTTATCTGATCAATATAGATTAATTTAGGATTTTTATCCTCTAGCTAATATTAGATAGATACCTATTTACTTTATCGTCACTGGATTCCTATCTATATTGGCGTTGTTTGACTATTTGAAAGAAAAAAAATAAGCCTGTTCGTGACATGAACATTTTTTTATATTCACCTCTTAACCCTGGTTCATGGGAGATCATTATACCATGAGATCATTTTTGTGTAATTGTACTAATTAATTCTTTACTCTTTAATGTTGTAATATTCATGAAATGTATCATGGGCTAAACCTATTCTTACTTCTGCTGTTTTTATTTATTTAATGGTATAATTAGTAATAATTTAATTATTTATTTAAATGTGTGGATGGTTTGGCAATGCGATTTAACTGTCTTAAAATTATTAAGAATTTGTTTAAATGCTGTTAAAGTTGCAAATTCTGGAGTTTTTATTTTAAAACTGCTGAAGTGGGGTTTTTAAAAAAAAAAAAAAAAGTTCTTAGCAAACAGGAAGCTTCTTTTGCCGCTGAACCAACCGCCCAGCTTTACATTTTTACATAATTTATTTAACTAAAAAGTGACATCAATTATTTAATGGTTTGAATAAAAATAATGCCAAAACTTCCTACATAGTATACTGTTTTTATTATATTAAAGTAAATAAATTTTTTTAATTTTAAAACACTCATTAATTTAAAGTATTTTTTTTATAAACGTTGCAAGAAAAAATAACATTGTCACTTTTAACCTTTTTTGTTTTGTTTATTATTTACAATATATTACGTGAGACAAATTTTTTTTTCATAATTAATGCTATTTAAATAGGCAACTTTGTAAAATGGGACACTTGGAATTTTAGAAATTATAGATATTATTTATTATACAATTTATTAAATTCAAATTCCGTAAATAAATATAAATATTATGCAGGTATACACACTATAGTATAGACTTTATGTTGTTCAGCATAGCAAAGAAAATGACAGATTTAATTTACTTTTGGTTGTTTTCTCATCCCTGGTGTTCGCCACAGGATGGCGTTGATGCTAATCAAAAACATATGTATATTGGTGCTTATTTATTTTTTCTACATGTGGTCATGTGTATCAGTAGTATGAGATAGTGTGGATAGTTAAAGGTTGCTTGAAAATCTGAGTTCAATCCCTTACATTTACAATTAAGTTCTAGGTATTAGAATGCCTGTATTTCAAATCTTACATATTTGTATTTCTTGTAAATGATTTTATTCTATTTACTATTGATATTTTTAATATTTGACTGAATACAAATGTAATTTATACCCTTGAAGTTTTAGATGTAATCATAAGGGACTTGAACTCAGACTTTCAAGTTCCCTTCAGCTGTCCACTCTGTCTCATACAACTGATACACATTACCACATTGTGTCATGTGAAAAAGATAAATGATCTCCAATATACGTATTTCTTAGTGAACCAATACTCATCAGTTAGTCCAGGTCTCACACACTCATATATATTCAGTGCTCACTTTATATTAAAATAGCAATCTTCAAACTTTAATGGACTGGCTACCCTCCAACTCCTCAAACCATTCATGCCATTGAAAATCTGGTGATGGAATGCCCATATCCCTTGTTGATGCCAATATTATTGTCATGCACATATTGACTTTAAGTTATTATGACCCCTCATGTAGGATCTTATTCATTTAAATACACAGAAGATATTTTTTATTACAGGAAAGGAAAATCATAAAAATATTTTTTGACTATGAGAATAATATATGTGTGTCTAAGATGATTAGCCAAACTGATAGATGACGGCTGGTTTAGCATGAAATATGTATATTGGAGATCATTTATCTTTTTCACATATGTGTGGTCATATGTGTAGAGTGGATGACTGAAGAGAGCTTGAAAGTCTTGAGTTCAAATTCCTTCTAATTACCTCTAACTTAAGTGTATATACTTATATTTGTATTTAAATATTACAGATTTAGCCTATATTCTGTCCATCCCTCATCTGTATGTTTAAATGATCTTGGGGTCCTACAGTTGAGGGCTTAGAGTGACTTACAGTCAAGATGGGTATGACAACAAAATTGGCAAACAAGGGCTTTGAACATGCCATCATCAGATTTTCAATGATGTGGATGGCTGGGGAGTGGAGATAATTGGAATTCATTGGATTTGAAGGTTTGCTATCTTAATATAAACCAAGCATGTATGTGGTAGATGATGATCTGGACTGGCTGATGAGTGCTGGTTCAGCATGAAATACATATATTGGAGATCATTTATCTCTTTCATATGTGTGTGGTCATGTGTATCGTTTGTATAAGATGAATTGGATGACTGAACAGAGCTTGAAAGTCTGGGTTTAAATCCCTCTAATTATGTCTCTCTTTTCTCATTGACAGTTGTAATATTTCTTTCAACAGAAGCTGTCTAAATTTTCTTATTTAATAAATAATATCTTTATTAACAAAAGAATATTGATTTAAGTACCACCATGTTTTTTACAAAATTTTTGCTTTATCTCTTATTGCTCAAAGTTTTATAAGGTCTTTATTGGTTAGTACGTAGTACTTAATTTAATAGTTGACTAAATTGTTTCCAATATTTTTTGGTGTGAAATATCTTAGGTATCTGTTAAAGTATTTCCTTATCTAATTGTTCTTTTAATTATCAAATATTATATGACACCTTATTGACCATATTTTTAATGTATGCATCAAAACTATTGCATTATATTTTTGAAAACTTTTAACATTTCCTCTTTTTCTTTTTAAGTTTATGAATGTAATGTAAAATATTGTTCTTATTTGTCTTGATCTTTCACAATTACATACAGGCTCCAGATTCATGTTTAGTCTTCTATTCAAATAAGTTATTTTTGGTAGATCACTATTTTAGTGAAAGTTAATTTGATATAAGATTGGGGAGCATTTACTTTTTGAAAGTTCACCAAAACTTTTACCATTAAAGTTTCCCCTCATAATTTATATAATATTTTTTTGTTTTTTTTCAAAACCTTAGTTTAATAATGATCAAGTTGATTAGGTTTTAATTATCTTGCAGGCCCTTATATATACTGTTTCTTCATATCAAACTTTAATGTTTTTTTTTGGTTGATAATATATTTTTAAATGAAAATAATTGTAGAGAAAAAAAAAAATTTTAATAATTAAATTTTTAGAAATAAGTACATCCATTATGTAACTGTTAATATTTTAATAAAAATCTTATTGAATGAAACCATAAAATTTAAACAAGACATTTTTGATTGCAAAATCTGGGAAATTTTTAGGTTGCATTTAAATCAGAATTGTTTTAATGCAATCAAGATGTGAATGGAAAATATATTTTTTCTAGCTTAAAAAAATATTAATGAGTTGATAAATAATGGAATTAATTAATGAGATGTTTTATCAATAGAAACTTTGAAACAAATATATAATAAAATAATTATATTTTTGTCTTCCTATAAATATAGTTTGTTTTTAAAAAATGTAAGTTAATAACTTCTTTTAATAAATGTTGTTTAATGTGGTTACAATTTTATTATGGGGAATAAAAGCATAATGGAAGAATGGAATTAAGAGCATTATTCCATTAGCTGCTGCTCGTAATTGAATATTGATCTCATTTCAGAGGAAAGGGGACCACAATAGAGAGAAAGACAAGAATAAAAAAGATAAAAAAAACAAAGAAAGATTGGAATCAGAATTCCATTATCACAGTTAGGGTACAGTGATTATTGATATGACTGATTCCTGTGCTAACTTCAATGACTCTAAATTAATACGAGAAAATGAGAGCCATTATATGTTTAATTGCTCAAGACCCATGAGAGATCAAGTGAACAGTTCCATTTAATTGGCTGAATGTTATCCTGCTGAGAATAGATCTAGAATCTTTTAATATCACTCTAAACCTTAATATGTGCAGTAGATTTGGGAGCTGATGATATCTGAGCCAAAACTAAATCCACCACTTTTGACCATTGAACATCACATGACCTACCAAGTATCTAATCAGTTGATTAATTTATTTATAAGTATTAGCAATGACCACAAATGAGATTAAAAAATGACAATATTCATATTCAGTTATCTTTCACTCAATCATTCATTTTTTCATCATGCATGTACTTTCTGAATTATGCACCCACTTCTTCAAAATAATAATAGTAATTACTTGTATTGTCTACATTTGCTGTAATATCTTGGACAACAATCCAGCCAGTTCATATTTAATGTCAATATTCCAATAATAAAAACACTGCAGTATAGACTTGCTATACTGTAGAAATATGTGTATATATATTTTTAAAGTGTATGGACGACAGTCTTCTCATGGCTGTTCCTGCAAAGTAGCAAGCATATTTATATAAAAATCAGACTTTATCTTGATGAACTCTTGGTTAAAGATGGCAAATTATGAAAATTATATAATAATGCTGTTAATGTGAACTGGAGTGGTATTATATAGGGTAGTCATACCAAGTCTATGGGAATGAAGTTCCTAAGCTCTCAAAATGAAAAACATTGGCTCAAGTGCTACTGTGTTTCCCCGAAAATAAGACTGGGTCTATCTGTTTTCATACAGGGAAAATGGCAAGGAAAACAGTAGTACTGTTTGAAACAGCTTACAAACAAATTGCTCTGGAAAAAACACAATTTAATTAGTGGTTTAATGGAAGTGTTAAATTTACCACATTCCAAAAAAGATGGTGAGTGAAATCAAATGTCATCTGATTTTTTTTAAGGATGCAAGCGGGATTGTTTATTCAGAAATTCATTCGTAATGATCAGGCATTTAAAATCTATAATTTCTGAAATTTTTGTGTGATGCAGTAAAATGTAAATGTCCCATTTTGTGGCAAAGTGAAGAATGCATGTTTCATCACGACGGAGCACTAGCACATAAAGCTTGAGTGTGAAACAATTTTTAATTAAATTTGGCATCACTCAGTTTATCCATCAGTCACATTGACTGAGTCTTACTCCATGTGACTTCTTTTTACTCTCTTGAATGAATAAATGTCTTAATTTTTTTTTTGCAGACTTAGAAATGGTGAAGAAAAAAACAATGAGGCATTAAAAGGCATACCTTTGCAAGTTTCCAGACTACTTTGAAAAGTGAAAAACATTTCAACCAGTGCATTGCATTAAATAGAATATACTTTGAAAGAGATTCAATTTGTAACATCTAAAAATAAATATACAATTTTTTATTACAAAATTCTGGTTATTTTTGGATCCCCTCCTCATATAATTCAAAATGTCCATATGTTTGAATGAAGAAATGAAATGTATCCATCTGGCTAACAATCTTAAATAGGACTTATATTTGAGGTAGGGCTTATATTACGACCATGCTGAAATATCATGCTAGGGGCTATTTTCAGGGAAATACAGCAGATATCAAATGCAGTGTAATTTTACCTAAGAAACATGATAAAATTATTTCAACTTAATATTGAGAATATATCAAAATCAAAAATGGAGATCTTTTACAAATTAGTAGATCACTGTAATGAACTGATGGGAATATATTAAGAAGATAAAAGAGTAAATAAGTTTTGTCTTGTTTAGTGAGAATACTAATGAAGTAATTAGGATTCATTAGGATTGGATTAATAAACAATATGTGAAGTTGGGGAAGAAGAAAAGAATGGACATTTGTGTATATTTAGGTTCATTGTATACATTTAAAATTAATACTAAATGACTGTTAGTTTAAAAAAAGATGAAAAAAAAACAAGGGAAAAAGCTTTTTTTTTAGTAGAAGGAAGGTGTATTTACTGAAGTTTGAGATGAGTTTCAGTATGTGGTAAAATGTCAATCATAAAATGTTTTTTTTGTTTGATTTTGATGGTAGATATGTTAACCTATGATGCATTGAACCATGTTTGCTATGACATTGATACTATTGATTTAAAAAATGTTTATTATTAATGATACTGTATAAGATTGTGAATTGACTTTATTCATTTTAAAATGGATATGTAAATAATAAAGCATATAGTTTGGATAAAATTATTGTTCTTTTGTTATTATATATATTTTAGTTATTGCATTCACAATACTAAATTATATACAATACAACTAAATGTTTAATGTCTCAAATATATTTATTTTATTTGTGTAGTATTGTATTGGAAAAATATGTATGAAAATATATTTCCAGTGTGAGAAGGTTTTATAAATTGTTTAATTTGTGTTAGAATGAAAGAATGGTATTTGTATTATGAAACATCAGTGTTTGTCATATGCAACAATCCTGGAATATTTTATTTTATTTGTTGTTATATAGATATGTGTATTCATTCTTATTTTATTATGACAATAAAATAATTTAAATAGAGACTTTCTTAAAATAAAATAAAAATTAACAATATTTATTAAAACACTGACAACAATTTAAATTTATCTTTACATATCAAAATTTATGAGTGCCTTACATACATTTCTACTATATTAGTACATAAAATTTAAAATGATACCTTCCCATATTCCCATAGTAAATATGTATCATAATACTAATAATATTTAATACGTTATAAAACAATAAATGAAATTTTATAATTTCAAAAAATTATAATAATACTAACTAAATTTAAATTAGATAATATAAGTATAAATGAAGACTTTTATAATATCAAATTATTTTGAGGGAATTCCATTTTTATAAGACTATGTCCCTATCATTGAAAGAAAAGACCCTTTCATCCAAGGATATTAATCATTTATACAGAAAAAGTAAATAAACAAATATTACTAAATTAACTGAATTAGTTATAAACAAAAATTCTGTCTTGTCATAAGTGAATGAATTTAATATGAAGAACAATAAAATCTTACCTTCATATTAATTTTATTTATTACCCTGGTGAAGTCACTTTCTAAGGAAGACCTAAATTTTATTAAATAAATAAATAAATATTTAACCTAATGATCTTTCCATTTTCTTTTCATCTAATGACTTTCCAAAATGGATTATTCCAACGTAAGTAGATTTTAAAAGCAAAGGAAATATATTTATGGATGTTGATACACAAAGATGATATGTTGTATTAAAAGTTTATGGTTATGTTCTATTCATTTCCATAATTTGAGTAGTAATGTTCATTAAAAATAAAGTTCTTTTATTTTCCGGTCATCAATCATCAGTGAAGCAATCAGTACACTCCATTGTTCAGAAACATTTCTCTTGCATGATGTCAACATCCTGTTTCATAAATCATCTTGCTACAAATTGAAGTTGGATATTAAATTATGTAGATGAAGTATTTATATATTAGGCATTTCAGTAGGGATGATTAATTACACTGTTTTAGATTAGAACAATAGCATTTAATCCTATGGCAAATTGTCTTTACTCATGTTGCAATTTATATAACTTGAAATCTTCTTAAGTAATTTTGTTTAGATATATAAGTGTTTTTTATATTTATCTTCCTTAAAATTCAAGTTTAGAACGATTTTGTTAAGAATTTCTCCAAATATTATATTAAAGATAATTTTGTTTTTGAAATTATTATTAATGATCTTAAGGAGTAATTTATTTACTCTTTTCTTGAGTGATGTTAAAGTTCTCAGTTCTCTGCAAGTGAAGATTTTATAAATAAGTAAAATTCGGTTAAACTATTGATCCATCTTTTTAATGTGTTTGGTATTCGAACACAGCAAAATAACTAAGCGTAATGACTAGTTCATTTGTAAAAGATGAGATTAATTTGGAAATTATTTGATTTAGCTTTTATAGTAAATTGACTTCCAGTAATTAGCATGTGTTAAATTGGTATTTCATTTCACGATTTTGTATTTGATTATTGTTGAATGCATCATAATTAATAATTGTATAATTGAGTTCTAATTTTATTTTTTTCATGTTTAGTTGCTAAAATATGACTTGACTTAAGGTTATCTCTATGTTTTGCATCTTGATTAGTGATATTAGTCAACTTAAATAATTATTATATATATATGAATGACTGAAAAATAATTTTAATATTCGATTTCATTAAAACATCTATTTATTTGACTTGACTTTTGTTATTAAAATTTATAGTTTAACATTTAAGTTATATATGTGCATATATGGGTATTTTAATGTATAAAAGGATAACATATTTACTATTTATAAATTTACAATTATAATTTTAAGTTTATGGTTTGATATTGCATATAAACAAGTGAGCCTAATAATATTGTAAGTTACCCTTACAATATATTAAATTAAGAAATGGATTTAAAAGTGAATGATTTATACCTCTCACTTCTAGACACTTAAGATTGGCTTATAAATTCCTATGAGAGTTTGTAAATAAGACAGTCACTCTTATTTCCTTAAAGACTTTATCTTGTGGCTGAGGTGAGAGCATCCTCATAGTTTTATCATCTTGTTTAACATGGAACTCGTGGAGGTTTGTTTACCATATATATATATATAAGAATGCACATTTGGGTAGTTTATATTATAAACTGCTGTACATGTTTTATATAAGTTCTATGAAACAATAAATGCCTGTGATATCAATGAGCAAATTAAAATTACTATTTGATTCAATAGTATCCAAATACATAGTTTGGTTAAAGAAAGGCTTCATGATTAATGATTTGCACATTTGCCATGATGATTTGGGGTTGAATCCTTGTAAGTTTGAATTTTAGAAAAATGTCAAATTATTAATAATCAGTCTTAAGATTTTCTTCCACATGGCCATTCCATAGCGGGCCAAAGATCCTGTGTTAATCTGGAGTGAATGTTGATATGTTAATTATAAAGCAAAAAACTATGATTAGTGAAAAGCTTTCACCTCTTGATGAAAAGATGTAATCTTTGTAAGGGCACTAGGCCCATTGTTTAGTTTATTAGGGATCAATAATATATGCATCTATTTTTCTTCTCTAATTAGAAATTTATTTCAGATGAAATAATTACTCATTATAAAATGTATCTACAAAGGTAAATATAAGAAGTGGGATTTAAAACTATAAAATAGACTGTTATTGATTAAACAGTCTATCAAATTAGAAAACTACTGTACTCCTGTATGCCTATATTATTTTTAATAGTTTAAAATTTATATTTTATATGATGCTTTTTTTTTGGCAAAGTCAGTTACATTAATTAAAATATTCTTGTAGTAAATTAGTAACTATTTCTAATAGTACTTTGCTGATGGATCTTGGTTAAAATTAATTTTTGTGCTGGGAGTTTTATTATCCATTAAAGATAGTTTTTTCTAAATGAAGATGTTAGGTAATCTTGTAATGACCAAAATGTCTTAAAAAGAGTTGTAAAATATAATAATTTTTTTGATTAGTAATTATTTATTTCAAAAAGTAAAACTCCACTATTTTTTCTTTGTTGTTTCACTGGGAACATTTCAGAATGGAAATTGTGACATTCTATAACAGAAATTTAAGAAGTTCAAATAAAAAAGTTATAAACTCTGTCACAACTTTTAGACCATTTCTACATACGTAGTGTGTGGTTGCAAATTCCTACTTATTACTGAAGAAGGCCAAAATTTAGAAACTAGCCTGACAATATGAATATTAGTATTCACTGAATATTCAAGCTGTTGTTCATAATGAATATCAAGTTTTCTATAGGAGCAGCTAAGCTACAAAATGCTTATCATTGGTGATGGTTTGCTATCTATTAAGTATATCTTCTAGCATCTCAGATTTAAAGTTATATCATAAATTATGAATCTCATTATAGTGTTAAATTATATATTTTTGCGTATAATATTTTGTATAGTTCAAAGTTTAATTCTTTACATGATATTGCTATTATTATGATAAGTTGTGTTTAAAATTATAAATATTTTAATACTGTTATCTTTTTTTAAGTATCTCTGATTAGTAAAAGTTATATTTCTTCTTTAAATAAAATTGAAGTTTTTTTTCTTTTTTTAGATTGAGTGACTTTTTATTCACTTTAGCAAGATTCGCTGCTAAAGTCGAAAATAAAGAGGAGATAATTTATAGAAGACCAGATTCCAAAAGAACATAGTATTGCTACAAGTGCATTACAACGAAAATACTAAAATAGAAATATATTTGCTTTTAAAGTACAGTATAATATATGTACCAGAACTGAATGCTTGTGATAGCTAATAGATCAGCTTCCTAATGATGCAATATCTTGGTCTTTAATAATACGGTACATTATATTACATCATAATTGTATTATCATGTTTATAAATATATATATTAACAATTGTTTTATAACCATGTATCCTAGCTTATATATAAATTATTTTTCTTTTTTTTTTTTAAATTTTTTGATATTGTATTTTTTTTATGTCAAAGCATCTTGACCGGGAAGCGAACCTGGGCCAGCTGCTTGTAAGGTAGCTATGCTAACCACTAGGCCACCAGCGCTTGACTTTGTATTTTATTTTTAAGTGAAGAAGTTTACACTTTTTATTCATTGAGGGGATGTGGATAGAATATTGTTAATATTAATACCTATTATTCAAAAATTTCTATTGTCAAAATAAAAGTTCAAAGTTGATCTTTTACAAAAAATAAATTAGTTTTTATACACATTTATAAACAAAAATTTGTAAAAAGCATTTAATAAAATGACTTATTGCAAGGAGTTGTGTGTATGTTTTTATTTTAGCAGAGTTTGAATCTACAATGAAAAGATAAAAAATTTATTCTTGAAATCCAAAAATTCACAAATCGAATAAAATCATGGAATCAGGGATTGGAATTTAAAGGTGTTTTACCCATAATTTAAGTAATAATTTTATTATTTTTATTTTTCAGTGAATCTTTCAAAACTCTGTTAGTTAATATGATAATTATTTTTTTTTATAAAAGAGGACTAATTGTATAAACTTATTATAACTCTCAATGGTTATTCTACTTGTAATATTTAGAAAAAATATTTGATAGTCAAACATAGATCAGTTCCTGTTGCTGATGTAATTATTTTATTAATGAGCTATTGTCTATTGGTCATTTTGTAATGCTAAAATTATTTTCAAGCTAAGAGTTGTGGGATATGGATATTAATTTAACTGTCACATCCAATTTTTGTTAACATAGCAGTGCTTAATTACTTTATACTTGATAAAATATTTATGTGTGTATGTGTATGAACTTGGAAATCATGTACCATGTAAGATTTATCATTAATGTCTTATTTCCTGCTTGAAATGTTGTTCATAAGAATGAATCTAGCTGCTAAGTACTTTTACTTTGAGCTTGAATATTTATATGCGGGCTTATGAAATAGTAAGCATTTAATTAATTTAATATTAATCTGTTTATCAAATAAAAAATATAGCAGCTATTTTAAATTTGGAAATGAAGGGTTTAAAATTTGAAATCAGTGAATTCGTTTATTTTTATCTTATCGTGAATCTGAAAAGAATGTATATACTACACATTATGAATTTTTACTTTAAATTTTGTTTTTGGAGCATCCAATGAATAATATTTTGTAAGAGGTGAATTTTAATCTATTTTTGAAATATTTTAATTAAAATTTGAGAAAGTGATTGAAATAGAGTCGGTTCTTTACATCCATTTCATTTGGTTCGTTAGCCTTTGCACAAAGATGAAAAATTGTGAATTTTAGAACTCTTTGCATATTATATAATTTTTATCATACACAGTGTTGATATTTTTAACATATAAAAGTTATACACATTTACACATCAACAAAACTGATTATTCAAATACTACATTAATGGAAAAGACAATAAAGAATAAATTGAGAGAGTGAGTGAAGACATTTTCATAAATGTATTCTGAAATCATATATCTCAAAAAAATCATAAAATAAAAGATCCTTTTTTGGGATTTTTGTGATGAAAATTGATGACAAAATACAAAACTACATTATTTGTGTGATATTTTTAGTTTTCTTCTGATGTTTGAATCTACATAGTTGTAATTGGCTTGATATTACTTTTTAAATGAATTATTTGCTAAAAAATTTATGTATGTACCAATACTTTTGGTCCAGTAGTGTATGTCAGAACATTCTTTTTGTTTGTATTTATAATTTTAAAAGCACAAGTGATACTAATATGAACTTATTTTTCTTTTTTCTTTTTTTATTATTTTACAAATTGATAATTGGTTTTTGTTAAATATCTCTCTAACTTCTCCATACTTTTTTTTTTTTCAAAACTAAATTAATTGTTTTTATTTTATCTTAAAACAAAACACTTCACAACTTTTTTAGGCTTTAAAGAATTGTGAGTTTTAGAACCATTGTAATGCAATTTTAATTTTCTAATTCGGAGCAGCAGATTACTTTTATTATGATTTCGGCTATGTGACTGAAGGAGTGCTCAAGACAATTGCTATACAGGCAGTAAAATACACATGAAATTTAAGAATTTCTAATTTGTTTAGTTACTGTTTTTTTGTTTGTTTGTTTCAAATCATGAATTACTGAATGTGTAGATTTTGAATGAACAAATACATGGTTTATTAGACATATTGTTTAAAAAATGTAAGCATATGAAAAACAATATAAATTTTACAATTATATATCATATTTGTAAAATCAATATGGATTTTTTGATTTTCTTCATATAAATAATATTTCCCATAAAAACAAAAGGGTTTTAAAAAATTGCTGTTATAGTCAATCATCATCATCATCATTATCAACCATTATCAATCCACTGCAGGATGAAGGTCTCTCCAAGTTTAATCCATCTTCTCCGATCTTTAGCTTCTCTTCTCCACATCACTCCTACACATTTTCTTATTTCATCCATCCATCTTACATGTGGTCTCAATATGAATATATAAATAATAAATTGGCTTACTTATGCATTTTTTATTTTTTTTTATTTTTATGATTATAGTTTTAATAAAAAATAATCTATGTATCTTTTCTTTCTTTTTTTTAATATTTATTAATCTATATATCTTTTAATATAATTTAGTTAAAATTTAGAACTAATGTTTATGAAAAAATATAATGATTTGAAGAAAAAATATAGAGCATTGTTATATAAAACTTTAAAAATAATTACATTATTAATATATTGCTTTAAATAAAAGATGATATTATTAAATATGTATAATAAAACATTTGAATTAGATGTAAGTAGAAAGTATTTTTGTATATAATTAATATGATAATGTACATTCATATATATAATAGTTTTGTTATAATACAATCAGTCTGTCAATTTACTTCCACTCTTGGACTGGGCAGTTGTTCTAGGTTAAGTGCTTTCTAATTAAGTTCATTTAAATGAATTACTTCACACATTTCAACAGTTTTGTTATATATATAATTTTATGTTCAAATAATAAAACAAAAACTAATATAAATTCAAACTTTTAATCCATATAATACAATGAAAAATTATAATAGAAAATCGAATAGTGTGAAAACTGAATTTATGAATAAGAAAGTATGAATATCAATACCTTTTATTTCAAATCAACTAGTAAAATTTATAAAAATATATAAATATATGTAAAATAGCATTTTATGCACCTCCTAATTTAAATAAGTTAATAAATAATTCTAAAAATAAAAATTTATTTATGAACCAAAGTTCTATAGTATATAAATGGATACCTGAATGTGGAAGTGCTTATATTGGTGAATCGTGTTGTACTTTAAAGAAAAGGACTAGAGAACATTTACTGTTTCTAAAAAAGAGTTCAAAAATTTAAACAAAATGTTACTGAAAATAATGATATATCAGCATCAGTGTTTTATGACCGTAATAAAAAATATAATTTGGGATTTGATTTTAATTATAAAAATGTAAAGATGTTATGTATTGAAAGAAATAGTAATAAATGAAAAATAAAGGAGGCGATGGTAATATACAAATATAAAAAATGCTTAATAAATTGTCAAGCAGCAAACATAAAAATTAATGAATTATGGGGAAACTAAAAATAGAAAGTGATTGTCTTTGAAAATATCTTGTATGTTTGGTTCTAAAAGTTTTAAACTTAGTTGACAAAGACTACTTTGATAGTTGAAAGCACTTCTATATGGATTAAAAGTTTGAATTTATATTATTGAATTTATTTTATTATTTGAATATAAAATTATAAATATATATTGATAATATAACACATGTATTTTGTACATTTATAACTCTGAAAAATCATTAGTATATAGTTGAAATATTGCATGAAATAAATGCATAAATAAAATGGTTTATTATCTATACAATTGAATATAAGGATTGCAAAAAAGACAGAAAATAAATGTATTACTTTTATAAGTACTTAAAATTATTATTGCAAATTTAAGAGTTTTATCTGCTTTTTTTTTCATTTTAGTTGAAAAATATTTTGGTTCATTAAAAGGTATTCATTCTATACTTGAATAATGAATGAAGATCCATTTGTGCTATTCATTTTTGAATAAATTATTTTTTGAAGTGAGAACTTTCAATGAATTAAAGAAGGATTGAACAAGGTAGAAAGTTGTTCCACTTTTTTGATAGACTATAATTCTTTTTTTTTTGTTTTGAAGAAAAGCACATCTATTGGTGATTATTTATTTTTTCAACATGTGTGTGATCAAGTTTATCAGAAGTATGAGATAGCATGGAGAGTTGAGGATTGTGTGAAAGTCTGAGTTTGAACCTCCTAGTTAGTACATAATATAGGATTGCAGGTATGAAAAAGTCTGTACTGTAGAAAAAATTCATATATTATAATTGTGTAATAGAACTTTTGTTAAAATGTAAGGTGAATAAATTATATTGCTATTTTTTAATACTTGCAAGCTTCGAGTATGCTTTCTTATATAGTTATATATACACACACAGGTGGAAAACTATTAGTATAATTTCTTACGGTTTATACAAACTTATAACAATGATCTTTAATTTTTAATAATTCTCAGATATTATTACCTTAATGTGATCTCTGATTTACTTAACACTTTTATTTAGTCTTGAATACAGACATATTAAAAAAAAGGAAAATTTCAATAAATATTTGTAAATCAATATGCCTAATTATTGGGAGTTTTTATTTTAATTTTTCTTTCATAATCTAATGGCTGTACTTAAATTGTGATTTGGAAACTTTTTTTTCCCCAGAAAACAGCTTTTTTAAAAAATACTTGCTGTAATTGATCTTTAAAAGGCTTAAATGTGATTTTCCATAAATAATTATAGAGTTAAATAGATGGGATAAAAAATATTTCATTAATTAAAGAAGCTAATTGTGGATTTTAAATATGAAATGGGGATCAGCAATGTTTATTGTTTTGATTACTAGAACATATAAATTCTGTATTGATATTAAATACATATACTGTATATTTTACAAGTAAAATTAATATTTATGTAAATTGCCAGTAGTGTAAGAGTGCTCTGAAGGTTTAAGTGAAGAGATAATATATATGTATATCTTTGAATTATTATTTTACATATTTGCTTAATACAGAAAAATTGCTATTAAAATTAGGAAACTACTGAGAAAAGAACTCAGCAAAACAATTCCATCAATAAACATAAAAGTACAGAGTGGACTCATCCATATTTTAGGTTGGATCATATATAAGCATTCAATTTATTGAAATATTACAGCACAGAGCAAGAAATATATATATTAACGATTTCAGGATAACTATAAGCTTTTAGTATATGTATTAGCTTATCTATAGCTCTCTGAAGTTTTTCAGTAGCTTCTGCTTAAATTTTATCTATATGTGAGCTATTGCAAATTATATTTTAAAATTGCTATTGTAGAAAAGCATAGGAATGAATAATGTTAAATTAGTGGGAATCTATATTTATCAGCATTTAAATATGTTTTATGTGTTTTTTTAAATGCAAAATTATCATCTCATCCAGTCTCAACAACTCTTTTTAGTATATGTTGTTGTATTCAACCAATTCTGTATATTCATAATATAAACATTTCATTTAATATTATTTATTACTTTAAGCCAATGTGTTATCCTCAATTTGTAGTAACAAAATTATAGTAGTTCTGTTATATAGTGTAATGAGAGCATCAGTTAGTAAATAATACTTACTTTGCTCAATGATTCTACTTATTAAAGAATTTCTAATGTATTTACTTGTTCATCTACAGAATTGACCACCAATTATTTATAAAATATTTTTTTTATATAATTGGCAAGAGATATATCTTGGAAATTTTCATTTCATCTTATAGACTTTTGGTAATTAGTCAATGTCTGTCATATTTTTTTATAATTGTGAGATGGGATTTATTAAGAAATAATTTAGGCAGTCTTCTATTATCCTGTTTATTTTTTTATATAATCAGTTGAACCAAATGTCTTTTTTTTAATGCATCTAATTCTATTCCTATGATCTAGCGCAGGGATGCCCAATCCGTAGCTCGCGAGTCACATGTGGCTCGCGCGTAACTGTTTAACGTGGCTCGAATTGCACTCTTCAAAAAAATTGATAAAATATTTTATGTTCCTTGATGGCTCATGCACACACTAAAAAATAAACATTTTTACAATACAAACAATAACGATATGCAGTGTCAGGTTTCACATTAAATAAAATATATTTTTCCTGTAATTGTAATTTATATGTATGTTACCAAATTTTTAATAAATAAAATGTATTTACATTTTTTTTTCTTTTTAACATATTACACCATTTTTTTTTTTTTTGCTGTACACGTTTGGTTTGGTGCTATATATATATATTGTGTTTAGTGCTCTTGTATATATTGTTATTTTTATCGAGAAAGATCCTTGTAGACGTTTGGTTTGGTGCTGTACATATATTGTGTTTAGTGCTGGAAATAGTTTTTATCGAGATAAATCCATGTACACGTATATATTTTGCTGTATATATCGATGTTTAGTGCTGTAAACAGTTGTTTTTATCCGTGTACACGTATATATTTTGCTGTATATATATATATATTGATGTTTAGTGCTGTAAATAGTTGTTTTTATCGAGATAGATTCGTGTACACATATATATTTTGCTGTATATATTGATGTTTTCATCGAGAAAGATCCGTGTACACGTTATTTTGGCCACATTAGAAACGGCGGATTGATACCAATGTGAATAGGCCCCCCCCCCCCCACCTATCTCCCTACATTGCAGGTTTAGTACCCAAGTACCATGTTTATAAATGTAATATGAAAAATGTAATATATAATTGTGGCTCCCCAAATTTTTTTAAATTCTCGACTGGCTCGCGTCAAGTTAAAGGTTGGGCACCACTGATCTAGCGTATAGGTTGATTTTGAAAATTAAACTGTATTTATTTCTGATTATTCCATTGACTGTTTCTACATATTCTTTTATTTATCTCTGTATTCATATATATATATACATGATCAGCAGTAGTTATTTATAAAATAGTATGGTCGTTTTTGCTATAGAAAAAAAAAAGAAACTAAAAAGAATTTAAACGAATATTGCAATGGCTTTAAAATCAAGCCACAATATATAAATAAGTTTACTTATGAAATTAATCATAGAATTAAACTTGGTTAGAGTGCTTTTGGTAGAAATAACTTGATACTAAAAGGAAATATGCCTATGTGTTTGAAAAGGGAGGTTTTTAAAAAATGTGTTTCACCAGTTCTTACTTAGTGATCTGAGACTTGGACACTTAATAGAAGAGCAATACAGAGACTTCAGACCATTCAAAGAAGTATGAAGAGATGCATGTTGAGAGTAACAAGAAAAAATCGAAAACGCAATATATGGGTAAGAGAACAAACAGGTGTTACTGACCTCATTGAAAAAATTAAAAGACTGAAGTGGAGTTGGGCTGGACATACTGCTAGAAGAGATGATAATAGATGGACAATTGAAATCTTAAACTGGATTCCAAGAGATTGTAAAAGACTCGGAAAGAGACCACATGTGAGATGGATGGATGAAATAGGAAAGTGTGCAGGAGTGATGCAGAGAAGAGATGCTAGATATCGGAGAAGATGGATTGAACTTGGAAAGACCTTCATCCTGCAGTGGATTGATAATGGTTGATAATGATGATGATGGTGGTTAAAATAGTTGATATCTTAATAGTTATTTGATATTTCACAATGCTGTTTTTTAATTTTTTCCGCAGTAAATTATTTTTTCCAAAAATTAACATCATGCCTACCTAATTTTAATTCTTTTGTGTTCTATATTCAGATATACTCTCCAATGAAAGCAAACAATATTATATACTTTTTTAGAGGTCTTTGAAGTAATCTTTATAACTTAAATGAAGTTTGTTGTATTCAAATTCATTATCTGATACTTTTTGAGAAAATCTTTATTGCTCATTCATTCCATAAGTTGTCTCCAGTATACATACGGATTGATCTTATGATTTTGTTATTATACTTCCATAATGTAATAGAGTTGTTGTTGTTTTTTAAAGGAAAATTTTTTACTGCCTTTTGTTTATATCAGTAGGGAGTTTAAGTCTCCTATATGATAATAAATTTGTCTGAATAATAAGCTCACAGTATAGTTGTTTTATTTAAAGTAGCTTTATTACTATGATGAAGTATTTTATTAAAAGAGGCAACATTACTTTAGATTCCATGTTGTATCTTAATTCTAAAGTCCATCTTTTATGTTGAAAAATTGGCAGCGTCCATATACTCAAGGTGATAACGATCCAAGCTAAACACTGCTGAAGATTTTTTTTTCAATAACTAGCTGATAAAGCATTTTAGGTTTAACAATTATTAATTTTTTTTTTTATTATTGATAACATTCAAAACATTAAAAACGTTTCTATAGATCATCCATTGAATTGGTAAGAATAGTTTTTTTTGTTGTTGTTGTTATTGCTTTTAATTACTTCTAATTAAAAAACGCCATCAATTTATGAAGCATCTTCATTCATCCTTGCGATTGACATTATTATGTGAGGCTGTCGTAATCATAGTTAGCTACAATGATACCATTAATAATTTAAATTTATTTAATTATATATAATTTTTTTTAAAAATTATATTTATCTTTATGCCGTTTAGCCTAATAATAGAGCAACGGACTTAGAATTAAAAAATTCCAGGATCGATTCTCAGAACAAACAAAAAAATACTCGTGTTAATTAATTAAATGTAACTATCGTGTTCGATTTATCACTACGTACTGGAATGTCTTATGACTTCTCAAATAATCATAAAACATTTTATTAACTATACAAAACATACATGTGTGTATGATAAATAGTCTTACTGAAAGTAAGTTAATTGATTCCAGAGAAATATTGTCGCAAGGAGCACCGTGATTAAAGCAACCCCTTATGATATTGTAATTTATTTTCCACTTAATTTAATTTTTAACAAAACTATCAGAGCGTACCTACATAAAGGAGATGGTCTCATTTGTACAAAATTTATCAAATATTAATTTTGTTCCGGGAATTAAAATCAGAAGTATCAAATTTTTATTCATCAGTATTCTTAATTAATGTATAATATATTCAATTCCAAGAACTATTAGTAACGTGAACTTGACTAACTATTTATAAGTTGATTATTTGGTAGACTTAGTTTTATTTCATATTAAAAATAGTCTTGTCTTTTTTCTTATTTTAAAATTAGTTTTGTGAGACAGAATTTTCTTCAATATTCTTACCTCCCCCCCCTCCTCAAAAAAAAAGAAAGAAAGATAAGAAATCTGTTTTTGCAAAATCAATATCGTTAACGTCCACGACACTGCTTGTAAAGTCAGATGGTGCTAACATTTTTATTAATTAAAGTATTTGACTTGGTGCTTCCTTGAATAACAATTTGACAAGAATACGTGTTTCAGATTTTTTTTAAAAATCGTAATTCTTTCGATTTCTACAAAAAAACTAATTTCCATTCATTTTACATTATTTTATACATGTAATGTATTTTAATAACAACAAGACGTTAAAATTGAGGTGCTATAATAAGATATGTTAAAAGGGCACCATGATAAGCACGTGCAATCCCTTGGCTATTATAGTCGGTTGCCTAGTTAATTCAACCTGGCTTCAGATGGAGAACATAATGTAATACTATATTTAGGTTTAATACATAATTATAAACTATGTAATATAAAGAGATTGCTTAAGTAATTAAATTTTACAAAAATGAAGAATTGGAAATCCTTTTAGATTATAACATTATTTTACCCAAGGTTACATCACTTTTTATATCATCAATTCCAGTATCTATTATAAATTATACTTATAATTAAACAAGAGTCATCATCATACATGAATACAGCTACTCCAAACCTTTTCTCTCCCTCCCCTCCAAACAATAATATATTAGAGAGAGATTTTGCAGTGACTTTAGAAATCAATCTATGAATTAGAAATATATCCAAACATCCGTTATTCAGTCTATTTGATATTTTGTGATGCTGTCTTCCAAAGCAAATTTTTCCTTCTGAAGGACTTTTAACATCTTGTCTAATTCTTGCCTCCCACATCTTTTCAATAAAAGCAATCAATACTGCTTTTTTTTTTAATCTTTGAAATAAGGTTTACACTATAATTATACTTCTTGAGTCTGACATACTCATTTAGTATCCCTTTTCAGAATTTTGGCCAATCATGGATTTTAAATTGAATTTGCACAAAATCGGTAAGTATTACACATACAGATATCACATCATTCTTTCTGCCATCTTGTCGCCTTTAAAATGATGCTTTTTTTTTTCTCTCTATGATGAAATTTGGATTTTTTATTAATTTTTTTCTGAAATGCAATTTTTAATTATCTTGTTTCCCCATTTTTTTTAGATTTAGTAATCATAAAAAAAATTTACTGCTGAAATGGATTCTCTCACTGCTTGTTTTAGTTCTGATTTGGATATGGAGTTCCCTATGTTTCTGAGATTTCTCTTTCTAGCAGCTAATCCGATGAGAATTCAAGTGATAGTCCAGGTCTAGAAGCTGCGGTCCAAAAGAAAAAGTTAGTAAAAAAATCATCTGTAAAGAGGACAAGCATGGCAACTGAATCTATGCTAAGGCCTTCTTCACAACTGGATTCAGATTTGATTCTAGACAATAACATTTATGTGTTGCATGTGCGAAACCAAAATTTTTTCATCAGCCATAAGTATTCAATTAGTGGTTTTTTATCACTATTTTTTTTATTAAAAAAATATATAATTATATATGTGTGGAATGCAATAAATATGTTGTAGAATGGAAAGCAGTTCCAAAGTGAGTCAATCTTTCAACTCATGAGTTGAATGCATTTTTAGACATGGTAATTCAAATTTGCAGTACACCATGTGTGATGATTAGTTTCAAATTCATTTGGTCTAAAAAATAATTACTGCATCAAATGGGACTTGCTAATGTTATGACCCGTGATTGATTTATTGGAATTTTAGGCAATTTACATTTCAATGACAATAAAATCATGCACATCTGGACTCGGAATCATATACCTACATAGTACTGAAATAGGTAAGATATATCATGATTTTATGTATAAGAGCATTCATTTATTGCATGATTACAGTAACATTGTACTCATTTGTTACAATTTTGTAATAATCTTTTGAACACAGATTTTCAAGCACCCTCAGCCATCCACTCTATCTCATACATTAGTTGGTCCAGATCATCATCTCCCACACCCATATAATCAGTGCTCATAATAAATTTGTTTATTTTGATGTTTATTGATTTACTTAGTATTTATACATTTTATCTTGGGAGAAATTTTTGTTTGATATTTTTTTTTGAGAACACTTTCCCCCATTTTTTAATAATATAATAATTATATTTTTTAAATACATTATGATTTACTAAAGTTTTCTGTATTATATCTCATAAACTATTTTTACTGTTACCCCCCTCCCACACACACACTAAAACCAAACATTTCTAATAGAAAACCTGCATGGAAGAGCAACCAAACATTTCTAGCAGATACCCTGCATGGAAGGACAAGATCTGGGTCAGCAAATAAAAATGAAAGTCACCAATTGCTTTATTTTTGCAAGTTTTACAATGAAAACTTATCTTAGGTAAGTCATGTTACATATCAATTTTTTCAGCATTTTATGACAAATGTGATAAATCTGTCTATGAAACTGTCATTTTAACATTTAATTTTCAAAATTTAGAATTTGTGAATAAGTGTAAAAACAAACATGTTTAATAAAATGTTAAGAAGCTCTTTTCTTAATTTTTTTTTAGGTAATGACTACTTTATCAGCTTTATTACATTCTTTCATATTTGCTCCCTCTAACAATGTATATATTTTTATATATACTATATTAAAGATATGTTATAAATTATATTTGTTGTAATTTTTTTTTAAAGTTCAAAATAGTGACTTAAGTGTAAAGAAGATAAACTGTGTCTGTCACTTCCATTCAAACTATGCTCAAATTCATCATAAATATTTTTTTTAGGAAACCTTGTATTGTTCATTCATTTAACTGTTTAATCCAATAAAATAGGTTTACAGTAATGGACGCTATAGTATCACATCTTGCAAGGCTGTATAACATTTTAATTGATTTTATAATCTTGACATTTTATTTTATGCAGTCTTCAAATAGAACTTTTCTAATGCTATATGAAACATTGATAAGGGTTTCATACAATAAATTAGACAAATATTAATTAATTTATTTGCTGTAATTATTCCCTCATGATTAAATATTCAATTTTTTTAATTTATTAGAAGAAGCAGCAAATTAAAACTTGTGCTATTTCTTAATAGCTAAATTCACCTTTCTATTAAAAATCTAAAACAGACAAAACTCTCCATACAGTAGTGCCACTCAGTGCCAACCAGAGTAATCAATGGATGCCAGTTGGCACTGAGTGGCATTACTGTATGGAGAGTTTTGCCTGTTTGAATAACAGTTATGTGCTAGCATAAGAAATAGTGATCATGTGATGTTTAGTTATTAAAAAACTATTAAGATATTTAAATTGGATCACATTCTCAAGTTAATAACCATCTAAACTAAAAATTTCTGAAGATTTCTCTATTATCACAGCTAATAAAGAACAAGTTTTTTTAAACAATGATTTAATAAATCAAAGTCTTTACATGTTGCATTCAAAACATTAAGTACATTCTATAAATTATTTGTTTGAACTGATAAAAATAGCATAATTAGCATACTATAAATCCAGAATCTAAGAAGATGAAGTATTTTTGTTTTTAATTTATTCCAATTAAAAATTCAGTTAAAACACATCTTGTCAAGCTTTGGTGGCCTAATGGTTAGCATAGCTGCCTTCCAAGCAGCTGGCCCAGGTTCGTTTCTCGGTCAACACATTTGAAATGAAAAAAAAAAGCTCACATCTTGAGCCCTGGTTCATTAAACTACCTATAAACAAACCCAAGAACCACTGACAAAAATAGAGATAGTACACATCCTTATTTAATACCAGTTTTTATTTCAAATGTCTGACATTTTACCTGTAGTAATATTTCCTCTAAAATTTGATCATGTAGAAATTGTATAATATAATTAAGCTTCAGTAGACAGTGTCACAGACCTGCTTGATTAATTGTATCAAATGCTTTGATAAAATCCATAAAAACAATATATAAATAATTTCTTTGCTCCCAACAATTTTATTGCCAATAAACAATAAGAACCATTTCTTTAGTGCTTCTTCATTAAATAAAGTCCCTATGAGATTAATAACCATTTATCTATAGCTATAAGCAAATTATTTAATAAAATCCTTGGAAATACCATTGCTGTAATAGATAGTGATAATATTACATAATAATGTCTTATTTATCTCTTTTATTTTTTAAATTTAAAACAGTAGAAGCAGGCCAATAATCAGGTGGCATCTACAGTCCTAAGAAAATTGCAATATTTTTAATACTAGCATACAACTATCATGAGTTGTTTTTCCTTTTATATTTTAATTTAACATATATCCATTGATGGTATTGGAATGGAATGAGACCTGACCCTGTCTTGGACAGAATCCCTGGTAAAGTTCTCTACTCAGCCATCTTCATGTGGATCAGTACAATATGACGATTTTTAAGAAAAACACTACAGAATGTGGATTGCACTGGAAATTATAAATATTTTTTTCCATTTTAAATTCCACAATATTTTTATGTTTTTGAGATGACATCAATTTTTCCCACAATATATCTTTCTTTATAGTAGATTTCCAGGGTACCTTAAATAATCAGGTGAGATTTTAAGATTTTCTTTCAATTGGTGTGAATATATAATCATTTTTGAAAATAATAAATCATACATTATCTTATTACTAAAAAAAAAAAAAGAAATACATATTCTTTTTATAATCTCAATTATTTCCTTTATATTTATTAAAGTAATAAATTTTTATCAATAAAATATTAACTCAACATGTTTTCACATATATTTTAACGCCTATCAATTTCTCTCTGTTTTGTGATCTGTTATTTTAGAAACATTTATTACATCTAAACATTTAATTATCTGATTTTTCAATGAATTGTTTTGTTAGTCTTTCTAACACACTTTTCTAGTCCTGTGAATATTGTTTATACATGCACACACATTTGTATGTAAATGTAATAAATTATATATACATTAATTACTAGCACTTTTGCTGAATTTGTAGACAGTTTATTAGTTTTGAACTTGTAAATATTACAATTTAATAAGGTCTAACTACATATAATATCACACTGTTTTTTCAACAAACACTATTCCGTGTGTACATGGTTTCTTGCCTTCATTAAAACAATTCACTAACCGTTTTTAAATTGTTACAAAGAAAATGTGCATTTGTTTACCTGCGCTGACCAATTTCAATCTCATTAACTTTTACCCTTTTAATAATATTTGAAGTCTTAATATAATAAAATGATTATCTCAATGCACATTAATTTTATGGTAGTTTACCTTTAATTTTGAACCTATCACTTGATTTACCTAACTACTATAAAATATATAATCAAAATTTTTAACAGTTCATACTTTTCAGAACATGATAACATTTGTACCAGAAATATAATGCTACAATATATATATATTGATGAGAATTTTTACATGGATAAAATACATTGAAAGTTTTATATATTTTACTATGTGTAAGAAAAAATAAGCATTCTAACATAAAATTATCAGAAATTGATGATTTTGATTACTTTCATGGCTATGCATGGCTTCCAATATTTCTTGACTATTTTAATAAACAGTTATTTTCTTCAGAGCATGAGTGGCTGGATTCTAAAAGAGAGATCTAAGTATAAATGTATACAGTGTTAATGAATTCTGTATTGAGTCTAAAATTAGACCATGTAAACAGAAAACAAAATGCAAAATTTATAATATATATGGAGGGATTCATGACATCATTTATAAAAAAAATTCGCTTATTGAATTACATTATGATTCCTACTCATACATAATTTTTTTTTCCTTTGTTTTCTCTGTTTTATTAATTAATTTACAACTCAATAGAATTATTAATACTATATAGACTTATACTTTCATTTCTTTGAAATCCACTTTTATGTCTTGAAGAAATATGGTATATCTCATTTTAATATGATATAGATGTTCATACAAAATGAATCTTTTTTTTACCATAGTTGATTAAGTTTTGATGATCATTCTTAGTTTACATCCACTTTCAAATTTGTCAGTTTTTTAATAGTAATAATACATTTGAAAATTAAGTAAACAACCATCTATATAAGTATAATGAATTTTGGTTAATAATAAATATCAGTTAATTAAAAAGTCTTGTGACGTTTAACATTGTGAAATGAAATTGAAAGTATTTAGAAACTCAGTCTGTTACTTATGGCTCTTGAGTGTCACGTGATCTATTGTTTGCTTATTTAGTAAATGAAATAAAATTATATTTCTTCTGAAAGACTAAATACGTAACATTATTTAAGTGAATTGTAAGAAACATCTAAAAATTGATTTTTTTAAAAAAAAGTATTTTAATGCTTTAATTTATTCAATCTTTATAGTTTAAAAGAACATTTCGCATGACAAAGCCAATTTAGTAAACATAATAACATCATCAAGATACAATAACACCACAAGTAATAATTTCAGCCCTTATATATCCATTGTAAAATAATCTCTTTACATTTAATTCAGTTTCTCCTATTTATATCTTCTCCTTTTTACATCACTTTTGCAAATTTTTTTATCTTATTTATTCATCTTATAAGTGATATTCTGTATCTTTTATAGTTTTTTTTTAAATTTAGTTATCACTTCAAATGTCCATTTATTGCAGTCTCTTAATAATTATAATGATATTTGTTAGAACTATACTCACGTATTTTAATTTCTTCTTGCTACTCACATCTAATCTATATGGGTCTGACGTCTCTGCATTGCTTTACTATTAAGTATGCAAGTCTCAAATCTATAATTAAATACTTATAAAATTTATTAAAAAATCTTTGTATATAGATATATTTCCTTTTAATATTGATTTATTCCTATCAAGCGCATTCATTTCAGATTTAATCTGCAGTTAATTATACCCATTATATTAACATCTGAATTAGTAATATGATAAAAATATTTAAAGTTAACTTTTTTTAATTCATTACTATGAATCTTTATTTTCTTTTTTAAAAAACTTGAACATTATTTTAATCTTTAGTTTTTTTATTATTATTATTTAATAATTTTTTGTAACATTTTCTGAAGTATTATTTTCTAAAACAACATTATCTACAGAATTTAGATGACTTAATTTTCATTTATTTTTATTCTTTTAGCTTCCTCTCTTAAACCACAAAATACTTCACAAAAACAGGCAAAACTCTCCATACAGTAATGCCACTCAGCGCAAGCCAGAGTAATCAATGGATGCCAAAAGGCTTGTGCATAAAATCTCTATCTAGTGCCTACTCATCCACTAATATTCCTAGACTAATTTCTAACTTATGTTTTCGTCAGTGATGAGCCTTAGATTGAAGAGCACTGCACCTAGATCTTAGGATCTAGTGCAACCCTCCAGCAGCCACCTTAAAATACTTCATATGAAACTGTTGCGAAAAGTTTTGGAGATATGGAATTATCTTGTCTTATATTTTTATGAATGTTAATTTGTTATCTTGCAATTTAATTACTATTGCTACATCTATATAAATATTTCTCAGAATTTGGCAATATATTCGGTCTATATTTTGAAGTTCAAAGCTTTAATCAGCATTGCTAAGTTTACAGAACCAATACTTTTTTATAATATACAAAACCAAAGCAAAACTCTTGCTTATTGTTTCCTTATGTAATCTTTCTTAATATTTGGGTATTATCTCCTGTGTTATAAATCCGTTTTGTTCCTTTAGTAGTTTGATTCTATAGACATTTGTACACAAGCTGCAATAATCTTGTGTAGAACTACTAAGTAAGATATTTCTAATATCTTATGTTTAATATTTTTAAAATATTACTATATTCCTTCACTTATATGGTATGTCTTTATTAATTATATATTTGGTAAATAATTTTGACAAAAATATCTTTATATGTCTTGCATTGTTGGTCGAGAGGTCAGCGCGACTGCCTTGCACTTGCAGGCAGTTGCTCGGGTTGCGGGTTCGCGTCCCGGCCGATGCTATGACACTTTTTAAAAAAAAATTTTTTATGATTTTATCAGCGTCTTTTATATTTATTTATTATAATTTCATCATTTTCTGAAACTTTTCTATTTTTTATGAATTTAATAGAGTTGCGACATGCAATTAAATTTACGAATATTTCATAAAGTTAAAAATAATTATTAATTAATGCTGTTTTTGTTTTAAATAACTTTGGTCTCTCTAGCTTTAAAACAAATCTCGCTAATCAATAACCATTTCCTATGTTAGGTCTTAATACCATTACGATCTTGAAATACGTGTTTTTTATTAGTCAAAATGTAATGCACTTCTGTTCCTGTTTTCATTTAAATGGTTCGATATCCATTTTCATTTACGATATTTTTTTTTTTTTTAAAAAAAGAAATTCATAATATATATATTCTCTTCAAATTTTACAAATCTGTGTTCTTTACATTTATGTCTCCACAAGCAAATTTAATCATATCAGATTTATTATACTTCTATTGTTTGATCATTGTAGCATTTAAATCTTCCAAGTTAATTAACTTTAGATAATCTCTAGTTTCGAAAATGATTAGTAATAACCATTAGTGTATTTATCTGAAATAGATGGCGTCAAAGTTGTGAGTGGAGGAAGTTTGACAATGGTAAATGAAAATGTAACAATTTACTCTAGATAAATACTTTGCATATAATAAAGATATATATGAGATATGGTGACCTGGGCCAACTGATGAGTGCTGGTTCAGAACGAAATGCATCTTGGGGGTCATTTGTCTTTTATTATATCTTTATTTATATGAATTTAAAAAGAATGGGGAAGTATGGAGGTGTTTATTATACCTATAATTTTTAAAACTATATAAAATTGCTCTATTTCTTCATTGTGGTGAGAAATAATAAAGCCTTATATGTAATTATGTGCTGACCATGCTCTTAATAAGAATTAATGTTTATAACTTTAAATTGATTCGAAATATTTCTAATTATAAGATCTAAATATTAACTAGCTGTGAATTGAAAGATTTCACAATGTTGATTTCTAAGCAAGGTAGGGGACTTAATTAGTAAAGAACTTACTAGCTTCACACTCTCAAATCAAAATACTTTAGATTTGCCTATATAATTAGAAAGTAGATTGAAGATAAGATGGCGCTCTTATCTTTATAAAGTCATAATCTTGAGTTAAGATTTGTAGAGGTTCCTCTTGTGGTAAAATTAAGCACTCAAGTAGCATAGTATTAAGGTTAAAGCCATATATGTAATTATCTGTATTTGGTATTTTTTACTAAGTTGAATAAATAATGTTAACTTTCTATTTGATATACCATCAGTCTCTCCAATGTTTTATTTATAATGAATTTTATTCCCACTGGTGCTGCAATATTTGTGCTTTTAAATGTGTCTATTTTTAAAATAATTTATTTAACTTTTCTTCCAGTTTTATAAAGTCTGAAAATAACCCTTTTAATATTAGAATGTTTTTCTTTCAATTTATGTTCCTTAATTTTTATGTGATCTTATATTTTCAGTATTCTAAATACAAAATCAGTGTAAAAACGAAAGTTTAATTCTAAAATAAGGTATTCTTAGCTCTGTCTGTCTACAGACATCAGTCACTCTTTTGGTTGACAACTTTGAATCTTCATGGAGTGAGAGTGTAATTTATTTTTTACTGTCATGATTGTAAAATGATCATATAGAATCAATATTCATATATGTATGCAGCCATTCATCTTATTTTCAAAAAAACCCAACCAATGTCTTAGTTAAAAATTATTAAGTAACCCCTAAATCATAATGTTTTTTTTTTTTTTTTGGTCTTAATGTTGGAAATAAAGACCAGTAAACTAACCATATTGACAGATTCATGATGATAAGTTGTGTGTTGATGTTTGTTTATTTCATGAATAATTACACAGTAAAATCACCTGTAAGAACATTTATCTGTTCAGTTTTTTAGTAATTCAAAGAAGAATTTAAAAGTTTTTCAGTTAATAATAAACTCTTTTTGTAATAATTAATAGGCTAAATAAGGCACTCACTTTTATATTTATTTTATTGTCTATTAGAAAGTCTTTTTCAGATGGAATTGGCATAGATTATTTCCAGTTTTATATGCATTTTAAAAAGGCTACCCTGGTCATAGTATTAGCATTATCTTTATATTCTTTAGAAAACAAATAGTCAAAATCCAACTTAAAATAAGATTTAACTAAGGAAGTTAACATTGCTAACATTAGACAGTGCTGCCCCCAAGTTTGTTTTATATATTTGCAAGCCATACAAAATTTGGACTAAAAATCCAATTGGAAAATCCAAAATTTGCAGATAATCAGGCAGTCAATATTGGTTGATTAAAACGAGGAAGAATTAATAGATTTATTATTTAAATTATACTGCAGATTAATGTTAAAAAGAGCAAGCCAATAATAATATCCAGAATTCATAAAGATATTCACATTAAGATAGAAATGAATTACTGGGACAAGTTGATTACTTTAAATATCTAGATCAAAGAAATAGTTGTCATAAAATGGACTTTCTGTGATAAGTAATCTCTTTTGATATATGAGAATTGAGCGGAAATGCAGAAGATAAATAGAGAAAAAGGTGAATTAAAGAACTAATAAAAGAATAAAAAATCAACATAAAAAAAATTAAAATTCACAATTTTTGTAAAAAATTAAAAATATTAATAAATACTTAAGATAGCTTAAGCATCTAGTAATTCTTAAATAGAATTGAACTATAAATTAGACTATTGAAAGTGCAATTTTTATATGGGTCATCCTTTTTATTATTTTGAGAAGTCACTTTATGGGAAAAGATAAATCAAGTGCTTTCTTTTTTTTGTAAATTAGTTGTCAGATAACATTAAAGTTTATGTTTATTTAAGTAGAATAAAAATAGTAAAATCAAGTTGCAGGAACACCCACTATTTACTGACATAAAAATCCAAATAAGTCATTGTATAAAGTTCTGAGTGTTAGTATTAGCATAATTAGGATTGGATAAACATCTGTCTGACTCTTTAAAATCATCATGGAGAGTTTCAGTTATTCCACCAAACTTAATTAATGTTACAGCTTTTAAGAATCATTAACTTCTAGATTGTTTCTATGGTAAACTTTACAGATACTTTAATAAAAGCATTAATAAATAAACTAACCCATTCTTGATTATTCTCTTTTTTTGACATTATATTTTTTATTGTAAAATAAAAAAAGAAAGATATGTAGTCCAGTCATTTGTAATGAAAGTCATATGACTAGAAAAATTAACCCTGAAATCTTTTTATAAATTTGACTAATGTTTCATCTCATATAAATGCAAATATCTTTACCCACCCGAAATGAAATCGCATTGAATAGATAAAAATTTTGCATATAGTTATATAAAGATTCTAGTAAAATTGCATAATTCTAATAACTGGAAATGAAATTATAGCAAACAAAGAATCAGTGGCTTTTCTAGTTTTCATTCAAAATTCAATATGCCTACAGATGAAGGCATAGAAATTACACTACTAGTAATATCTATTGATTAATCAGACTTATAACAAATAACTCTAGAGTAGAGAAATGAAGCAAATTTTTGTTTTTACTGATAGTGGAGTTCAGAGATAGTATAAAGAATTTGTTGTTTTTTAATTTGATTAAATAGCCTAGTGACAATTAATGTTTTTTCCTGAATAGAAAATTAACTTCTGAAGAAGAAATGCAATCTAACTGTTGAAAGGATATGCTGGTCGTTGTAGTAATGGAAGTTTTTTTAATTATGAAAAAGGCAACGATTTATTTAGAAAATCAACAAACTAATAGATAATTAATTAAGCACAGAACTTATGATATATAGTTTAATTCCTGAATTTAGGTTGTTCATATTGATAAAACGCATTTGTCATTTCATTTTGCTAATTGAATAGGGTAATCTAGGAGAGAATATTTTTTTATATAATTAATGATTTGAAAGATCTGATGATCAAGTACTTAAGTGTCATGCTGAGCGTCACAATTCCATTTAAGAGACCAAACTGAAATTAATCCAGACACATTTAGATTTTAAATATATCTTTTGATATACAATACAGAGTAAAAAATAATATGATTAGATGCATGGAAAATTGTGATATTCAAACACAAACTTTTTTTTTTGCTTTTCTCAAAGACCATTAATAGAATATAGAATAATCTTAGATTATCATTCTACCACTGTGCTAAACTATGAAGATAAATAAATATATGATTACCTGCTCAGAATATCATGTAATGTTCAAGTACCAAAATGACATTCAGCATTATAACTTTTTGCTTTATCAATTCAAGAACCTTTAAGTCTTAAACTGCTACTATTTTGTTGTGCTAAGATGCACTAGCAAGTATCATTAAATTTTAATTGATTCAATCTAATCTTTTAAAAAATTCAGGTACATATCAAGAAATGATGAAGAGATCATATCTAAATTTAAAAAATATAATTTCCCATGAAATGTTACTCCAGTGAAGATATTCTTAGTTGAATAATTCAGCCTCTTTACTTCAAAAGTCCAAATGTTTCATAACAATACAGTACTACTCTCTCCATTCACAATTTAGTCAATTTAATATTATTTCTATTAAATCAGTAATATATTTTTTTTCTTTTATGCAATAGAATCTAAATTAAAAGAAAACTTCAAATCAAGGTTTATAGATATAATTAAATCAAAATAAAATTTTATATCCACTTAGTATCTAAAATATTTTTCTTATTTTTTCTCTTTCTCTTTTTATATATACAAAAGAAAAGAAAATCAAGTACATTTTTCTTTCATAATCTTCAAATTAAGGGTCAAGCGTTGTTAGCCGAGAGGTCATCGCAGCTGCCTTGCAAGCAAGTAGTTGATTGCAGGCAGTTGTGGATTCGTCTCCCAGCTGATGCTATGACATATGAAAAAAAAAAATCTTCAAATTAAGACATTGTTCTTAATCATAACTAAAACAAAACACTTGTATTGTTTCTTTTTCTTACTTAATAAAACAATTGTATTTCCATTATTATATTGTTCTTAAAGTACATATAAGTACATTGTTTTGGCATGCATATGTTTACAATTATTTTTATAGGTAAAATATATCAATAAATACATTTATAATATTTAACCACTAAACATCATGTGATCACTATGCTTACATAAGCTGTTAAAACAGGCAAAACTCTCCATATATATTAGTGCCATCTAGTGCAAGCCAGAGTAATTAATGGATTCAATAATGGTAGTGCATAAAATTTCTATCTAGTGCCTACTCATCCAATATTCCTAGACTAGTTTCTAACTTGTGGCTTTCATCAGTGAGGAGCCTTGAACCTGAGAGCTGAACTTAAATCTTAGGATCTAATGCAATCCTCCAGCACCCACTTTTTACTTTTTTAGTTAACTATAAAGCTATGAGTTTAAAATGAAAACAATTATGTTTTCAATTCAAGCTTATTTGTTTGTATAGTCATATAGACTTGAACCCAGTTCAGAATCTATACATTGAGGTGTCTTTGGTTTTTTTAATAACCATATCATCATTCTCCTATGGGCAGTATTGATATTAAACCACTAAACATCACATGATCACTATTTTATATACTTACACAAGCTGTTAAAACAGAGGCAAAACTTTCCATACATTAATGCTGCCCAATGCAAGCCAGAGCAATAATATTTTATAATAGAAGTATTAACTATATTATTTACAATTTATAAAGTGAACAAATCTTTTTTTTTTACATTTAAGATGTATATGGTAAGACAAACACATATAACCACTATAATCAATTATCACTATGTTATATTTTTATACTGGTTTTCAAAATTGACCTCAGTTCGATACTATTACAATATCTATAACTATCAGCAATATTTATACATTATTTATAGGGAATAATTTTTCATATATAGAACTGCATCAGCTACTGGCTACCAGGTTGCAACCTGATTTAAGTTTTTTTTTTTTTTTTAAGTGTCATAGCATCGGCCGGGATGCGAACCCACAACCCAGGCAACTGCCTGCAAGTGCAAGGCAGTCGCGCTGACCTCTCGACCACCAATGTAAGACTGATTTAAGTTATTTGATTATCATCATTTAAACAAATTGAGATAGCTTTGATTATTGTGCTGCAATCAATTCCATCACTATGTAAGATTTTCCATCACTATGTAAGATTATCCATAGTGATAATATTACCTATAGTAACAATAATTACCCAGTTGAATATTGATACTATATAGTAATTAATTAATTTGATTATGGTAATGATATTTAGAGCTTGTTATTCATATTTGACTGCATGTGTAAATAAACTAAGATGATTGCTTGCAAATATTATCTGCTGACTTTAATAACTAATCTGATAAAAAAAATTAATTAAAGGAAGGATCATATTAATTTTAAATTAATAATAATATAATTTTATTGATCGAGAGAGATAAATTAACATTTGAGCACCAGAAATGATAAGTTAACTCAAGAACCTGCAATTACGAAGTTGTCTCTCTACTATTTGTAAAACTAATACATTGCACAGGCTTAAACCTGCATTTATATATGTAATATAGGCGGGATTCGAACTCAGACTTTCACACGACCCACTACTCTCAGTGCCATCTCATATTGCTGACCCACCTGATCACACACATGTTGAAAAGATAAATAATCACCAATATATGTATTTCATGCTAAACCAGCAATCATCAGTTGGTCTAGATTACTATTCTCACACACATATATAATCAGTGCTCAGCTTTATATTAAGATAGCCAATCTTCATACTTTAATGGACAGGCTTCAAACTATTCCAACTCACGACTCTTCAGTGTAAAACTGCACAGTACAATCCTAAATTCTAGTTCTGTGATTTGCTTGAAAGAGCTTGTTGAAATTGAATTGCACTATTACGAAAACTTTAAATATTTGGCAGTGGTTTTTAAATATATATATAAATGTTATTGTTTAGTCTAGTCGTAGTAATCGTTACATTTTCATTTACCATTGTCAAACTCCCTCCACTCACAACCTTGACACCATCCATTTCAGATAAATACACTAATGATTATTACTAATCATTTTCGAAACTAGAGATTATCTCTAGCACAGATATAAACTTTAAACCTCAGTTAAAGATTAATATATCTGATTTTTTAAATTTACACACACAGTTATTTACCTTTCTCTGTACCGTATGTAATATCTTTATACTTGGGGGTCATTTGTCTTTTATTATATTTTTATTTATATGAATTTGAAAAGAATGGGTAAGTGTGGAGGTGTTTATTATATCGTAGTAATTGTTGCTTTTGAACTGAAAAAATTGCAATAATAATTCTATGTAATTCAATAAATTTTACTTCTTCTTTTAAACAATGAAAACGTATTTTATGGTGAACTTGTAATACGATGTTATTATTGTTTTATATATAAAGCATAAATATTATTATTGCCTTGTAATGAATAATAATCTAATGACGGAAAGTCTTAAAAGAGAATGTAAAAATTCTAACAATTCATCAATGTCAGATCAACTTTAACTCCCAGAACGTCAATAAGTTGTAATTAATCTGATTTTGAGAGTTTGCAAGAAAAGTAAATCCTACTTAATTCACTTTTTTTTTGTCTGACCAAGATTTTCTTTAACGGCATTGAAGTAGGTCGAGGCGGCAGGTTACTATAGAAGCTAGAAGTAGTGAAACATTTTTAATTAAAATTTAAGGCTAGATTCATTAGTATATTTTAAATGAATTTTTATATATCAAGACCACAGATAATACACGAAAACGTTAGATTAAAAAAGAAAACAATAACCATTACTTATTTTAACCATTTTTGATAATTATTAATTTTTGTAGTTGTTATTTTGTAAATATGTTACATTTTCAATGAAAACTCCGAAAATAAAATAAAAGCTACTTCAAGCTTAATCTCACTTATCATGCCATAGTGATTGAATAAACTTTGATTAAAATTCAGAGATCCATTATTAAAACGCTACATTAATACAGCGTAACAAAATTGCAAAATATCACGCGATCTCAGCTTGTTTATACAAATCAATTTTTTTGTCTCTTTCTATTGATTTTTATTGCTTTCCTGCATATTGTAAAGAAAATCTCATTTATCAGAATTTTTTCTACAGTACAGGCTTTTTCACATCTGCATTTATATAATATATAGGGCGGTTGAACTCAGACTTTCATACGACCCTCAACTATCCACGCTATCTCATACTGCTGACACACTTGATCATACACATTTCAATGAACGAGACGGTTGAAGAGTTGTGGAATGGAGTAGATTGAAGCCTATCCATTAAAGTATGAAGATTGGCTATTTTAATATAAGCTGAGCATTGATTGTATATATGTGTGGAGATGATAAGCTGGACCGACTGACGAGTGCTGATTTAGCACGAAATACTTATATTGGTGATTATTTATTTTTTCGACATGTGTGTGATAAAGTGTGTCAGCAGTATGAGATAGTGTGGATAGTTGAGGATCGTGTGAAAGTCTGAGCTCAAACCCCGTATATGTTAACTTATCATACTAATTTCTTGGAAACAATTATAAAAGTTTATGAATTTTACAATTTGTGAAAAGTTAGCTGATATTGTGAAGAAAAGTAAATATTTATTTAGAAAGAAAAGGGAGAGAGATACATATAGAAAGTGTAAGAAGATTATTAAGAAAGACATAAACGAAGAGACGGTAAAGAATAAATAGTTTTTAAAAATAGCCAAAATAGTAGTGCAGGGAAAAGGGACAATCACGAAATAGTTTTTTGGGGGATTTATTAAGAGGAGATCTGTTTAATTAAAAGTCGCAAATAAGAAAGAATTTGAAAATATTCATTCAGATTGTAATAACAATTTTGAATGATGAAAAAGTTGATAAAAGATTAAGATAATGGATGCAGTGGTGAATCCAGAATTGAGTAGAGCAACAGGCAGATTTAAAATCAAGAGGATTTGATAATACAGCAGCTGAAAAAAAAAGTAGGTGCGAAAAGTGATGCAAGGGTTAGTTTAGAACAGAAATTAACAATCTGTGACTCATGAACTTGCAAATGACTCTTTGATCCTAAGCTTATGGTTCTTTATCGTAGTAAAAAAAAATCTTTATTTTTACTTACAAATTGTACGTAAACATTTTTCTTGTTAGCTCTGGTTGACTGCTACCCCATAAATCCATTGTCCAAGTTTACATGCAAGTAGGGTTTTTAAGTTATAGAGAATGTAGCAGCTTTCAGATATTTTTATAAATTTGTAATAAAAAACTTCTGGGATTTTTATTTCATTTCTATTGTTAGTATTATTTTATTTTATTTTTATGTAATAGAAAACCTTCTTCGATATGAATTTTATAAAAAGTAAATTAAGAAACTAACTTGTTAATATGAATTTGAAAAGTTGTTTAAAAAATATTTCAAATTATTAACCAAAATTAGACAATTTTTGGAATGCCACATTTAAATCTCAAAAATCTCATTAATGTCTATGTAATTTTTTATTGCTGTTGAATTTTTTGTTATATCTACAATGATTCTGTTGTGTTCTATTACTAAAATAAACATTCAAATACAATCACAACTATTCAGAATTCAATATTTTTCATCACCTATTTTCCAATCCTCTCTTTTAGTTTAATTTTTTTTTGGTCAGATGGCTCTTCATGTTAAAAAGATTTCTAACTTCTAGTTTAAAAGAAAGATTTCATAAGATTGTAAATGATAATAAAATTCCATCAAAAAAATATGAAAATTAGATCTTCATATAATGATATATATATATTAGGTTTTTAGTGACTTCTATAATCCATAAAATTTTAATAGATTGTATTCAGATTTGAATGGAAGATGCTAAAATCTTGGAAGAGTAATATTTTGGAATGAAGAACTTTGTACTGACCAGAGAATTCAGAAATTTTTAGGTAAAAATTCAAATAGGAGTAGATTATTATCTATTTGATGATGATTGAATTATGAATATTAAAGGAGAGTGATTTCTTTCTTTTTAAGAGAAATTAAAAGAAAATGTAAAACGTTTTTAAGATTGCAGTATGTGAATAGAAATAATTAATAAAAATAATGTTTAATATGATTATATGGAGAGAACAACAAGTAATTTGATGAGAATAGTTTTACAAATTAAAAAAAAAAGAAAATTCATTTCTATGTATTTATCTAAATATATTGTAATCTTGTGATTGGTTAGCTGTATTTGCAGTAAAATATAAAACATATTATAACCCAAAATTTTAAATTTAAAAATATCTACTAGTAATATTATTTATTTTGATATATAATACATATAAATAACTTAAGGTGTAGTGTTTAAAGATGGAATTCTCTGAAGATAGTTAATACATATATATCTTTTATTTGTAATTATTTATAATATAAACAGTCATATATGATTCAATCATAATAGTTTTTTATAAATACAAGCCTATTTATAATGTACCTATATAAATGTACAAGTTATATTAAAAGTTACAACAGTGATAAATCAAATCTCAATTTACTTAAATGATCCTTTAAAAGATGAATATATGACTCTGTGAGCAGAATTCTAGAATTAAAAATAGTTATTATAAGATAATTTGTTTTTAAAATTATAATAATAATAATAATAATAATAATAATAATAATAATAATAATAATAATAATAATAATAATAATTTATTTTAGATATAAATATTGTTATTAAATGTCTAATTTAAAATCACTTAATAGTACAATTATTAAAAGTATATTTATATTTTTAAATTTCAGTCTTGAAGTTATTCACTTTAATTAGTTTATAAATATTTATTAATCTTAATTATTTTAAAATGTAGACATAAAGACAATTATTAAAAAAATTGCTGGTTGATTTTAGTTATTGACCAATAAAATTTAATTAATTAGCCATCTGACATCATACTGTCTACAGTAATAAGGTAAATTAGCAGTCAAACTGGGGAGAAATTCATTAAAAGTAAAAGTGAATACCTGTTTTACTAAATTTTGTAAAAATTATAAAAAATTTACTATATAAAAGTAATTAAATAGCAAGCTGAATAAGGATATAACATATTTTAGGAGTGATATTTAAACTGTAAGGAAAATAAAGTTTTTTAAAAAAATTTGTTTGCATTGAAGTGTATATGAAAGAAGTGTTATAAGCAATATATATATATATGATATTTAAACTAATGGTGTAAAACAAACCAAGTTTCTTCTCAATGACATAATTGCTATCTTGGATGTCAAATCATAATTATAATGACATCTAATGGAATTTTAAAGAAACAGTTAAATTTATTATCATTTGGGACAACTATGGAAAAGCAATATAAACTACAGTTATTACATTCAAATATCAGCCTTTCAAGCTAATTGTGCATGCCCTTTTTGCACTATATAAAAATAAATGCTTAAACTACAGTTATCTAAAAAGTATGTCTGTTGTCATGTAAGAGAACATTTGCTTATCTCTACAAGAGTAATTAGTTTCATTTGTAATTTATGTACTCGGAGGAATGTTTATAAAATACAAAGCTATAAATTTTATCAACTTACAAAATTAGTTTATCAAACTTTAAAGTAATAATTCAAGTTGTAAGTCTAGTTGAAAATAATTCTTTTTTAAATTAAAATAACTGACATATTATAATTAACTTTGTAAATTAGAAAGAAAATATTTATTATATGGTTAAGAGAGTTATTGAATATAAGAATCGATATTTGTTGTGTTTTTATATGAGTTAAAAAGCCTATAAAGATGAAATATATTTGTTATCCTAGCAAACAGAATTATCTTTTAATAAGAAGAATACTAAGAAGATAAAGAGCTAACAGGAAAGTCTTTTGATCATTTAATAATGACTAATATTGATAAAAATGATATTTAATACAGTATTATAGATTTGGATAAATTTATTTACATGTATTTAATAAAAAAATGAAACCACTAAGTAAAACAAAATGAAAAGTTGAAGTGAAACTTACTTATAAACTGACTTTACATGCCAAAGTTTAGCATTGGAAAAATTAATATTAAAATTATATTGAATATTCATTAAACTATTTTATTATTATAGCATTCCAGAATATTAATGTATATTTCATTTTAAACATGTCAAAATCTAAGGATGAGATGAGGATTCAACGAGCTCACAAACTTTTATCAACTTATTGTTTGTGATTTTTTTTAAAAGTGTCATAGCATCGGCCGGGACGCGAACCCATAACCTGGGCAACTGCCTGCAAGTGCAAGGTAGTCACGCTGACCTCTCGACCACCAATGCAAGACTTGTTTGTGATTATTTTTAAAATGTTTTACTTAAATTTATATGTGCAGATAGCAAAAGGAGAGGAGAATTCAAGAACTCATGAGGTATGAATCATCGTTTTTGTTACCATGGTGATACTGAACAAGCAGGTTGAATAAATTCTCATTTTATAAAAAGTGTAAAAGATTTTTTTATTCCTGATTTTATTGTTAATGTACTTTAATACAAAATATAATATTGTATGGTGAAATTATAAATAAGTGAAATCATTTTATATGTAATTAATCTTTAAGATGTATTAATACTCGTTCAGTTTTAAAGAAGGAAATGTGTGCTTATAGTACTAATATAGTATACGCGAGTTACAGAATAAACGTTTGTGTGGATAATGTAATAATTTAAATTTATGGTCTTTAGTAGATATGAAGATTAAAAAATCTGATTGTAGTAAAATTGTATTAAATGAATATAGAAATTTATTATAGAGATGTATATTTAATGATTGGATTAAATAATGATGATGAATCAAGAAATGGGATTTTATAAAAATAAAAATAAATATACCATAAGAATATAATGTGATATGAGAAAATATGAAATGGAATGAATGTCAAAATGGAAAATGATATATGAACTCGATACTTGTAATGGAAAAAGCATAATACTGACGTTTATCATAGTAAAGTTGTTTTGTAATGTGATCTATAATGTTTATCAGTGAATACATAATAGGAAGATGGGATTAAACTATTAGACAAGGGGAATTTAATAGTTGTAGATGCTGAAGATATATAGTGAAGAAGGATAAGTTAAAATTCCAGGATAGGATAAAATACCATCCTGAAGAACTGATATGTTAATGGACTTGATCAGTGTGACACCCATATTATTATTATAAGGAGATGAGAGGATTTTCAAAGGAAACATGAGTGTTATATTCCATAAGAGCTTGATGAATAAGACAGGATATATTGGGATAGAATCATTAAGGAAAAGTGCTTACCTTTCAAAGTATAATATGTCATAAAGAAAGGATACCTCCATTCCTATATTCTGGTACAATAATTTAATAAAATCAGTTTCTTATCTGTAAAGTTTTATATATATTATTAGAATATATCATAGGCATCATAGGTTGGCTAGTTATTCTTTATGAATTTGATAGTTTTTTCTTCCTAAGTTTTGTTAAATTGGTATCAGAAATAGTAAGACCATTCACAAAACAAATATTCTTGTATTCAATCAAAATCTGAATAACTTATTGTTGGAAAATAATAAATGAGATCAAAATAAGAATGCAAATGTGAGTAATAGAAATGAAGAATGCATAAAAATGAATGATAGTTTTGATAGAAAGAATATTTGATTCAGTTATCTATTTAAATACATTTTTTGTATTATTTTAAGATTACCACAACATAAACAATTTTGTTAATAAATTGTATTAATATATTTTCATACAAATTTGAAGTGTGAATGATATTAAAATATTATAACATGATTCAAATACTTTGAATTATAAAGGAATATTTAAATATGTGGAGGATAGCAAGGAAATTACTCATCAAGATGAACTCATGGATGGTAAAATTAGTTAATAATATAAAGGAAAGCATACAAGTTGGTAATACTAAACTTAACATTTAATGGGCTAAATGACAAAAATATAATTTGAATTAGATGTGATATGTTTGACTATTTCCATCATTTATGAGTGAATATTGAAAGTATAGACAATTTTAAACTTTATTTAAACTTTTCAAATACAAACAACTTGTTAGTAATAACACACAATTAGACAACATATGTTAGTGGTCACATTCCTATTCTAAAATCAATTTAAAATTTATTATAAAGAATAGATTTTTAAATGTTATATTATTCCAAAATATAAGTTATTAATAAAACCATTTGTAATGTTGTTTTTGAAAGATAAAATTAAGATGGGTAAATGCTAATTAATTAGAGTATTTGATTGAGGTAGATGATAGGGTTATAAAGCTTTTGATTATTACAAAATAATTATTCTGTTTTATGATGGTAATTATATAAATAAGGAGTAATATTTATAAGTTTAATAAATTATTTAATTGAAAGTGAGTATATTATTGTTGTTATCTTATCTTAAGAAATTTATTGTTTTCTAATTATTGTTCAAAGGTTACAATGAATATACTAAATAGGAAGTACTGAAGCGGGGCCAATGTCTATAAGAACCTAAGGGTAGGTTGAGTTTGGTTGTTGCTGAGTTCATTCCATGTATATCTTGTACCTAGGCTGCAGTTTTTCTTAATGCAGTGATGGTGAGTTTGTTCTGTGGAGAGCTTCTGGGGTGGTTGTGGGACATAAAACAAATTCCATGTGTCCTTGTATCTTCTTTTGGTGGATAACATTTGGTCTCTATTCTTCATTTTTCAATGTATTATTATTATTATGGTTAGATTAATTTTCAAATAAGAAGTTTAGTTTATGTTTGTAATTGTAATTATTATTTAGATAATTGGATTTCAACAAAATCCCTCTTGTGATTCAATTATTTAACTACCAATATAACTGTTATTATATTTTAGCAAAGAATAATTATGATCCCTAATATATCCATAGGATAGTATTAATTATTTCAATTTAATTTAGTTGGCATTTTAATATTATTTTTATATATAAATAGTTTCTTAAATTATAAAAGAATAGCTGAGTAATTATTTCAAATGAAATATAATGATAGCCATTCTTTTTTGTAGGGATTTTTCTATTGATTATAATAGGATAGTAGCTGGAGAATTTATACAATAGAAGTGCCATTGTGGTGTATATTTTATATGCTTCTCAATGTTAAAATCTATATGTTGTGACCGTCTCTAAAGTCTCTCTTATATCTTTATCGTATGGATCGTACAATCTGCGTAACCAGAAAGAGTCTCATATCTTTCTTATACCCTCGAGTGAACTAGTAAAATAGATAGTATAGTATACTTGTATCATTCTTTGTTATTATGGGAAGGTTACAATATATAATGCTAAAGTGTGAATAGAAAGTTTATCAAATAGAAGTGCATTTATATCTCTGCCTACTTAGATTTATTTTTATTTTTTTGAATTTATATGATTGATTATCTAATTAATATTTTAAACTGGCAGATGAAAAATAGTTTTATTTATCATCTATTTGCAAAAAGAATCGCTTAATTGGCACAAATTTTATATATAAATTGTGATATTTATCTAAGCATTTACATAAGAAATAAAATAAATGTGTAAGCACATAATTATGAGTAGTAGAAAAATAGAATTAATAAATTAAATTTTAAAAAAAAGTTACAGAAAATAAAAATAAGTGAAAAAATAATTCAGAATTGTATAAGAATATATATAAGGCGAAGATATGTGATAACACTAGAGTATTGGTGTAGGATCAACAGCTTTGATGCCAGGAAAAGAAGGCAAAAATGGTATAAGATCTTGAAATATAGATGTTTATATGTAAATAGAAGGGAAAGTATTGAACATTTATTTTTGAAGTATAAGATGTTGGAAAAGAATAAGGATAAATTGATAGAAGAAAAAAGATGAAAGAAGTTGATTGTTTAGTTCCTTTTTTTTTTTTTTTTGTTTAGATTTTAATGACAGAATGGAGAATATAAGATAAGGTATTGGAACCTACAAACAGATTTTATTAAAATGGATATAAAGAAAAAAACGAGTTAGTGTTGACAGATTAATTTGATAATATAGAAGAAAAATAGTTAGGTTTATTATAGTATTTAACACTCACAGAGAGATGGAGCATTTTATTTGCTGAACAAAGTCTCTGATTATTAGATTCAGACGCTTTGCTTTCATCTAAGATAAACACATACTATATAGTTAGGTTTATTATAGTATTTAACACTCACAGAGAGATGGAGCATTTTATTTGCTGAACAAAGTCTCTGATTATTAGATTCAGACGCTTTGCTTTCATCTAAGATAAACACATACTATATATCTTATCATCATATGTCATAGTTATATTGTTTTGTATGGTGTCATACAGTGATAAACAGGCAGATTCCAGAGGTCATGGTCCGTGGTATGCTAGGTCATCTTCAGTGCTCAAATATTTTGTGAACTCACGAGAAATAAACCATTTGATTAAAATAATTTATTGTTATATTGTAAAATTACTTATATTTTCAAGGGTAAAAAAACAAAAATAGTTATTTATGCTAAAAGTATATAATTAATCTTAATTGTGTTGAAATGGTCAAGCGTTGTTAGCCGAGGGGTCAGCGCAGCATCCTTGCAAGCAAGCAGTTGATTGCAGACAGTTGTTGCAGGTTCGCCCCCCCCCCAGCCGATGCTATGACATATAAAAAAAATTATGTTGAAATGCTTGCACTGGAATATTTATAAATTAAATATAGACTTTCATTGAGATGATTTGTTAATTATATATCACAAGAAGCAATGGAATAACCACATTATTACAAAAACAATGATAAAGTTTCTAGTATTCCGATTCTTACTGTATTACTGTAAAGAATTATATATCAGTATATATCATATGTGTCCATAAGATGAAATTCTATGTTCATGAATGAATTTGAAATACCGATTTGCATTGTTATAATAAAATATAATCAAATGATTAGTCACTTGACAGATCATGTGATATGTTAAGCAGCAGGAATGATTTTTGATTATGCATGAGCTGTTAGCTCTTGGATATATCAACTGTGCATTAAAACATTTTAGGTTGAAATTTTTACATACATGTCAATGTTTGTCCAATATCTTTTTTTTTTAAATAACAAGTGAAAATTTTAATGTATTTAAAAATAAAATATGACTTTTTATTTTTGACACTTGACCAAAAACATTCTCTATTAAATTTGATTCTAAAATACTTGATGTTATATAGTATTGAAGCGATCAGCATGTATGCACACACAGAGTTTCATGTTAGTCATTTAAAAATAAGATATATATAGATATTATAGATCAAATATTTGATTTTTTCATTTTTGGTTAGAAAATAATATATGGATGTGTGTGTGTGTGTGTGTTATTGAATGAGAGGGCATATATGTATATCTTTTTTTATTGAAATACATTTTTTTGTTATATATTTGGAAAAGAAAAATATATTTCCTTTGTCTATATGTTTTTCCTAAAAGACAAAGAAAAATGGAACATATAAGTTGACTCATTCTTTCTTTGGAAATAACATTTTTTACGAGTCTATTTTTTTGAAACATTCATATGGTTGCATGGAAATGTTAATTATTTCTCATCTTTAAATGGCAGTTAAAAATGCAATCAAAATTTTCATACCTTAATTTAATCTTAATAGGATTTTGCTAATTAGTTTTAAATTAAAGATCAGTCAACCAGTCTATTTTCATTTCTAACAAAGGCAGTTATGATATAGGTGTAAAGAAAAGAATATAAGATTAAACGAAGACTGTACTGATTTTTGGTTGGGAAGTTTTGTTTAAAGTCACAGGCATTATAAATACTGGGTTGGTTTTCTAGTCAAGGCAGTAAAAAGTGCTTAAAAGTAAAAATCAAAGAACGTAAAATAGTTTTTTAAAGCAGAGAAAGTTGAGGGCAGTCAGAAGTAAAAAAAAGTTTTAAGAGTCAAAGTGAAAGTGAAAGGCTCTCTCTAATAGACATTGAACATAAGCTGGTATCAAAGAATCATCATGACTGCTGAGTAGTCACATTTATCTTTCCCCTCTTGGGGAAAATCTCCAGAAAATGCATCTGTAGAAGAAAATAAATCTGACTGATTCCATGCTGCTGCCACTGAGAAAATGGAAAACCAACTTTGAATCCAGCCTGTCCTATGTCCAGTAAAGCCAAAGGTCGATCCTGAAATAAGTGTGAACCTGTAAGGAGACAGTTGCCTCATCAAAGTGACAGTAATCATTGCAAGTATGAACTTTCAATCTTTTAAAAAAATATTTATATATTAAAAATGCCTTCTATAAAAACTCTAGAATATTTAGTTTCCTCAGATTTATAACTGATCAGTAAAAGACTCTATCTTAAAAAAAGATGTGTTTCAAAAGGACAATGATATATATGAGTGTTTTAATTTCTTTTATTATTATTTTTAACAAGTCAATTTGTATTATAACTAGATTTCTACTTATTAATGATAGAGGAAAAAAGAGTGTAATATCTAATTCTAAAAAAATGAAACAAAAGATTACTATGAAGTTTATAAATACTGCTTTTATTATTTATTTGAGATGTGCCAGTATGTTCTCTTTAATTATAAAATATACACTTTCTTGATTAGTGTTAACTATGCCAAATTCAGCCAGTATTGAATGATTATATTTTATTATTAGATCAATTTTATGCATAAATTTGTTTATTTCAAATCTTAAAGTGGGAGAGGGGTAACTATTTTTATAATTGTAAAGTAACAAATAGTCAAACTTAAATTTCTTAAATCATTTCTCTAATTCTGACTGGGTAAAATGCCATTTATTTTTTTAAAAAAAGAGAGAGAGAGAAATCAAATATCTGGATTAAAATTCGCCATTTACTTCTATATACGTTGTTAATAGAAATTAAAAATATAAATGAGCGTTAAAACCATTATCTATTTAATTTAGATTTTATTAAAATTCTTTATAACAATTAAATGAAATAATATATATATATATGCATTTATTTATGTGTTTAAAATAATAATAATAATAATAATGATAGTCCTTCTTTTTCTTAAATGTAAAATGGGCAATATTACTTATTACAAAAGTATGTGTTCATCTCACTATATATATATTTAGTGATGCATACATTTGGGGAAAAGGTACTATCTCAGCAGTAGTGTTTTTGCTTCTTTAGCATTTCGGGATTGAGCTTTATATTTAAGCACATGGGCATTTTATAGCTTATAGAATATGGTTATCTTAAATTTTCCCATTATTACTTATAAAACACAGGCTTAACAAAATATCTATACAGATATGAGTTAATGCTTTTTATGGGCAAATAAATCAGTGTTGCTTAATAGAATGATCTCTGCCTATATGGCTTTTAATAATAAATATATGTCAAGTAATGCTATGCGAGCTGTCAGATGGATATTTTTATTGGTCCTGGAGATAGCCATGTTTTTGAGCCGATAAATGGGTACTCTATGATGATAGGGATTTAAAGCCCCTGCTCCATTATTTCCTACACATGCCACACTGATTGCGGATGTGTTTTCATAGGAACTTCTACATATATTTTATTGCTCGACAATGGAGATTGGCCATCTGCCAATGCCAATAATAATATAGCCAGCACAGGATTCAAACCCAGATACCATAAATAATAATGTTTGGATCTTATTATGATCCATGTGTGAGCATTACATTTAAACCAGAAAATACTAACTACAATATTTAACTCTCAGTTATTGATAATGGTACAGTATTTAGATATCACTAGGATAAATGTATGATTTCTACAAAGAAGTCACCTGTCAATAATGACAACCAAGGTTATGAACTAAAAATAACAATTACAATAATAAACATCAATATTAGATATGTGTGAGCATTACATTGAAGTCATACTGTCAATAATGACAACAGAAGTTACAAGAAATAATAATTTCAATAGTATTAAAACATTTGTGTTAGATGTGTGTGTGCATTACAATGAAGTCATACTGGCATTCATGACAACAAAAATTATGAATCAGTATGATACTAAATAATTACAACACATAGTAAATCTCAGTATTATATGTGTGTAAGCATAAAACAAATTTTTATGTTGATAATGATAATATTTGATCAATAAATATGCCACTATAAAATTAATATGCCAATTGTCAAGAGTAAATACAATACCTGGTTAAATTAAGCTAGAGGCCAGAAATATATATATAATAAATTTATGTGTGTGTTCACATACATAGGGAAAATTAAGTATATATTTTTTATTATTATATTTATTTGTAGTATTCTCAGCAGGAGTTATGGACCAAAGCATAATTCTAGCTCCCTTTATTATCAATAGTTATATGGTAAATATGGTTTATCTATCCCACACAGCATTACCAATAGGCATGATCAAGAAATCTAATTACAGAAGATCAATGGCATCTGGGTTTGAATCCTGTGTTAGCTATATTATTATTGGCATTGGCAGATGGCCAATCTCCATTGTCAAGCAATAAAATATATGTAGAAGTTCCTATGAAAACACATCCACAATCAGTGTGGCATGTGTAGGAAATAATGGAGGAGGGGCTTTGAATCCCTATCATCATAGAGTACCCATTTATCAGCTCAAAAACATGGCTATCTCCAGGACCAGTAAAAATATCCGTCTGACAGCTTGCATAGCATTACTTGACATATATTTATTATTAAAAGCCATATAGGCAGAGATCATTCTATTAAGCAACACTGATATATTTGCCCATAAAAAGCATTAATTCATATCTGTATAGCCTCTGTTTCAAAAGTAATAATGGGAAAATTTAAGATAACCATATTCTATAGGCTATAAAACTCCCATGTGCTTAAATATAAAGCTCAACCACAAAATGCTAAAAAGGCAAAAACACTACTGCTGAGATAGTACCTTTTCCCCAAATGTATGCATCACTAAATATATATATAGTGAGATGAACACATACTTTTATAATAAGTAATATTGCCCATTTTACATTTAAGAAAAAGAAGCACTATCTTTATTATTATTATTTTAACACATAAATAAATGCATATATATATTATTTCATTTAATTGTTATAAAGAATTTTAATAAAATCTAAATTAAATAGATAATGATTTTAATGCTCATTTATATTCTTAATTTTTATTAACAAGGTATATAGAAGTAAATGGCAAATTTTAATCCAGATATTTGACTTTTTTTGTCCTCTCTTTTTTTTATTTAAAATAAATGACATTTTACCCAGCCAGAATTAGACAAACGATTTAAGAAATTTAATTTTGACTATTTGTTACTTTACAATTATAAAAATAGTTACCTCTCTCCCACTTTAAGATTTGAAATAAACAAATTTATGCATAAAATTGATCTAATAATAAAATATAATCATTCAATACTGGCTGAATTTGGCATAGTTAACACTAATCAAGAAAGTGTATATTTTATAATTAAAGAGAACATACGGGCACATCTCAAATAAATAATAAAAGCAGAATTTATAAACTTCATAGTAATCTTTTGTTTCATTTTTTTAGAATTAGATATTACACTCTTTTTTCCTCTATCATTAATAAGTAGAAATCTAGTTATAATACAAATTGACTTGTTAAAAATAATAATAAAAGAAATTAAAACACTCATATATATCATTGTCCTTTTGAAACACATCTTTTTTTAAGATAGAGTCTTTTACTGATCAGTTATAAATCTGAGGAAACTAAATATTCTAGAGTTTTTATAGAAGGCATTTTTAATATATAAATATTTTTTTAAAAGATTGAAAGTTCATACTTGCAATGATTACTGTCACTTTGATGAGGCAACTGTCTCCTTACAGGTTCACACTTATTTCAGGATCGACCTTTGGCTTTACTGGACATAGGACAGGCTGGATTCAAAGTTGGTTTTCCATTTTCTCAGTGGCAGCAGCATGGAATCAGTCAGATTTATTTTCTTCTACAGATGCATTTTCTGGAGATTTTCCCCAAGAGGGGAAAGATAAATGTGACTACTCAGCAGTCATGATGATTCTTTGACACCAGCTTATGTTCAATGTCTATTAGAGAGAGCCTTTCACTTTCACTTTGACTCTTAAAACTTTTTTTTACTTCTGACTGCCCTCAACTTTCTCTGCTTTAAAAAACTTTTACTTTCTTTGATTTTTACTTTTAAGCTCTTTTTACTGCCTTGACTAGAAAACCAACCCAGTATTTATAATGCCTGTGACTTTAAACAAAACTTCCCAACCAAAAATCAGTACAGTCTTTGTTTAATCTTATATTCTTTTCTTTACACCTATATCATAACTGCCTTTGTTAGAAATGAAAATAGACTGGTTGACTGATCTTTAATTTAAAACTAATTAGCAAAATCCTATTAAGATTAAATTAAGGTATGAAAATTTTGATTGCATTTTTAACTACCATTTAAAGATGAGAAATAATTAACATTTCCATGCAACCATATGAATGTTTCAAAAAAATAGACTCGTAAAAAATGTTATTTCCAAAGAAAGAATGAGTCAACTTATATGTTCCATTTTTCTTTGTCTTTTAGGGAAAACATATAGACAAAGGAAATATATTTTTCTTTTCCAAATATATAACAAAAAATGTATTTCAATACATATATGCCCTCTCATTCAACAGAGATCTTTCCATTTTAAACTCTTTATTCTTTGTTTGTTGTTTATTTTCAATTAGTTTGGATTTTACTGTTTTTATTTTGGTCATAAAATGCCTCTTCCTCTCCTCTTATTTATTACATTAAACTTTGGAAGGAGAAATGCTTCTAATTTCATAGAATGCCTAGACATTCTATTAGCTAGTGGTTTTATTAAAATGAGAGATATCATATAGAGAAATTTAAAAAAAACTATTTATTAAGATATTTTGTTTTTGTTTCTTTTTTTTCCAAAAAATTACAAGATGTACATATATTTTATTTTGATATTTTAATCCCCAAAAATATGAAGATAATTGAAAATGTGATGTGTTTAAAAGATTTTTAGTCATATCTTGATATGCTTGAGGATTTTCCTTCATTGTTCTTGGATTTCACATGCTTTGCAAGATTACTGCAAGAAAAGTTTTAAAATGATTAAAAAACTTGATATTTTGTGTGTGAAATTTTATTAAGATTCATGATTATTTTTGCACAATAGTTGTGTAATATTTACTAAAAATCAAAGGTATACATGATTACACATTTATTTTATACATATGTTTTATTTTTAAAAATAGAAGGTAATAAATGCTTACATAATATTAACAAAATGAATTACAGAGTTTTGATTAATATGTCTTTTTAAACTAATCACAACCATGCCATCACTGAATGTCTAGTAGAATATATTGCAATAATTGTAAAAAAAAGGTATTTTAAGCATAATATGATATATTTATCAGACATTGATATTTATTCATTTACATATTAGACACAGTTGTTATTAAAAAAAGAGCTGTTGATTTTATCTAACCACTCTGCTCCTCCTGACCATTGAATGATGAAACTATTCTTTGTTTTTATAACAATCATATTTCATAACATTTGCAAGGTTCAAATATGGTTTTTTAAAATTTATTTAATTTGTAAATATAAATTTCTACCAAATCAAGTCTAATTTACTATATGCTAATATAAAATAACAGTTTAATACTAAAATCACAGTTTAAAAGCATGCATAACTCCCACCAGGAAGAACAATTAAGTCTGATATATTTGCCAGAGGGTTAAAATCCTAGATAAATTATATATGGTGGAGTTGTAACTTTGCTATATCTAACTATGTGACTTCAATTATATGCTATACAAAGAAAAATGTAAATAAAAAAACCATTAAAATTCACAAATTTTATATTCAAGCAGCCTTTTTTTCTTCAGAGATACATGATTATATATATATATTAGTAAAATTTCTTAAGCTTATGTTTACAACACATAATTTTATTCTTTCTTTAATATCCTTCCAGAATTTGATGTGCAATGTTTTAAATAATACATTATTTTAAACCTTTAAACATCACATGATCACTATTCTTTATGCTTACACAAGCTGTTTACACAAAGACTAAACTCTCCATACAGTAGCGCCACTCAGTGCAAACCAAAATAATCAATGGATGCAGGAAGGTTTGTGCATAAAATCCCTATCTAGTGCCTACTCATCCAATATCTTCAGACTAGTTTCTAGCTGGCTTTCATCAGTGAGGAGTCTTGGATATGCGACCACTGCACCTAGATCTTTAGGATCTAATGCAAATCTCCAGAAGCCTCCTTTTACCTTATTAGCTAACTATAAAGTTTTGAGTTCAAAATGAAAAAACAATAATGTTTTCAATTCAAGTTCATTAACTTGTATAGTCATATAGATCTGGAATCAGTTCAGCATCCATACTATTTGGTGGCTTTAGTTTTTTAATAACCACAGTCACCATAAACCTATGGGGCAGGATTGGTATTAAACCTCTAAACATCACATGATCATCATTTTTATGCTTACACAAGCTGTTTACACAAAGGCTAAACTCTCCATATAGCAGCGTCACTCACTTTTTGAATAAATTATTTTTTAAGAGTCATTAGAAATTTTACAAAATTTTAAAACTTATTTAAAGATAATAATAACTTAAAAAATAAGAGATAGTAATTTCCTGTTAGACTATTCTATTATACTTCTATTAAGAGAAAAAAGTTATTAAAAAAAAGATCGCCCATTTAACTTTTATTTTAAAAAATAAAAATCTGTAGTTAGTTTTTTTTTATATATATTTTTATCTACTAAAATATATGTAAATGAGTTTCTCAATTTTGTATTAATAATTATATTATTATTTAAAATTTTGTTTATACATATAAAAAAAAACATCAGTGTTATATATATATATATGTGTGTGTGTGTTGAAAAATACTATGCAATTCAATAAACAATGCATATTCTATTCTAACAAAATATAGTGTAGATCATATCACCAGTGGTTATATATATATCATAATGAAATAAGTTTATTTTACATTTTCGCAAAATAAGCTACCATTCTATACAATATTGAAAATAATCAAAATAAAATCGATGGGTAATAATAAAATTTTTACAAAATATATAAAATTTAATTATAATATAGGGTATATGAGCACAGACTTTCAGATGACCCATCACTCTCCACTCTATCTAGTAACACTGATACACTTAAGCACATAACCAGCAATCATCAGTTGGTCCAGATTATCATCTCCCACACATATATACTATAAGTGCTCAGATATATATTAAGATAGACAATCTTCATACTTTAATGGACAGGCTCCAATCTACTCCACACTCCAATCTTCAACCGTCCATCCAATTGAAAATCTGATGATGGAATGCTCGAAGGCCACCCTGAAGCCGAGATTCTTGTCAAACCCATTTTGACCTAAGGTCAATCTGAACCCCACATGTACAGGACATAATCCATTTAATACATATGGAAGGATGGGCAGACATCTCTACAATGTAATAACTGAAACACAGGCTTATTATATACCTGTGTCTATACATGTAATATAGGGTATATGAGCACAGACTTTCAGATGATCCATCGCTCTCCACTCTATCTAATAACACTGATACACTCAAGCACATATATGCTGAAAAGATAAATAATCACCAATATCCATATTTCATGCTAAACCAGCAATCATCAGTTGGTCCAGATTATCACCTCCCACACATATATACTATAAGTGCTCAGATATATATTAAGATAGACAATGTTCATACTTTAATGGACAGGCTACAATCTACTCCACACTCCAACTCTTCAACCGTCCATCCAATTGAAAATCTGATGATGGAATGCTCGAAGTCCACCCTGAGGTCGAGATTCTTGTCACACCCATGTTGACCTAAGGTCAATCTGAACCCCACATGTACAGGACATAATCCATTTAATACATATGCAAGGATGAGCAGACATCTCTACAATGTAATAATAATTTAATTATGCAAAAATACACAGATTTAAAATCCATATAAAATCGTAAATTCAAAATGAACTATAAAACCAGAAATATTGGTACTGATATGATAATGGAGTATTCATTTCAGAGAATCTAATAAAATAACTGTAATTTCATTAATATATTTGCTTATATTCTCATCACAAATCTTTCTCTACATTTTTCTTGGTATCTTTTTTCATGATAATAGATAGCAGTAACTAAAAATGATTTTGGGTGATATTTTTTTGTGTAGGTTTTACATAAGTAGTCATGGTGCAAAATTTTATTTTCACAGCAAATAGCAAATTGTCACTTCGTCTCATAAGTTTGTTAATGTTAATGCAACTTGTTTCCTCCGTCAAATTGGGGCAAAACATCTTGGTATAAAAAAAATATTGTGTTAAATTTTTTTTTTTTTTATTATACATTTTTTTTTTTTTTTATCCAGTAAGTAAAATATCTTTACAGTTTGTGTTACATCTCTAAATTTAGATGCTAAAATAAATTGGGTTAAAGATGGCTGGCAAGCAATGATAAAATATCCCTGACGATGATCAAGCGTTATCAAATGATTATAGTGCTTCATTGCATATTTACTCTGTTTTAGACAGAAATTATAGCATGATATAATAAAATGCAATAATTATCTAACTATAATAATTATAATGTTATATTTTTAAATGATAAGATAAAAAAAAAAACAAGACTATATAGCATAATCTTTTTCAACATTTCCATTCGTCTTGGAAAAAACATAAGATCATTCATTATAAGTTTTACTACTTTCCAAATAATGAGAGTTTGAATTATTTTTTAATTTCTAGCGTTAACCTTTATCATCTATATAAAAAAAATTACTAATCAATATAGAGTGAATATGTGGATTGGTTTATTAATTATCTAAAAATAAAATTCTGTTCTCAACTTTTACTTGATTTGCATTCTGAACATGATAGGAAGATTTGCTACATCTCAACCACGAAGTTTTTCTTTAAATGCTTAATAATCATTTAAATTATATACTATATATATCAGGCCTGATATATATATAAACATTAGCTATTGATAATGACAGTTTCAGCTGAAAGTTGACTCTGCAACAATTTAAGATTTTTTATTTAAAATGCAATATCGATTATCATCAGGTATTTGCAATATTTTATTGCAATTATATTAAATAGCACAATTTATTGTTATAGATATATAAGAAAAATGTTAAACGGTTTTATAGTAGTTCTCTCGGGGCAAAGAGCATTATTGTCTAAATTTTTTTTTCAGAAGGTTTGAGTGACGTTCTATCCTTGTTTTACCCTCTAATTAAAAATATCCTGGTACACATTTGCCCAGCAATATTGCATTGTTATTTCGATAGCTATGGACTGGGTATTTGTAAGAAAATTTCTACGACTGATTAGAATTTGAAAAAAAAAAAATCTATTTTGTTATCTGGTCATAAACTAAAGCCGGGTTATATGAATAGCAGATAAATGCACTATAATTATATAGTTAATTATATCACGAGGCCTTTAATTTTATATATGCTAACATATATATACTCAGTGTTTATAATATACATTTTAGATGGTTACAGGGTTTTATGAATATAATAAGTAATACTCATTTTAAAAAAATAACAAAATCTGCAGTTATAAATAAAGTTAATTTTATCGTAGAAAAATAAATAAAGTTGTTTGACCAGTTGTCATGTGACATTTATAGTACGGCGGTAGAACATGGTAGTTCCATCCTATTTGAACATACTTTTTTCTTAATTCTCATTAGTAATGCTGAGCCAACTGATTAGCATAAAGCTTTAAAATGCATTCTGTCTAATATGGTTGCTATTAATCTTTATCGTTAATGGATTTTTTTTTTTTTCTAAATCAGTGTAATATGTGTTAAGTTACTGATTGAAAACAGGCTATCTGATTCATCTTTTGGCTAGAATACAGTAATTATGCATTAATTAAGTTGTTAGCCCCATCTGCTAGTTATTTAATAAAAAAATTATTCTCGCAATATGTATGTGTGCTTTCAGATAGGAAATTTACAATCAAAGTCGAAGGAAATTAAATAATTTACAAGTAGGGAATACAATTTTTATTAATGAAAAGAATGTCGTAAATCATGATCTTCTTAAATGGATAAATTAAAATGTCATGATCCTATAATCAAAATCTGTTTTTTTCCTCTTTAAATCAAAGTTGTTTCTGAGATAATATCAGACTTTCTTTTTTTTTTAATGGCAACTACTTTCATTCTTCTTAGAAGAATTCTGATTAAGTATCTTTAATTCATTTGAAAGACTATAATTGTTATGAATTATAGAAGAATCCAAATTTATAGATTGATTTATTTGTCAGAGCATGTATGTAATAATAATCATGTAGGGGGGGGGGTCATGTGATGCTTATGCTCTAAAATAATATTTCGTAATTTTAAAATTAGAACTTTAAGTAATATTTTAAATGTAAACAATGCATCCTACATGCAAATTCCAATAATGTTTTTCTGAGCACAGACTTTCACATGACTCACCACTCTCCACACTATCTTATAACACTGATACACTTGAACACATATATGTTGAAAAGATAAATAATCATCAATATATGTATTTCATGCTAAGCCAGCAATCATCAGTTGGTTCAGATTACCATCTCTACACATATATGTCATAAGTGCTCAGATATATATTAAGATAGCCAATCCTCATACTTTAATGGACAGGCTTCAATGTACTCCACACTCCAACTCTTCAACCATTCATTCAATTTGCATGTGAAAGTCTGTGCTCATATACCCTATATATTACATATATAGACACAAGTATATAATAAGTTTGTGTGTTTCAGTTAATAATGCTTTTCCTACATTCTCATTACAAATATGCTTCGCACAGTTTAGTACAATGGTAGAATAATGAATTCAAAAATCAAAGATTCATGATTCCATTTGCAGATAAAGAAATCTCACTTTAATCATGTGATGTTGGAAGTATGCATGCTCAATCTGTTATTTTGATTCTTGAATATGACATGACTTTTCCAAGCAAATTAAATGATTATTATTATAATGATATGCTTGGATTCATTAAAAAACTATTTTAATCTTTCATTTATTAAAATTATGGATAAATTAAAGATATATAAAAAAATCATGGTAAAAAGTTTAAAAGGGTTCCTGGCCATGCTAAAAGGTGTTGCTATTAGTTAAAATAGGAAAATCCAATATAGCTAATACAAACATGTATTAACAGGGTAGTTATTTTTAAGGTGGTAATGCCTTGCACAGTTAGTGCAGTTGGTAGTCTGATGGGAGAGGTGTGTTCCATATTGATTTTAATGCTTGCAGTTCTGGCATTTGAACTTCTTATGAACTCCCTAGCAATAAAGATATTAACTTTTTTTTTTATCATGTGATAATTGTACTTATTTATCTTAGGGTAATTTTGATGACTTTTACTATAAGTAACTAATTGTTTATGGCTAATTTTGATAGTTTTTAATTTTATAAAGATAAACAATAAAATTTAAAATAAATAATTATAACATATTTGTTTATATCTTCATTGTATATACATATTTAACAATATATCAAACATGTTTTTTTCTGTGTACTTCTTATATCTACATTAGTAGCAATCTGGTTTTTTTTATTATTATTCTTTTTTTTTTCAACAGCTACTATTGTAGAATTAAGTAATCAATGCATACCCAATGGCAGTGTACATCCAATTCAATCATTTCTAGCTCTTGGTCTATATAATGGGAAGTTATCTTTATTTTATATTTTTTTTGTATACTATCCAAGGTAATAATGTGCAATTTCACTCAGTGATAGAATGATGAACTCAAGAACTAATCAAAATGCCTCAAAGATCAAAGTTCCAATACAAACTTGTATACTAATTGTAACTTATAAATCACACTAAAACTCGTTAAATAATTTTTTTTTGGGGGGGGTGGGAGAACTAAAAGTTTGATATTGTCAACAACTAACTATATGTTATAGTGATTTAGGTTTTATAGTAACTGTAATAGTATATACAAGTGCTTTAACACACTGGGTAAAGAAGTTGTTAATGGTAAGAAAACAAAGTAAATTAATGTAGGCTAAGCGCTTTCAAGGTTTTGTCCCTCCTAATCATAGCCAAAACAGATTTTAGATCATTGTGATATTGATAAATGGTAATGTATGCAAATGCATATGCAAATTAACTTGTCCATTTTCTGGAGATAGCGAAACATGTCACACCTATTGATTGTGTTGTTATCGTTGATGATAAAAATATGCGTCTTTTATTTTCCTTTTGCAATTGTTAGTCTCAGTGGACCCTATTTTGGGGTTGGAGGTTCAAACATATGACCAGCCTGCTTCTCATGTTCAAAAAATATTGAGATGTTGTCATTGTTCTTTTTTGCTTTTCAGTATGTATACGTGTGCTGAGCAGAGGCCTTGGTCTCCCCATAGTATGTGGTGCTGCATCAAGCCTGAAGGCATATAATGCTATATACAACTTGGGGGGTTTGAGATGGATCAATTTTGTCCTTCACATTGTTAATGAGTCTGTTAGTATGGGGGGAAGGGGCAAAGCCAACTTTAAATTCATTAGCTAAAGTTTTTATAAGCTGTTTAGATACTTTGCGGATGTAAGGGAGGGTGATTTGAGGTTTATCTTAAATAGTGTTGTTAGCTATTGATTTTATATAGAATTGATCAATTTTCTTAGTAATCAATTTGTAGCTGAAGCTGATGCTTAATAAATCCCTTATATCAAACAAAATTTATCATGTGACTTCTCTACTAAAGTGAATATTATCATTGGAAGCCTTAGCACTCTATTCTAATTCAGAATCATCCATTGGAATCCTACATAATGAATTATCAATAGATGAAATGCTACATCTAATCTAAATAAAAAGTAAATTTCAAAAGTCAACACAGAAAGTTCATGTGATGCTTTGTTATTATATATATATATTATAACGATCGAAATGAAAGTGAAGATCGAATCTAACCGCAAAAATAATATCTGCAACTACCAGGGCGCCATCTAGGCATTTGAGCTTAGAAAAATTTATAAAGTAGGCAGATATGCGCTGTTAAGATTCCACTTTATTTAAATATTCCGATCGTTAGCCCAAGTCACTAGCTCAGTGGAGACGCAGAGATAAAAATCTATATCTTAATTTATATCTTAAATATCAATAAATAAAAGCCACTGCCAGAAATTAACACATAAAAATATTTATTTACGCACATATAAAATAACATTTAAATTTTGAGGAATAAGTTTAACATTTTAGATTTTTATATTAACTTTTAATTTTACATTTAACTAAGTTTCAATGAGTTTAATATTTTATTTAGATAGTCAAGTATGAATAGACTACATAGGTCTGCATTTGAAAAAATATTCTTCCCTGATTTAACCTTAGGCAACAAATTTTGCAATCAACTGGCGCCAATCCACCTGATACATTCATGTATTCAATGTAGCATGATACGACAACACAAAATACTATACTGTCAGGAATGTACATCTGAACAATAAGTAGAAATAGAGAAGACATTGACTCTCCACCATCAGGAATGTGACATCTGTTGGCAAGTAGAACAATAAAAAAAACTCCATAGGAATGGACTGCGGTCTTCTGCCGACTTACAAACCCATCCATAGGCAAACAGAGGGTGTGTGGCATATATCTATAATCCTGCCCGTAGCGGACCTCATACTACATCTACAATTACACAAATATATCCAATCCATTGAA